>JAFEMH010000201.1:97500-697500 GCA_022495995.1 Adenophora triphylla var. japonica | reverse complement strand
TAGAAACCAAGACCTTCCCCAGCAAGCACTTATTGGAAGTGTGGGATAACTTTGGATTACTATGTCACGTACTAGTAAATATACTTTTATATTTTCTTATTTGTTTTCCCTGCTTTGAATTCACAGTTTCCTTGGGGTTTGAAATTTTTCACTTTTCAAAACCGCACTATTGCCAACTGCAAAAGTGCTCAAACCGCTTGTAAACTGTGAATCCAAATAATAGATCTAACTTGAGTGTTTTTCTTTGTAGAATTCTCAATATTTCCTTCCAGGCTGGGAAATCAACGAACCAGAACTGAGATCAGATGCTCTAGGGAGAGAGTTAATAAGGAAGATGGATGCTTCTTGAATTCTTCCTCTTTTCAACAAGAAGCAATCATATACAATTCCCCTATTCGTGGACCAATTCTATGCAACCGCAAAGCCAGGTCAACGAACTCTCTCTGATGGGAAGAAGATCAACTGCCTGACTGACACAGTTGAAGGGTTTGATGTCTCTATTTATTACCTTGACATTTGAAGCACCTATGAGTTCAAAGTTTTTGGTGCTCCCCTTGAAGTTTCACAAGCGGTTATGGATGCCACCTGCTCTACAACTACTGGTGATCTTGCATCTTTGACTGGGTATTACAAGAAGAAGCCCAGAAGAGCTTTTGGTGAGCTTATGAGCCACTTATGCTACCTTGTAGGGAAGTCTTTGTGTGGCAAAACTGGAAACCACAACAACTTCACCTCCCAGTAGTGGATGTACTGCAGTGCAATCTACAATGGAATCAAGCTTCACTGGCCAAGGATTCTGATGAGAGAGCTTGCCAACAGCATAGATACCTACCAATCTAAGACCAAGGATCAAGATATTAGGTGGAGACCCTTCTGCAGGCTGCTAACCGCAATCTTTGCTAATTATCAGCATTTGAAGGATTTGAGAACCTCCACTCCAGAACTGTCAGTGCACTGGGGAAATGAGGAATCTCTTGGGCTCAAGGCTTGTCATAATTTCAGATTCTCATTTGGAAATGATGATTACAAGCTACTCTATGATGATGAAACTTATCAGCCAAAGGAGCACTTTGTTGAGATGACTCCTGAAACCGCAGTTAAGGGTCTGGGCAAAGCTGTCAGGAAAGTTTCTAAAAAGAAGAAACTTGCTGTTGAACCGCCCCTGAAGAAGGCTAGAACCGCACCAGCACAACCGCGTGCTGCTACTGCTTGGTGCTGGTACAAGAAGGAAGGGCAAAGAGAAAATGGCCCTAGCTGATGAAGAAGAAGAAGAAGAAGAGGAAGAAAACCCAAGTCTGGTTGCAAGAGACAAGAAGGCCAAGCAGACCAAGGTGGTTCTGGACAAGAGTCCAATGAAGATTTGAAGGCCTATTACATGGCTGAAATTGAAAGGATTGCAAAGGAAGAGGCAGAGAAAAGAGCTGCTCAAGGGAAGTCAATAACTCCTGAAACCCAACCTCAACCGCAACCTGATCCCCAACCGCAGTCTTCACCTCAACTGCCTCCAACCCAACCGCTTACCCAAACACCACCTCAATCCCCCATTCTTTCTCACCACTCCTCACCGGCCAAATCTTATTCACCAAAACCACCTTCTCCCACTCAACCGCCTAGAGCTTCAACCGCTCAGGGGGAGAACCCTAGGAAGAGGAGGTTTAAACAAATTGCCAAGAAGAAAACCCCAACCAAAGGGTCAAAACGTTTTCTCCAACGTGTGGCCCAACAACCTCCTTCTCCACCCCATCATTCATCATTCTCTCCTTCCCATTCACATTCACCTTCACCTTCACTTTCTGATTATCACACTCCTTCAGATCGTGAATACTCCACATGCCCTGCCTTCTCTCAATGGACTCAGAAACCTTATGTGGGCCAAGCCATTTCCTTATCCCAAAACAGAACCCTAACTCCTTCACCTAAACTTTCTAACCGCTCCCAATCTCCTCAACTTTCAAACCGATCTCAATCCCCCCTCTCTTTCAAACCGCAACCCTGCTCCAACCATTTCCAACCGCAACAGATCTCCCACGCCTTCTCCAAACCGCGCTCAAACTCCTCCTCCTACCAAATCTCCTACCCCTCCTAATTCCCCCCATCAACAGAAAACCCCCTCTCTTGAATTCCATACCTCTCACACCAGCTCCTCCTCAAACTCAAATCCCAACGCTTCACCTATTCCAACTTTAAATATTCCACCTCCTCCAACCGCTCCTACTTCAACCGCCCCCAATACCTTACCCCAAACACTTCCCATTCCTCCCTCAACCACTTCACCCTATACCATTCCAGCTACCTGCATATTTCAAACCCTTTATACCCAACTGCCTCAAAGAACACTTCCTACTCAAACTCCGCCCATTGTTCAAACCGCCCCTATCACTGATTCTCAACTGCCTCCCTCCTTTACCCATATTCCTTCCACTTCAACCGCTCCTCCTTCTGAGTACTGCCAAATCCTTTCTACCCTTCAACTCATCCAATCCCAACTCATTATCAACCAAGGTCACATGCTCAAAGTGACTGAATCAAACCGCTCCCTAGAAGCCTCCAATCAAACCCTTCTGGCTAGGGTTGATTCTCAAGCCCATGAAATGGCCATTATTAAAGCTCAAATGATTGATGCCATTAAGGGGGAGAGATCAACTCTAACCGCCAATCCAACGGCAATATCTGATATCGTTCAAACCGCAGCTCAAAATGCCTTTGATGCTTTTAAGAATGAATTGGCTGCTAGTGTGAATCAAGCATTGAATGATGTGGTTTGCAGAGAGAGTCTCAGAGGAATGCTTAATCAAGTTGCTGAGCTCTTCTGTGAAACCTTAGATAAAGATATTGGAAGCTTAAAAGATGAACTACTTGAAGCTTTCGACTCCAGATCCCAACCGCAGCAGCCAGCTTCAACCTCATCCACTCCTGTTCTAACCGCCTTGGATTCCATGCAAGCAACTCTCCATGAAGAAATTGATATTATGAAAGGAGAACTTGGAGTTAAGCTGAACCTGATTGAAGACAGCCTCAAGGCCAAGCTCACTGAGGTCAATGATGAAATTAACGACCGCTTGGAGAACTTGAAGGCTGGCTTCAACTCAACTCTTGCCACTAAGATCAATGAGATGAAATCCTCTCTGAAGGTGACAGCAGATCTAGATCCCATCAAAGAAGCCATCTTAAACCGGACTGCAGCAATTCAGGGGGAGATCTATACTTTCTATAACACTCTCAACTCCTCCATTGAATTTCAATCTGATGAAATCAAGGAGAGTGTTGCTGCAAATACTAGGGCTGTTGCTACTACTGCACAATCTGTGACCGCATTGAGGGCAGTAGAGACCACTCTTGGGAGATCAACTGAAGAAGTCAGGACATTAAGAAGAACCCTCTGTGGAGAAAGCTCAGCATTCAGACCTTCTGGACCGCATGTGCCAAACCAAGAAGTCAATCAACCGCGCCATCAGTCTTCTCAGCGACCGCCTCAGCATCAACCGCATCAGCATTAGGATCGATCTTTCCTTGTAATTTCTTTCCCTTGCTGAACTCTTTTTGTTATGTTGGACCACACTCCTTGTATTTTTGTCCAACCTCTTTTGTTTTTTTTGTAACCTTGTATTTTGCTTTCCTACCAATGTAACATGTAACTGCAATGGAAGTAATGAAAAATGCATCATTGGTTCCAAAACCTTGTTCATATCAAACTGTTTGTTTGTAGAACAATGAAACCGCTTATGGTTTATAACCTCATTCAAATATTTTCTAACTCAAAATCATTTTTTTTAAATGAAGGTTAAACATTCAGTTTAAATCGCACTTTAAACTTAAACTCATATTTTTTAAGTGCACTGAATGCATTTCTGTACTTTTCAAGATGTAAGTTTTCAATCTTTCAATAGTATAGAAATCTATAGAGTGTGTGCATTGACTTGGAACATGACTTACCATGTTTATTCTTATGGACATGTATTTATCAAGTAAAATATTTGCTTTTGCTGTAGTAGGTAATGGCATCAATCAAATAGGGGGAGATTGTTGGGTATGCATTATTTAACCCTCCTAGATTAGCTTAAGATTTGATTGATACCATAACCTCCTCTCTATTTTAAGGACATTAGGCCCATATGTAATGAAGCTTAGACTTCAATTTTTTTAGCTAAGTCCATTTTATAGAATAGGATAATTTAGGCTTGAAGACTGGCACATGAGTCATTGGATATGAGGTTGCAGTTCAAGAGGTTCAAACCACTTCATCAAACCGCACTAATCAAACCGCTCCTAGCAACTGCTTTGTGGAAATCCTTTGTCTGAAACCACTCTTTGACAATCTCAGTGCAACCGCTTTAATGTTAACCGCATATGTTATGCAATTCCAACCGCACTGATCAAACCTCACTGGTGTAACCAACCGCACATTCTCAACCGCTTCACATCAGACCGCTTTTCATGATTGAAGACTTGAAGTGAACCACATTTGACCGTTGGAATCCACGTCAGCAATGACAAAAGTCAACCACCAATTTTTGTCACGTGATTCAATGTCAGAGAAGATCTGCAAGGATCTTTAAAAGGTGACAGGTGTCCTAACTACCTTATTTGCAGCTGGAGCCTGATCTGCTTCACCTCCAACTGCTGTACCAAGGACAAAAGTGGATATTGTGGACCAATGGGAAAGCACCAGTACAGTACTTGCTACAGCTGTGTCCAATGGATATATCCTTGGTGCTTGGGTATAAATACCCCCAATCTTCACCATTTGAAGATCGCTTGAGAAATTGATTTGCTGTGAGTTCATAGAAGCTGAAGCTACGCGTAAAATTCTTAGTCCTTTGAATCTTCATCTTCTACTTCAAGAAATATCCCAGCCCAGAAATCAAGCCTTAACACCATCAAGAATCACTGTGCTCTCTATCTCATAGATCTCAAGAGCCTTGATCTTGTAAACGCACACACACCTCACTTGTTTAATCACATAGATTATTTATTTGAGATACACTGATTATAGTCTAGGATTTGATCTTCATAGAATAGATTTTAGATCTGAGTTTGAATACTTTGTAACTTGTAATATCTCTCATACTCAATATAAAATTAACTCTTAGAAAATCCAAAACTAACCATCTTGGTAGTGAATATAGATCGTTTATCAATTGAACCACTTCAAATATTGTGTTCTTTATTTCTGCATTTTTATTTACTGTTCTTACTAATTATTTATCTCTATCTCTGTTTGATCTTATTTATAGTTATCCATTATTAAGAATTGTGTTTGCAGTTAACTATTGTCATAACCTCACTTTTCAAGTTTAAGAACCGCACTGAAAACCGCATTGCAAAACCGCACCTCTAAAAATTGCTTTATAACTTTAATATTCTGCTGTGCATTTTACAACTCAACTTGCAGTATCTTATCAACTGCAAGCGATTTTGTAAGCCTAGAGGTTCAGTTTTCTAAAGAGGGCGAAAAATTTGTAACAGCTATTCACTCCCCCCCTCTAGCTATTTTTTCACCCTTATTGCCAACTTTGGGACCAACAGAGGTGTTAAACACACTAAGGATTCATGCTTCTTTCTGAAGGGATTTCCAGATTGGCATCCTATGTATGGTGTGAGGCCTGACCTTGCTAAAATGCCAAAGAACAGACTTAAAACTTCTGGAGACACTACCAAAGCAGTGAATGTAGTTACTCAGTCTTCCAACAGTGATGATCTGACTGATTCTCAGTATCAACATCTCCTGACTCTCATTAATCAGCAGCATGTTGGATCCTTGACTGATCAAATCTCAGGTAAAATATCTTCAAAACCTTGTGTTGCTAGTTCTTCATGTACAGCTCATAAGTCAATTTACACCACTGATTGGATTATTGATACTGGGGCTACTGACCATATCACAAACTCTTTCACTTCCTTAATTGATCCAATTCCCTTACAAACTTTTGTTCTTCTTCCAAATGGTCAGTCAGCTAAAATTTCTCATAAAGGGACTGTCAAGCTTACTTCTCACATTACATTGTACAATGTTTTGTACATCTCTGAATTCAAATTTAATCTTATCTCTGGAAGTAAGCTAACTAGTGACAGTAACTTGTCCCTCATTTTCTTCTCTTCTCACTATCTTATTCAGGATACAGTGAGGAAGATGGTGAAGGGGATTGGCCAAGTACAGGGCAATCTGTATAAGCTTGTACTACATGTTCAGAATTTTGAGAATACTTCCACTGTTGCTCTAAATGTTTGTCTTGATTCTAATCTACATCTTTGGCATAACAGATTAGGGAATTGTTCTATCACTTCTCTTAGTCATATCTCTTCCATTCCATGTAATTCCAAACCAACCACAAAGTTCTTCTGTGAAATATGTCATTATGCCAAACAAACCAGAATACCTTTTCCTTTGAGTGCTTCTCATTCTCCTGTTCCTTTTTCATTAATTCATTGTGATGTGTGGGGTCCATACAAGCATCCCACCTTGAATGGTTGCACTTCTTTTTTACCATTGTAGATGATTGTACAAGAAGTACTTGGATTTACTTGTTACATTCAAAGTCGCAAGTCAGTACTTTCATTGATTATTTCTTGAAATTTGCTCATACTCAATTTCATGCCAATGTTCAGACCATAAGATCAAATAATGGTTCTGAATTTTTCAATCAAGATATTACTTCCTTACTTCTTTCTCTTGGAATTACTCAACATAGTTCATGTGTTCAAACTCCCCAACAAAATGGGAGAGTTGAAAGAAAGCATAGACATCTTTTGGAAGTGGCTAGGGCTTTAAAATTTCATGCTAACCTTCCTATCAAATTCTGGAGGAATGTATTTTGACTGCTTCTTATCTTATAAATAGATATCCCTCTGCCATTCTCAAAAATAAATCTCCATATGAATTATTACTTGGTCACACTCCCAATTATTCTCATCTCAAAGTTTTTGGCTGTTTGTGCTTTGCTTCAACTCTAAAATCTCAAAGAGATAAATTTGCACCAAGAGCTACAAAATGTCTCTTTCTTGGATATCCATTTGGCAAGAAGGCATATAAAATGTCTGATCTCACTTCTCAGAAACTTTTTCACAGCAGAGATGTCAATTTTTATGAGAATTCTTTTCCCTTTCAGGATTCTTCTGAGTCCTCTCTCTCCCATAATTCCAATTCATATCATTCTCCATTTTATTTCTCTTTTGATGAGCATGATATTTCTTCCATTAACATTTCTTCACCTTCTTCTCCTTCTCTTTATGCTCCCTCAATTTCTGATGCTCCTTCTTCTCCAAATGTTTCATCTTCTCCCGGTGCTTCCTCACCTTCCAACACTTCCATTGCTCCACCTGTCATTCTCCCTTCTAGACCTACTAGAACCCATTATATTCCTGCCAGGTACAAAGATTACACAGGTTTGCCATCCAATTTTCTGATCCCCGCTCCTTCCTCACACACTGTAAGTTCTTGTCTTTATCCCATATCCAATTATCTTTCTTACTCAAATATTTCTCCTTCTTATATCTCTTATATTTGCAATATCAATGCTATCTCTGAACCTCTCACATATAAACAAGCTCTTAATGATCCTAAGTGGTGTGAAGCTATGGCTTCTGAACTTGCAGCTTTTGAACAAAACAATACATGGACTTTGCAGGTATTGCCTGTTGGAAATAAAATAGTAGGGTGCAAATGGGTATACAAAGTTAAGTACAATCCTGATGGTTCTCTAGACAAGTATAAGGCTAGATTGGTCGCCAAAGGGTTTACTCAGACTATTGGCTTAGATTATTTTGACACATTTGTTCTTGTTGCCAAGATGACTACTGTCAGGATATTTCTTGCTTTGGCTGCCTCAAAAGGTTGGATTCTTTCCCAAATGGATGTAAGTAATGCATTTCTTCATGGGGACTTAGACGAGGAAGTATACATGTCCATTCTTCATGGTTACATCATTCCTGAGAATTTCTCATCTTCCTTGTCCAAGCAACCTGTAGTATGTAGACTTATCAAGTCTCTTTATGGACTCAAGCAAGCACCTAGGCAGTGGTTCTCCAAGTTTTCTTCTACTTTACTGAAGTTTGGCTTCCTTCAGTCCAAGAATGATCACTCATTATTCACTTACTCCACTCAGTCATCTTTCACTGCCTTACTTGTGTATGTTGATGACATTTTGCTAGATGGTACAGATGTTGTTGTTTTATCTCAAGTAAATACTTATCTTCACTCACAGTTTAATAACATAGATTTGGGCAAATTAAAGTACTTTCTGGGTATAGAAGTTGCTAGAGCTTCTGATGGAATATGAATTCACCAAAGAAAGTATGCTTTACATCATTTCTGATTCTGGTCTTCTTGGTTCCAAACCCTCCAAAGTCCCTATTGAGGTCAATCACCAAATCTTTGCTGATAAAGGGGATCTCTTTGATAAGCATGATTCTTACAGAAGGTTGGTTGGTAGACTTATTTACCTAACAATTACAAGACCTAACATTTCATATGGTGTTCATATCTTGAGTCAATTTATGGCTACACCCAGAGTTCCTCATTACCTTGCTGCTTTGAAACTTGTCAAGTATCTCAAAGGTGCTCCAGGTCAAGGTCTTCTTTTCTCTTCCTCAGCTGATACAAGACCGACAGCCTATTGTGATGTTGACTGGGCAGCATGCCCTACCACAAGAAGATCTATCTCTGGGTATTGTATTTTATTAGGTGGCTCTCCTATCTCTTGGAAAGCCAAGAAACAATCGACAGAGTCTAGATCTTCAGCAGAAGAAGAATATAGATCTCTAGCCAATGTTTGTTGTGAACTAATCTGGCTAGTCTCTCTTCTGAAGGATTTTCAAGTTATAGATCTTGTTCCCATCCCTCTCTATTGTGATAACAAGGCAGCCATTCATATTGCATCTAATCCTGTATTTCATGAACGTACCAAGCATATTGATATTGATTGTCACTTGGTTAGGGATAGGGTTAAGTCGGGTTTTCTCATTCCCTCTTTTATTTCCACCAAACTCCAACTGGCTGACATCTTCACTAAAGCTCTTCCATCTACTCATTTATCTTCTTTCTTGGTCAAGCTGCGAGCCCTTAACTTGTTCAAGGTCTCTTGCTTGAGGGGGGATAATATGACAGATAAATAAACTCTCTTGTAATTGAGTTGGTTGTTAGGTTGTTAGAGTGTTTGTTAGTGAGTCAGTTAGTGTGTTAGCTATGGTGTATATAAAGTCAGAAGTCTGTATCATTGATCATTGATTCAATATACTTTTCAATACAATGAAGCTTTCTACAATTCCTTTCCTCTTCTTTCGAATCATAAACTCTGTTTACTTTGACAATATTTCTTTTGTAAAATTAACTTATTTAAAAAAAAAAAAAACAAACTCAACTATTGCCCTTTCGTGGATTTTACCACCAAGCTCATTTTTTTAATCCAATACATCTAACTTTATTTTTTTTCATTCATTAGCACTATCACTAATGACGTTAGTTTTTTTTTCGGTAAATGATCATATGCGTCACATGTGATCAAATTTTAATGGGTTTTTTCGATAATTCACACATTCAGAGTTTAACTTGTTGTTAATAGTCCCTGGCTGTTGATCTTTCTCAATTTAGTGACTTAAAATTTGAATGTGTGAATTTTAGACCCAATTGAATCCTTCTCCACCCTCAGCGCCCTTCTACCCTATTCCGAAACCGCTATTCTATCTAGTCTTCTCCAATCCAACGACAGTAAGCCGCCGACTTCGACAATCGCACTACACCACTGGTCAATCCTCCACCACAGCTCCCTTAACTCCGTCCAAGACAACACAATTCCGACTTCGATAGACTCCATTGTTTACGGTGAAATTGAGCACGAATTCCAAACGGACAAAGGGAGATTCGACAAAACTCTCACAAATCCAATCAATCACCATTAATTCCGACGATTTAAACCTTTAATATTTCGGTGATATTCCCCTTGTTCTGGCCACATATGTTTAACAGTTCAATTACTCCGAAGTAAGGTATGAATATCGAGCATCCTTAAGCCTAAATTGCATAGAAGTTTTGTCAACTTGTGCAAGGTGTGAAATTGCTGCATGAGACTATGATTATTATTATTGGAATTGTGTTGGGTGAGCATGTCTAAGGTATCTCTAAACCCTCTTAATTATTAATTGTTTAGTTATCTCTTTTACGGGGGAAAATAAAAAATTTAAGTTTGGGGGTGAGGTATTATTGTGCAAGGTGTGAAATTTTAAGAAATTTAGTGACCAAATTGAGAAAAGATCAATAGATAAGGACCATTAAGAATAAGTTAAATCTCTGAATGTGTGAACTACCAAAAATACCCATTAAAATTTGATCACGTGTCGCACATGATCATTTAATTGAGAAAAACTAATGTCGTTAGTGATAGTACTACTGAATGCAAAAAAAAAACATAAAGTTTGATGTGTTTGATAAAAAAAAATTATTTTGGTTGTAAAATTCACAAAATGACAATAGTTGAGTGCTTTTTTTATGCAATTTTTCCTTTAAAAATAAAAAAATTTGGTTGTTGAAGCAGAAGATGGGCATTTGCCATTTGATAAGAATTTGATTATTTCTTTTAAAAGTGTAATATTGACAGTTTTATTATATTATGGGCAAATTAATCAACTCATCTATATCTATCTATATATAATAACAAGGTTGTGGTAATTAAAGGGGGATTGAGGGGCTATTTCGTCATTTCATTCCGTGACAAATGGTAAAAAATTGGACTGAAACGACATGTGGCAAGCTATGATTGGGGGAGTTTTTTTTTAATCAATTCGGACACGTGTCGTCCGTTTGGTGGAGGGCATTTTCGCCATTTCCAAGGGCGCACGAAGGCAGCTTGGTTTTTTCTTTTTTGGTTTGGACAAGTGTTGTCCTTTGGTTGTTTTTCGTTTTTTTTTTCACCCATTTCTTTTAGGGAGTGTGACCGGAAGGTTCTAAAAAAGTATCATAATGTCCGAGAAGTTCCTTCACTATGTTGTATTATAGATGTAGTATTGTATTCACATATGAGTGAATATATTAATATTGCATGCAGTATTATATATTACTGCATAAGAATTTCAAGGTCATTTCAATTTAATGAGGAACATGAGGGGAAGTGATTTGTTCCAAAAGGAACTTCCAAATCAAATTCTCTTTCTTTTATCTAAATTATTTTATAATAAATTAATTTTATTTAAAAAAAAATTACACCAAAAATCATAATTTTTTTCCCTCTTTAAATAGAGACTATTTACATTTGATTTGGACACAGAAAAAAAAAACCATTTTTTTTTAAATATAAATTTCTTATTTATTCTTTGTTAATTTTCCTTTTTAATTTTTCAATATGTTTTAGTCAAAATTAATTAAGTGTCAAGTTTATTTTAATTATAAATGATAATGATAATAATAATAATTTTACTAATTCTAAAAATAAAGAATATAAAATAAAATAAAATAAAAGTGATAGGGTATAGGATAATGAGTTGGAAGGGGTAATATGGTTATTGAGTTTATTTTAGTTCGATACATCAAACAATTTATTTATTTTATTTAAAAAAATTGAATCATGGTAAATAAAGTATTAATAAAGACGAATATCGGGAAAGATGGTTGCTTAACTTGGCATAACTATTTTTGCGTACTATGCAATTTATTTGTAAGATAGTAATTATTTTGATTGAAAATCTATATCTATATCTATATTATTTGTAAGATAGTAATTATTTTGATTGAAAATCTATATCTATATCTATATTTAATTTTGGTCTTTTTTTTTTTTTTTTTTTTTTTTTTTTTTTTGAGATTTTAGGACACGACGGGCAAAACAGACTTTTCGCTGGCGCGTGCGTTACACGCGCCGACACCAGCGCGTTTTTGCAGGTAATTTTTTTTAAAAAAAACTTTACACGTGTTGAGTCATGATTGACCGGAAGGAATTCAAAAAAAAAAATTTATTCGATTTCTTTGACTTCAATTATTATATATTAAACAAATTTTTTTAAATTTTTTTTATACCAAAATTCATAATTTTTTTTCCTCTTTAAATAGAGACTTCTTTCATTTGATTTGGACATAAAAAAAAACTCTTTTTTAAATATAAATTTCTTAATTATTCTTTATTAATTTTCCTTTTTTATTTTTCAATTTTTTTAGTGAAAATTAATTAAGTTTGAAGCTTTTTTTTAAAATTATAAATGATAATAATAATAATAATAATAATAATAATAATAATAATAATAATAATAATAATAATAATAATAATAATAATAATAATAATAATAATAATAATAATAATATTTTTACTAATTAAAAAAATTAAGAATTTAAAATAAAATAAAAGTGATGGTGTTTAGGATTATGAGTTGGAATGATGTTGAATATGTATAAGCCGTCTTTTAAAAACATTTTGTTTTAATTTGTTTAGTTAAATATTTTTTACAATTTTGTATACAACCCATCTAAATAATAGATTATTTTTTATTTTTTTAGAATAATAAATTTTAGTCAAAAGTACGTACGTAAAAGTATATGACAAATATAATAAATATATATAAGCAATTTATGAATATTAATTATACATTTAGCTAATGTTTTAGAAGTATAATATATTTACAAAAATATGCCTTAACTATCACGTGAAAATAAAGAAATAAAAAAATCAACATGGATATAAAAAAATAACACTCTTTATTGTATTTTTAAAAAAATGAAAATTAATTATATATTTTGGGAGGAGGAAATAGTACTACTATATTAATTATATACTTTTGGCTGAAAAGTGACGGGTGCCATAAACGCGTGTATAGAAGCGTGTGTATGCAGCCGCATTTTTTTAATGGGACACTTGGCGTCCATTCATTGGCTGGTTGAATTTCAGAATTTTTTTATCCGATTTCTTTAACATTTTAAAAAAAATTACGAATTCAATTAAAAATTAAAAATAAAAAATTAAAATTAAAGTTAAAAATTAAAATTAAAATTTTTTTTTTATAATATTCAGGGAGTTTTTTTGTAACAATCAACTTGTGTGGATTTTTTTTCTTTTTAATATCTATCTTTTAAAAGTTCTTTTTGGTAAATGCCCTTAAGACTTATGCTCCATCCGTCCCAGACTAAGGGTCATGGGGGGATTTCACGCTTCTTAAGAAATTTTTTAAAAAATGAATAAAAGTTAAATGTGGGATAGAAAATAGTAGTTAATAATTGGTTTTTTTTGTAAATATGTTAACTTTATAAGGGTATAATGAATGATATTTTTTTTATAATATGGGGTAGGAAATAGTAGTTAATGATTGGTTTTTTAATAGGAGAGAGAATGAGTGGGAAGAATAGTAAGTTAATGATTGGTTATTTTGTAAATATGTTAACTTTATAAGGGTATAATGAATGATTTTTTTGTAAATATATTAAATTATAAGGGTATAAATATATTCAAAAATATGCCATTTATGGAAAGGAACTCTTGGTATGGGATGGACCAAAAGGAAAAGTAGAACCCTTGATCTGGGACGGAGGGAGTACAATTTTTACTTTCGAAAAACTGTTTATTCCTTTGTTTAATGACTAATTTATTAGATTATATTTACATCTGATTAATGTCTCATTATTGTCTGTAAAAAAGTATTTTAAATTGTACGATATATTGTATATTTTTCATTTCATGATATTTATATTATTGTTTTCCTTTTATGCTATGACTATTAATAAAAGTCAAAGGTCAATATTTACTCATTGTTGTTCTCCTTTTAAATCGATACTGTGAATGTTCTAGAAATGGCGCGTTTCGTACACGCGCCGACAAAGGCGCGTGTACGCAGGAGGATTTTCTTCTTTTTTTTTTTTTTTTTTTTTCATTTCTGACATGTGTCAACCGTTCATTTAAGGGCAATTCCGACATTTCCCTCCATGGCACATTTTAATTTTTATAAACAACATCATTGTGTATTTATAAAGTATACATATGGTTATTTAATATATATATATATATATATATATATATATATATATATATATATATATATATATATATATATATATATATATATATATATATATATATATATATATATATATATATATATATATATATATAAATGATTGAATGAACAGTTTCGTCTGGCTAAATTTTCATTTTGCCCTCACTATTTTGTTCCTTTCCCATTTTGCCCTTGAATTTTTTTTTTTCATTTTTTTTAAATTAAAAAATAAATTAAAAAAAAACGTGGCCTTGGACACGGGCATGTACTAGTATATATATATATTAGGGATGGCCAAACCGGACCGGAACCGGACCGGAAAACCGGACCGGAACCGGCCCGGAAAAGCCCGGAACCGCCATGAACCGGGGAGAAAACCGGAACCGGGGTAACCGGAACCGGTTTGGAGGCGGGCCGGTTAAGGTTCACCAAATTAGTGAATCGGATCGGAAAAAGCCTGGAACCGGACGAAAATTTGTTGTTTTTCAATAGAACCGGCCCGGAACCGGACCGAAAAAGCCCGGAACCGGACCAAAACCGTGAGAAAATCGAAATCGTGAGAAAAGCGGGCCGATTAAGGTTCACCTCCTCGCCGAACCGAAACCGGCGGTTCAAGGCTCGGAACCGAAACCGGACCGAATTTGGTCATCCCTAATATATATATATATATATATATATATATATATATATATATATATATATATATATATATATATGGGGAGTGTGATGAATGTGGGTTTGGATTTAAATTTAATAAGTGTAATAGGGTAATATGATTATTGGGTTTATTTTAATTCGATATATCAAACAATTAAATTAATTATTTAAAAAAAACATTTGAAGCATATTTCGATAGCCAAAATCTTGCAAAAAACTAGTTTTTTTCGTAACATAAGAAAAAAACTAGTTTTAAATTACTAAGTCTAACTAATAAGAGTGATGAACTGTTCTGAAAACTAGTTTTTTTTATAACATTTTGAAAAAACTAGTTTTTCACAAGAGTTACTCATTTCGATATCTATAATTTTCTGTATTCAATAATTTAAATTGTACTATAATATATTTTTCATTTCACTGTATTTGTATTATTGTTTTCCTGTTACGCTATAACTATTAATAAAAGTCAAGGTAGATATTTATCCAATGTTGGTCTTTTATTTTAATAGTAACTCCCCGTGCATCGCACAGGAGTAAATCTAGTTCTACTAGCCAAAATCTAGGGAGAAACGTGTTTCTTCATAATTTATGGAGAAACGGATTTCTAGATATCTAGAACCTTTTGAAAGGATATCCAGAAATTTTGTATTGGCCATGACATTGGCCCATGGCCTTGGCCAAATCTATATCCAGAAATCACTAAAAAGTATATCCAAAAATTAAGAGAAATGATATCCAGAAAATTTGTATTGACCATGACCTTGGCCAAATCTATATCCAGAAACCAGTGAAAAGTATATCCAGAAAACAGTGAAAAGTATATCCAAAAAAAAGTGAAGGCCATGACCAGAAAGTTGGTATGTGTTGGTCCGATTCTAACATAACTTATGGTTATCATGATCAAAGGGTTCTGGATATCCAGAACCTTTGAGACTGATATCCAGAAACACGTTTCTCCATAACTTATGGAGAAACGCGTTTCTCCGAAGACCTACTCGTTCTACTGAATATCACTTATTCGGGGTTTGTTTAGTCGGACTGCACCGTAGTCGAGATCGCTCAATCTCACTTGTTTATTCGAATTTTGATGATTCACATTAAAGAGGTTCATTAAAGGTATTTTAGACATTTTGCTCAATTCAATGCATTTCTTCCCTTTATTCAACTCGCACGCGATCTTGGTCATTGATACAAATTGATACAAATCGACATGTATTCGGATTATCTCAAATCCAAATGTCACATGCCTTTGGCCTTGTCTTGTATTACTTCTTAATTTCTAAGCATTGAGACCAAAAATTTCAAAAAAAATCTTGTTTTGAAATGATTTTAGCGTCTAGACCGGTTCGCTTGGTGGGCCGGGAATGGCCGGCACTTTCGACGCAAGTAGCAACCTTGAAGGATGGTCACAAAAGGTCAAGCTTTGAATACCACCCTCCGTCCCATGATAATATTTAAACTTTCCTTTTTGAACGTTCCACAATAATATATACTTTCTTAAAATAGAAAGAAATCTTTACTATTTCCTCCACTCATTCTCTCTCCTATATTATTTTAATACTCACATCATCATTATAATTTACTATTCTCTCCATTCATTCTCTCTTTTATTTTATTTTCACACTCACAACACTTTCAATATAATAATTCCTCCTTAATTTTCGTGCAAAACTCAAAAGTCTATAAATTTCTGGAACGGGGGACTATTTCTTTATAACCACTCGTTTCTCAATCATGCAAAATTCCTTATCCTTGACATTGACATGGACATGCTAGACTTCATCTATTCCAAGTCAAGAGTCAACCTAGCTTTGTTGTTTAATTTTTATTTAATATTTTGAATGAATGTTGTTTAATTTATTGTTGGTTCGGTTTGTTATATGTTAGTTCCCCTTTTTTGTGTTAGCTTTTATACTTCCTCCAACACTAAAAAATGACAAATTATTTGACTCATTTTAATCCCTGAATGGGTTCTTTAGACTACTCATTTTTAGTTAGTTATTTGATTTATAAATTAACCAAAGAGTGTTATTCTAATTTATTCTACACTAAAAAATATGTCACTAATTTTAGGATTATGATAAAACTAGTACACGCAGCATATTCTAATGTAGGATTGTGGCTCGATTCTTCAAGGGAGGTTGAGGCGGGCGCCCCACACATGGTGAGGCGAACGCCTGGTTCACAGAAGGTTGGGCGTTGTTGGTTTAGCGCCAGGCGGCCGCATCACTTTGGTCGAGGCGGGCGCACCACACGCCGAGGAGCAGTCTGGCATTGCACAAAGTCCAGGCGGGCGCCTGGTTCAGTTGGGGCGGACGCCTCAAGCTGGAAAGGTTTATGGGCCGTGGGTTTCTGATGTTTGTATAATCTAAGTAGGGCTAGGTTTGTAGGTGCATATATATATTCGCCTTGTAACCTAGTAAACTTGGACAGATTTTGAGCAAATAAAATACAGAAACGGAGGCTTCAAAACCCCAATTAATCTCTTCTCTTTCTTCTTCGCTTTCCTGATTAATTGCTTGTGTGTGTTCTTGAGTTTTGTGTTCTTGCTTCATTGCGATTGCCTGACAAGCGGTATCAGCCAAACGAGGTTGCGATGTGCGGGGGAATTCTATCACCGTGAAGTCCGACGTTCAAAAGTTTGATGGTCATGGAAACTTTGCGTTGTGGCAACGGAGGGTGAAGGATTTCTTGGTTCAAGCAGGCTTGGGAAAGGTTCTTCGACATTCGACTAAACCCGATGATATCGAAGAAGGTCCATGGAAGGAGTTGCAAGAGCGGGCTGTTTCTTCAATACGGCAGTGCCTTGCGGATGAGGTGGTGTATCACGTGATCGATGAGGAATCACCGACGAAGGTTTGGGAGATTTTGGAGGGCCGGTATATGTCAAAATCGCTGTCGAACAAGTTGCATCTCAAGCAAAGGTTGTATGGGCTTAAGATGGCGGAGGGTTCGGATCTTGAGGCTCAATATCCACACGTTTAACCAAATACTCAATGATTTGGTTAGGGTGGAGGTGACGTTCGAGAAGAGGACAAGGCGTTGATCTTCTTGAATTCGTTGCCGACCTCTTCGACATACGAAAATCTTGTTACTACGTTGACTTGGGGAAGGATACCGTGGAGTTGCAACCGGTCACGAAGCTCTTCTAGCTTTTCATAAACGGAAGAAGTCCGTTGATGAACTGCGGGTGAGGGTTATTTGTGAAGGAAAATCAGAACGATGGGAGAACCCGGTTCAGGGATAACTCGCGACGAGCGGGAATTCTCGTTCGCGATCGAGGAAGAAGTACAAGGGAATTGTTTCAAGTGTGGGGAGAAGGGGCACAAGAGGCGAAATTGTCCGCGAAAGGGAACGGTAAAGGCAAGGAAGGATCTTCAAAGTCGATCAAATGTGGTTGAAGATTGCTCGGAGGATGTGGATGGAGATATGCTCACGACTTCGTAATTTGTGGAGCACCCGACAGATGTTTGGATTACGGATTCGGCATGTTCGTTTCATGTGACTGCGAATCGTGATTGGTTCGATACCTACTGAGTCGATTAATTACGGTATAGTTACTATGGGTAATGGTGCTACATGTAAAATTGCTTTGGCATAGGAACTATAAGAATTAAGATGTATGATGGTGTAGTTAGAACGTTATGTGATGTTAGACATGTTCGGAGGTCTCTAAAAATCGATTTCATTGGGTACCTTGGATGCTAATGGTATGAACTATAAGGCTCAAGGTGGATGCGAAAGTTGTTAAGGGTGCTATGGTAGTGATGAAGGGTGAGAAGGGCTCCAAGAACATTTACAGGTTGCTAGGGAGCACCGTTGTAGGTGGAGTCACATCCGTTGAGTCGGAGGTCGATGCGTGCCCTTCATGGCATATGAGGCTTGGTCACATGGGTGAAAGGGAATGCGGGAACTTCATAAACGTAAGTTGTTGAAGGGTGTGAAGACTTGTAAACTTGAGTTTTGCAAGTATTGTGTTCTTGGAAACGAGAATAAGGTGCGGTTCAAGACGGGTAAGCATACAACAAAGGGCATTCTTGATTACGTTCATTCGGATGTGTGGGGGCCGGTCGGAAACGAGAATCTAGAGGAGGACATTATTACTTCGTGACTTTCATTGATGATTTTTCGAAGAAGGTTTGGGTTTACTTCATGAGGCACAAGTCGAGAGACTTTTGAGAAGTTCAAGGTGTGGAAAGGCTGAAGTGGAAAACCAAACGGGGCGGAAAATCGAAGTGTTTGAGGAGGAGCCGATAATGGGACAGAGTACAGATGGCGAGTTCAAGAAGTTACTGCAGAGCATGGAATCAAGAGGCACTACACGGTACGCAAGACACCACAGCAAAATGGTGTGGGCGAGAGGATGAACAGAACTATTGCGGAAAGGGCTAGGTGTCTCACGATTCAATGCGGGATTGGCAAAGAACTTTTGGGGCGATGCGGTGAAGTATGGCATGTTTCTTGATTAACGAGATCACCTAGAGTCTCTTTGGATAACGAGGTTTGCGGAGGAGGTATGGACGGGTAATGAGGTAGACTTCACCGATATCAGGGTGTTTGGGTGTCCATCCTATGTGCATATTCCTGGTGAAGAGCGGTCGAAGCTTGACCCAAAGTCAAAACACAAGTGTGTCTTTCTCGAGTATGAAAGCAGGTGTGAAAGGATACAAGCTTTGGGATCCCAAGTCAAGCAAGGTGGTGATTAGTAGGGATGTAGTCTTTGATGAAAAGGCTATGTTGAAGTGTACTCATGATGATAAGGAGAAGGTGCCGAGAAAGCAAGGAGGGCGAGAAGCAAGTTATTGAGGTGGAGCTACGTGAGGATAATGCGATGCGGATCTCACTCTTCCGGAGTCGAGGAACCTACACAAGAAGTGGCTAGTACTTCGGTTGGGAGACCTAAGAGAGTAATCGAAGCCACCGGTCGAGTATGGATTTGAAGACATGGCTTCATATGTTCTTTGTTCTTAGTAGTGGAGACCGAGTACTTTTAAGGAGGCTATAAACGGTCAGGAAAAGGACAAGTGGGTAAGCTTCTATGGCGGAGGAGATGGAGTCACCGTACAAGAATGATACATGGGATTTGGTGGAGCTTCCTAAAGGGAAGCGTGCTATTGGTTGCAAGTGGATCTTCAAGCGCAAGGAGGCGTATCGAGAAAAAGAGGGGAAAAGTTCAAGGCTCGTTTGGTAGCAAAGGGTATTCGCAACAGAGGGGGGGTGGATTATAATGAGATTTTTCGCTTTGTTGTGAGACATACTTCCATTCGGATTGTGTTGGGTCTTGTAGCGCACTATGATTTGGTGTTGGAGCGAGATGGATGTGAAAGCTGCGTTTCTACACGGTGAGTTGGATGAGCAGATTTTCATGGAGCAACCACATGGAGTTCACGGAGCCCGGGCGAGGAGCGGTTGGTTTGTAGATTGAAAAAGTCACTCTATGGGCTGAAAGCAGTCTCCGAGGCGGTGCACACGAGGTTTGACTCTTACATGGTACGTATTGGCTACAAGCGTTGTGAGTATGATTGCTTTGCGTTTATGTGAAGAGCCTTGATGATGGTTCTTGTATTTTTTTGTTACTGTATGTGGATGATATGCTTATCGCGGGTAGGAGTAAGAACGAGGTCAATCAGTTGAAGGCCTTGTTGAGTAGAGAGTTTGACATGAAGGATTTGGGGGAAGCCAAGAAGATTCTTGGGATGGAGATTCGCCTTGGAGACCCAAGAAAATCTAGGAGATTGTGGGTCTCAAGCCGGATATGTGGAGAAGGTGTTGGAGAGGTTCAATATGCGGGATGAAAACTGTGAAGACACCATTGGCGAGTCATTTTTGTTTATACGCCTGGGATTCCCGAGTTCGGCGAAGAAATTCAGAGGATGTCAAAGGTTCCCTATGCAAGCGCAGTGGGATGTCTCATGTATGCTATGGTTTGCACGAGGCCAGATTTGGCGCAAGCCATTAGTGTGGTTAGCAAGTATATGGCGAATCCGGGCAAACAGCATTGGGAAGCAGTTAAGTGGATTCTCAGATATTTGAAGGGCACTATGGATTATGGCATCATGTTTGGAGGTAAGAGTGAGGAGCTTTCTGTTGTGGGGTATGTTGATTCTGATTATGCGGGTGATTTGGATCGGAGAAGGTCGACTACGGGTTATGCGTTTACTCTTGGTGGTGGACCCATATGTTGGAGATCTATGATCCAATCTATCATTGCTTTGTCTACAACGGAAGCGGAGTATATGGCAGCGGTTGAAGCTGCAAAGGAGGCCTTATGGCTTCGGGGTTTGGTCAACGAGTTGGGCATCGAGCAAGGTGGAGTGAAGTTGCTTTGTGACAGTCAAAGCGCGATATTTCTAGCAAAGAATCACATTTATCATCAACGGTCGAAGCACATTGATGTTCGGTTTCACAAGATTCGGGAGTTGATCGATATGGGTGAGGTGGTGCTAGAGAAGGTTCACACTACGGAGAATGCTGCGGATATGTTGACGAAGCCGGTTACTACTGACAAGTTCAAGCATTGCTTGGATTTGTTGCACATCTCGAGTTGTTAGAGATGGGGAAGTTCGAGCTGGTTCCTTGCATCTTCTGTTGGGTTGGGTGAATACTCGCCAAGGTGGAGATTGTAGGATTGTGGCTCGATTCTTCAAGGGAGGTTGAGGCGGGCGCCCCACACATGGTGAGGCGAACGCCTGGTTCACAGAAGGTTGGGCGTTGTTGGTTTAGCGCCCGGGCGTGCCGCATCACTTGGTCGAGGCGGGCGCACCACACGCCGAGGAGCGATCGGCATTACAAAGTCCAAAGGGCGCCCGTTCCCAGATTAGGCGGACGCCTGCCGGAAAGGTTTATGGGCCGTGGGTTTCTGATGTTTGTATAATCTAAGTAGGGCTAGGTTTGTAGGTGCATATATATATTCGCCTTGTAACCTAGTAAACTTGGACAGATTTTGAGCAAATAAAATACAGAAACGGAGGCTTCAAAACCCCAATTAATCTCTTCTCTTTCTTCTTCGATTTCCTGATTAATTGCTTGTGTGTGTTCTTGAGTTTTGTGTTCTTGCTTCCGCTGCGATTGCACAACATCTAATATTATGGGTATGATACATATTTTTTCAATAAGTCGATGATCTAAAATATCTGTTAAAAATATGATAGCTCAAAGTCGTGTGAATAAAATTGTGTATTTTTTTTACATTAATCGTTTGTCGTTTGACAAAGATTATCGTGGGTTCATATTCCACTCCATGGAAACATTAAAATGGTATATCTAAATGTCAAATTTGAAATTGGATAAGAAATATATGATATCTCAAATTTGGTGGGTTGAAAGTGTAAATTTTATAATTTTGACATCAATATTGATGTAACGTGATTTCTAGATTATTGAGGTATTATAGGGATCATTATCTTGGGATTAGGGGTTACAAAGTGTGAAATTAAACCCTGTAAATACAAGGTAATGACTCTCATATTAATACAAGTATTAATTGAAAATTAATCACATGATTATTGAAGTTATAACTAGAGAAACTCAAATCAAATGAAAACAACTTTTTATATCAATCTTCCTTCTCCACTTTGCAATTTGTTCATCTGCTTTCTTTGGCCTGTTAGAAATTTATCCATTGTGATTTTGTTTAATTATAGTGAGATTCGCTGCAGATTCTAGTGTGAAAAAATAGTCTGTTTCGTCCGTTTAATCATGGGAGGCGAACGTCCAAAACAACCTCAAGTACAACTCGATGAGCGGGCGGATTTGTGTTAAAGATAGTGTGTCACAGACGACTCGGGCAACATCAAGATGATCAACCTACAATTATTTCTTCTTCTTTGTGTTTATATTGTACATTGTATCAATAATTATATTGTAATTATTTTCTATTTTGTGCTTTTGTAAGATTTTGTCTAACAATTTTAAGACAAATTTCCTATTTGAGAAAGGATTACAGATTTGAGAATCCGATTGAGCGGCAACCACGGGATTAAATATAGAAAACGATGGAAGAGACGAATTAAAAAAAAATCCAGCAAATTTCTTAACATCACAAGTTGTGGTAAAATTGTAATTCTCGATTCGTTAACCATTGGATCGAGCTTAAATTTGGTGAACAAGTTATAAACTCATATAAGAACAATCTGGACGGAGGATATCGAAATATTTTATGTGGAGATAAAGATAAAAATTTCGAAACAAAACAGTTTATGAAAAATAAAAATAAAAATTTTGATTATATAATGAACTAACATAAGAACATCAAAGATATTGAGATGATTGTGTAAATTAGTTATGGCAACGCCACTTATAGTGTTAATACAATGGGTGATATATCTCTTATGGTTTATAAGAATCGTAGTAAGAAAATTGAAAAGTTCGTATAAACTAAGTTAAGAAATTGAACGTTGAAAGTGTTAGAGATAAAGAAGGAGATTCACCAAATATTCAGTTACCTAAATTGGTATTGAGCTAACTTAGGAAAGTTACCTTAGTTAGAAATATTCTTCAATTAGAATTATATTTACTATATTAGAATCCTAGTCATATTAGGTTTTGTTATTATCTTATTTACTTCCTCTTGTTATGTATAAATAGAGCATTTACAATATCAATAAAACTCAAGATATCTTCTTCAATATTTATCAAAGTTTACATGGTATCAGAGCTTAGATCACCAATAAAAATTTTCTTTTCTTCTTTTATCCATGGCTGCCGAAGCTACTATCTACCTCATAAATCCGGCCGAACCAACCAAATCCCTTATTGCCATCTCTCTCTCTCACCTTCTTAAACTTACACCAACAAATTACATTGCTTGAAAGATCCAATTAGAAGCTATCCTACTTGGCCATGCACTACTAGAAACAGGCCTTTTACCGACGGAAATTTCCGTCGGTAAATCCACCTATCCGTCGGCAAATGGATATTACCGACGGAATTAGTCTGTCGGGTTCCGTCAGAAATAATTGGTTGGTAATACCGACGGACAAATTCCGCCGGTATTTTCGGCGGATTGTCCGCCGTAAAATCTAAAATTCCGTCGAAAAACGTCCGTCGAAAATGAGTTACGCCGGCCGGTTAACCGGAGCAATAACCGGAGGTTACCGATGAAAATATCCGTCGGTAAATATTAAAAAAATAAATAAATAAAACCCATTACCGACGGTTATAACCGTCGAAAACCATAAAATTTACCATCGGATATGTCCGTCGAAAATCTAAACCCTAAACCGACGGATATGTCCGTCGGTAATGAGTTTTTTTTTTTTAATTTTTTATTATTTTCCGACGGATATTTCCGCCGGAAATTAGTATTATTTATTTTTATTAATTTGCCGACGGAAATTTCCGTCGGTAATCTGGCCAGATTAAAAAAAAAAAAATCTGTTTTATTATTAAACCACCTGTAAAAGGCTGTAAACCTGTTCAAACAACCTGTTTTAAACAAATACAATTACAAACTACAAACACACACAAACAACCTGTTTCGCTTGTACATCAAATAAAATACATATGTTTGTCCAAATCAAGCGACAGGGGAAGGGGAAAGGGAAAACGGCCGGGGAAAGGGGAAACGGGAAACGACCGGGGAAAGGGGGAAAGGGAAAGGGGAAGGGAAAAGGGGAAACGGGGAAAGGGGAAAAGGGAAGGGGAAACGACCGGGGAAAGGCCGGGGAAAAGGGAAAAGGGAAAGAGAAACTACATATGTTTATTTGTTTGTTTAATTACATGTCAATGAAAATTCATGTTTAACAACCACGAAGGCGCTACAGCGCATTTGCTACCGCTACCACCACCATGCATGTATAAACCTATCAAGATATTAATTAAAAAACAATATATCAATATATATACAAATAAAAAGACAATAATAAAATGTAAACATTATATATATGACATTTACAATTAAATAATACTTATCGGCCACTCGAGAGATAGATATTTCCATTTTTCCTTCCTCATTAATAATTGCGTCCAAATTAACCCGCCCGGATGGTTCACTACGTCCGTAACAGAAGTAGATCCTCCTCCCTCCCGTCCTGGGTGAAACAAGACGATGGACAAAACCCGCAACCTTCTCTCTCTTTGAACGATTGCCACCTCGACCCGACATATCTAAACTAGTATATTATATATGTAGACAGAAAATATTATCAAGTAGAACAAAATTTAAATAGTAGGAAGCATTCAAATTAATGAAAACATGTCCAAGTAAATTATGGAGTAAGATGTTTACAGTTTGCATTTAAATAGTAGGAATCATTTATTGTCCAAATCATGAGATAGATGTAATATTACATAGCATGTAAAGAGTAACCAAGTAAAATTGAAAATCATGAGATATATATAATATTACAGTGATAAGTGATATAAAATGTAAACATTATATACAAAACATTATCTGAATTAAAACTAAACTGATTCATTCACTACAATCTTGATCACTATCACTACAAAATTCAATTTCTTCTTCACTAGTTTCCTCGTCGTCGTCTTCTTCCCCATCTTCATCATCGGACCCAGATATATACCCTTCTCCTTCCTCATCCTCCACATTGTCATCATCGATTTCATTGAAAGTGACTTCCTCCCCTAGTGGACGGGTGTGTTTCGGCCATTAATGCTTCATCCTCGACATTATCATTCAAGGAAATAATCGGAGGTATAGGCATTTCCTCTTTCTGATAACAATCATTTAATGATGAATCAATATTTGAAGTAGACGTTTTTGCACGCAATGGTATATCAAAAGTGCTTCTTGCTTTGGTTTTCCATTTGGCCCACCATCCGCTAGACTCTCTTCGTCGACGGGGGTAGGGGGTCATATACACCTGTTGTGCTTGAGATGCAAGAATGAACACATCATCACCATTATGCCTACATGTTGACCTCAACATGATAAGTTAAAGATTCTTAAACGGGTTTCTAAGCTTTTGTGTTTCAACCGTCACAACGTCACGTCGTAACATTAATTTTTATTCATTATCGTAAAATGCATAATTTTACAATAATGAATTAACACACACATCTATCATAATATTTTGAATAATTAATAATATTGTGAATAATTTAAAATATTAATTCTTTATTGTAAAATTTGAAATTTTACAATAATGAATTAAATTAACATTTATAAACAAGATAAGAGTCGTTCTCATCCACAACTATCAAAACTCAATCTCATCTTAGACCAAGAAAGACAGAGCAAACAAGTTCATTGCCGTTTGAGTAAAGGATTTTCTGTTTAATAAGAATTTTTTCGGTTTCACTTTGTCCTTCCTCTCAAGGATCTCAAGTGATGTTTGAGATCCTTAGAGAGAAAGAGGGCAAATAAAACCGAAAAATCTTATTAAATGTAAAATCCTTTGCTCAAAACGGTAATCGAACTTGTTTCGCTTCCGTCTTTCTTGGATCAAAGAAGACGAATTTTGATAGGCGTGGGTGCGAAAAAGGCTCTCATCTTATTTATATTTTAAATAGAGTTGTACCTCAATCTATTTAAAGCCTAATTAACTACCAATTAGGTATAATGAAAAGCCACTTCCAAAACCCAGCTTGATAAACTAGTTAGAAAATGCAAACAACCTAAATCGGAGGACCAATCAAGCATCAAACATTCAAATATTTGAAAATTCACACAAATACCAATCAATAATCATGAACATTAGAATCAAAAACAAATTAGGGTTCTTACAAATACCAATCAAAAAATAAAGAACACCAAACAAAATTCAATAGAAGTATGTTGAGGGCACAAATACATATCCGAAAATAAGTTTGAACAGTGTACAAATTGAGCATGATTTTGCAGACAGTGAACCAAGGCCAGCACTATCATATTTGATTTCCACCCCTCTAAATAACCATGTTGAACAGAAAAATTTAATTATAACATTTTTGACGGAGCATCACTAATAAAAAAATTCATAAAATCAAACGAAAATTGTGTAAAATCAAACCAAAATTCATAAAATCAAACAAAAAATATGGACTTACCTTTGCTTCCTTGAAAAGGAGTAGTCGGCGGCGGTGCTAGGAGACGGCGGCGATACGGGGACGGGACTATACGCGACTGGGACGGACTAATGAGAGAGAGAGAGAAAGCGGGGGAGAGAGAGAGAGAGAGAGGAGCGAGAGAAAGCGAGTGAGAGATTACTAACCTGCGACGGCGAACGGCGGCAAACGGCAAACGGCGGCGAACGGCAAAGACTCGGCGACTGGGATCGGCTTTGTTTGCGTTTATTCCCTGAATGAATAAACGCGTAAATGGTTGGGAAGGGGAAAATGTTATATATATAGGGCTAATTACCGACGGAAATATCCGTCGGAATTACCGACGGACATAGACCGTCAGCATTACCGACGGAATTAATTCCATTACCGACAGACTAAACGAAAATTTAAAAAAAAAAATTCCCGGTGAAATGAAATTAATTTCCGTCGGTAAACGTTTCATTTCCGTCGGTAATACCGACGGACTGTGTCCGTCGGTAAACGCCCTATTTCTAGTAGTGATGGCTTTTACCAATATATAGATGAAACCCTAATTGCTCCCTTCCAAACCACCACCATTGACGCCTCCTCCACCACAACCGAAACAACACCTCCTACCCCGCCAACCCAAAACCAAACAACCGTCTCCAACCCTATCTATGCGACTTGGTTTCGACAAGACAAATTATTACTTAGTGCCTTGGCAGATACAATCTCACCCTCTCTTGTTCCTCTCATATCTCAATGCTCCACAACTCTTAATTGTTGGTGTGTCCTAGCAAAAACATATGCCAACCCATCCAAAAGTAGGGCTGTAAACGAGCCGAGCCGAGCTTTTATAGTTTCAAGCTCGAGCTATTTAACTTTTAAATGAGCTCGAGCTCGAGCCCAGAATGCCTGTTCGAGCTCGGCTCGAATCAAGTTTCAAGCTTTTCGCAAGCTGCTCGAACTCGAGTATTAACGAGCCGAGCTCGAGCTTTGACTTATTGTTTGAAAAAAATCTGAAATCAAACGAGCTTTTTCGAGCCCTAATTCGAGTTGTAATCGAACTCGAGCCTAAACGAGCTTATATATATATATATATATATATATATATATATATGGGTTTTGTTAGGATACCCTTAGTAGGAGTATCCTAACAAGTGGCCCAATTTTTTTGGACAAAAATGTCCAATATTTCATACATTGAACAAAAAAATAAGGAGGGCAAGATTGTAATATTAAAATCAAAAACCCCAATCTTCATCTCCCTCAACCCCTTTCCATTTTCAAATACTCCTTCTCCCTCCTCCGTTCCAACCCCACTTTTTTTGCCGAAATCCAGAGATGAAACAGAGATCGGATGGAGGGGGAGATAATCAGTGCGACTTGGTTGTTGGAGAGAGAGCGAAACAGAGATCGGATGGAGGAGACGAGAGATTGGGTTTGGGAGATGAACTGGGCGGGTTTGGGAGATGAACGAGTTGCCGGAAAAGGGGGATGGGAGGCGTCGCCGGAAGATGGGGAGGGCAGAGGTCGCCGGAGGTGAGGTCGCCGGAAGACGGGGAGTTGAACTGGGCGGGTTTAGGATACCCACCGTGGAGAGGAGATGAGAGAGAGAGAGAGAGAGAGAGAGAGAGAATGAGAGATTTGGGAAAAAGAGAGAAAGTGAGGCTTTCTCTAAAAAAAAAAAAGTTATTGAAAATTACAATTTAACCCCTACATATATATCCTTTGCTTTGTGAAATGAGGGACATTTTTGTCCAAAAAAATTGGGCCCCTTGTTAGGATACTCCTACTAAGGGTATCCTAACAAAACCCTATATATATATATATATATATATATATATATATATATATATATATATATATATATATATATATATATATATATATATATATATATATATATATATATATATATATATATATATATATATATATATATATATACTAGTACATATGCCCGTGTCCGAGGACACGGATCTTTTTTTTTTTTATTAATATAAACATTATAGTTACAAATTATAGTGATGTATGAACATAAACATTATGTCCGTGTCCGAGAACACGTGGTATATTTTTTTTTTTTAATTTAAAAAGAAAAATTGAAAAAAGAAATTTTAAAAATTTCTTTTTTTTACGTGAACAAACATGATTATTAATGGATAATGAATAAACTTATCTCCAATGAATACCGGTCCTAATTGCAACTTAATCTTTAGAAGAACATCATGCTTCAGTCAATTATCCCCAATAATCACTAAAACAAATACTTAATACACATGAAAGTAACCTCACATCCCTAATTTCACAACAAACAATCCAAGTCAAAAAACTCCAATCACCCAAAATATTTACATACTGGTTATATCAGAGCACACAATAAACACAAAATCATTAGAAAACATTTTTTAAAAGAGGGGTAATTCATTAAATCAATAGATGGTCAAAATTGCAATAAATAACACAAAATCAAATAAAACACAAACCGAACCTTGGACGAATTCACAACGCTCTTGGGCAACAGAAGGCCGGAAGACGAAGGGGTGGGCGTCTTCTGCGTAAGGGGACGATAGTCAGAGTTCCTCGCCGGTGCTGGAGACCGAGAGGGAGGTAACAAAACGTCGGAGGACGGCGAAGAGTCCTCATCAGTTCTGGGTACATAGAAACACGTATTCAAATCCAGAGCCAGTTTCACTTTCCTCCATTTGCTTCCTCCTCCACTCATTTTTAGGGTTTGGTCTGAATGAAGAACAAATCTGTTCTAGAGATAGAAGCCCCACATTAACAAATGAATTTGCATATCAAATGTAGGGATTGAACCGTTTGATGAGATATTCAATCACTGATTTGGGATTTGGGGGAGATGGGCCGGCGGCGTGTGTGATGTCGGAGATGGCGCCGGGGCCGCGGTCTGGTGTGCCAGAGTCCTGTCTCTCTCCCCCCGTCCTCTCTCTCTCTCTCCACCCTTTTGAAATTCAAACTGAATGGGTATGTGTGTTTAAAAAAATTTTTTTTTTTTAAAGGGGGGCAAAATGGGAAAGAGATAAAAATGTGAGGGCAAAATGGTAAAATGGCGACTTGGAACTGTAGAGAGTACTGTTCAAAAGTCCCCTCTAATTTATACTATATATATATATATATATATATACTAAAATTCATTCGAGTTTTTAAGCAGGCGAGTCGAGCTCAAACGAGTCGATCTCGAGCAGTTCGTCGAGCATCTGGAGCAACGAGCCACAAAAAATGACGAGCTTAAAAATCGGTTCGAGCTCGAGTTCAAGAGCTTAAAAAAAAAATTGATCCGGAAGATCTAGTTGACAAAATTCTGGATCAACTCAATGATCCCGACTACGACAACTTTGTTCAAGCTATTCATAATCGCAACACCCAAATTTCCTATGATGAACTCCATGAAAAACTCCTAATCAACAAGGAGTTAACCCTCAAATTTAACGAGTGTTTGCATGAAAATCGTAAAAAAAATCGTGGTTTAAAAAAAAAAAAAAAACCCTGATGTGGGATAAATTTGACACGTTGAGCCTAAATAAACGAAGTTAGAATGTCAACGTCAACCATAATTTGATACCACTCGAAATATTTTAGGTACTATTTTATAATTTACCAATTCAAAGCAGCATCCTTTTAATGACCAATTCAACTTCTCTGTTTTTTAACCACACATTTCTCAATCACACTCAGTTCAATCCTTTTCATATCCAACTCCAACACGTACATTCCAAGTAAACAGTCAATTAATCTTCATGCTTTATTTTTTTATTCTTCTTCTACACAAATGTAGATCAGATTTGCAATTTGTTTTATGCTTAATTTTTAGTAATTATGTAATACCTAATAATAATTTTCTATTAATATAATTATAATACATAGACAGATCAATTAAAAGAAATTAAAGAAAAAATTATGTACATGCTCAAAAAATGTAAAATAAAAATAATGAATTGAAATGAAAAACGTTTATGAATTTGAGATTGCTACAAGTCGAATTACGTCTATATGTGCTCCATCTCCTCAGTTAGACTTGATTTTTCAACACGGTTTATGACCTTATTGTAAAGCTAGTTAGACTTTTGTCCTCTTATCATCTTTCTAATATTTTGGCTGTTCTAATGGCTTTTGCAAAAATACCCCAAGTTCCGATGGTTCACTTAGCAAAATTTCTCCCCTTTCTCTTCCTCGTAATAACACTACACTCCGTCAATCTAACCGGCACCGTCGCCCAACTGCAGGACTTCCTCTATAACTCATGCACAAACAGTGCCAATTACACAACGAACAGCACTTACCGAACAAATCTTAACACCCTCCTTTCATCTCTTCCCTCCACCACCAGTACCAACTATGGCTTCTCCAACACCTCCACCGGTCAAAACAACGACACGGTCCGCGCTATCTCTCTCTGTAGAGGCGACGTTTCTCGAGAAGTATGCCGGAGCTGCGTCTCAAACGCAACCCGCAAGTTGAATGATCTGTGTCCTAATCAAAAGGAAGCAATTGGGTGGTACGATCAGTGTATGTTAAAGTACTCGGACAAAAATATTTTCAATAGAAATGACGGTGGATTAATTATTACTATGTGGAATACCAATAATGTTACTAGCGTTTCTGAGTTCACTCTTGCGCTAAGAAATTTGACGGACAGGCTAATTGATGAGGCTGCCGGCGGTGGTTCTCTCCGGAAATATGCTACATGGAATCTTACGGGGCCGGATTTTTTGACCATTTACGGACTTATGCAGTGCACGCCGGACTTGACTGAATCGGATTGTAGACAATGTTTGGAAGGAATTACGAGGCGCATTCCGGGTTGTTGTAATGGCAAAGAAGGAGGACGAGTTCTTGTGCCTAGCTGTAATTTAAGATTTGAGGTGTATCCTTTCTATGATGCAATTCCGGCAATTTCATTGCCATCTCCGCCAGCACCACCACCGCTACCACCTGTTTCTGGATCAGTTCCGCCGCTTCCACCACCCTCACCGCCACCGGAAGGTAACCATTTATATCTTCAATGTTTGGTGGAATTATTTATTGCTATCTACTAGTACTGCTGAGTCAATGAATGCAAGAAAATTGCTTGAAAATATCCCCAAAAAATCCATTTTACTCCTAATTTTTAAAAGGATGATGCTTTATCAGCTTGTACCTTATTGAAATAGCACTACACTTCCTGGCTTTTTTTTTTAAATTTATAAATTCACCTATTTTATTGGGATAAACTGAATTGTAAGGTTGGACTATCTTCTGGGGAGGGATAAAATGTATAGATCTACCTTTGTTAGACCATCTATAATGGTATTGAAATTTTTTTTTTTGGTGTTGAAACAATTGGGAGGGGTGTTGAAAAAAATTTGATGTTGTAAAAATTCAACATGTTGATAAAAAATGGGGTGGCTGCTGAGTTCCACGTGACAGCTTCTAATTGGGCAAAAATGGCGTGTGCAGTACACGCGCCGACAGAAGTTCATGTACATAGGAGAAAAACGTTTTTTTTATTTGGACATGTGGCAGGCTATGATTGGCTGGTTGGATTTCAATTTTTTTTTTCTTTTATCCGATTATTAAACCTCAATTATTGTATAATAATTTTTTTTAGTTTTTTTAATTTTTAAAACCAAAATTCATAATTTTTTCTCTATAAATAGAGACTTGTTTCATTTGATTTGGACATAGAAAAAAAATCCTCTTTTTTAAATATAAATTTCTTAATTACCATTTATTAATTTTCCTTTTTAATTTTTCAATAATTTTTTTCTCGTATTTATTTAAGTGCAATTACAGAAAATTAATTAAGTGTGAAATATTTTTTTAAATTATAAATGATAATAATAATAATAATTTTACTAATCATAAAAATAAAAAATATAAAATAAAATAAAAGTTGTGGGGTATAGGATGATGAGTTGAAAGGGTGTTAAATTTTTATAAAAAAAAATCATTGTATGGTGTAAAAGTTGAAAGGGTATTGATAAATTAGATGGAGTAAAGAGAAGCTGAAGTGAAATGATGAATTTGGTCTTAGGAAATTGAGAAAAATCAGACTCTAGACTCTTCAGTTTTATTTTCCAATGGAAAGTTGAACCATCAAATGATAACACTGATCCGTTTGATGTATTAAACTGCCAACATTAATACTACGTCCATTCCAAAATAATTGGTCATCTTTGTTCTTGATCCAAATTATAAAAGGACATACATTTTCTAACTTTCAATATGGTTATCCGAAATAATTGTAACAACCAAATTACATTAGAGATTTATATCCACAAAGAGCCTTCACAAAACATCGGCTTTAATTTTCAATAATTATAACTTTTTTGTTATAAATATAACTCTCTAACTTAATTAGAGAATTCACTTCCAAGAATAAATTGCTAATTCAACATGAAAATTAACACAATTTATTTTTTATTACCACTCATATTTATAAATCTCTAAATTCTTTAATGGAAATATAGTTGAATGTTAATTATTCCAAAATTTTAAAGGTGTCATCTTGGAGTACCTCTAAATCAGAGAAAGTCATATTCTTATTTACATAATACATAATTTCTTTTAGAAATACTCCTAAATATTTTGCGTCATCTGTCATCATCAGCAACAATAAAATTTAACAACTTCCTTCAAAAAGTCTAATTGTTTTTAACTTTATGACATTAGTTATATATTCCCAATATAAGTTTTAACAACTTCTTACAAGAATCCCTATGATTTTAGTTCTTGTAATATTTGTCAATGTTCAAATCAATAGAATTCAACAACTTTTCAAGAAGCATTATTGTTTTTATCTTTGTTACTAATGACAATAATAGGATTTAACAATTCATTTTAAGAAGCCCTATCATATTTGTCAGTACATCATTTATAAAATGCAACGTTAAAGACTACATATTTTAACGTTCGTCTTCTCAACTTAGCTCCAACGAACTATTCAATTTTTCTCATTATGATTATTGTGAACCATAGGAACATTAAATACTACATCTTTTAACGTTCAATTTCTCAAATTATTTCTTACGAACTTTTCAATTTTTCTCACTATAATTCTCATGAATCATAAGAGATACTCCCTCCTCTCAGGTGAGTGTGGACTTATTTCTTTTTTCGTCCGATTCAGGTGAGTGTGGACTGTCCAAAATGGCAAAGAATCTTTACTATTTCACCCACTCATTCTCTCTCCTACTTTACTTTTTCACTCACAACACTAATCAACTTACTATTTCTCCCACTCATTCTCTCTCCTATTTAATTTTTCATACTCACAAACACCTCATTCCACTATTTATCTCTCTTACTTTTTCTTAATTTGTGTGCCAACAAATTTGGTCCACACTCACCTGGGACGGAGGGAGTATATCACTCATTGTATAAACACTATAAGTGGCGTCGTCACAACTATTTCATACAATCGTCGCAACATCCTTGATGTTTTTCCATTATTTCATTATGTGTTCAAAATTATTTTTATTTTTTTAATAAACAGTTATGTTTCGAAAATTTTCTCTTCATCTCCACATAATAGATTTCGATCTCCACCGTACAGATTATTCTTCTATTAGTTTATAACTTGCTCACCAAATTTAAGCTCGATCCAACGGTTAATGGGTCACGAATTGCAATTTTACCACAACTGGTCATTGCAAAAATGTGCTGTAATTTTCTTCCATCCGTCTATTCCATCGTATTTCATTTCTTTAAATATTTTCTCTCATGGCAACCACTCCATCTGATTTTTCAAATCTGTAATCCTTTCTCAAATAGGAAATTTGTCTTAAGATTATTAGACAAATTCTTATAATGAGCAGAAAAAGAGAAAAAAATTACAATATATTAAAATACAATTTACAACGTAAAATTACACAATAAGAAAACCGTAAGTTGATCGTCTTTATATTCTCCGATGCGTGTGTAACACATTCTCTCTAAGATTAATTCGTCCCCTTATCGAGTTGTACTTGAAGTAGTTTTGGACGTTCGCCTCCCAGAAAAATGGACGGACCGGACTGTTCTTGCACACTAGAATTTTCGTCGAATTGAAGCAATTCTTGGACAAAATCATCATACCATCGTATAATATTCTAGGAGGTCAAAGAAAGAACAATAACAAATTTCAAAGGGAGATGAGGAAGATTGATGGAAAAAAGTTGTTTTCATTTGTTGTGGGTTATATAGTTATAGATTCAACAATCATGTGATGAATTTCCAATTAATCATTGTATTAATATATGATTTATTACCTTATATTCACGGGGTTTAATTAAACACTTTGTAACCCTTAATCTCAAGGTAATGATCCCTCCTAATCCCTCGTTAATCTAGAAATTATGGGACATCAATAGTATGGTTAAATTATAAAAGTTACAATTTCAACCCATCAATTTTGAGCTATCATATATTTCTCATCTAATCTCAAATTAGACATCAAGATATACCATTTCAATGTTCGCACGGAGTGCAACATGAACCCACAATAATCTTTGTCAAACGACAAACGGTTAATGTAATGAAAATACACAATTTCCTTCACACACAACATATTTTTCTAACAATGAATTATATTAGATTCCTATTATTTGTTTGTGACATTTATTTAATATTTTATTCTTGTTCATAATATGTTTTATGCTTTGTTTATTTGTTGCATGTATACACACATATATATATATATTTATTTATTTTTTGGAAAAAGTGTATCAAAAATCCATTAACTATACTTTTTTTGGGTTTAACCACTATACTTATTTTCGTTGCAAAAAACAAATCGAAGTCTTTCTTTATTGCACCTAAAGTCACTATCACTAACTCCGCTAGATTTTTTCCGTTAAATTGTCACGTGCAACATATGTGATCAAATTTTAAAAAGTATTTTAGGTAGTGCTAGTTATTAATAAGTTAAAATTTGAACATATAATTTGATACGGAATAATAAGACTTTAGGGTCATGTCCTCCAAGTCTAGAGTCAGTCAACCCTTTGTATGGTCCACTCAACAATTACATTGTAACTACCACAATTGCAGAGGACCATATATTGTACTAGTACCATAACTTTCATCAAACACTAGGCGTAAATTGAAGACGACCACAGAAATAGGCATTTCAATGGGCTCTGGAAAAATATTTCTCTTATGCCTCTTTCATATAATCCTGTTTCAAATTGCCCATTTCACCACAGCCCAGCCACCGGATTTCCTCTATTCTTACTGCACAAACACAGCAAACTACACCAGAAACAGTACTTACTGAAATAATCTCAACGCCCTCTTGGAGACTCTCCCCTCCAACACCAGCAACAACTATGGTTTCTACAATACCTCTTGGGGTCAACTCCCCGGCACAGTCAACGCCATCACTCTTTGTCGGCAAAAATTACAATAACACAAAAAAAATAATACAGAAATTAAAAATAGAAATATAAACTGAATAAATTTGAAGAAACAAATCGGCAGTAACAATTGATTGTTGTGCATGAGCCCTGATAAATCAGTCTCCTTAAAACTTATTCGTCCCCTCACCGATAGTGTTTGAGGCTGCCGTGAATTTGAGCACTATGTTGACTCTAATATCAGTGGTAAGGAAATGGTCACTCTAAAAGAGGAGAAATTCTCGCTGATCAAAACTAGAGAGTTGCGTCGAAAGGCAAACGGTAATAGTAGTACATATAGCCAGTCAACATGTTTGGTTGCGGAAGGCATCAGGGTTTCTAGCAGTAAGCAGAAAAAAAGAAGTTTTCTGGCAAAAAGGGCCCAAAACCTGAGGATATTTGTAATTACTGCAAGGGAAAGGGATATTGGAAGAAAGACTGTCCTATAAAGAAGCGAGGCGAGCCTCCTATTCGTTCTGAAGCTAATGTTGTTACAGTTGATACGAGCAGCTCTAATGGAGATTATGCTATACTAACAAAAGAGTCTGCACGACAGTCAAACAGTGTTACCTGCAGGGTGCTTGGTATTGGATCTATCAACCTGCAGGCTCATGATGGTAAGTTTTGCACTTTGAATGATGTGAGACACGTTCCACATATGACGAAAAACCTGGTTCTTCTTAGTCAGCTAGACAGAAAAGGGTACAATTTCAAAGGTAAAGGTGGAGCAGTTTGTGTTTGCAAAGATTCTGAAGTGGTTCTGAGTGGCCTTAAGCGGAGCTCCTTGTATTTCCTCCATGGTAGAATGCTTTCTGAGTCAGTATTGGTTGCATCATCTGAAGTGGTCAAGGAGGATATGACAAAGTTGTGGCATATTAGGCTTGGGCACATAAGCATTAGAGGGATGCAAATATTTGAAAATCATGGTCTTCTTTTTGGCCATAGGGTCAAGGACCTTAAGTTTTGTTAGCATTGTGTACTTGGGAAGATGCAGCGGAACAATTTCCTAAGGGGGTTCATAGAATGAAGGGTGGTATGGATTACATTCACTCTGATTGTTAAGGACCTTCACGTCAGGAATCATTGAGGGCGTCACATGTATTTCTTGTCTATGATTACTCGAGGAAGACTTGGGTGATTATTATGAAGCACAAGAGTGACACTTTCACAAATTTTAGACAGTGGAAGACATTAGTGGAGAATCAGACAGGGAAGAAGATCAAGAGACTCTGGACATATAATAGGTTTGATTTTTGTAGTGCTGAGTTCGATGAAAACTGTAAGGAATTGGGGATTTCTAAGCATCTCATTATCAGAGGAACACCACAACAGAATGGTGTCGTAGAGTGCATGAATCAGATGTTGTTGGCTAGAGCAAGGTGCATGCTCTCCAATGCAGGGTTCTCTAAGCAATTTTGGGCGGAAGCGGTTAGTACAACATGTTACTTGATAAATTGCGGACCTCACACAGGTATCGATCTCAAAGTTTCCAATGAGTTATGGTCAGGTAAACATGTTTATTATTCTAATTTAAGGACTTTTGGTTGTACTACTTATTATCATGTGGATGGTAGGAAGTTAGAATCGAGGGCCAGAAAAGGAGTTTTCATGGGTTATGGGGACGGTGTCAACGGATACCGGATTTGGTCTCCATCAAAGGGTGTGGTTATCATAAACAAGATGTTGTTTTTTATGAAAATTTTGTTCTTAATCCTATTATGAGATATGTGATTGTATCAGGTGTTGGTAGTCTTGATAAACAGGTGGAGCTACAAGATACTACAGTGTTGAGCAGTCCACAGTCAGATGTTAATCAGGATCTACTTTCAGAGACAGAAGCACCAGACAGTTCATCACCTTTTTTCGAAGAACATGGGTTATCTCAAGAGAGTTATAGACGAGTTAATTTCAGGAAGGCTCCTGTGAGTTATGGTTTTGAAGACAAGGCGTCTTATGCACTTCAGGTTGCTGAGGAGGTGGAGCCCGATCCTTTGGAGCCAACCACTTTCAAAGAAACAGTTACATGTTCAGAGTCTGCCGAGTGGTATGCAACTATGGGAGATGAGATGGAGTCACTTCACAAGAATCAGACATGGGAGTTAACCAAGAGGCCAAAAGGTAGAATGACTGTTACTTGCAAGTGGGTTTTCAAGAAAAAGGAAGACATGTCACCATCAGAAGGGGTCAAGTATAAAGCTCATGTGGGTGCTCGAGGTTTCACGAAGAGAGAGGGTATTGATTAAAATAAGATTTTCTCACATGTGGTTAGACACATTTCGATCAGAGTGCTATTAGCAATGGTGGCATATCAGGATTTGGAGCTCGAGCAGCTAGATGTGAAAATAGTTTTTCTACATGGAGATTTGGCAGAAGAGATTTATATGATACAACCAGATGGATTTCAGGTTTCGGGGAAAGAAGACTACGTGTGTAAGTTGAAGAAGTCTTTGTATGGACTGAAGCAGTCGCCTATGAAGTAATATAAACGATTTGACAGTATATGGTAAAGACTGGTTACACGAGGAGCCCATATGACTATTTTGTGTATCACAATAGGTTGGTGGATGGTTCGACTATCTATTTGGTTCTTTATGTTGAAGATATGTTGATAGCTGATGTCAAGAAGTCTGATTTGAAGGGTCTACTATCTGCTTAGTTCGAGATGAAGGATTTGGGTGCAGCAAAGAAAATTATGGGTATGGAAATCTACAGGGATATAAGCCAACGAAAATTGTTCTTCATAAAGGTTACATCAAGAAAGTTCAAAAGAGGTTTGGCATGTCTACAGTAAAGCCTATAGATTCTCCGAGTGCAACGAATACACATCTGTCTGTTGGGTTTGTACGAAAATCATCTGAAGGGAAAGAGTTTATGGCTCGAGTACCTTATGCTAGTTTAATTGGTAGTTTAATGTATGTTATGGTTTGCACTAGGCCGGATCTTGCACATGTTGTTAGTGTTGTTAGTGTTGTTAGTAGGTTAATGGGGAATCCTAGTAAGGAACATTGCCAGGCAGTGAAGAAGATTTTTAGGTACCTTAGGGGTACATCTAACGTTGGGCTCATTTATGGAGGTGGTATAAGATGTGCACTTGAAGGTTATTGTGATTCGACCTACTCAAGGGATGTTAATACGAGGAGATCTATGATCAGGTACGTATCTACTATTAGTGGGTCAGTTGTAAGTTGGAAGGCTACTTTGCAATCTACAGTGACTTTGTCGACTACGGAAGCGGAGTACATGGCATTGACAGAAGCTGCTAAGGAGGGAATATGGCTAAAGGGTTTGATCAGCGACCTCGGGTTACATCAGGATCAAGCTACAATATTTTGTGACAGTTTGAGTGCATTATGTTTGGCCAAGGATCAAGTTAATCACAAGAGGACCAAGCACAAAGATGTGAGGTATCATTTTCTGAGAAGTGAGAAGCGGATCAAGGTGAAGAAAGTGGGTACTGCGGAAAATCCTGCTGACATGCTCACGAAGTCCATTCCAACTAGCAAGTTCCAACATTTCTTGGACTTGCTAAATGTTTGCAGTTGTTAGACAGCATCTAAGGCAGAGAGGAAGTTCTGGCTATGGGATTTGGAGGTTAGATGTCAAGGCGGAGATTTGTTGGTTTTAATGCCATCTAAGTTAGGGATGCCAGAATAAGGGGATTGAACAAAGCAATGGAGTAATTCATGTGACATAAAGGGCGATCACCCGCCTTAGAGGGGCGGTCACGCGCTACCCACTGTACAAAGAGAGCGATCGCGTGTTCCAGGGGTGCGATCGTGCCTTATGCGGATTTGGGCCTGGCGCCGACATCTTTTGTGCGGGGTTAGGAGTAAGGCAGTATAAATACCCTCTATCCCCTAACAATCAGATGTAATTCTAGTGTGATAGACATATCAATAATTCTAGGGTTCAGAAGTTCAATTGCTCATCGGTTTTCTAGATATAGTGTTTGCACAGCTAGGAATTTTTGTGATCAAGAATTAGTGCACTAGATTAGAGATTGTGTTCGTTGATTTCCAATTCATAATAATATTTCTTCCTCTGCCCATAGAAGTAGCCAAGTTGGTGAAACACGTATATCGTTATGTTATGTGATTGCATTTATTTTGTCTTCTATATAGACTATGTTCTAACAATTACAATTTTAACCCACCAACTTTGAGCTATAACATATTTTTCATCCAATCTTAAATTGGACAATAGATATACCATTTTCATGTTCTCACGGAGTGGAATATGAACCCATAATAATCTTTGTCAAACGATAAACGATTCATGTAAGGAAATATGTACAACTTCCTTCACACACAACACATTTCACCCCCTCAGCGAGTTGTTCTTTAGGTTGTTTGGACGTTCACCTCCCAGGATAAAACAGACAGACATCACTATTGTTGCACACTAGAATCTACGGCGAATTGAAGAAATGCTTGTACAAAATTACCATTCAACTTAATCTAAAAGGTCAAAGAAATAAGAATAGCAAATAGCAAATGGGAAGATGGAGAATCGATGGAAAATAATCAACTTTCAATGTTATGGGTTTCTCCAGTTATAGCTCCATCAACCATGTGATGAATGCCCAATTAATCTTTATATTAATTTGAGAGTCATTACATTATTTTCATAAGGTTTTATTCTACAACTTGTAACCCCAAAACTCATGGTAATGATATCAATTAATCTCTTAATTAATTTGGGAATCATGTCAAATCATTAGTGTGGTTAAATTATAAAAGTTATAACTTTTACCCACAAACTTTGAGCTATAACATCTTTCTCATCCAATCTTAAATTAAATTGGAAATATAGATATACCATTTTAATGTTCTCACAGAGTGAAACATTAACCCACAATAATTTTTGTCAATCGACAAACGATTCAGGTAAAGAAATATAAACAATTTCTTTCGCACACAACACATTTTTCCAACAACAAGTACCAAGTTTGTGTATCACTAAGAGATCAAACCGTTATGTGTAATTAGGGATGATATCATTATGATGCATATTCATTTTTATATAAAACTTTAATGTGTGGTGATCCAATGGTTATGTGAATAATCACGGTGGATAATTGTACGTAATCTATATTACAATAATGCTCGGGAATAACCGCATGACAAAGAGCGGTCAGGATCTATCTTCAACCACCATAAAGAGCAGCTGTGATTGTCTCCAGGAATAACTTCCTATTGACTTTAAAGAAGGGTCCAGAATAATCCATAACCGACCTCATCTAATGGCTATTCTTAAATGATTTTATTTATTTTTAATTTCAATCGTTGGATTTTTTTTAGTAACACTAATCTAAGGGCTGACAATGAGAGGTTTCCTTTTTATTCATTTCTTTTTTTATTTTTGGCAAAAATCATATTTTTCATCACTGAACTATAGCATTTTTCAAAATGTTCTCACTTAACTATTTTTTTAAAAATGTTCTCACTGAACTTTTATAATTTTCAAAATGTTCTCACTCTGTTAATAAATTATCTTAAAATCTATATTATAATAATGCTCGGGTATAATCGCAAGACAAAGAGCGGCCATGATCTATCTTCAACTACCATAAAGAGCGGATGTGATTGTCTCCAGGAATAACTTCATATTGATTTTAAGAAGGGCCCAGATTAATCCATAACCGCCCTCATCTAATGGCTATTAATAAACGATTTTATTTCAATCGTTGGACTATATTTTAGCAACTCTAATTTAAGGGTTGACAATGAGCGATTTTTTTATTCATTTATTTTTTTATTTTTGGCAAAAACAATATTTTCATCACTGAACTATAACATTTTTCAAAATGTTCTCACTGAACTATTTTTTTTTCAAAATGTTCTCACTGAACTTTTACAATTTTCAAAATGTTCTCACTCTGTTAATAAATTCACTTAAAATTTAACGAAATCTAGCCACATTAAATATGCATGATTAAAAAATTAAAAAAATATTAATTGTATTTTAATAATGCTCGATAATAACCGCAAGACAAAGAGCGGCCAGGATCTATCTTTAACCACCATAAAGAGAGGCTGTGATTGTCTCCAGAAATAACTTCCTATTGATTTTAAAGAAAGGTCCAGATTAATCCATAATCGTCCTCCTCTAATGGATATTATTAAACAATTTTATTTCTTTTTAATTTCAATCGTTGGATTATTTTTTTAACAACTTTAATCTAAGGACTGACAATGAGCGGTTTTCTTTATTCATTTCTTTTTTTTATTTTTGGCAAAAATCATATTTACGTCACTGAACTATAACATTTTTCAAAATGTTCTCACTGAACTTTTACATTTTTCAAAATGTTCTTACTCTGTTAACAAATTCGCTTAAAATCTATATTATAATAATGCTCAGGAATAACTGCAAGACAAAAAGCGGCCATGATCTATCTTCAACCACCATAAAGAGCGGCCGTGATTGTCTCTAGAAATAACTTCCTATTGAGTTTAAAGAAGGGTCCAGATTAATTCATAACCGCCCTCATCTAATGGCTATTATTAAACGATTTTATTTCTTTTTAATTTCAATCGTTTGATTATTTTTAGTAATTCTAATCTAAGGGCTGACAATGAGCGTTTTCCTTTATTCATATATTTTTTTATTTTTGGCAAAAATCATATTTTCATCACTGAACTATAACATTTTTCAAAATGTTCTCACTGAACTATTTTTTTTCAATATGTTCTCACTAAACTTTTACATTTTTCAAAATGTTATCACTTTGTTAACAAATTTGCTTAAAATTTAATGAAATCTAGCCACATTAAATATGCATGATTAAAAAAATTAAAAAATTATTAATTGTATTTTAATAATGCTCGATAATAACCGCAAGACAAAGAGCAGCCATGATCTATCTTCAACGATCATAAAGAGCGATTGTGATTGTTTCCGGGTATAACTTCCTATTGACTTTAAAGAAGGGTCCAGATTAATCTATAATTGCCCTCATCTAATTACTATTATTAAACGATTTTATTTCTTTTTAATTTCGATCGTTGGATTATTTTTTAGTAACTCTAATCTATAAAGGGCTGACAATGAGCGGTTTCCTTTATACATTTCTTTTTTTTATTTTTGGCAAAAATCATATCTATAACTTCTTTCAAAATGTTCTCACTGAACTATTTTTTTTTCAAAATGTTCTCACTGAACTTTTACATTTTTCAAAATTTTCTCAATCTGTTATCAAATTCACTTAAAATTTAACGAAATCTAGCCACATTAAATATGCATGATTAAAAAATTATTAATTGTTTTTTAATTGTGCGTCAATCAAAGTATTAGATTTTTATGTACTTATACATATTTTAAATTATAATTATAATTAGTCACTTTAGTGAAATTTTAGAAGAGAAGAAACAAATCGAATTGGAATGTTTCATAGCTTGAATCAAATATTAAGATTGTAGTTTAACAAAAAAAATTACTCCCTCCGTCCCGCTAATATTAGCACAAACACTGTTTTCGCGGGAATTAAGGAATATGATATTTTAATAAAATATTGTGAGTGTAAAAGAATGAGTGGAGAGAGAATGAGTGGAGGGTGTAATAAATTATAATGGTGTTGTGAGTATTAAAATAATGTAGGAGAGAGAATGAGTGGGGTTGAGTGAATATTTTATTAATATAAAGTTTCCTTTTTGGGAGTGTGCAGATATTAGCGGGACGCCCAAAAAAGAAAGTGTGCTAATATTAGCGGGACGGAGGGAGTACATTCTTTTATCGAGTTAATCAATTTAACTATTAAGTTCAAATCAATTAAGGCTAAATATTATCCCAATATATGATGCTACTGATGTTCGGGTGATGATATAAAACTTTAACCATACATTAAGGCAATCGACCTCTCCATCCCCCTATCGTATAATACGTTATACATGTTTATAGGACCGACCAAATACATAATGTCACCGTGCCATTGACACATGTAAGAGTACTAGTAAGTCATTTAAAGGAAGTTCAACTGATAAGTTTATGTTTAATTGATCGAAGTCCTAGGAACTTTTTCCCAAAATGACACTATTTCAAAAAGTATTTTCCAAAATGTCACACTTTTAAAAGTATTGACCAGAATAGCCTAGTTTTTAGAATTCACGGTTGACAACTGCGTTTTCAAAGTTGAATTTGCAATTGCCAACAACGTTTTTTTAAAAAAAAATAGAAAAATTATAAGCCCGCGGTTGCCAACTGCGAATTCATTAATGAAAACGCAGTTGCCAATCACGAATTTTAAAAACTAGGCTATTCTGGTTAATACTTTTAAAAGTGTGACATTTTGAAAAATATTTTTTAAAACAGTATCATTATTTTGGGGAAAAAAATTCAAGTCCTAGAAGGTACTACAACTGACAAGTGTGGAAAATAATAGACTCCTCCATTTCTATTTCCCTTGTTTCTTTCCCTTACACATATAATCTTCTCACATATTAGGAAAAATGGGGATTTTTAACCACCACCACCACCACCACCCAACCAACCCCCCCACCCCCGTACTTAGGGGGTTACCTGCAAATACTCTCTTAGATCAGTTTATTGGTAATTATTCCCTTACACTCAACATTCATTCGGACGCACAAATTCGACCTCTGTTACATTTCCGTTCAAAATTTAATGGAAATGCGGACTAAATGACTGATTTGAATTATTTATGCTTAGTTGGAAATTATTTATTGTTGATGTGAATTTTTACTAATTTAGAGGATATAGTGTAAATTGTGAAAAGAAAATATAAACAAAGGAAAAAATGAAAATCAAGCTTCTTCCCCGTTTCATCTTCCCCATTAACCCCTCTCCCCACCCCATTTCCATAACCCCCTTCCCATAACCCTTTCCCCTCCTCCCCCTTCATCCCTAACCAATATTTTAAAAATCGCTCGCTTAGGCCGCTTAGGTCCCACCTAGGCGCTAGGCGACCATAAAACGTCGCGATTAACTTCAAATTCGCTGATGCTCGATATCACAATAAATTTTCCATTAAATTTGCAGTAAAATAGCGCGATTAACTTCAAATTCATCTAGACCCCCCCTACAAATTTTAATTTTAGTATTATTCAATTGAAAATTGCATTAAATTTATTATTATTTACATTTAAATTGGAAAACTCAAATCTATTTTATTGTTTAGTTTTGATTTTTTTTTATTTTCGATTTGATATGTGATTGCTATTTGGGTTTGATATGATATATGGTGAAGTATAGGATTGAATTGGGGAACCAAGCTAGGGACTGGAATCGGTTCTTGTCATTTTAGAGTTGAGAAGGGTTGGATTTTTTTTAAAAGGGTTGTTGTTTAATATTTCACAATTTACGCTATCCCCTAACTTAGTAAAAAATCCACATCAGCAATAAATAATTGCCAACTAATTATTTACATTTTCAATCAAAATTTGCCGAAAATGGTAACTGACTATAGCTAACATCAGTTAGCATTTTCGACAAATTTTGATTGAAAATGTAACGGAGGGCGAATTTGCGGGTATGAACGTTGAGTGTAAGAGCATAAATGCCAATAAACTGATCTAAGGGCATATTTGCCCTTCATTACATACAAATCCCCATTTGCCCCACGTATTATCAGGATTAGACATGTATGGTAGTTGAAAGAATTAAACTCCTTCGCTTTTCTCATTCATTTGGTTAACATATATACAAACGTCTGAATCAATCCTACCAATCTATATTCCTATAATTAAGGGATTGCTATTCCTATTAACAACTTACTAAAATAAAGGCAATCTCTTATAAATGAGATATATACAAAATACCTAAATCAAATATATACAAATATTCTATCACTCCCCCACAGTCGAAACGGGAGGAAGACGACCGTTTAGACTGTTGCGAAATTCATCAAATAGGACAAGCGGGAGCCCCTTCGTAAATATATCAGCAATCTGAAACCGGGAAGGAACATGAAGAACTCGAACTTGACCACGAGCCACTTTTTCCCGAACAAAATGAATGTCCATCTCAATATGCTTTGTTCGTTGATGTTGTACCGGGTTAACCGAAAGATATATTGCACTGATATTGTCACAATAGACCAACGTAGCTTTGTGAATAGGACAATGTAGTTCCAAAAGTAAGTTCCGTAACCAGCAAGACTCGGAGACAACATTGGCCACACCGCGATACTCAGCTTCGGCACTCGACCGAGACAACGTAGGTTGGCGTTTAGAGGACCAAGAAATAAGGTTGCCACCAAGAAACACACAATAACCAGAAGTAGAACGCCGAGTGTCAGGACACCCACCCCAATCGGCATCGGTATAGGAGAGAAGCACCGAAGTAGAAGAACGACAGAGATGTAGCCCAAGAGTGAGAGAGTACCTTGAAGATATCGAATGATTCGCTTCAGGGCATTCATATGAGCCACCATCGGGTTGTGCATGAATAAACAAATTTGTTGAACCGCATAAGAAATATCAGGTCTAGTAAATGTATGATACTGTAACGCACCAGCAAGACTACGATATAAGAATGGATCATCAAATGGAACAGACGAAGAAGCACTAAGCTTAGACTTCGTATCCACAGGAGTGGATGCGGGCTTACAAGAAGCCATGCCCGCGCGGCTAATAATGTCCTCCGTGTACTTCCGTTGAGATAAAAATAGTCCCCCATCCGAACGGACCACTGCTATACCCAAGAAGAAACTCAAATACCCCAAATCTTTCATCGCAAATTCGGAGCTAAGCAGAGAAATAATAGACTTACAGAGAGTCTCGGTAGAAGCTGTCAAGATAATGTCATCGACATATAGAAGTAAATAAGCAGTTTGACCATTATGATGATAAATAAAGAGAGAATTGTCGGATCGACTATTGGTAAAACCAATAGAAGAGACAAAATTCGCAAATCTCTTATACCATGCACGGGGTGCCTGCTTAAGTCTGTACAAGGACTTCTTCAATAAACACACATGATCCGGAAATTTCGGATTCCGATAACCAACGGGCTGATGCATATATACTGTCTCATTGAGCTCCCCATGTAAAAACGCATTCTTAACATCAAGTTGATGTAGTGCCCAATTTTTAGAGAGTGCCAAACTGAGGACAAGATGGATCGTTGCCGGTTTAACCACCGGGCTAAAAGTCTCACCACAATCTACTCCGACCTGCTGAGTTTTACCATCACCTACAAGACGGGCCTTATGCCTCTCAAAAGAACCATCAGATCGAGATTTATGAGAGAAAATCCACATAGATCTAATAATATTAACATTCGAAGGGCGGGGTACTAAAACCCACGTATTATTAGCAATAAGAGCATTAAATTCATCATCCATGGCTAATTTCCAATTTGAATCCCGAAGGGCAAAAATGGGATTACGAGGTAAGGGAGATTTTTCCAAATTAGAGACAAGACAATATTTAGGATTAGGTTTATGAATTCCCGACACACTACGAGTAACCGGTCGGTGAGCAGCCGTAGTTTGGGCCAAAGTAGGGACTGCCGGAGAAGATGGCAGTGGGCTGGAAGGAGGATGGCCCAACCCATTCAGAACAGAAGTGCATGGGGCTGGTAACGGGCCAGAAACATTGGACTGCTGACCCAAAATGTGTCGGCCCAGCTGGGACTCAGAAAACTCACGTGGGGTGGCTGAATTGATCACTGAGGTTTGGGTCGAAGAGGGCTGTACAATGGTATTTGTGGGCTGCTCATTTGAGCTGTCTTGGGACACATGATGGATCACCACAGGAGATAGACCTGACTCTAAGAATTCATAAGATTTTGGCAGTGGTGTATGAAGATTAGAAAACGGGAACCGTGACTCGTCAAATATTACGTGCCGACTTAGAATGATTTTCTTAGAATTCAAATCATAACACTTATACCCTCAGTGATTTTGAGGATATCCCAAGAAGACGCACGGAGTAGACCTAGCTTGGAGTTTGTGTATGGTGGGAGAAGGGTGTAAAGGATAACATAAACAACCGAACACTCGAAGATGGGCATATGATGGGTCTCGATTATAGAGGACTTTTAAAGGAGAATTAAATGCCAAATGTTCGATGGGAAGAATGTTAAGAAGATAAGATGTCATTTGAAGTGCATGATGCCAAAAGTTAGAGGGCAGCGAAGCATGGACGAGTAGAGTCCGAACCATGTTGTTTGTGGTACGAATTTTTCTTTCGGCTTTTCCGTTTTGAGACGAAGTATAGGGGCAAGAAAAACGAAATGACAACCCATTTACGTTGCAAAAATCCCAAAAGGATTTATTATCAAACTCACGCCCATTGTCACATTGAATAGTTTTTATTTCCCGTTCAAATTGAGTTCGAACAAACGCCCGAAAATTTAAAATGGTTGTAAAAACCTGTGACTTGTGTGAAAGAGGAAATGTCCACACAAAATTTGAATAATCATCTAGAAGTATGAGATAATACCGATGTCCCAAAGAACTCAATATTGGAGAAGTCCATAAATCACAATGTATGATATCAAATGGCATGATAGTAAAAGAAGTAGAAGCAACAAATGGGAATTTTATTTGTTTTCCAAGCACACAAGAGTGACATAAATGAGAAGTGTCACTTTTATTACAACTAATAAAATTGTTCTTTCTAAGAGAAGCAAATACCGGTGCTCCCGGGTGACCTAAACGGTCATGCCATAAAGATGAACTAAAAGTTGCAAAAGCTGAAGGAAAATTGCTAGATGTTGAAAACGCGGAAGTGAGTGGATAGAGATCCCCTTGACTCTCACATCTCATAAGGTGCGTCCCCGTCCAGAAATCCTTCACAGAAAATCCAAAAGGGTCAAATTCAACACTAACGGAATTATCACGAGTAAATTTTCGTACAGAAATAAGATTTTTGACAATATGGGGTGCATGAAGAACATTGCGTAATGAAAAAGGATGGGACGGAGAAGACAAAGTAGTGTGACCAAAACCCTTGACCGGAATACGACTACCATTTCCCACAATTATTCCATTATGACTATTAATGCTCGTATTGAAATAAGACGTGAGCGTACCTTGATCCGAAGTCATATGGTTGGTAGCACCCGTATCCATAAGCCAACTGGGTTCCGGAGGAGTGAGAGAGAGAGTGTGCATTGCCATGTCGATGTCCGTGGGTGTATAAGCAGAAGAGGAAGCAGAATACACTTGAGGAGATCTGCCATGAACAGGTTTCGGCCCAAGCAAGCCCGGCTGGAATGAATTTGTCGGCCCATTCTGCTGGAAGGTGGGCCTAGCCCAGTTTGCTGTTGGGTAGGGAGAAGGTGGCATGGCCCAAGGCCATTGCCGAGCTAGTTGCTGCTGCGGCCAGCCATACCATGGTGCCATTTGTGGTACGTTCTTCTTTGTTTGCCGACCTTGTCCACCCCAATTTCCGCCGCTACCATTATTGTTGCCACCCCCATTACCATTTCGCAGGCCATCATTCTTCTGCCCCCCTTTGTTTCCTCCCCCATTTTTCTTACCCTTGCCATTGTTCTTGCGTCCACTGTTACCACGGCCTTGAGAACCACCATCAACATATGCCCCTGGCGACTCAGAAGGCTTGCCATGAGAGACCACCATGGCCGAACCCATTGTTGTGGCTGCCTTCTTAGCAAGACCCGATTCCTCCAAAATTAACATCGATCTAGCCTGAGAAAACGTCGGAAGCGGATCCCTTTGTCGAATGAGTGTACCCACTCCATTATATGCCTCGGTTAGGCCGGCAACAAGCTAAAGGACCATGCGATTGTCTGCGACGGGGGCACCAACATTCCGAAGTTGATCAGCAAGAGACTTCAGCTTTTGACAGTAATTTGAGGCATTTGAAAATTCCTCCATAGTGGTGGAAGAGAAATCTTGTTCGAGGGAAACGGCGCGTGCATTCTTGTTGTCTTCGAATATGTTACGCAACCGATCCCAAGCCTCCATAGCTTTGGCCCCAGGAACCAATATAGTCTGGAGAAGATCATTAGAAATCGTTGAATAAATCCAACGAAGGACCGTGGCATCAAGAACATCCCATAAATCTTGTTCCTCCTCGTTTGCTGGTGCCTTCCCATTGATCGCGGGAATGATGTGGTGAAGCACCTTGCAAGACTTGGCATGAACGCGGAATAGCTCCGCCCAAGTAGAGTATTGTACATTCTCTAACTCGAGAATGACAGGAACATTGTTATTGATATTTGAGACTGCCATGGCCGGATGAAAGCTTGACTTGGAAGAAGACATGGTAGGGTTCGAAAAGATAGAAACGGCTGAGAAGAAAAGAAGAGTGCGGAAGCGGTATTGGATCGAAAAACCCTCTGATACCATGAAAGAATTAAACTCCTTCGCTTTTCTCATTCATTTGGTTAACATATATACAAACGTCTGAATCAATCCTACCAATCTATATTCCTATAATTAAGGGATTGCTATTCCTATTAACAACTTACTAAAATAAAGGCAATCTCTTATAAATGAGATATATACAAAATACCTAAACCAAATATATACAAATATTCTATCAGTAGTCACCAATAACAATCACATTGCTTAAAAGAAATAAGAAAAGTAAATAAACTTTGTATCTATTTCCTGCAAAAGAAAATTTGTTATCCACATAGTTTGATTAAAAACTCACCCCCATTATGATGTACGGATTAATAAACATTGCTTTGGATTTTGCAGGAAAGGAAAGCAACACGACTCGGACCATAATATTGATCGTTGTCCCAATAATTGCTATTGTGATGCTAGTAGCTTTGATTATCCTCTTAGTTATTAGAAATAAGAAGAAAAGAAGGCCCGAAGAGCAAATTAATCAGGATGAAAGTAAGTTCCATATGATTATATATATACTAGTATTTTCATGCTAAACTTAGGCCTAAATAATTTCTAGGAATATAAGAGCTAAAGAAAGAGAAACATAATTCAAACCCTTAATATTAATCTAATTCCCTGTTCCTGACAATATTTTGAAGATAACGGTATCAGCAATGTTGAATCATTGCAATACAGCTTTAGTACTATTAGTGCTGCAACAGATGAATTTTCCGAGAATAATAAGCTTGGAGAAGGTGGATTTGGTCCTGTTTATAAGGTATTAAGAAAAAAGTTACATTTCTCTCTATCCAAATGAAAGATCTTGTGCTGATCAATGCAATGTTTTATACTGCGTATATATCCAGGGTAGGCTTCAAAATGGACAAGAAATTGCAGTGAAGAGGTTGTCTAAACATTCAGGGCAAGGTGAAATGGAATTCAAGAATGAGGTTGACTTAGTTGCAAGGCTTCAGCATAGGAATTTGGTCAGGCTCCTTGGTTTCTGCTTTGAGGGACAAGAACGACTTTTGATCTATGAATTTGTTCCTAATGCAAGCCTCGATAAGTTTTTATTTGGTAAATCTTTTAACTACAATTTCATGTATCGACTACTATTCGATGAATTCTTATTATATATGTTGCTGTATTTTTCAGACTCAACTAGGCGTGCAATTTTAGATTGGGATAGACGGTACAAAATAATAGGAGGTGTTGCAAGAGGACTTCTTTACCTTCATGAAGATTCGCGACTTAGAATCATTCATCGGGATCTCAAAGCAAGTAATGTTCTATTAGATGCAGAAATGACTGCTAAAATTGCCGATTTTGGCATGGCAAGGTTGTTTTTGCTTGAAGAGACCCAAGGCAATACAAGCCGAATAGTTGGAACCTAGTAAGTGTTCTGAACCAATTTTCCTTTTACTAGATCTTCTGAAAATAAGTTTACACTTCTAAAAAATTACAACTGACAAGTTGATAAATTAACATTTGCAAAGTTTTATGTCCATTGTGCTACAGATAATGCCTGAAATTAAAAAAATAAATTGAAAAATATAACAATGCTAAGAACCCAATACCTAAGAGTATCCCCTCATGGTAAATCATTATGAGAAAACAAAAGCCATTTTCAGCGTACATTTTCTTGAAAGTACTAATGTTTTGCACCTGATCATTGTAGCGGATACATGTCACCAGAGTATGCAATGCATGGTCAGTTCTCGGTTAAGTCCGATGTCTTCAGCTTTGGCGTTTTAACCCTGGAAATCGTGTCAGGTCGAAGGAACCATTTCCAAAATGGGGAGAGCTACGAAGATCTTATAAGCTTTGTAAGAGCCAATACCCAATACTTAAAATTTTACGTACTATTTTAATCTTTTACAATCACACGTTCAACTGGGAAAATGCAAATATAATTTGGACTAAATATATATATATATATATATATATATATATATATATATATATATATATATATATATATATATATATATATATATATATATATATATATATATATATATATAAATATATACGTTGTGTCAAATTTGTCTATAGGCATGGAAAAATTGGCGAGATGGAACAGCTCCAAATGTAATCGATCCCACATTGAGGGAAGCTTCAGGTGGCTCAATACGTGACATAATGAGATGCATCCACATCGGGTTGTTATGTGTCCAAGATAGGGTTGCTGATAGACCAACCATGGCTTCAGTCGTTCTCATGCTTAGCAGCTTATCTATAACCCTCCCTGTGCCTATGGAACCTGCCTTTTTCATGAATAGTACCAACAATGCCGAAATGCCGCTACTGAGGTATAGCTCAGGGACAACAGATTATGATTCCAGTGAGTCAAAACCTAAATCTGGATCTGCTCAATGGTCAGTGAACGAGGCCTCGATAACTGATTTATATCCACGATAGCCTGGATGATGAAATACGTGGTGTTGAAGCATATTTATTGTATTTGTACAATCTTTTTATAGTAGTTGAATGCTTTTATCTTAAACTTTGAAAAACAATTGTTGGAACAATAGTGCATTCAATGAGAAGGAGAAATTAATTTTCTCTAGCTAAAATGGAATCGAAGGTGTGACTTTTGAGTTGGTGTGAAATTAACCTCAATTTACAATTCCATTAAGGTATTAAGTGGTTTTTATGTTTGGGTTATTACAAGAGCATGGGTTAATTCTCATAATTGTCTTTTTATTTATGGATTGAATTCTCTAATTAAGTTAGATATTATGTAACAACTCTATCGAATGTAAATTATTCAAGAGTAATGCTAATTAGTCCTAACTTTCGAATAAGCTTATACTCTCTCCGTCTCGGGTTAAGCTTCACCATTTTGGTGAAGCACGCAAATTAAGAAAGCAATATATATATTCAAAAATAATGGGAGTGGGAGAAGGGTGGTGAGAGGGAAGAAGTGAGTGGATATGACAAGTGGGACCCATAATTTAAATGCGTGAGAGAGAAAAGTTAGTGGGTATAATGGAATATTAATAAACCTTTTCCATTTTAGGAAAGGTGAAGTTAGTAACGGGACGCCCTTTTGGATAATTGGTGAAGATTAAGCTGGGACGGAGGGAGTATTTAATTTGCTGTTGTTTTTTCACACATCACCCACAATTCCCATTTATTCTATAAAGGTCTTCTAAATTGGTAACAATGATCAAGAAAAATAGCATGAAATTGAAAGGTGGAGTAATCATACTTTACATGTTTCAATGTAATTAAGAGTCTGTCTCTGGAGAAACACGTTTCTCCATAACTTATGGAGAAACGTGTTCTAGATATCCAAAAGCTTTGGGATGGATATCCAAGGCCAAGACCAAATTTATGATTCTGGATATCATTTTCATAATGTTCTGGATATCCAGAACATTGAATATTGATATCCAGGAAGAACTTTGGAGAGCAGGATGTCCCGAGGAAAAAAAGATTTGGGGCAAAGGCCAAGGCCAAGGCCAAATTTTTGATTCTGGATATCACTTTCATAAGGTTCTGGATATCCAGAAGCCTTGGGACGGATATCCAGAAGCTTTGGAACGGATATCCAGAAAAAAGATTTGGGGCAAAGGCCAAGGCCAATGCAAAATTTCTGATTCTGGATATCACTTTCATAAGGTTCGGGATATCCAGAAGCCTTGGGACGGATATCCAGAAAAAAGACTCGTGCCATACTTATGGAGAAACGTGTTCTGGCCTGCATTATCACGCGACAAGTCGGGCCCCGTTTTTCCATAAATTATGGAGAAACACGTTTCTCCCCAGATTTTACGTGTAATTAATTATAATCTCATAATGACGATAACACTCAAGATTATTAAAATTAAAGTACTCTCAAATCATCATGGACTCTTGCCAATATCCCAAAATATGAAAAGAACAAATTTTTTATATTTTTCTATTTTTTGGAGGGTGACACTATATACACTCTCATATAAACCCAAAAACTCGGAGATACACCCTTACTTAGAATTAATCTCTCTGGTCCATGCCAAACCATTGATTCAATCCCCAAACTTATAATTTTGCATACTTTCACACTTGGGGTTGATCACATTCCTTTCTTTTTTTGTCACTTTCCACTTCAATGTAAGAGAGGGCAAGACTTTTTTTATATTTTTTTTTTTATTTTTTTCTTTGCACATATGTATCACAAAGAATATGCATTCAATATTTTGCTCAACCCCTTTTTTCAATACATTCATAACTCTTTTCCTTCTTTTCTTGACCACTTTCTACCCTTGATTTTTCACACATCACCCACAATTTCCATTTATTCACTAGTTTAACTAATTTCTTGAAAAATGTGAGAAAATAGTGTATAAGTTAAAAGGGTAGAAAATGTAGGTACCAAAAGAAGGCGAATGTTGGTCTAAAATAACCTCTCACTTTGTGAGATATTCCATTCTTTTTCAAGCACAAAAGGGGTTCTAGCGAAATTTTTTAAAGTAACGAGAAAGTTAAAGACTCACAAATTGGGTTAAAAGAAAATAGTCAAATATCACTTTCCGAATAGCCTAATTAATGTATTATTGACAGTCATGCAAACATGTTCTATGGATCCCGAGAATGCCAAAGTGATCCTATGAAGGTCTCCTAAATTGGTAACAATGATCAAGAAATGGAAGTGAAAGGTGGAGTAATCTTACTTTACATGTTTAAATGTAATTATAACCCCCTATTGAAAATAACACTCAAGATTATTAAAATTAAAGCAATCTCAAATCATCATGGACTCTTGCCAACATCCCAAAATATGAAAATAACAAAATTTTTTTTTTTTTTTATTTCTTTGGAGGGTGACACTATATACACTCCCCTATAAACCCACAAACTCGGAAGATATCTACCCTCAAACTCAACACATGTTATGTCCTCATAGCAAAGAGAACAAAAACGTGCCTTGGATTCAAAGGATGATATGACACAACAAAACAAAATAAATAAAGGAAAAAAAACAAACCTACTTGGGTTGCCTCCCAATAAACTTGCATTTGGTTAAGGTCGTTAGCCCGACCGTTGCTCACGTTTGGAATTCACTTTTCGTCCTTTGGCCCACTTCATGGTTTCGCGGGTCCTAATTTTCAGATTATGCCTCATATATATTTCTTTCATCATCAAATCATTTAGTGCCCAAGAAATTTTTTGACGTTTCAGCTTTTTGAGCTTCTTCTCATTCAAACATTCGCCACTTTCTTCACTCTCAAAAATAGGGGGAGATACAAGAATGATGGCGAAATAATCTTTCACACTTTCGATGGGATGGAGAAGATCTTCATTGAGACATTATTCATCAATTTTGTTGGGCCAAACCTCATCAACATTAACGCCCTCGTCATCTTTTAATTTCTCCTTCGCCCCATCTTCTTCAAAATCAACATCTTCATCAACAACCACAACATCACTAGTAGGAGATGGAGACATATTCGGTAGTTCATCATTAATGGAAGCGTCCTCTCATTCATAACGTTCAAGTTGGATAGAACTAGTATCTCGCTCACAACCTCTCAATGCTTTATTATTTTAGTAATTTGTGCTTCCAACCTATTCATGGTTGCACCTAATTGATGTTGTTGTTGTTGATGATTTTCCTCCTTCAATCTTGTCAGAGCCTCTTCCCATGATTCCCTTTTAGGTTGCGGTGGATAATAATATTGTGGCTCATAATTGTTCCATGCCTGGCTTGAGTTGTTTTCCCTCCATTGTGTATAACAATTGGGGGAATAATAATATTGTGGTTGCCATGGCTGGAACGAACTCCTTTCTTGTACTTGTAGAGAATACTCTTGAAAATATGTCCTAGACGAACAATCATTAGTAGCATGAGAGTATAATTCACAACAGGAACCTGCATCTTGTATTATATTGGCACTAGGCGAAGCACTTTCGCATTGAACATAGCAATTAATTGTGTTACTTGTCCGGCCAACTTCTCATTAGAATTTGATTCACGCATGACCTTTAATTTTTAAACAACTAGAAAAAGAATGAAAAAGAAAATAATACAAGAAAATTATTTACAAAAGAAACTAATAAAAGAAAACTATTTATATTACACTAACAAAATTAATTTGTTCGCAACACAAGTCCCCGGCAACGGCGCAAAAAACATGATGGAGAACATCTCCCTCTTATTATAAATACCTAGCAAGTGTACTAGTTACCAATGTAGTAATATTCACAAAGCAAGGGTCGAATCCACAGGGACTAAAGTGGAACAAGTGTATTATATTAGAGTATCAAAGTAACCAAGAAAAGGGGTTTGACTGTTTGAATTATTAATCTAAGAAAGAAAAATAAAACATGTAAAGATAACAAGGAAACAAGGGATTCATCGATTGGGGATCATAACAATTATCACTTTATGCTTTTTAAATCATGTAAAAAGAATTCAATCTCATTCTTGGGTTCGTTCACAAAAATATAAAGTTAAGATGTTAATATCTTCAGTTACGTCGATAAAAATATTAAAACCCTAATATCTCTATCTCGTTTATATATTCCGTTATGTAAATATAAACATTCATGAGATTCAATTTAAATCACAAGAACATAAGAACCTAGATTCATTGATTTCCGTTACGTCCTCAATTAAATCTTTTCTTCTCAACAATGGTCAATGTATAAATGTCCGAGTTACTGAAACGATTTATACCCAATTAGATTCATAGGCCAACAGTATCTTAACATACAATTGAAGCCTATGAATGATCTTGAAGAATGTTGAGAGAACAAGAACGAGAGAGAGATAGTTATATTAAAACCCTAGCATAAAGATCAAATTATTACTTACCTCAATCCAAGAATCAAATAACTTAACCTTGAAGGGCCATTAAAATAAATAAATAAAACCTTGAATTTGAATCTTCAATCATTGTAAAAAAAAACCCTAAACTATGTAATATATGATAAGGGGGAAGAAAAGATAGATAGATGATGAAAATATCGAATTTAGGGTCCTTTTTATAGGAGGAGGGAGGAAGGTTTTCTGATTTACAGCCAAAATAGGTCAATTTCCTAGTCAAATAAGGATTCTGTCGAAATTCGTCATAAATTCTATGGCAAAACTGCTTTTAATTCTGTGAGGGACCAATTCCGTCACAGAAATCCGTCAGAAACGCTTGGCCATGCCAAGGGCGCGGTCGCCCCGTCGTGTCATGCGCGGTTGCCCCTTTTCTCTGTCATTTTAGCGCGGTCTCTTGACCTGTGGCGTGCATTTCTCGGCCAGCTGCCAGGTTTTCTCGGCCACGGCCCCATTTCTTCGGCCAGCTACTGTTTTTGTGCGGCCATGTCTTGTTTCTGGCCCACGACTGCTGGCCAATTTCCTAGTTCATGTGGCCAGCCTCCCTAATTTCCAGCTGCAGCCTTCCTTTTCCAATTAATTGCAATTTAGCCCTTGAACTTTATAATACCAGTTTACTCCCTAATTTTCCATAAATGCATTTTGGTCCTTGAACTTCCAAACTATGCTCATATCCTCCATTTTTTGCCTAATTGCACTTCAACCCCTGTACTTTCAAAACACTAACAAAACATGTTAAATTCCTAAGCTTCCGAGTATTAAATAAGCTTGGAAACATATCTTTTGGATGGCTAAAACCACATCCATCAAATACCCCCAAACATATCTTTTAATTTGCTCGTCCTCGAGTAAAACAAAATAAAATCTAACTAACTAATTAAAGCAACTAAAATATTTTTGGATTGTTCAATTCATATAATAAGTTGTTGGCACAACAAGTCTCAGATTTTTCACAACACACATAATCTACAAGTATCATCATGAACATGAGATTATATTTACATGGATGTATCTAACTTATAATTCTCCACCACATAATAAAAGATGAATATAATATGAGAAATCAATATTACCAAAATAAGATATTTTTTAGGGTCACTTGTGTCATGCTCTAAATCAATGATGATAAGATAAATTTTTACACAAGGCCACTCATATGTATGTTTAAACATAACTGTCAACCCGGCTACTCTTTAGGGATCAAATATGGCTTATAGCTTGTAACGTATCGCGACAATCGCGGGCTAGGTTCATGATTTCCAAATGAAGGTAAGGACTTACGTAGTCAAGTAGTGAAACTAGAGAGTCTTCAACATACACCCTTGCTTTGAATTAATATCTCCAGTCCATGCTAACCCATTGATTCAACCCCCAAACTTATAATTTTGCATACTTTCACACTTGGGGTTTATCACCTTCCTTTATTTTTTGGTCACTTTCCACTTCAACATAAGAGAGGGCAAGGCTTTCTTTTCAGATTTTTTTTTTATTTTATTTTTTTTTCTTTGTACATATGCATCACATAGAATATGCATTCAATATTTTGCTCAAGCCCCTCTTTTAAATATATTCATAACCCTTTTCCTTCTTTTCTTGACCACTTTCCACCCTTGATTTTTCACACATCTCCCACAATTTCCATTTATTCCGTAGTTTCACTAATTTCTTGAAAATGTGAGAAAATAGTGTATAAGTTAAAAGGGTAGGATAATTGATGGTTGCCGAAACCAACAATAATAAAATTCTTGCTTCTTTATACTTTAAATTTGTAGTAATGGCAAGAAAGGTCGTATCCGCAGATATTGGAATAATTTATCTTGTATGCAATTTCTAAAACAACGAAAGTAACAAATATGGGGGGGGGTTTGAAGATTGTTTGTGAACTAAAAAAATAAAATCAACAGGCAAATAATACTTTGAATTTAAACAATATAACAAGAGATCCAACCAAAGGAATAATCTTAGAAATGGTTTGTAAATTTGATCATTGATGCAAAAATAGATTCTTACTCTCTCTACCAAATTGGTTATGGTATTGGTATGACCTAACAACCTATCTCTCCTTACTTCTTCGATAATTAGGAAATGTTCTCTAATTACTTCCCTATTCAATGAACAACTCTAGATACGATCATAGAATTTAATCCATTGACAACATTAGAACAAGAGGAACTACCAATTCTAGTCAATAAACACACATGTAGGTTTATTTAAACTAGATTATATATTTCCATAACATAGAATGAAACCCTGGCTTGAATCACCTACGCTACTTTACCACAAGTATTAGAACAATTGAACAATTACGGATTCAATGATCTAAATGGCAGATTGTTATCTTGCTAATTGAATAAATGACCTTTTTATGCAATCAAACAAAACAACAATTATCAACAAGTGCATAAAATATATAAGTAGTAAAGAGAATAAGAAATTAAACCAATTAGATCTCACAAATTTTGTAGAACCACTCAATTGATTTTCCTTTGGCTGGAGAAAGTAACTTAGCAACTCATAAAGAGAAAATGAGAGAATGAAATTGCTATTGTTGGAAAATTCAAATGTTTACAAGTATTGCTAAGGCTCTCTAGTAATCTTCTTTGAATCTCCTGTGTCCCATGAGAGGGGGATACAATTTGTATATATATGAGATGATCCATAACCCCCACTCTCTCATTATAGCCCACTACTAGGAGTAACTCCCCACAACTATTAGTAACTCCTTTTTAATAGGAATAACTCCACCCATAACTCTCCACAATAACTAAATTCATTTTTCTCTAATTGAGCACATTTAAAATGAATAAAAGGGCCAATAAAACTGAATTTAGTGAGTTTGGGACGTCATCTCCTTTTATTTCCCGAAATTGCTCATGATGTGCCCACGCTTTATGTTGAACTAGAAAAATAGCAGCTCTCTTCAGTTAGACGTAACCACGCTTAGTGCCAAACCAGCTTCTGTTCATCTAGCAGCCACAAAATCAAGTATTAAGCCCATTTTGATCATTTCCACCTATTCTCCTACAAGGATAAAATTTTCATCAAAACTCAATAAGCCAAGCATAATTAAATAATAAACACATGGGAAATTATGATAAATAATATGTTCAATAAGCACATTATCAAATTCCCCCACACTTGAACAATGCTTGCCCTCAAGCATTTGATTCTTCAAAACTATTCTTACCATCGTTCCAACTTCCAGGTTTTCTCACTTTTTCACAATACATTAAGCACTATACCTCAAAGACTTAAATTTAGAAGGAACATGATATTTCCATAAAGTAGAGTAATGTCCCACAAATCTGCACAACAATCCATTACCTTTGATTATTTTCATAGGATTCAAACGCATTTAGTCTTACACCCTCGGGATCACTCATTACACTCAAGGTGTTTATGGTGTAAAGTGTATACTCTCAAGCCAATGCATAGAAGATTTTGAACCATATGCTTGAAAAATTATCATGTCCTTTCTTCTGAAAACAAAAGCTGAGATGCACAAAATCTATAAATGATGAAGAGGGTGTGAAATGGGATGAAACGAGGCCAATGTGAGGTGTGGTAAAAGGAAGTTTAGGTTAATGGAACTGAAGCAACCATGTGAAATGCTCATTGTTAACATATAAAAAAACTGCTTCAACTTGATGTAGGCATCCAATCAAAATCTTTATTTCTTCTTTGAGTCCCTTCTTCCAATCATGCTTTGATTTCCTTGCTTCTTCTCTTTCTCCTCTCTTCTTGGTTTTTTTTTTTTTTTGAGAGATAGACAAAGAGTAGTTCTCATTGACGAATTTTTAGGAGAAGAGGGAATGTAAAACATCAGATGCTTCTGTATTTACAACTTGCAGTCATTTGAACTGAACACAAAGAGATAATAAGAATATTCCACATAATTCTTCGATTCAGGGTTCAAAAAGTGGGATGATGTAAACAAAGAAGGGGGAATAAGGCTTGTTCTGTGGTGAGAAAAGAAAAGGCTAAGGCTCAAATTGGTTCACTAAGGGATGTAAATTAAGGTAGGCTTTCAGAGAAAGAAAGGTCAAGATAAACAAATGGACTAGATCCTAAACACCCTCATTGGATTTAGTGCATTCAACTCGACCAAGGAGAAGTAACGTAGACATGCATAACCAAGCAAGTTCTAGAAAATTCAACGATGCATGACCACACACATTGAAGAAAAAGAGCATGATATTATTTGTATGCTCATGGCCCAAATCTCACCAATATAGGGTTGTGTGTTAGACACATGCATTTAAATCCTATGAAATTTATAAAAAGTAATGGGTTGGTGGGTAGTGAGTGAGAATTAAACTATTTACACCAATAACTTGCTCCCCTTTGTTTATCTCTTTCAGAAATAATGCTCAATGGATTGTGAAAAAGTGAGAATTCATGGAACCCAAAACTCAGAAAAGAGTATTTTTGAAGAAATTAGCACAGTAGGAACCCCTCCCCCACACTTAAACCGGACATTGTCCTCAATGTCAAATTAAACAGATGCTCTAAAAAGAAAATGAGAAGTGAGAAACTCCCCTGACAATGTAGAGCACTATAGAAAATGACATCTTCCGTTGCAGCGGAGGGATGGTGGAGTGAACTTCACATGTGTATGGAATGCATTGCTCCATGTCAATCATATTTAGCTGCTGAATATCAGAGAAGAGAAAGAGAGTGGTCGTAGCACTTAGAGTCTTGGAACAACCTGCAGAGTAAAAATAGTAAGAAATAACATTCTCTCTCTCTCTCTCTCTCTCTCTCTCTCTCTTTTTAAGAAACTAAAGGACTCACACTAACAGAGAAAATAAAAAAGAAAAAAAAACATTTTTTTTAAGAAACAGGAACAAAGAAAAACTTAAGACAAAAGTTCAAGAAGACTTTTATGATTTGGGCATGATCACGTCTTATGCACATTAGTCTCCTGTAACTAAACTCTTTCTTTAAAACAAGACTCAGTTTCTCACAAGACATGATCACGCCGTATGAAAATTAATCTTCTGACCATACTTAAGACTAAAATAACTAAACATTAAAACGGTAAGTAAAAATTCATTGGGTTGCCTCCCAAAAAGCGCCTTTCTTTAAAGTCTTTGGCTAGACCTAGCTGCAATATCAGGCTGAGTAACTTGGAACATCTAAATCCATGGTTTCAAGATTTTGAACAGGGAAAACTTCGTAAAAAGGTTTCAAACGATGGCCATTCACTTTGAAAATCTTGTTAGTATCTAAACTCTTGATTTCCACTGCACCATGAGAAAACACATTAGTCACAACAAAAGGCCCTAACCATCTAGAACGCAATTTACCGAGAAAAAGTTTTAGCTTTGATTGAAAAAGTAAAACTTTTTTACCAACATGAAATTCTTTCCTAGAAATCATACGATCATGAAAGGCCTTTGTTTTCTCCTTGTAAATTTTTGAATTCTCATATGCTTCATTACGAATTTCCTCCAACTCTTGCAGCTGCAATCTTCCCATATTGCATTGCTTAATTGCCCAATATGCTTTGTGTTCTAGCTCAACGGGAAGGTGACAAAGTTTACCAAATACTAAGCGATAAGGAGACATACCTATCGGGGTTTTGTAAGCTGTCTGATAAGCCCACAATGCATCATTAAGTCGCATAATCTAATCCTTTCAATTTGGGTTGACAGTTTTCTCAAGTATAGACTTGATTTCTCTGTTGGAAACCTCAGCTTGACCACTTGTTTGGGGATGATAAGCTGTAGAAATTCGATGAGTGACACCATACTTCTTCATCAAAGATTCCACAACCTTAGTGCAAAAATGAGTTCCCCGATCGCTTATTATGGCCCTTAGTGTCCTGAACCTAACAAAAATGTGATATTTGACAAAATCTACAACAACTTTAGCATCATTAGTTCGGGTAGCTTTCGCTTCTACCCATTTTGACACATAATCAGCTGCAAGAAGAATGTAAACATTACTGTTGGAAGAAGGAAAAGGACCCATGAAATCTATACCCCATACATCAAATATTTCACAAATGAGGATAGGGAAGGGGCATTTGATCTCTACGTCCTAAACTTCCTGTTTTCTAACATTATTCACAAGTTTTACAAAAAATGTATGAATCATGGAACAAACTTGGCCAAAATAATCCACATTCCAAAATCTTACGAGATGTTCTTCTGGGACAAAAATGGTCCCCACATGCATATGAATGACAAAACTTTAGTATGGATTGTACCTCATGCTCACTAACACACTTTCTAATAACTTGGTCAGAACAAAATTTCCATAAGTAAGGATCATCCCAAAAATAATTTTTAGCATATTTTTTAATCTTATCTTTTTGAGCTCTAGACAAATCACCTGGTAATGTCTTAGTAACTAAATAGTTAGCAATATCGGCATACCATGGTTTTGTATTATAAAGAGAAAATGCTCATCTGGGAAATCATCTTTCAATGGTGATGGTCCTTCACTTGTGACTAATCTGCTGAGATGGTCTGCAACCAAGTTTTTTGAGCCTTTCTTATCACGAATCTCCAAGTCGAATTCCTGTAGCAAGAGTATCCAACGAATGAGCCTTGGTTTTGCCTCTTTCTTCGATAACAAATACTTGATTGCTGCATGGTCTGAGTAAACAATCACTTTAGCACCAAGTAAATAAGAACGAATTTTTTCTATAGCAAAAAATATAGATAAAATTCCTTTCTCAGTTGTGGAGTAGTTGGACTGTGCACTATCAAGTGTTCTCGAGGCATAGTGAATAACATGGTGGGCTCTTCCAACTCTTTGTCCCAAAACAACACCAATTGCATAGCATCGCACATGATTTCGAATGGAAGATTCCAGTCTGGTGGCCTGATAATTGGCACTGATGTCAACATGTCTTTTAGTTTGTCAAATGCATCTTTGCAAGCTTCATCAAACTCGAAAATTACTTCCTTCTGCAACAACTTACACAAGGGATGTGTAATCTTGGAAAAATCCTTGATAAAGCATCGATAAAATTCTGCATGTCCAAGAAAAGAACGCACTTCCCGCACACTTACGGGGTAAGGCAAAGATTTGATAATATCTATCTTAGCTTTATCAACTTCAATTCCATTAGAAGATACAACATGCCCAAGAATAATGCCTTGATCAACCATAAAATGACATTTTTCATAGTTTAACACGAGATTCTTATCTATGCAACGATTTAAAACTTTTGCAAGATTAGAAAGAAATGCATCAAAAGAATCTCCGTAAACTGTGAAATCATCCATAAATACCTACATAACATTCTCTACTAAATCTGAAAAGATACTCACCATACACCTTTAAATGTGGCATGAGCGTTGCAAAGTCTAAATGGCATTCGCCGAAATGCAAAAATTTCGAATGGACATGTGAATGTCGTCTTATCTTGGTCTTCCGGTGTGACCATGATTTGATGAAAACCTGAAAAACCATCAAGACATCAATAATGTGTACGACCTGCCAACCTCTCAAGCATTTGATCTATGAAAGGGAGTGGAAAATGATCTTTTCTTGTTGATGAGTTCAACTTTCTGTAATCTATGCATACCCGCCACTCGTTTTGCACACGAGTGGTCACCAACTCACCATCTGGATTTTCAATCACAGTGATTCCCATTTTCTTGGGAACTACCTGAACCGGACTTACCCATTTACTATCTGAAATTGGATAAATTACACCTGCATCAAGTAGTTTCAAAATTTCTTTCTTCACTACTTCCATTATTAGAGGATTCAACTGACGTTGTGCTTGTCTAACAGGCTTACACCCATCCTCCATCAATATTCTATGCGTACATATGAATGGACTTAACCCTTTGTTGTCTGCAATTGTCCATCCGATGGCCTCCTTAAACTTTCTTAATACTCGAATCAGTTTTTCTTCTTCCAACTGAGAGAGTTTATTAGAGATGATAACTGGAAGGGTCTCCATTTCTCCTATGTAGATGTACTTAAGATTTTATGGCAAAACTTTCAGCTCTAGCTTAGGTGCCTGCACAACAGAAGGAAGAAGTTTAGTATGAGATAAAGGTAATTCCACATACAAAACTTTATGCTTCAAAAGTGGAAGTGAGTCTAACTCATGCATTGCATCCTTCAAATCACTTTCCACCTGATACTTTTTCTCAAGTTCTTGTGACTTTTCAAAAGTGATACTCTTACTGAGTGCAACTTTTAATTTATCACTATCACTTAATTCAACCATTTTCTTTGTCAAAGGCTCAATTACATCCACAACAAAAACAGAAGACACATCATTAGGATATTTTATGGCATCATAAACATTATACTTTATAATTTCACCATCAAATTCCATTGTAAGTGTACCATCATGCACATCTATTTTTGTCATTTATGTTTTCAAGAAAGGTCTACCCAACAAAATCAAAGAGTTAGATGAATTATCTTCCTCCATATCAAGCACATAAAAATCAGTTGGAAACACTAGCTCATTCACACGCACCAAAACATCTTCCAACACTCCTTCGGGATAAACATTAGACCTATCAGCAAGTTCAATAATCACACCAGTTTCTTTTAAAGGTCCTAGATTCAAGGATTTATAAATAGACAATGTCATGACATTAATTGAAGCACCAAGATCTAACATTGCTCTTTGAATTCTAACATTACCAACATGGCATGGGATAGTGAACGTACCAGGATCCTTACATTTAGGAGGTGATTTTTTCTGTATAACTGCTGAAACATTCTCACCCATGCTCACAAATTCATTACCTTTCGATTTCTTCTTGTTGGTGCACAACTCCTTGAGAAACTTGGCATAATGAGGAACATGTTTAATTGCATCAAGTAAAGGGATGTTTACCTCAACCTTGCAAAAAGTGTCAAGAATCTCTTTTTCTTCATCTTTTTTCTTGGATTTAGACAATCTGGAAGGAAAAGGAGGGGCCTGGTGTAAGATCTTTGGTTGCTCTTCCTTTGATTCTTGTACTTGAGGGGACTCATGTTGTGGGACTATGACTTTTTCAGCTTCTACGTCTTCAGGAACCCACTTTTGAGTTGGTTGGAGATCCTTCAACTCTTTTCCACTTCTTAAATTAACAGTGCTGACATTCTGCTTTGGGTTAATTTCTGGCTGTGATGGCAATTTCCCTTGAGATTCTATCCGGTTCATTGAAGTTGCCAACTGACCCATTTGATCTTCCAGCTTTTTGATGCTCGTTATCGTCTATTGTTGAAATTTTTGTGTGTTGACAACAATTGACTTAACAATATCTTCAAGCGACATGTTCGAGTTTGTGGAAGGTGGTCGTTGATGCCAATCAGTTTGGAGTTGTGTGGGAGCGGGCTGTCTAGGCTGGAAGTTCATGAATTGAGGCCTAGGTGCAATGCCAAAGTTTGGGTGGTCTCTCCAACCTGGGTTTGTGAATGTGGTGCCCAAGATAGCGGCTCTCTTTTTGTTTTATTTTATTTGGAACCGCTTTCTCGTGTAAAGGGGATCACCTCCTCACACCAGTTTGGAAACTTCCGATTTAAATTGAAAAACGGAGTCGCCACGCCATTTTGATTTCCTCAAAACTTTGAAAAAAAGGATTTGGGTCCGGAGGTTAAGTTACCCTTTGGGAAGAACGGATCGTCGTTCACCCAAAGAGCCTTACCGAAGCAAGTCTTCCAAGATCCGCTTTTCATGCTTGCCTTAGTGTTTTCGTGTGTGGGATGTGTGTTTTGAAAAGGAGGGAATGTACCAAGTGGTCTTTCGGACATATAAACCATGAGTTGGTTATCGCTCGGGATTCCTTGGTTTTTTGATATGTTCGGGACTTTGGTCCCATTCTCATCTTGGACCTATGATCATCATGATGAGACCTTGGGTCACATGTGATCAAGATAGGGACACCGTTTTTATAGTCCAAGGATGAGACTCTTTAGAAAGGAATGACCTTTTGCCCATCAATCCTACATCTTGAGACGATTGGATCTTTGTCGGGGCATTTATGCTCGTCTCAAGTGATGATCGGAGATATGTGGCTCAAGTTCATCCTTTTCTAAAGGAGAATCCGTTTATGCCATCTTTAAGTGGAGGAAATGATGTAAAGATAGGACCTTTACACCATTAATCTCCAAGAGATGCTCCAAGTACCAAAGGGGACTAGGGGAGGGGGTATAAAGATTGGATCTTTATACTCATCTGATGCCTTTTTGTGCCTTATGAAGGTCACTAGGCAATCCTAGGAGAGAGATCCAACCATGAGGGACATGGGGAATGCATTTTTAAACTAAAGATGACATTTTTAATGAAAAGATGACATTTTTATATGCAAAGATGACATTTTATAAGCAAAGGATGCTATTTTATATGCAAAGATGACATTTTAAGTGCAAAGGATGCTACTTTATATGCAAAGATGATATTTTACATGCAAAGGATGCTACTTTATATGTAAAGATGCTATTTTTAATGCAAAGGATGCTATTTTATATGTAAAGATGACATTTTAAATGTAAAGGATGCTACTTTTCACATCACCATGTGAGAGATCCACCCTAGAACAAGACTTTTTTGAGGTCTTATTGTTCATCCTTGGGTTGGATCTTCTATGGATCCTATGTGATATATCACATAGGATCCATGAAATTAAATAGCATGTACTAAAGTAAAAACACCAAGTAAAATATACCTTCAAAGTACATGAAGACTCCGTCCTTTCGGCGCCATGGCTTGCGCTGACGAACGACGACAGCAGGCATGACCTTCTTCCTAAGATCTGGCTTACCTTTCTTCACAGTAGCCATAACCATGTCGCCGACGCAGGCAGACGGCAGACGGTTAAGCCTTCCCTTGATTCCTTTCACGGAAATGATGTAGAGATTCTTCGCTCCAGTATTGTCGGCACAATTGATCGTCGCAGCCACCGGAAGACCTAGCGACATCCTAAACTTGTTCCCCGCGGAACCTCCACGACCTGAAACATAGAAGAACAAATGAATTTAGTATTGCGGTAAAAGGAAGACGAAAAATACTAGAAAGCGATTACGGGAATGAGATGAAGATGGACCTCGCTTCGACATGGCTGCTCAGCTCTGTCTGTGTTCTCTCTCTCCCACTCTCTAATGGAGGCAGCTATGGAGAAGGTGTAGGGTTTTATATGTTTTGTAGTTCCTCGTGCTAGGGTTTCTTTTGATGTTGGGCTTTTTTGAATGGGCTTTGTTATTAGGACTGGGCTGGTTGTGAAATGAACCGAGAGCGATTTAACCCAATAACTATTCTTTATATTTTCATTTGTTTAATTTATTTTTTTATAACTTTCTGTGAAAAAATTTTAGTAGTAAAAAATTTCTCAAATATTTATTTATATTTAAAAAAATTAAAAATATATTACTTAGTAATATATTTGAACCCCTAAACCCCACTCTATACCCTAAATAAATTACACCATAAATCTTATACCCTAATAACTATAATAATTTAAAAATTAATAAAAATAATTACGTATAACACTAATAATTTAATATATGATATAATTTCATAATAATGGGTGTATAATAAGTAATAATATTTAATAATAACAATAGTGATAATGATAGTAATTAGTAATAAAAACAAGTAAATATCAATAATAATTATTAATAATTTTTTTATATAAATTTTTGAAAAAATATTCATTACTAAAAAAAGTCTCAAATAGTTTTTTATATTAAAAAAATTAAAAAGATTATACTTACCCTATACACTATACACTATACCCTATACCATATACCCTATACCCTATACCCTATACGGTATAGGGTATACCCTATAGGGTATAGGATATAGGGTATAGGGTATACCCTATAGGGTATAGGGTATACCCTATATGGTATACCCTATAGGGTATTGGGTATAAGGTATACCCTATACCCTATAGGGTATAGGGTGTACCCTAAATCCTATAGGGTATACCCTATACCCTAAAGGGTATAACGTATACCCTATAGGGTATAGGGTATACCCTATAGGGTATAGGATATAGGGTATATGGTATAGGGTATACCCTATAGGGTATAGGGTATACCCTATATCCTATAGGGTATAGGGTATAGGGTATAGGGTATAGGGTATACCCTATAGGGTATAGGGTTATAGGGTATACCTTATAGGGTATAGGGTATAGGATATAGGGTATACCCTATACCCTATAGGGTATACCCTATACCCTATAACCTATACCCTATACCTTATAGGGTATAGGGTATACCCTATACCCTATACCCTATAGGGTATAGGATATAGGGTATAGGGTATAAGGTATACCCTATAGGGTATAGGGTATACCCTATAGGGTATAGGATATAGGGTATAGGATATACCCTATAGGGCATAGGGTATAGGTATAGGGTATAAGGTATACCCTATAGGGTATAGGGTATAGGGTATACCCTATAGGGTATAGGATATAGGGTATAGGATATACCCTATAGGGCATAGGGTATACCCTATAAGGTATAAGGTATAGGGTATAGGGTATACCCTATAGGGTATAGGATACAAGGTATAGGGTATACCCTATAGGGTATAGGATATACCCTATAGGGTATAGGGTATACCCTATAGGGTATAGGATATAGGGTATAGGGTATACCCTATAGGGCATAGGGTATACCCTATAGGGTATAGGGTATAGGGTATAGGGTGTACCCTATAGGGTATAGGGTATACCGTATACGTATAGGGTATAGAATATACCCTATACCCTATAGGGTATACCCTATAGGGTATACCCTATAGGGTATAGGGTATACCCTATACGTATAGGGTATAGGGTATACCCTATATCCTATAGGGTATACCCTATAGGGTATAGGGTATAGGATATGGGGTATAGGGTATACCATATACCCTATAGGGTATAGGGTATACCATATACCCTATACCTTATATAGGGTATACCCTTTAGTGTATAGGGTATACCCTATTCCCTAAACCCTATAGGGTATACCCTATACCCTATACCCTAGAGGGTATACTCTATAGGGTATAGGGTATACCCTATACCCTATAGGGTATAGGGTATACCCTATACCCTATAGGGTATAGGGTATACACTACAGGGTATAGGATATAGGGTATAGGGTATACCCTATACCTTATACCCGATAGGGTATAGGGTATAAAAGTTATATAAAAAAAGTTAGAAAAAAAATAAACAAATGAAAGTATAATAAAGAAATCAGAGACGGATAAAATTCTTTAATTTTTATTTATAATTGTATAGTTTTTTTTTTTTTTTTTTTATGACTATAAATAAATATTTTTGACATTTTTTAGTATTGAAGTTTTATACATGTCAATATACAATATACCATTCATATACCCTATACACTATATTCCAAATAAAATATGAATTCAAATAATTTTATACTTTATAAAATTAATATTTGATATTCACTCTTCAAAAGATATATATTCATTTTAAAAATATAAATTACAATTAAATAATATAATTAACTTATTAACATTTTAAGAATGTCACATATTTTTATCATATTTAGCCTTACTTCATTTATATTTGAGGTAAACTTAACAATTAGGTATTAATAAACATGCATTAGACTGTATAAAAAAAAAAAAATCCGTCGCTAATCCGTCGCTAAATGAAAATAAAATAATTTTTTTTATTTATCAATTCTATAGCGACGACAAACATCCGTCGGTAAAATTTTTTTACAATCCTTCGCTAAATGAAAATGAAATAATATTTTTTTATTTTTTTAATTCTATAGCGACGAAATACATCCGTCGGTAAAAAAAATTTGCAATCCCTCGTTAATCCGTCGGTAAACCGTCGGTAAAAAGAGGCGCACTTTTTTGGCGCCACTTTTACGACGAAATAGTGAGGGAATATTGTCTGTCGTTAAATCCGTCGTTAAATCCGTCGGTAAAGTTGTCGTTTTCAGTTTTTTTTTTTTTTTTATCCCTCACTATTCCCTCGCTAATCCGTCGCAATTAGCGACGGATTTGCGTCCGTCGCTAATATCCGTCGCTAAATGACAGTTTTCCTGTAGTGATAGGGGGAAGGGGGTAATATGATTTACATGCCTAAAGATGGGATCTTTAATGACAATATATCAAGTACCAAGCAAGTATATAGCAATATGTAAAGCAAGGAGCAATATATCACATAATAACAAGTATATTTCATGATAAAGAGGAGGAGAGGTTACCAATGGTGGTGTCCCTCTATCTCCTTGAAGTTTGCCTAGGGAAGGACCAATTTTGGAAGGGTTTTGAAGAGGAGGGAGGTGGTTTTTGACACTCTCAGCTCTCTGGAATTTCGTGGTGATATTTTGGCAGAGTAACACTGCTTGAAATCCCCCCCTTAAAATGGGTAGAGGAGACCTCTATTTATAGGCACTCTGGCAATGGCTAATGAAGCCGTGCGGCTGTAACCCCAGGACTAATGAGGCCGTGCGGTCTTATCCAGAGATGACTCAGCTTATTTATAGAACCATGCAAGGTGGCCTTCTAGAAGGGCTTTTCCAGCGAAGGACTACGCAGAATTTTAATTCCTAGCAAGTCCTTCGCCCCTCGGAAGGTTTGGAAAAGTTCCCAAATTGCCCCTGAACATTAGGAAAGTCCGGGGAATTGCCGAAAAACTTAACCGGAAGGCATGAGCCAGATTTGGGTACTTACAGGGTTGTATGTATTTGAGAAAGGGTCAAACTTCTTTTGTGGTGGACCAGGGAATGCTCCAACTGCATTTGCTTGCTCTTGATGTTCATCTTGGAGGCTCGGGCACATATCCGTTGGATGTGTAATATCTGCACAAATCCCACAAGCTTTAACCTGTTGAGGATTTCCTGTAGCCATCTTTTGAACAAGAGAATTTAAACACGCAGTTCGATTTTCAAGAGAGGACACATTCACTTCATTTACCCTTCTTGGAATGGAGTCCTTACGAAACCCAAATTGCTAAGAATTGTCTGCCATAGTAGTGATCAAATCTCTAGCTTCCCGAGGTGTTTTATTAACTATTGCACCTCCACTAGCAGCATCCATCATTCTTCGCTCCATTGGTAGCAATCCTTCATAGAAATATTGAATGAGAAGTTGTTCGGAAACTCCATGTTGTGGATAGCTTGCACATAGCTTTTTGAACCTCTCCCAATACTCATGAAGCGACTCAATATCCCTTTGTTTGATCCCACATATGTCCCTCCTAATGCTTGCAGCTCATGATGCTGGAAAGAATTTGTCAAGAAATAATCTCAACATTCCATTCCAAGTTGTAACAGTCCCTGGAGGTATATAGAAAAGCCAGTCCTTAGCCGCGTCCACCAGAGAGAATGGAATGGCTCGAATCTTGATTTGTTCCTTTGAAATTCCATGAGGTTTTAGGCTGGAACATATAACGTGAAATTCCTTCAGGTGTTTGTGAGGATCTTCATTCTCAAGGCCACGAAACTTGGGGAGGAGATGGATTAAACCCGACTTCAACTCAAAATCAGCCTCCATGTCCAGATATTGAATGCAAAGTGGTTGTTGATCGAAGTCCGGGGTAGCTAATTCTCTTAGAGTTAGTTCGGGTTCCACCATATCTTGTTCAGGTGGTACTTCTCTGTCTCATTCAAGGTCAGCCATGTCTTGCACAAATTCAGATTCGCTCGATGAATCAACAATGTCAAGTGCTACGTTCAATCCAGGAGATGATGATGAAGACTCTTGTACTTTATGAAGTTTGGCTTGCTTACGAAAGCGTTTTGCTGTCTTTTCAATCTCGAGATTGTAAACAAGTGGTTCTCCTGCACGAAGAGAGCAGAGCATCAATACAAGAAAAATAAAAACCAATCCCCAGCAACGGCGCCAAAAATTGATAGTTGCCGAAACCAACAATAATAAAATTCTTGCTTCTTTATACTTTAAATTTGTAGTAATGGCAAGCAAGGTCATACCCGCAGAGATTGGAACAATTTTACCTTGTATGCAATTGCTAAAACAACAAAAGTAACAAATATGGGGGGGGGGTTTGAAGATTGTTTTTCAACTAAAAAAATAAAATCAACAGGCAAATAATACTTTGAATTTAAACAATATAACTAGAGATCCAACCAAAGGAATAATCCAACCAAAGGAATAATCTTAGAAATGGTTTGTAAATTTGATCATTGATGCAAAAATAGATTCTTAATCTCTCTACCAAATTGGTTATGTTTATTGGTATGACCTAACAACCTATCTCTCCTTACTTCTTCGATAATTAGGAAACGTTCTCTAATTACTTCCCTAGTCAATGAACAACTCTAGATACGATCATAGAATTTAATCCATTGACAGCATTAGAACAAGAGGAACTACCAATTCTAGTCAATAAACACACATGTAGGTTTATTTAAACTAGATTATATATTTCCATAACATAGAATGAAACCCTGGTTTGAATCACCTACGCTACTTTACCACAAGTATTAGAACAATGGAACAATTACGGATTCAATGATCTAAATGGCAGATTGTTATCTTGCTAATAGAATAAATGGCCTTTTTATGCAATCAAACAAAACAACAATTATCAACAAGTGCATAAAATATATAAGTAGTAAAGAGAATAAGAAATTAAACCAATTAGATCTCACAAATTTGTAGAACCACTCAATTGATTTTCCTTTGGCAGGAGGAAGCAACTTAGCAACTCATAAAGAGAAAATGAGAGAATGAAATTGCTATTGTTGGAAAATTCAAATGTTTACAAGTATTTCTAAGGCTCTCTAGTAATCTTTTGTGAATCTCTTGTGTCCCATGAGAGGGGGATACAATTTGTATATATATGAGATGATCCATAACCCCCACTCTCTCATTATAGCCCACTACTAGGAGTAACTCCCCACAACTGTTAGTAACTCCTTTTTAATAGGAATAACTCTACCCATAACTCTCCACAATAACTAAAATCAGTGTTTCTCTAATTGAGCACATTTAAAATGAATAAAAGAGCCAATAAAACTGAATTTAGTGAGTTTGGGACGTCATCTCCTTTTATTTCCCGAAATTGCTCATGATGTGCCCAGGCTTTATGTTGAACTAGCAAAACAGCAGCTCTCTTCAGTTAGACGTAACCACGCTTAGTGCCAAACCAGCTTCTATTCATCTAGCTGCCACAAAATCAAGTATTAAGCCCATTTTGATCATTTCCACCCATTCTCCTACAAGAATGAAATTTTCATCAAAACTCAATAAGCCAAGCATAATTAAATAATAAAAACATGGGAAATTATGATAAAAAATATGTTCAATAAGAACATTATCAATAATATAGGTATCAAAAGAAGACGAATGGTGGTCTAAAATAATCTCTCACTTTGTGAGAGATTCCTTTCTTTTTCAAGCTCAAAAGGGTAACTAGCAGAAATTTTTAAAGTAACGAGAAAGTTAAAGGCTCACAAATTGGGTTAAAAAAATAGTCAAATATCACTTCCCGAATAGCCTAATTTATGTGTTATTGACAGTCATGCAAACATGTTCTAGGGACCCCGAGAATGCCAAAGTGATTCTATAAAGATCTCCTAAATTGGTAACAATGATCAAGAAAAATAGCATGGAAGTGAAAGGTGGAGTAATTATACTTTACGTGTTTCAATGTAATTATAACGTCCTCATATTTACATTAACACTCAAGATTATTAAAATTAAAGCACCCTCAAATCATCATGGATTCTTGTTAACATCCCAAAATATGAAAAGAACAAAAATTTTAAATTTTTATATTTTTTGGACGGTGACACTATATACACTCCCCTATAAACCCACAAACTCGTAGAGATATCTACCCCAAAGGATAATAAGAAACAACAAAACAAAATAAATAAATCAAATAAAACATACCTACTTGGGTTGCCTCCCAATAAACACATTTGGTTAAGGTCGTTAGCCCGACCGTTGCTCACGTTTGGACTTCACTTTTTGTCCTTTGGCCCACTTCATGGTTTCACGGGTCCTTATTTTCAGATTATGCCCCATATATATATTCCTTTCATCATCAAATTATTTAGTGCCCAAGGAAATTTTTGACGTTTCAGCTTTTTGGGATTCTTCTCTTTCAAACCTTCGCCACTTTCTTCACCCTCAAAAATAGGGGGAGGTACAAGAATGATGGAGAAATAATCTTTCACACTTTCAATGGGATGGAGAAGATATTCATTGAGACATTGTTCATCAATTTTGTCGGGCCCAACCTCATCAACATTAACGCCCTCGTCATCTTTTAATTTCTCTTCCACCCCATCTTCTTCAAAATCAACATCTTCATCAAAAACCACAATATCACTAGTAGGAGATGGAGAGAGAATCAGTAGTTCGTCATTAATGGAAGCGTCCTCCTATTCATAACATTCATGTTGGATAGAACTAGTATCTCACTCACAACCTCTCAATGCTTCTATTAATTTAGTAACTTGTGCTTCCAACCTATCCATGGTTGCACCTAATTGTTGTTCTTGTTGTTGACGATTTTCCTCCTTCAATCTTGTCAGAGCCTCTTCCCATGATTTCTTTTTAGGTTGCGGTGGATCATAATAATGTGGCTCATAATTTTTCTGTGCCCGGCTTGAGTGGTTTCCCCCCATTGTGTATAAAAATTGGGGGAATAATCATATTGTGGTTTCCATGGCTGGAACGAACTCTTTTCTTGTACCTGTGGAGAATACTCTTGAAAATATGTCCTAGACGAACAATCATTAGTAGCATGAGAGTATAATCCACAACAGGAACATGCATCTTGTATTTTATTGGCACTAGGCGAAGCACTTTTCGCATTGAACATAGCAATTAATTGTTTTACTTGCCCGACCAACTTCTCATTAGAATTGAATTTGATTCATGCATGACCTTTAATTTTAAACAACTAGAAAAAGAATGAAAAATAAAATAATACAAGAAAATTATTTACAAAAGAAACTAATAAAAGAAAACTATTTACAATACACTAACAAAATTAATTTGTTCGCAACACAAGTACCCGGCAACGGCGCCGAAAACTTGATGGAGAAAATCTCCCTCTTATTATAAATACCTAGCAAGTGTACTAGTTACCAATGTAGTAATATGCACAAATCAATGGTCAAATTCACAGGGATTAAAGTGGAACAAGTGTATTTTATTAGTGTATCAAAGTAACCAAGAAAAGGGGTTTTATTGTTTGAATTATTAATCTAAGAAAGCAAAATAGAATAGATAAAGATAACAAGGAAACAAAGGATTCATGGATTGGAGATCATAACAATTATCACTTTATGGTTTTTAAATCATGTAAAAAGAATTCAATCTCATTCTTGGGTTCGTTCACAAAAATATAAAGTTAAGATATTAATATCTTCGGTTACGTCGATAAAAATATTAAAACCCTAATATCTCTATCTCGTTTATATATTCTGTTAAGTCAATATAAACATTTATGAGATTCAATTTAAATCACAAGAATATAAGAACCTAGATTCATTGATTTATGTTACGTCCTCAATTAAATCTATTCTTCTCAACAATGATCAATATATAAATGTCCGAGTTACTGAAACGATTTATACCCAAATAGATTCATAGGCCAAAGTATCTTAACATACAATTATGACCTTGAATAATGTTGAGAGAACAAGAACGAGAGAGAGATAGAAAGAATTAAAATCCTAGCATAAATATCAAATTATTACTTACCTCAATCCACGAATCAAATAATTTAGCCTTGAAGGGTCATTAAAATAAATAAATAAAACCTTGAATTTAAATTTTCAATCCTTGTAAAAAAACCCTAAACTATGTAATATATGATAAGGGGGAAGAAAAGATAGATAGATGATGAAAAGATCTAATCTAGGGTTCTTTTTATAGGAGGGAGAAAGGTTTTCTGATTTACAGCCAAAATAGGTCAATTTCCTATTCAAAATAGGATTCTGTGATGGACCAATTCCTTCACAAAAATCCGTCAAAAACGCTTGGCCAGGCCAAGGGCGCGGTCGCCCTGCCGTGTGCTGCGCGGTCACCCCTTTTCTGTCATTTTGGCGCTTTCGCTCGGCCTATGGCGTGCATTTCTCGGCCAGCTGCCAGGTTTTCTTGGCCACGGCCCATTTCTTCGGCCATCTACTGTTTTTGTGCAGCCATGTCTTGTTTCTGGCCCACAACTGCCGGCTAACTTCCTAGCTCATGCGGCCAGCCTCCCTAATTTCCAGCTACAGCCTTCCTTTTCCAATTAATTGCAATTTAGCCTTAAACTTTATAATACCAGTTTACTCCCTAATTTTCCATAATTGGATTTTGGTCCCTGAACTTCCAAAAAAAGCTCATATCCTCCATTTTTTTCCTAAATGCACTTCTACCCCTGTACTTTCAAAACATGTTACATTTCCAAGGTTTCGAGCATTAAATAATCTTGGAAACATATCTTTTGGATGGGTAAAACAACATCCATCAAATACCCCAAACTTATCTTTTGCTCTTCCTCGAATAAAACAAAACAAAAACAAAATAAAATCTAACTAACTAATTAAAGAAAATAAAATATTTTTGGATTGCTCAATTTATATAATAAGTTGTTGCCACAACAAGTCTCAGATTTTTCACATCACACATAATCTACAAGTATCATCATGAGCATGGGATTATATTTGCATGGATGCATCTAACTTACAATTCTCATTAGAATTTGATTCATGGATGACCTTTAATTTTTAAACAACTAGAAAAACAATGAATAAGAAAATAATAAAAGAAAATTATTTACTAAAGAAACTAATAAAAGAAAACTATTTACAATACACTAACAAAATTAATTTGTTCGCAACACAAATCCCTGGCAACGGCGCCAAAAACATGATGGAGAAAATCTTCCTCTTATTATAAAAATACCTATCAAGTGTAGTAGTTACCAATGTAGTAATATGCAAAAAAGAAAGGGTCGAATTCACATGGACTAAACTGGAACAAGTGTATTTTATTAGTGTATCAAAGTAACCAAGAAAAGGGTTTTGATTGTTTGAATTATTAATCTAAGAAAGCAAAATAAAACAAGTAAAGATAACATGGAAACAAGGGATTCATGGATTAGAGATCATAACAATTATCACTTTATGCTTTTTAAATCATGTAAAAAGAATTCAATCTCATACTTGGGTTCGTTCACAAAAATATAGAGTTAAGATGTTAATATCTTCAGTTATGTCGATAAGAACATTAAAACCCTAATATCTCTATCTCGTTTATATATTCCGTTAAGTCAATATAAATATTCATGAGATTCAATTTAAATCACAAGAACATAAGAACCTAGATTCATTGATTTTCGTTACGTCATCAATTAAATATATTCTTATCAACAATGGTCAATGTATAAATGTCCGAGTTACTAAAACGATTTATACCCAAATAGATTCATAGGCCAACAGTATCTTAACATATAATTGAAGCCTGTGAATGATCTTGAATAATGTTGTGAGAACAAGAACAAGAGAGAGATAGGAAAAATTAAAACCCTAACATAAAGATCAAATTATTACTTACCTCAATTCACGAATCATATAACTTAGCCTTGAAGGGCCATTAAAATAAATAAATAAAACCTTGAATTTGAATCTTCAATCCTTGTAAAAAAAAATCTAAACTATGTAATATATGATAAGTGGGAAGAAAAGATAGATAGATGATGAAAAGATCTAATTTAGGGTCCTTTTTATAGGAGGGAGGAAGGTTTCCTGATTTACAGCCACAATATGTCAATTTCCTAGTCAAAGCTGCTTTTAATTATGTGACTGACTAATTCCGTCACAGAAATTCGTCAAAAATGCTTGGCCAGGCCAAGGGCGCGGTCTCCCCTTTTCTCTTTCATTTTGGCGCGGCCGCTCCCTTTTGGGCACGGTCACTCGGCCTGTGATTTCTCGGCCATGGCCCCATTTCTTCGGCTAGTTGCTGTTTTTGTGCGGCCACGTTTTGTTTTTGGCCCACAGCTGTCGACTAACTTCCTAGCTCATGCGGCCAGCCTCCCTAATTTTCCATAATTGCATTTTGGTCCCTAAACTTCCATACTAATCCCATATCCTCCATTTTTTGTCTAATTGCACTTCAACCCCTGTACTTTCAAAATACTAACAAAACATGTTAAATTCTCAAGGTTTCGAGCATTAAATAAGCTTGGAAACATATCTTTTGGATGGGTAAAACCACATCCATCAAGAATGACACACAATCCTCTCCTTAAATAGAAGAAATTATAATGACATGTTCTTGAAAATCCTTGCATTCCGTTCTAATCAAATGCACCACAGCATCGCAAATATCCCACACTGCCATAATCTACAAGCATCACTGTCATTTTTGAAATCCAGAAATCTACTCGTAGGAAATCAACTATCGTAGGTGGGCATATGGAGAAAATTAAAGCTCACACCAAAGTCTCCAATCTACTGAAAAATGAAGGAAGGGGTGGTTATGTGATTCACTTTGACTATGGTAGATCACACAAATATATGTAGATAAAGCTTTTAATGGTCTTCTCGTAGATCATTCGTATTAAAACCATTAATCACCGAAGTCCAAGCAAAAGCTTCAAATTTCAAAGGAACTTTTGACTCCCATATAAAGTCATGCAAAGAAAAATTATCGGAATTTGAGATCAAATGAGAAACTTTAATAGAGAGTGAAAAGTGAATCTACCTTGAGAATATAAAGTCCAAGATCTCTTATCTGCTCTATGAGATGAAAGGAGTTCAAGAAACCCACAATTTCTTGAGACTCTTTATCATTCAAATTTCAAATCAGATGCAAGTTCCACGAAAAAGAATTTATGTCTTGAAGTTGCTGTTCGTGATAGAGTCCAAGTAAAGTTTAGTTCACCGAAAGGCTCAAGTGCGGACGTTCCATCCGGTTCGTTCGTTCTATCATGGAAGACTAATGTCCATTGAAATTTCAAGCACTCTTAGAGAGATAATTATTCTTAAGGAGAATGTGTTTGTGTAAGAACCCGAAAATTTTAAACTTTTAATTTAATTATTTTTATTAGAAAATAATTAATTTAATTACAATTATTAATTAGCATTTAATAATTGGGCCATTATTGGAATTAATTAAATGAGTTGGGAGGATTTAATCAAGTTGGGCTACGTAGGTGGGCTTGTGAAGTTAAGTGGCCCAAGGAGGATGATACCCAAAGAATAAATAATTAAACCTATCACAATTTCCTTAATCATTGACAAAAAAAAAAAAGGGGGAAAATAAACCCTAAACCCTAGAGGAGGATGGCAGCCGCAAGGGAGAGGGAGAGCAGCCGGAATTTCTTATCTTCTTTGATCATTTCATCTTAGCCAAAATCAAGGTAATGTAATTCCCTACAATCCAGAATTCGTTTCATTCAATTTGGTTAAGTATCGAATTTTCTATGAATATTTGAAGTTAGTGTTTGATAAAGTTTATGAATGCTTGTTCTTGGGGTTTTATAATTGATTTGATGATTATAATATGGGAAAATTTAGTGTTGGATGATTAGGAGTATAACCTAATGATGAATCTTAAATCTTGAATAATAAGAATATGAAATTGAATTATTAAGATGTAGAAATCCCTAATTATGGTTTTGAGTTGAATTAAAATATTATGTCAATGTTCTTGGAGGAAAAGATGGAACAAAAATAATGTTTTAGGCATAAGATGGTTCTGCCAAATGGCCTTATGATGTTGATTATGTTTTTGGGTTGAATTGTTAGAGTTTTGGCCAATTCTAAGATGCCAAGTTAGTTTTCAAACTGAAAAAGGACTAAACTGAATAGTTATAGGCTAAAACCGTTTGATTTCTGACCTTACAGTCAGGAACTAGCTGGAAAACTTAACTGAAGGACTAAACTGCAAAGTCCAAAACTACAAGAGGACCAAACTATAATTAATTAAAAGTTGAGGGACTATTCTGTAATTAATTAAAAGTTGAAGGACTATTTTAGTGATTTTTCAAAAGTTGAGAGACTATTCTATAATTAATTAAAAGTTGAAGGACTATTTTGTAATTATTCAAAAGTTGAGGGACCTATTCATAAATCCTTGAAAGTCAAAGGGTCATTTTGTAAACACCTAAAAGATGGAGGACCTATTAATAATTAGCCAAAAGTAGAAGGGCTTAAGTAGGAATTCTAAATAAAGAAAGTTTATGAATAAGAAGTAAACCAACCTTTAAAGTTGAGCCGAAAAGTAACTCATAGGTTAATTAAGTAAAGTGAAACCAAAGAAGGAGAAGTTAAAGTAGATACTTAGGAAGTAAGTGTCTACTGAAACTAAGTCATTCTTGTATGTTTGTAGATACGCACAAGGGACTCCTAGAAGCTAAGCGAAGCCAAGGTAAGAGATTACGTTCCTTTACTGTAATTGAATTCTTTATCTTTGAAATTCCTATATTTTCTTGATAAAATCAAACTATCAAATGGCATGATAGTATTTGGAAATAAACCGCGTTATTGAACGTTATTTGAAAATGTTCATATTCGGTGATGATATTTTTGTTCACTGAATATCTAAAGTTTGAAACTTGTTATATGCATACTTGTACCTATGTATGCTTCTTAATCCTAGCTTGTCTGTTTAACGACATACTTGCTTAGGATAGACATGCCCAGTTAGAGAAGGCATTGTCAGAACTTGTCTAGTTAGAAAAAGACTTGTTCTTATTAGGGATTGCATGAGTGATCACATGCCTTCTCTCAGGAATTGTCTGATTACAAGGGCAATTCTAGACCCCGAGCATATATGTGTGGATACCATATATGTTTCGACCCACACTAATGGGTTGATGAAGCTAGGTGTATTAAATTGTACCTTTGGCATTGAGGTTATAATGTACGTTGGAATTGACGGAAATTGTGTGAATCCCTTTGAATCGTAGTGCCATAATCCTTTGAATATAATCTTAAATGTTGTCTTGACTGTATTGTACCGCAGTCCATTATAAAGTTGAATTACCCTATCCTTATATTTAGTTATTGAAGTGTTCATTCTGGTCATCTCTTCTTAGTACCCGAAGAGACTTCGTATGAACTTATTGAGCATTCGTTCGCTCACCCTTTCTCCATTAAATTTTTCTTTCCATGTTCTAAGTAGAAGGGAATCGGATTGGTCGCGAGAAGGGCGACGTTTGGAGAATAATTAGGGTTATTGAATAATCATTCTATTTCATTTGGTTGTAAGTCCATTAATGGCTGGTGTGGTTTTACTAGCCGAGACATTAAGTATTTATTTTCGCTTCCGCATTTATTAGGTTATTTATGGTATTTAATGACATTTATGATGTAATAGGGTTAGTGGGTGGAAACCCTAATATTTTGAAGTATTATTTATTGCCATTGAATGCTCATTTATGTATGGAAAAATTAGGGGTGTTACAGTTGATATCAGAGCCATGGCTTTAGGTCTTATGGGAGAATTAGGCTTAAGTACTTGAAGATAGTTGAATTGACCTTGAGAAATGAGAGTTAGACTATTCAACTTAGAGATAAGTAAAAGAAGTTGGAGGAACAACTTACTTGTATGCTTTGAGGATTATATTTTTGCCTTATTTTAAAAGAAGTGTATATATTATGTATTGGAGTTAGTTTAATTAAGTTCTTTGTCTGATGTGTGTAGGATCATGGCACGGAGACCAAGGAAGTCTGTGAGATATAGTGCTGCACTCAAGGAGACAATTGCAGCCATGAACCACCGTATAAGATTGATCACTAAAGAGCTGAAACAAGAAAAGGCAAAAGTAGAGAGTCTGCAACATGCTCTTATGATAAGTAATGAAGATGTGGAGTTTATAGAGAGTAAGCTGACTGAGAGTAACCAGAAAGTCAGAAACATGGAGGTACATATTAAAATAGCTAACCGAGAGTGGAACAAGCTAAGTGTGAAATTGCTGGATGAAGAAAAGCGAGTGTATGACCTCGAGAAGAAGATAGATGAACAAGAAAAGTGTGAGCTGGAGCTAAGGAAGTCAGGCTACCAGATATATGCAGAGAAATTAGAGATCCAAGCCAAATATGACGAGCTAGCAACCGAACACGAGAAGTGTGGAATCTAGAGATCAAGTGGAAGATCAGAGAGGACGCACTGATGGCTAATCAGAAGTCCTGGGAGTTATTTTATTTAAGATTGATTCAGACTTAGTCTAGTAGTTTTCAGTTGAGATTGAATTTTTATTTATAGTAGAAAGGATTTTGAGACAGTTTATGTTCTTTTACCAATTCAGTATTAATAAAAGTTTTAGTTAATTTTATTACTCGTACCAAGTACGATAATTAACTATCCCTTATAAAGAAAATTTAGAAGTTTAACTTGTTGAGAAACAACAAGAGAAGTCATAGACCAAGTGAAACGGCCTATGAAACCATGGGGCGAAGTAAGACGACCATGGGGATAAAAGTGAAACTAGCCAAGTGAAACGGCTTGTGAAACCATGGGTCGAAGAAAGACGACCATGGAAAAAAAAGTGGAACTAGTCAAGTACAACGACTAGTAAGATAAAGTCAAACTAACTAAGTAAAACGTTAGTTGAAAAGTAAATTGTAAAGTCTTTTGGAGACGAAAAATTATGTAACTGACCAAATGAAAGGTTAGTAGGGTAATAAAAGTTAATGTTTTCCGAGACGAAAAATCTCAAAGTTAACGAACCATCTAACGAACATTAAGTTAATGGTCTAGTAACAAAGACCAAATGAATAAAACTTTCGTCTAGAGAAGACGTGAACCAAACCGTAGTCTAGTAAAGTGACTAACGAGTGAAAGGAAAAACTAGCAAGTAAAAAGCAAGCACAAAGTGTAGAAGTTAAATACAATAGTCATGCATGTAAATGTACTGTTGTACCATATTCTTGATAAGTATCAATGAACTAAGTACATATAACTGAAACAAAGTAATCCACAGATGTCGTCGCGCACAGGATCCGGACAAGGCGCCAACGACGGAAACGGTGGTAACAACAATAATGGAAACGGAAATGGAGAAGGACAACTAGACCCGAACATGGCCAATCTTCTTCAGACTCTGACACAGTCAGCGGCCGGAATAGGTCAAGCTGTGGCTGGATTAGCTCAAGCACCACCACTGATGCAGTTACGTGACCCGTTAGAATTATTCCAGAGGAGGAACCATGATACGTTCTCAGACACGGTTAAAGAAAAGGCAGAGGACTGGATCAAAAGTACAGAAAGATTTTTTGAGACATTGACTTGCACGGAGGAACAAAAAGTGGTATTCGCGACTTTTATGCTAAGGGGAAAAGCTCAGTCATGGTGGGAGGCATAAAAATAAGCTGCTATGGCTCACGGTGATGCGACAATTACTTGAACTACGTTCAAGAATATGTTTAACGAAAAGTACTATCCTGCCAGTGTGAGGAACGCTAAAGTGGCAGAGTTTTTAACCCTAGTGCAAGGAAGCAAGACCGTGGCAGAATATGGTGAGAAGTTTACTGATCTACTGGAATTTGCTCTAAGGTTCTTCGATACCGAAGAGCAGAAAGCAAGGAAATTTGAGGCAGGGCTGAGTGATCGAATCAGGTATAGGATTACTCCATTGGCTTTGGCAACGTATTCAGCAGTACTGGATAGGGCCAAGATCGTAGAGAAGGAGGCAGACAGTTATCGCAACCGTCGTGAGGAAAAGGGGAAGACTGTGACCAAGGAATCCGATGGAAACAAAGGGTCGAATGGGAATGGAGACAAGGACCGTTACAACCACAAGAGAAAGGCGGTAGATGACAGTCGTGATAAAGGCAGCTATGGGAAAAAGTATTCCAACAACAACAATAGCAACAACAAGAACTTCAGTAGCAACAAGAAGGAATGGAACAAGGGCGGGGCCCGAGGATTCACGAGTTACGATAAGTGCACTATCTGTGATGGAGCTCACAAGACAAATATATGTTACTACAAGGAGCGGAAATGCCACAACTGTGACAAGTTGGACATCCGAAGTGGAAATGTCCTGAACCCAAGAAGGATGACCCAGCCTCAGGAGCTAAAGGAAGTAATGGAGGAAATGGTGGAGGCCGTGGACGAGTGTTCACTATGACAGCGAAAGCGGCCAATGTGAACAATGATCTCGTGGCAGGTACAGTTTAGTTAAATTCCTGTGATGTTTATGTGTTGATAGATACTGGAGCTACACATTCAGTGGTTAGTAAATGTGTAGCTAAGAAGTTGAAATTGCAACCTGAAGCATTACAAATACCTTTAGTGATAGACACACCTGCAAGAGAAGCTATACCTATCACCACAGTTTACAAGAATTGCACTTTGGGAATAGGAGGCACTGAGTTGACAATCGAACTCATTGAATTAGACATGTCAGAGTTCGATGTGATCTTAGGAATGGATTGGTTAGCCATGAACCGTGCTAACATTAATTGTTACAAGAAGATAATGACCTCTGTAGGGAAGGACCGTGAAGAGTGTAAATTCTTAGGTTCGAAACCAAGGAGACAAGTAGGTTTGATAACTGCAATGAAGGCACGTAAATTGTTGAGGAAGGGATGTATGGGATTTTTAGCATATATAGGTGAGACCGAAGGGAAGGAAGTAACTATAGATTCACTAGAAGTTGTTACAGAATTTCAAGATGTATTTCCAGAAGATTTGTCGGGAATACCACCAGTAAGAGAAGTTGAGTTCACGATAGATCTAGTGTCGAAAATGACACCGATTTCGAGAGCACCATATAGGATGGCTCCAATAGAATTAAAGGAGTTGAAGGAGAAATTACAAGAGTCGTTGGATAAGGGGTTGATTAGACCGAGCGTGTCGCCATGGGGTGCACTGGTACTATTCGTAAAGAAGAAAGATGGGTCTATGAGGTTGTGTATCAATTATAGGGAGTTGAATAAAGTGACGGTAAGGAATCAGTACCTTATCGAGGATTGATGATTTGTTCGATCAACTGAAGGGGGGCTTGCTACTTTTCGAAGATAGATCTTAGGTCGGGTTACCATCAGTTGAGAGTGAAGGATGAAGATGTGGCAAAGACAGCATTCAGAACACGGTATGGGCATTACGAGTTTGTGGTTATGCCGTTTGGTCTGACTAATACACCAGCTGCATTCATGGAATTGATGAATAGGATATTTCAAGAGTACCTAGATAGGTGTGTGATAGTGTTTATTGATGATATTTTGGTGTACTCTAAAATAAAAGAAGAACATGCAGAACATTTGAAGTTAGTACTAGAAATCTTGAGGAGACAGAAGTTATACGCCAAGTTTAAGAAGTGTGAATTTTGGTTAGAAAAGGTGGCATTCTTAGGACACGTGGTGTCTAAGGAAGGAATTTCTATAGATCCAACCAAGATAGAGGCGATAATGGATTGGGAAAGACCGACTACAGTGACCGAGATAAGAAGTTTTCTGGGTTTAGCAGGTTACTATAGGAGATTCGTAGAGGGATTCTGTAAGTTATCTGGATCATTGACTAAGTTGACTCAAAAGGCAGCAAAGTTCATTTGGTCGGAGGAGTGTGAGAAAAGTTTCATGAGTTGAAGAATAGACTAGTGACTGCACCGGTATTGACGTTACCAACAGGAACTGAAGGGTTTGTTATTTACAGTGATGCTTCATTGAAGGGATTAGGTTGGGTCCTGATGCAAAATGAGAAGGTGATAGCATATGCATCTAGACAATTGAAGGTACATGAGAGGAACTACCCTACCCATGATTTGGAGTTAGTTGCGGTAGTATTTGTACTAAAGATTTGGAGACACTACTTGTATGGTGTGAAGTGCCAGATTTTTACCGACCATAAAAGCCTTAAGTATATATTTACTCAAAAAGAACTTAATATGAGACAAAGGAGGTGGTTAGAGTTACTAAAAGATTATAACTGTAAGATTTTGTACCATCCTGGGAAAGCTAATAAGGTGGCCGATGCGTTGAGTAGGAAGAATCACGGAATGTTAGTAACGTTGATCTCTAAGGGGGTAAGAGCATGGGAAGATGTGAAAGATATGAGTCTTAGAGTGAGAGTTAATGGATATCTAGCTCAATTAACCCTATAACCTATGCTTTTGGAAAGGATAAAAGAAGCACAAGAGTTGGATTGGGAAAGAGAGGCTCTAGTCAGAAAAAGGCAAGGAAAAGATATTCGTGTGGGCGAAGATGGAATCCTGAGATACCAGCAGAGAATATGGGTGCCAAACAAGGATGAGATTAAGAGAGAAATATTGAGGGAAGCTCACTGCTCAAAGTTCTCCGTACATCCGGGAAGTACTAAAATGTATAGAGACTTGAGAGGATTGTTCTGGTGGAATAACATGAAGAATGATGTAGCAGAATATGTAGCACGATGTTTGACCTGTCAGCAAGTGAAAAGTGAACATCAGAAACCGGCAGGCTTACTACAGTCATTACTAATTCCGGAGTGGAAGTAGGAGAACATTGCTATGGACTTTGTGAGTGGTTTACCAAAAACACAAGGGAAGCAAGATGATATATGGGTTATTGTAGATAGATTGACAAAGTCGGCACACTTTCTAGCAATCAAGAAGACTGATCCGTTAGAAAAGCTGGCCAAGCTGTACATTGATGAGATAGTGAGGTTACATGGAATACCAGTCTCAAAACATAAGATTTATCCTCTTCTATATTCACGCCTTTATCATCCACCACTATTTCCAATTTTGCAGACTTGGTCCACCTTTCCAAAATGTATTTCTCTGGCAACAACTCAACATCATCAATTTTCATCAAATATGCTATGATATGCCGACATGGTATTCCAGCGCTTTCAAACTTTTTACAACCACATGAAACATAATCCAAGTCTTTTTCGTAAACAAGTTCATGAACTTTACATGCTTCAATTATCTTTCTTTGAATATGATAAACACGATGCTTGTCGGTTTCTTTAACAAGATGGATCTTATAGTTAAGGCTGAGTTCAAATTCTTTCTCAAACTTGTAATACATATTATACGTGTAAATATCAACCATTTGCACCAAAAAGTCTTGCTTTATTCTAATTTTAGATTTCTCAATTGAATCTTTGTGATCCGCCATCAACTCGTCTTGACGTTGTCGTAAAAGTCCCCTTCCAAACTGTATCATAAAATCTACCAATGAATTGCCTTTTGAGACAAATTTCTTGAAAAATGAATGACCACTTTCAGCTCGTTGGCTACTTGACATATTTGCTGAAAAGACATTATTAGCATATGCGAGTATCCATCTTGACCGAATTTTATACATCTCTCCCAACCATTTATTCTTCCCTAACCCACTTTTAATAATAAGACTTTCCCATTGTAAGTCAAATTCTTCCGGGCTCTCAGAATTCCAAATGCAATTCGAAAACTCTTCTCTGTATTTATTATACTTGACTGCATCAATTTTCTCTGAAAACTTAATTAAAATATGCCAACTACAATACCTATGAAATGTATTTGGAAGAACAATAGGAAATGCTGTAGTCATTGCTGGGTCTTGATCAGTAATAATCATCTTCGGAGCATTACCGGGCATACTTTCCAAAAATTGATTAAATAGCCAAATGAAATCATCAACGCTCTCGTGATTCAAAAAACCACAACCAAAAATTATTGTTTGACCGTGATTGTTAACCCCCATAATTGGTGCAAAAATTAAACCATACCTATTCGTATTATAAGTAGTATCAAATATTAAAACATCACCAAAAAACTTGTAAGCTCGCCTTGATGTAGAATCGGACCAAAAACACCGGGTTATCTTCTGTTCTTCATCGGCCTCAATTTTAAAAGTAAATTATGGATTCCTGGCTTGTTCCAATTTCAAGTACTCATGGTGTTCTCACCATCATGTCCCTTCGTATCAACACGCATATCCCTTTGATGATTACACAATTCTCTCTGTGTACACCCAATATTTTCTAAACCTCCACATTGCACTCCAAGAAAACCAAATTGTTGATGTTGTGGTATATTCGCCATAGACATCTGCTTTACTAAAGACTTTGTTGCAGCTGAAACTTTACGATGAGACCTTAAAAGGTGAACCTTTCTTGGTGATGATAACCGGTGGCTATGCCCCTCTTTAAAAACTGTAACAATATATTTACCGGAGGAGCTTGATCTTAAAACTGCAAGTTTTGCTTTACAATCCTCACCTATACTTCCCCGATGCCTTTTCTCTCCAACTTCAACAACTCTTGAAGATTTTCCTTCTTTATAACAAACAAACTCCTTCCTCCTTATCATGTCACTTTCTTTCTCTTTCTTAGTAGTCCAAGCACGTATACTAAACCCAGCCGCTTTAGCATAAGCATTATAGAATGCGAAAACATCTTCTACTGTCTCAAATTCTTGTCCTCTTTTTGGACTCAACTCATCTGATACTTGAGGAGTATACGTACAATTATCTTCTCCGGATTCTAACTCTACATTAACATCAGTATTCAAATTTTTCGAGCTTTTCCCATCTCCATTGTCCAAGTTTTCCATAGTTACACAACTCTACCCTGGTAAAGAAATATAAATTCTGAACACATTGGTATGGACAACATATACTATCACGAATTTAGAAAAAAAACATTTAAAGACAATTTTCGGAATTTTATATATTGGGTTACAATGATTATTTTTTTGGAAAATCATCATTGAACAGGCATAGAAATCCATGTGATTTAAAGTGATCTGAGGTTGAAAGAGTATAACGAAAATCTCATACAATGGAAAAGAGAGTGAAAGCTTGAAGAACTTACCCAACCGCGAAGGGAGAATCACACCAGAGAGAAACGGCAAACAGGGTATTTGATTTCGGTGAAATTGATTTCAGTGAAATTGATTCGGTGAAATTGATTCTTAGAATTCGCACCAGAGAGAAATTCAAATTGATTGAATTTGCTAACTGAATTTGTGTAGAATTCGCACCCAAAAAGAATTCCCAGGAAGAAAAGAGCGCGAGAAGAGAAGATGCGTTAGGAGTCTGCGGTAGGAGAGAGAAGTTGCGTTAGTGGCGTTAATTTTTTCCACTAAATTCGTAAGTCCCAAATCCGTATAAGATATATATATATATATATATATATATATATATATATATGTGTATATATATGTATATATATATGTGTATATATATGTATATATATATGTGTATATATATGTGTATATATATATGTGTATATATATGTGTATATATATATGTGTATATATATGTGTATATATATGTGTGTATATATATGTGTATATATATATGTGTATATATATGTGTATATATATATGTGTATATATATGTGTATATATATATGTGTATATATATGTGTATATATATACATATATATATACATACATATATATCTATATATATATATGTATATATATATATATATATACACACACATATATATATATATATATATATATATATATATATATATATATATATATATATATATATATATATATATATATATATATATATATATATATATATAACCATTGCTAAACAAATCAAGTCTAAGTAGACATGCTATTTTGGATGATCTACATAAAGAAATATTGTGCATGCTCCAAAAGATTTTCATATTTAGACAGAAGCACTAACTGAAGAATGATCTGATGTAAGAGAGAACGTACCAGGAACAATTGTTGATGATTCATCTGAAAAAGCAAATCCACCAAAAGAAAGCGGAGGTTCTTGATGCGGACACAATTGCGGAGTCATTTTTGGAGTCGTTTGAGCGTCAACGCGGAAACGGGCGTAACTTTTGATTCCGGAGGAGTTACGGGACGCACAGCATATCAAAACGACCGTCTCGACGAGAGGAACAAGATTCATATGGCGAAGCCCCATGAGCAGGCCAAAAAAAGGCCGAAAAATGCTTCTAAAGGCCTCAAAAGGCCCGACGAAGCTTTCTATCCGTTTTTTCCTAGTTTTGGACATTTTCGTCTTTTGAACTGTTTTAGGGTTTTTTCAAATTAGGGTTGCAGCCGTCTTATTTATACCTTGTTTTAGGGTTTGAAACGCAGTTTTGACATTTTATGAATTGAATTCATTCTCTTTCAATTTTCTCGAGCGAAAATTGTTGATTGATTGTTGAGTTCCTCGAGCGGAATTCATCAATTAGTCTCTATCCAAGTCTTCCGCTACGTCAGTTCTGATGGTTGGGGAAGGCAATCCCATTGGCCTTCAATCATAAAAACGACAGATGACATGTTGGGGGGAGCCGTAGGTTCTTCTTGGAAACACAACAGCGCAATATTGATCCATCTTAGAGTCTCAGTTACTGGACAATCATTAATTAAGTTTTGATCGATAAACTGTTCTCTTTTGTTGTCTTTCCACAACTGCGATGCCTGAAATTATACATACATGTTACACATCTTGAACATGTGAAAGACTAGTAAATTCTTATCCCATTAAACATTCTCAATTTATTAAGGTTAAATAAAATAAAATAAATATTACCTACATTTGTAAAAAGGCTTTGAACTTGATCTTGATGATGGAAGCGACTGTTTTTTTCCCACTGATGATTTCAAGAATTTTTTCTCAAATAATCCCTTTTTAAAAATCTATTTTCCAAAATAACGTACTTTTCAAACTATTTTCCAAAATGATCAATTTTTTAAAAATCGCTACACGGTGTAGTGATTTTGACTATGACCGGTCAAAATCGCTACACGGTATAGCGATTTTGATGTAATTAGGGTTTAATTAAAACTGTAATTAAGGAAAGCCAAAATCGCTACACCGTGTAGCGATTTCCTCTTTATTCCCGTACATATTTCCACAAGCTTCATTCATTCTTCTCTCGTATCCCTCCTCCTCCTTCGAACTGAATTTCCAGCCTCCACCCCTCAATCTTTTACTCAATCCAAATTCAATTAAACTCAAAAATGGATCCATCTCTCCTCCGTTATATGAATCGCCGTCCCAATTCCTCAGGCCAATCCTCCACCCCTCAATCTTCTCAATCCCATCTCTCTCAATCCTCCCCTTCATCACGTGTTATTCCTGATCCCACCGGTGTCGTACAGTCCGCCATGCGTCAGAAAATCCTCGACCGTCAGAGCTTATCTTCGCAAGAAACCCCGATCGCAACACAAGAGTATATACGGAGAGCGATTGAAGATCCAATGAAGGATGAAGCTTTCCAAGACAGTCCTTGGCTCTCTGCAATGGAATTTCTCACTGAAGCCGGTACATATTATCCGTTGAGCTCTATCAAGAAGAAATGTCATAATATTGACACGGTGATCAGGTATAATATCAAGATTAATTATAGTTAAATGTGTGTAAAGATAATTAATTTTTTACATTTATGTATGTTCTATTAGGTTGTTGCTGTTATCAAGTCCTGCACACCAAATGATCTTGGTGATCTTAAGATGACTTTAAAGGTTAGAATATGAGCTTAGTATGCTTATCCCATTAAACATTCTCAATTTATTAGGGTTAAATAAAATAAAATAAGTATTACGTACATGTGTAAGAAGGCTTTGGACTTGATCTTGATGATGGAAGCGGCTGTTTTTTTCCCACTGATGATTTCAAGATTTTTTTTCTCAAATAATCTCTTTTTAAAAATCTATTTTCCAAAATGACTCACTTTTCAAACTATTTTCCAAAATGATCAATTTTTTGGAAATCGCTACACGGTGTAGTGATTTTGAATATGACCGGTCAAAATCGCTACACGGTGTAGCGATTTTGGTGTAATTAGGGTTTAATGAAAACTATAATTAAGGAAAGCCAAAATCGCTACACCGTGTAGCGACTTTGACCGGTCAGTCAAAATCGCTACACTGTGTAGCGATTTCCTCTTTATTCCAGTACATATTCCACAAGTTTCATTCATTCTTCTCTCGTATCCCTCCTCCTCCGAACTGAATTTTTAGCCTCCACCCCTCAATCTTTTTCTCAATTCAAATTCAATTAAACTCAAAAAATGGATCCATCTCTCCTCCGTTATATGAATCACCGTCCCAATTTCTCCGGCCAATCCTCCACCCCTCAATCTTCTCAATCCCATCTCTCTCAATCCTCCTCTTCATCGCGTGTTATTCTTGGTCCCGCCAATGTCGTACAGTCCGCCGTGTGCCAGAAAATCCTGACCGTCAGAGCTTATCTTCGCAAGAAACCCCGATCGCAACACAAGAGTATATACAGAGAGCGATTGAAGATCCGGTGAAGGATGAAGCTTTCCAAGACAGTCCTTGGCTCTCTGCAATGGAATTTCTCACTGAAGTCGGTACATATTATCCATTGAGCTCTATCAAGAAGAAATGTCATAATATTGACACGGTGGATCAGGTATAATATCAAGATTACTTATAGTTAAATGTGTGTAAAGATAATTAATTTTTTACATTTATGTATGTTCTATTAGGTTGTTGCTGTTATCAAGTCCTGCACACCAAATGATCTTGGTGATCTTATGATGACTTTAAAGGTTAGGATATGAGCTTAGTATGCTTTCTAGCATGGGTGAAATGTGTTTTGAGTTACTAACTGGGATAAAATTATTAGGATCCTACGGATACCATAGATGCTTCTATTCATCGGAAAGTGCTAACTGAGAGTGAATTTGCAAATGATATACACTACTAGAAACTGGGTCTTTAGCGACGAAATTACTAGTGGCAGAATTATTCCGTCACTATATAGCGGCGGAAATAATGATATAGCAACGGAATAGATTTGGCGCCGAAATTACCGACGGAATCTAATTCCGCCGCTGGATTCCGTCGCTAAAAATGAATATTCGTCGAATATTCGTTTCAATACCGACGCTAATGTGTGTTTGATTGGTCGTAACTTTACGGACGAAATTTTTTGTCGCTATTTCTTTAACAGCGGCGAAATTAATCAGTCGGTGTTATTTTAATATTTTTTAATTTTTTTTTAATTTACAACGGCGGAATAATTCCGTCGATGGTAATTTATTTATTTTTTTAATTTATCAGCGACGGAATTATTCCGTCGGTGATAATATATTTTTTTTAATTTATCAGCGATGGAAGTATTCCGTCGCTGATAATATAATTTTGTTTTTAATTTTTTTTTAATTTATCAGCGACGAAATAATTTCGTCGGTGATAATATTATTTTGTTTTTAATTTTTTTTAATTTATCAGCGACGGAATTATTCCGTCGGTGATAAAAAAAAATTTTAATTTTTTTTTTAAAACCACTAATTAACAAAGTCTAAAATATTATTTCCTAGTCAATAAAAATTAAAAAAATATAGGGTAGTCCGTCCCTCTTTTCTCCTATATACTGATGTAAACAAACAGAGGTTATGAGATGGAACCAAACGAAAACCAACAAGATTCGTTAACAAAGAAGGCACAGCCGTTCTTGTCCTTTAATTGAATTCATAAATCCCAAAAAACTGAGTTCTTCAACAACTAAACAAGTTTAAATACTCTAAGAAAACCCTAAAAACGAGATAACAAAGTAAGGACAAAATTAACCCCAAATAACAGTCCAAAAATATCAGCAACGAAATAAGGAAACAATTAAATCGGCATAAGGAAATAGCAGCGTCACTTGAGGCGCCTGCCCAGCCTCGCCTGAGGCGCCACCTCGGTCCTAGTCCGTTACTCTGCAGATGAGGCGGCCGCATGGACTTATGTGGGGCGCCAGCCTCGCGTACAGAAGCTTGGCCATTGTTTCTTCCAACTGAGGCGCCCGCCTTGCTGCACATGGGGCACCCTCCTGGGTCCTCTGCTGCTTGGATTGCATGCTGACTTGTAACTACATCATTCAGCCCCCCCCTTGAAAAAGACTCGACCACAGTCGATACCGGCAAGACGCTTCAACAAAGACCCCAACTTGTACAAGTGTACCCAAAGTAATCCACCCGCCTGGAAGACAATCCTTTTTTGATGTGTACCAACTTGCTGTTTGTACCTACGGTGTTGCTCTGATGTGTCATCCACGCAAGCCCAGTTGAGGAGTTGATGATTAATGGGGACCGAAGCCTTATCGAAGTCAAGTTTCTTTCGGTAGTGATTAGGGTGCAATGTAACCGTTACTCCATCTTTCGTAAAGGTATAAGTGTTCTTGTAGCCATCATGCGTAACTTTCCGATCAAACAACCATGGACGAATTTGAGGACAAATTTCTCGAAGTTGAGGAGAATGATGCAGATTAATATAGGAATAAGCTTAAGGTTTAATTTTAATTATTATTGTTATTTTTATTGTCATTTTCGGATTTAATATTAGGTTGTTAGTATTTTTGGTATTAGAAGTATATTAGGACTTTATTTTAGTGTTTTATTGATTGATTAGGTTACTATACAGACTAGGGTTATTTTGGGAAGTTTTTGACTTGTTTTTCAAGTCCTAGGGTCACTATATAATTAGGATTTATTGTAATTCCAAATTTCAGTGGTGATTAATAAAAATTGAGTGTTTACTCTGTTAAATCTGAAAGTGTGAGTGTTCTCCTTTCGTCCAATTCCCGGCAATCATGCACGATTCAACGTGGGTTGAAGATCGATTACTGGCTAACGTGTGTGTTACAACAGTAATTGATAACTATCAAGTCTTCCGCTACGTCATATACTTTCATTTATTTAGTTTTTTTTCTATCTTTTTTTGTAAAAAAAAAACCCACTAATTAACAAAGTCTAAAATATTATTTCCTAGTGAATGTAGCGTTGATTTTTTTATTGATTAACAGAGTCGCCACTTATTATTTATTTAGAAAAACAATAAGAAAAATATTTTTTTTGTTTAAAGAGATTTGAGGGTTCGGGGGTTAAGTTATGGAATGGGAAGGTCAAGGAGCACCCATTCCACCCAATCCGAAGATCGATTTTGCCAATTGAGTATTATCAATCATTTCAATTACTAATTAAAGAAAACAGGAAAATCCTAATTAATTTCTTAATTAGGAATGTCGGGTTGTAGGCTTCGAGATCGCCTCCATTGATTGAAGGGACTCTAGGCTAACCCTTTTGATGGGATTACACTACTCTAAAATTCAATAGAGAGGTTGAGAAGAAGAATAAAAATATAGGAGTTTACCTTGCGTTTGGAAAGTATTTGATTTAGAACGTGGTTCTAAGGTGTCTTCTCGGTCGAGAAGTGATTTGGGCAGAGTTCCGCCTTGATTCTAGGCTTAAGCCTTGATGTTCGTCAATCAACGTGGTTGATGGACGAATTTGGGAGTTGTTTGTGAGTGATTTTGAAGGAATCTTTCAGGAAGAGAAACCAACAAATAGTGTGTGTTATGTGTTTTCGGTTGTGGATCGGGGACCTCTGAAATACTGAAAGCTATCAGGTATTTATAGGGGTTTAAGAGGTGGATGGATGACTTGGTCACCAAGATTAGGAGACTCAAGGAAAGTTCCAGAACTCAACTGTGATTGGATGACCGGATTGATAAGGTTTTATCCATAAAAGAGTTTGAAACGGAGAAGGAGAGTGATTCTGCATATCCTGCAGAGGGCTTGTCTCGCGCGAGACACGTATGTCCCGTGTGGGACAACTAGTCAAATGATCATTTTGTCCTCTTCAGTTGTTCCGTTAGTCAGTTAGGTCCAAAACTAATGAGGTTAGTTAGAAACTTAACGAAACATGACGAAACTAATATGATTTCATCAAAACATAAAAGCGAGACAAAGAGTAGTGTAATCATGAATTATTGGTTCAGAATGGGGTGTCTACAGAGCCCCTCGGTGACAAGACTTATGGAAAAAGTCATGTCGTCGATAGAAAAGACATCATTCTAAACATTGGGATGGTCGTGCCGCACGGCTGCCTACGTATCTCTATCGGAGAATCAGACCAAAATGTAGTTCGACTCCAAAAAACTAAAAAGGCTATTTTAGGTATTTTGAAAAGCATTTTTGAAAAACCAATTTTTGAAAGAAAAGGTAAGATCGTACTGAGGAATCAAGGACTTGACCCAATTCTGATGATACAAGTTGTTGATGATGTTGTTGAAGTGCGCCACTCGAGGTTACTGATGTAGCTGTTGTTGCCGAGGTCACGGACTTTGTTGTTGTTTCCGAGGTCACAGACTTTGTTGTCATTGCCGAGGTCACGGACTTTAAAGTTTGCTGCGGTCGCAGACTTTGTTGACGTTGTCGAGGTCACGGTGTCAAAGTTTGCTGCGGTCACAGACTTTGTTGATGTTGCCGAGGTCACAGACTTGAAGTTTGCTGCCATCACATACTTTGAAGTTGTTGCCGAGGTCACGGACTTGAAGCTGTCGATTGAGGTGGAGGTTATGTCGGCTCCTGTAATGCAAGAATATATGCATGCTGGGCTCGGATGGACCCGAATGATTCTTACCTTTCTGTACCTGCTAGCATATAAAGATTCCAAGTAGATTTTTTTCAAATTTTAGTTGTTTAACTCGACTTATGTGGTGGTGTCCACGTCTGTTCGTGTAAATGGCCGGTTGGTCATTTTGGTGGTGAGTTCATGTATAAGTATAGGGTATATGGATATGTAGGGACATTTGTATGGATTTGTATTTGAGACGGGTGAACTGTATGAGTGAACTTGTGTTTGACAAGTTAGGACCAAATCAGGTTCATGTAATCATTGCTAGTCCGCAAGGCTGAATTTCAATGAGTAACCTTGTGTGAACACATCTAGGCCTGTTGTGAATTTTCATTCTTAATTATCCTTTGAATCGTGTCTCCAGGAGGCAAACGATTACAAATTTGTCGACTGTCGTAATGGCTTTGTGTCCAAGTGTAAGTACCCCAATCTGGATCACCCTCTTCCAAGCACATGGGAAACACTGCAGACTCACAAACACAGTCTCGAAGACCTATGGCACTCAAAACCCTCAAAAAACCCTCAACCAAACCAAGGGATGAGCCTTTCTGGGATAAAAAGGGACAAAAGGGCCTTTTGGGAATTTTCAGGAAATTGGAAAAGCATAAGTGGTCCGTACGGACCTCTTTGTTTTAATAATTACTGAATCCCCTTAAAGTCCACAATATTCCCTCAAATCCCGGAGAAAATGATTACCCTCATGCATGGTTGGTCCGTACGGACCTCTTTGCATGCTGAGGTGGTCCGTACGGACCTCTTTGCACAGGGGACATCATAAATCCAGAATATTCACCATCATCACATATTCCCTCAAATCGAGAAAAACCAAAAATCTGGATAACATGGGAGGTCCGTACGGACCTCTTTGCAATTTTCTCCTACTATAAATAGAGGGCTCCCCCTCCCTCATTTTTCACACCTCCCTCTTCTCTCCTCTCCCCCCAGCCTTCAGGCTCCCCTCTAAGACCCTTCGGGGCAATCCCGGCCCCTTTCGGATCCTTCCGAGGCCTTCCGAGCCCCCTCGTGGTGCTCCGAAGCCTCCCCGAGCGCTCCCGCGACACTCCCGTGCTGCCCCGAGGCACTCTCGAGGTACTTTGAGGCCCCTTGTGGTACTCTGAGGCCTTGCCTGGTCTTTCCAAGGCGTTCCGGCTCTTTCCGAGTCAAACCGGCGATCCCAAACCACGCCGAAACTCTGCCCGAGTCAAATCGGCGATCCCAAACCACGCCGAACCTCTGCCCGAGTAACTCCTGCCATCCCAACGCACGCCGAAACTCTGCCCTAACGCAGCCTACAATCTCAACTCACGCCGAAACTCTGTCCGCAGACAACCGGCTCCTCCCGAAGCAATCCCGGTCCGTGCCGGAGCATCATTCCATCCTCAAACACTATTCCCCAGCGGAAGACAGACACGAACCAACATTGGTAAGGCTTCCTTCCATTACTATTTCAATACATTTCAATACGTACTGTAGAATGTAGACATCCGACACAGCATGCATTTTTAAAAGCACACACACACACACACAACATTTAAAGAATATTAGGGGTATCCGAAAGACTCGTTTTTACGAGGTGACTCGGGTGAGCTCTAAGATTCTAATATTCTCTTTTCAAGAAGTCATCTGACCTCCGAACTCAAAATCTCATCACACAAAAACAGTTTATTATTATTTTTAAACTGATGCCCTTTTTCAATGTTTTGGGCTTAATAATAAAAACGGCGTGGCGACTCTACAAAGCAAAACACAGCGAGACACCTCCAACATGCAACGCTAAAAGCGGAATAAATCCAGATACCGGGGCGCGAACGCGCTGCCTCTCGGATCCGGACAAACATTCCTGAACAGCGACACACGAATGCGAGATGCACGGGGCCTCCCGCGCTCTAAGGAGCCGGATCCCGGGTAATTTCAGTTGGCGACTCTGCTGGGGATTTTTTGTTTTAAAATCTTTTTAAACAAAATAAAAGATTTTTAAAACGATGATGAGGGTCAAACTTTCATTTTACCCCTTTCTTTAACTGTTGTGTGTGTGTGCACGTGCTTCATTTTTATTTTACAAAAAAAAAAAATGCATCAATATACATCTGTGTATACATTTAAAATTCTTCAAAAACTTCTGTTTTACTCAGAAAAAGAATTTTAGAGACCGCACACTACTCGCACTGCTGCCTCGGTTACACCGCACACTACGCACACTACTGCCTCGGTTACACCGCACGCTACGCGCACTACGTCGGATACACCGCACACTACAACCCTTAACCTCGGAGTGGTCTCGCTTGCAGTCCGTTTGGTCTTCCTAGGCCTCGGATGCGCACGGGATCATTCCAAACATCCCATCCTAGCCAAGCGTCAACCCCGCACGTTTGAGTCTTGAGTCACACTCGCCCGCACTCGGCTGGTTTTACCTGGCCTCCGTGTCATACGCCTGGATACATGTACCATGCCTGGCCATTTTTCGAGTCAAGGCTCGGAACTCAAGATCCTCGCGCAAGCAAAGCGATGAAAGGTCATGCTAAAAAATTCCCACCTGATCTTGATTTCCGGCTACACCTGCACGATGTTCCGTCCCGATATACATCCATGCTCACATGACACCATGTCATCACGCCTTTGATACGCTCGCCATGAAAATATGACCCAGCCTAACGCCTAACGCCACATCCCTCGCGCAAGCAAGGTAAAGAGAGGTCATGCCGAACTCTTGACCTGATCTTGACTTAGTGGCCGGCTCGGTTCACTATTCCCATGGCTAACGCATCAAAATGAACATGACAGGCTCGGTCCTTAGGTTCGATTTTTCTTTTAGGCGGTGGAAACCGCTTGCCCTATAGGACCTCGCCCTGGGTCAGTCTGCCCACCCCGGGATGTCGAAATGCAGGTGCAAAACGAGGGGCTTATAGTCGCAAAGATGGTCTCCACTGACCCAGGATCAAGCATAATTGCGAAAAAGAAGAGCAATCTTTTCCAACCTACCTAGGACTCTGAGAAAACATGTTTTAAGTAAATTAAAACAAAAAAAAAATATAAAAGAAACGGAAACCGCATGCCACGTGAGCTTTCCCCCTTTTATCCCGTGAGGCCATTCCTGTGTCTAAACCTTGCCCATCACCCCAAGGCGCCGTAGAGTGATCGAGAGTACCTGTGAACCCGTCTCCCGTGTCAAAGCCGCAAGGTCCAACTTTCTTCCCAGCCTTCTCACCAGACCACAATTCCCTACGGCCAAGTCGCCGGATAACAACGATGAGAATGGGACCCTACCCCCAAGAAATTTCCCAACATTGGAAGAAGTTTGGCAGGTCCTCATGGCTATTGAGAAACGCCAAGGTGAACAACAAGCCTGGATCGAAGACGCTATGCACCACTTCGGGACATTAGCCACCCAACTACCTGGGGCTTCCAAAGCCATGACTGCTCCTGCAGCTTCTACCGCCTCTCATTGTCTCCCAAAAGTCAACATGTTGCCCTCGTACGAACCATGCAGTTATGACATAAGGCCACAGGACCCTCCGGGGGAAGTGTAACATCCCAAAAAATGTGTGTGCCTGATATGTTTGATATGATTTGATTAGTACTACTCATATCACCAAGATGCATCTTCTTTTCGGAAGCTCATCCCATAAGGACTCCAAGGTTAAGCGTGCTTAACCTGGGGAAATTCTGGGATGGGTGACCCACTGGGAAGTTTCTCAGTGAGCATGTAAGTGAGGACAACACGTGCTGGAAAGACTTGTGGTGGTTTGTGGGGCTAGTACGTCAAATCTGATAGCGTTCCGACCCTGGGCCTTCGGGCTCAGGGCGTTACAAATGGTATCGAGCGGGACCCTACTGGGAAGTGTGGAGCAAAGTGCTGTGCGGAACAAAGTGCACACCGCGGAGTCGGTGGGAGTCACCTCTTGAATCCGTACGAGCCCCTCTTGGATCCACATTGCCCGGGTTTCGATCCAGTAGGCTCACGTGGACGGCAAGGATCCTAAGTGGGGGAGATTGTAACATCCCAAAAAATGTGTGTGTCTGATATGTTTGATATGATTTGATTAGTACTACTCATATCACCAAGATGCATGTTCTTTTCGGAAGCTCATCCTATAAGTTTCTCAGTGAGCATGTAAGTGAGGACAACACGTGCTGGAAAGACTTGTGGTGGTTTGTGGGGCTAGTACGTCAAATCTGATAGCGTTCCGACCAGGTCTTTGGGCTCGGGGCGTTACAAGAAGGCCTGCCCATTCAGCCTCCTGAGGTCCCGGTACCACCGTCGAACAACGGACACATCTGGTGGGACGTCTGCGATTGCAGTGCTTGTCTGGAAATGGAATTCCAGGATGAAATGAACGAGGGCCGTCCTCGAAGAAAGAAGAAGCCATCTTCTCAACAAAAACTAAAGAAGAGGTATGAATCCGGTGATCCCACAATGGAAACCTCCTGGAGAACCCTCCGGGAAGTTTGATTACTATGTCATCTACTCCAAAGAAGCCAAGCTCTACACAAGGCCATGGCAATGTCTCGGCTCCATGATCACCGGGACGAGCTCCGCACCGCCACCGAAGGCCCGAAGGTCCGCATAATCCAACCCCCGTCTTGGGAAGATCTCAAAGAGCCACTATTGATGCTTCAAGAAAAGCTATGACAGGTGAACGAATTGAAATGTGCGCCCGCCTTACGCTAATCGTGGTCCTCCCACTACGTAAATAGGAGAGACAAGCAAAACCATAAGGCCGGAAGTGAACGTTCGACACGTTCCGGCCAAATCCCAGTGAATCCTCCACGGGCGTACAAAAGGCCAACCATACCTCGAGCCACGAACCGAAAAGGGGCCCTACGCCAAAGAAGCCGAAACCTTGGGACCCAAAGGCCGAGGATCCCGTCTTAACTCGCCCCTCAAGCGCACTCAGCTAACATCTCGCTCCGGTCCTTACTCACTTCATCTTACCCGCACAAGCTCAAGTTGGAAGAAAGCCTGGCCTGCACTATGGTTCCCATTATTACGGTGACACCCGATGAAGCAAAGTTCGATGATTGGCAACGGCACTACAAAGAACATAATCACTTTCACAGAGCTCGACCTTCCAAAATTTGGGGCCGACCACAATGAGCCTCTCTACATAACAAGCTCAACTCGGACGAGCGTCGTCCCACGGGTTTTGGTAGATGGGGTATCATCCATGAATGTCCCGCCATCCAAAATGATGGATCTCGCTAGGGATCAAAGTGGATCGATCTAAAGCCCTCAACTCGTGCAATCAAGGCATACGACTCAACGTCCCGCCCAGCCTTAGGAATAGCCACTTTGAACCTCCGTGGTTCGGAAAAACAAATGGTCCCGACGGATTTCCAAGTCATCGACATCCCGATCACATTCACCGCCATTTTGGGACGCCTGCTACACCCGCATCAATGGGGTGGCATCCACTCTCCATCAAGCTGCGTAAAGTTTGTCCAAGGAACAGATCTAACCATCATATACGGTGATAGCGTAGTCACCGAAAGGACCAACACAAACGGCGTCCCGGTCTTAGAGATCAAACACGACGATGATGGCATGATGCTAACAGGGTTCACCATCGAAAGCCCAAAGGCCCAGGTATGCCACATAGACCTGCCTTTGATTTGGGAGAAGATCCCTCCCCCGATGAAAATGATGAAGCACATGAACTACATCCCGGGGCTCGGTTTGGGAAAACGTCATCAGGGTACCCAACAAATCATCCATATCAAAGAACAGAATACTCTCCATGGCTTGGGATACTCTCCTACTCCCGAACACATTGCGGAGGACAAGCGAGCTGCACGAAAACGCTCCGCAGATAACAAAAGAGGCTTGCACGCAATCTCCGATCTTCGTCCTTACAGCTTCGACATGACCAAGTACTTCACAAAGAAGGCCGGCAACTTGGAAGAGGATCCAGGAAAGGGAACAGAGCTGATCAGCGCCAAATAAAGCTGGCCGACAACCATAGACAAGCTCCAGCGGAACCTGACAAGATTCAGAGGCCTCAAGCCAAATCCCGTTCGAAGAGCATTTCTCGATACACCGCCTCTACCGGGATCCATGACCACAACTATTCACAACGAATTTTGGTTCGGGAAAACCCCCTCTTTGGCAGAAGAACTCGAAAAACTCTCTGTCAACATTCCTGCCTTAAACAAGCGGGACGAGTCTGCATTCGAGCTAGTAATGCCCAAGACAAAAGCAAAAGACTCCACAGACGATGCTTGGAACGAGCCACTGCTCCACCTGCTTTTCAAAGAAGAAATCGAGATGCCAGATCTAATCGATTTTGTTTATGATAACTCTGTGATAGCCATGATTGGGAACGGGGACACAAAGGCTTTCAAACCCCGCCTTCTATCAAGCTCATTGCCACTCAATAACTGGGCCACCTTCTCCGACCCACCGCCAAAGAAAAAGGATATGATCGAACAACTTGGTCCGACCCCTCGAGTCCTAGAGTCCGGTGTCAAAACTCATCCCGAGTCCATTATCTTTGAATTTGAGTCTCTCGAGTCATCTCGATGGCCTCACGCCGAAGATTACGAACTCATTGCCAATAATGTATTCCCGTATGCTCTTAATGAATGCTTCGATCTTTCCGAGTATCCTCTCATTGCATCTTTAACAACTGATAAATTAACTAAAACACAAACAGTTAATAACGATTCACTTGATAAAGAAGCAGACACATTAAATGAACAATACATTAAGCACATCTTTAAGCATGTTGTCAAACGAGAGAAAAACCGGGCCCAAGCTGCCGAGGAGGTTTTAACCAAAGTGAATTTGGGAACTGCTGAAGAGCCAAAAGAGACGCAAATTGGAAGTTTCTTCACTGGCACAGAGCAAGACGCATTGACTGCACTGCTCAAAGAATTCAAGGACGTGTTCGCTTGGTCTTACCAAGACATGCCAGGATTAGATCCAAACATTGTAGAACACCGGATTCCCTTGAATCCCGAGGCTAAGCCCATCAAGAAAAAGCTACGCCGAATCAAGCCAGAATGGTCTTTACAAGTCAAAGAAGAGATCGAAAAAATGCTCCGCGTCGGCTTCATCAGGGTGATCGAGTACCCCACATGGCTCTCCAATATCGTCACGGTCACCAAGGCCAATGGAAAAGTACGTTGCTGCGTGGACTTCCGAGATCTCAACAAAGCAAGTCCCAAGGACGATTTTCCACTACCCAACATCGACATGTTGGTAGACACTACAGCCAATTTCGAAGTCAAGTCCTTCGTAGACGGGTTTGCCGGCTACAATCAAATCAAGATGGCCGAAGAAGACCAAGAAAAGACAGCCTTCACAACCCCCTGGGGAACCTATTGCTACACAGTAATGCCGTTCGGACTAAAGAACGCTGGGGCTACCTACCAACGGGCAGCAACCGCCCTCTTCCACGATATGATCCACAAAGAGATCGAAGTGTACGTCGATGACATGATCATCCACTCAAAGGGATCAGATGGACAACACCTCACAGACCTGAGAAAATTCTTCAATCGCCTCCGAAAACACTCAATGAGGCTAAACCCTGCCAAATGCACATTTGGGGTTAGCCGAGGCAAGGTCCTGGGATACATGGTCACCGAGAGAGGCATCGAGGTTGATCCTCAAAAGATCAAGGCCATCATCGAAATGAGACCACCGCAAACTCAGACAGAGGTGAAAAGCTTCATGGGCCGCCTGCAGTATATCAGCCGTTTCGTCAACCAATTGACCTCCATGTGCGAGCCAATCTTCAAACTGATGAAGAAGAACGCCGACATCGAATGGAACTCAGAATGCCAAGATGCCTTTGAGGAAATAAAGGCATACCTTGTGAGTCCTCCGATTCTCTGTCCTCCCCACGAGGAGAAGCCACTTTGTTACTATACCTAGCCGTGACCGACACCGCGGTTGGAGCCATGCTCTGTCATGAAAAGAAAGAGTCACGAGTCGAGAACGCCATCTACTTCGTCGGTCGAAAGTTTCAAGGCGGCGAACTCAACTACTCGGCCCTCGAGAAAACCTGCGCGGCTACGGTATGGGTTGTCGGAAAATTACGGCACTACATGCAGTCGCACACGGTACACTTGGTGTCCAAAATGGACCCAGTCAAATACCTCTTCGACAAACCATCTCTGTCAATGAGGCTCGCCAAATGGTCCTTCTTCCTAGCGGAATTTGACATCAAGTACGTTAATCAAAAGTCAATCAAGGGACGAGCCATGGCTGAACAAGCGGGTGATTTCCCAACCGACGAGGCTCGAGGCCACTGAACCACAATTCCCAGCATGAGGGAATCTTTGCACTCGAAGGCTAAAATCTATGGCAGCTTGTTCTTCGATGGAGCAGCCAACAAAAAGGAAACGGCATCGGTATGCTCTTGGTCGATCCCAGGGACGAGCACACCCCAATCGCCATAAAGCTCAATTTCGAGGTAACCAACAATGCCGCCGAATATGAAGCTGTCTTGGCCGGACTACAAGTCGCACTCGAGAGGAATGTCCGAAACTCGAAGTTTATGGGGACTCAGCCCTGATCATCAACCAAGTTTCCAACAAGTGGAAAACCATAGACCCAGGCTTGCAAAAATACCATGCCTGCATGGAGGACCTCATCACACAATTCGAAGAGGTCACCTTCCACTACTTGCCAAGAGACCGAAACGGGTTTGCGAGATGCCTTAGCCACCTTGGCTTCACTTGTGGAAATCCCACACGAAGGAAAAGCAATCAAACCCTTCAAAGTCGGACGAAAGGAAATTCACGCCTACTTGTTGTGAGATCGAACGAGAACCTAAGCCCATCAATGAGCCATGGTATAACCCGGATCTTTCAATACCTCGAAACGGGAAACTACCTTCATGAACAAGGAAGGCCCACACATGAGAGGGGTCAAAACCAAGAGCATCATGGCCCTAAAATGCCTCGCCTCTCACTTCGTCATCCTCGGGGACATGCTATACAAAAACGCTACCACGGACCACTCCTACTGTTGCATCGGCCAGGGAAGAAGCAAACAAGTTCATGAGCAGAAGTCCACAATGGGGCTTGCGGTCCCCACATGAACGCCCGAGCCACGATGCAAATCATTCTCGGGATGGGCTACTCTTGGATCTCCATGGAGGCGGATCGCATCCACTTTGTCCGAAGGCTGCGACAAGTGCCAACGGTTCTCCAACCTCAATCATCTGCCGCCCCACGATCTCTCTTGCATGACTACACCACGGCCATTTGCCACTTGGGAATAGACGTCATCGGGAAAATTGCTCCGCCAGCAAAGAACGGTCGCGAGTTCATCTTAGTAGCCATCGACTACTTCACCAAATGGGTCGAAGCCAAGTCCTACAAGGTACTCACCTCCAAGAAGGTCGCGCATTTCCTCAAGGAAAACATCATCTCGCCGATACGGCATCCCAAATGAGGTCATATCGGACAACGGTTCACACTTCGAAGGGGAATTCGACGGGCATCGCTGGCCGAATTCAAGATCACACGCCACAAATCTTCTCCCTACCGGCCACAAATAAATGGCGCCGTGGAAGCAGCAAACAAGACCCTCGAACGGATCATTCGAAAAATGACCACCCGAGGACGAGATTGGTCCGAGAAGCTGCACCTTGCAGTTTGGGGCTACCGCACATCGGTCGGAAACGACCACGGGAGAAACCCCATTCGCACGACATACGGGATGGAAGCGGTCCTTCCCATTGAACTGGAAATTCCCTCACTCCGAGTCTTCTTTGGAAAATGATGTCAACGAAGTCGAATGGCTCCGAAGCCGACATGACGAATTGGCTCTGCTAGACGAGCGACGACTAAAGGCCATGGAACACGTCCGAGCCTATCAAAGAAGGATGGCTAGAGCTTTCGACAAGAAAGTCAAGTCCCGAGACACCAGGGAAGGCGACCTTGTACTCAAAGAAAAGCCTCCCACTTGAACCAACCCACTGGGAAAATGGGAACCCACATGGATCGGCCCTTTCGTGGTTCAAAAGATCTTCTCCGGAGGTGCCATGAAGCTGACAGACCTAGACGGCAATCCCTTCATGAATCCAGTCAACGGAAGCAAACTTCGCAGATACTTTGCCTGAAGAAGAACAATTGTGCATCTCTTGGCACTCCATGTAGTGTCGAACTACGCAGACCTGAGCCCTCTAGTCCGGGGGAACGTAGGCAAACTTAATTGGTCCGGTCTAAAAATACACAAAAAAGTCAAAAGTTTGAATGTCAATCAAGACATCCATCAAGCTACGCACTTTTCAAGAGCACGCCCCAACGTCACCTTGACCAAGTCAAATGATGGCGGCAACATCAAAGGACATCCGGAGGTCACTCAACGTCAAGCACGGCCGACCCATGTCTACTTCGAAGCCGGGGGCTTGTCTTCGCCCTCACGCGCTTCAAAAAAAAAAAAAAAAAAAAAAAAAAAAAAAAAAAAGAGAGAGAGCTCGAGCAAGGGCTCACAAAAAAATAATAAAAAAAAAGCTCAAGCAGAAGCTGCAAAATTGAGGTCAAGAGCCCGACGCCAACAAAGGGCAAGGAAGCTACGGAAATGACCGTCAAAATGACTTGTCAGGGGATCATTCGACCTCTCAGCCAAGCACAAAGCCTAAGCAAAGGGGATTGCCGTCATGGCCAGGGCCTTCGGTCATAAATGCAACGAAAAGTTCAAAGATGGACGCTGACAAGGTGCACAAAAGAAACAAAGGCAAACAAGAGATCTTGCGTCTCGACAAAGCTTTAAAAGTAAATCACAAATCACTAAAGGTTACAACATTTCTTGATGAGTTCAAGCACGGTCTACTCTCAAGTTCACAACATGCTAAAAGACTGACTTAATACATTTAACAAATAATGTGTTTACAATGCAATGAATGGATACCTAGGAGGTCATTCCGCGCCATCTGCGCTTGTCCCCTCGCCATTCTTCCCTTTCTTCCCTCGTCCCGGCGAGTCTTCTTTCGCTCCACGCGAACCAACTCTGCGTCTCTCGGTCAGAGATCGGGGTCCTCCCAGTAGAGTCAAACAATCCGGCGGCTCTCGGGGCTTCATTCGCCGTGCTTCGGCTCGGATCTCCTCCCTGCGAGTCCGTAAAGAGGACCTCTCCCAGTCGGTCGGTCAACTCTAGTCTCGTAGTTAAATAAAGTGTCTCCGTAACATCTCGAGGGTCGGACCAGGCTTCGGCACTCCTAAGGCAATAGCTACTACGGAAGCCGGGTCCCAGAATCGTTACACGCACGCTCTCCAAAGCCACTTGGGACTGCCCAACACGCGCTCATACCGGGCCAGTGCGAGTCGTCAATACGACACTCTCCCGACGTCTAAGGAGCACCACGGGAGGGAAAGCGGAATACTTCCATACCCTCGGAAAATACAAGAAAGCACTGAGCCGCCATACAAAGAGGAGCTATCTCCGTAGTAGCAAGGTCATCCCGGCCAACAAAGGCTCTGCTTCATCCCAAGCTGTCGGGAAACAAGCGACGGAATATAGAAGGAGGACCAAGACAAACATGGAACTACGACGACATAGGACCCTTCCTGAAAGACCCTCCTAGTCTCAATCCCCCAGTGCGGAACCCACCAACGGATCTGATGCGTACCAAGCCGTGCCATCCATCTCTCCCAGGCGAACTGATCCATATCCAATACAAGAGGTCGCTGAGCAAATGACCACGGGCTAAACAACGTCAGAGCCTCGGGCATGGCCTGAAGTCTCTCTCGCAGCCACAAGGTGAGCAAAGCGGGGCTTCCCCCTCTCATGAAACGATCCCCAGTCGCCAGATGGTCGATACCATGAAGAGTCTCCCCCAGCACCAACGGGACAATATCCTCTCTAGCTCTGCAGTGCCCAATCACATCTAACAAAGCGCCATCACAAATGCCAAGGGAGCTGACTATGAAAAGCGTCGCCATCACGTACAAGGCAAATGCGTCCCAAGAGACATCACTCTCATCATCAACCATGAACCGCTCCGGCAGCTCAGAAATGTCAATATGACCCGAATCAAGGATCATGCCATGCACTTCTTCCAACGAAGTACGAAGAAAGCCTGCAAGCTTCACGCTCACCGCAGCACCACCAATCAAAGGAAGCGAGATGGCCTCCACCTCCGGTCCTCCAATCAAAGCCCGAAAATCCTCGAAGGTGGGCACCATTTCATTGTAGGAGAAACAATACACATGCCTCCTAACATCCCAGAACTTCGCGGCAGCCCGCAATAACTCCCAATCAGGAACCAACTCCTTAAAAGACCAAATCGAGCAAAGACGAAACCTTACCTCGAAAGCCGGTCTCTGATACCTCATACGGCGTCACATCCACGTTTTCAGCTGCTCAAGGAAGTGTGCTTGCCTCTCCTGCGAAAGCCTCGGCAGAATTCTAGGAACATATGAAGAATCCATGGCAAAAATGGAGGTTTCTAGAGAAAATGGGAAAGAAAGCTCGAAAATGACTGCAAATGGGGAAATGGGGAAAGACCAGACACTGGAAAGCATTTATTTCCTTCCCAAAAGCAAGGTTGGTCCGTACGGACCTCTTTGCAACCTAGGTCTGTCCGTACGGACCTTATTGCATCTTGGCCCCACTTTCTCGACAAACGGTACAACAACCATTTGTTCTCAGCAGGACTTTGCTCCAAACTGCCCAAACACTGGCCAAAGCCATTTCCGGCAAACATACACTACCCACAAACGCACTCTCAGCTCACGTGGCATGCACAAAATAAAAAAAATAATAGCAACCATTCCTAGGACAATTCCCAGGAATCACAAAAACGACATTACATCTTAAAATAAAACGCTTTTGCCATGCAAATACAAGTGTTTTATTACAGGTACCCATAAATGTCTGTTGCTAAAAAAAAAAAAGAAGATATGGAAAGAGGGAAAGCAAATGAACCCTAATCCGAATCTTCAGCATCATCCTCCTCACCAAGGTCCTCAAGAGAAAAGTCGGGCATCCCGGTGAACTCGCCCGTCACATCCTCGTCATCAGAGTACCGAGCCCCCTCCGGAGGCTGGTACTCAAAGTAATCAGAAGGATCAAATCCGACGAAAGGATCGAAGAAAGAAGGCTCGACGAACCCTCACCTGTGCATCCCGCCGAGGAAAGAAGCGGTAAAGTGCCGGCCTCGGCGCTCCCGAAGACATCCCGCATCCATGCTATGCCGCCCGCGAAGGTCCCTCCTGCTGTGGCTCCGGCTCGGCTCTCAATGGAGGAACATCTACAGAATGCCTCGAAGGCATCGGCTCGTACGCCGGCACACGTCGCGAAGACCGGCAAGACATCTTCGACGCCATCTTCTTCGCGAAAGATCGCATCGCCATGTAACGGCGGGTCAGCATGTCAAAAGCTCCTCCCGGGACTGCACAAGCAAGCCCAAAGAAACGCTCAAAGAATACAGTCATACTCAACAACAAAAAGAGAAAAATACAAGAAAAGATGCCAAGATGGAAAAGAGTAAGCACACTCACCGGTCTATCGGGATCCACGCGGTAGGCGACGGGGAGCTGCTCGGGGACAGTACAGACACCCTCCTCCTCGATGAATCCCCACGAACATACGTAAAGTCCGGCCCAGCACCGAAACCTGCAGGGGACCTGCGGACCAGCCTCCCTCTCCCTCGCCAACACCTGTGGCGTCCTCAACTTCCTCCTCACAAAAGGTCCATACTCCTCTCTATACAACACAAACTCATCGGCACTCACGCCGCCCAAATACCTCTCAAAATCTAACACATCCATATCCCGAGAATCAAGCATCCCAAAAGGAGGGTCCCTCGGAGCCAAGGGAAGCATACCCGGGCCATCTTTGCCGAGAAGACCCGCTCCCAGTGCAGTACATGACGTCACAAGTCAGGCCCCGCAGCATCTTCCGCTGCAGCGTCACCAGGGGAGCCCCCTCGAAGTCATCATCCTCATATCGAGCCCAAGGATACAGAATAAACCTCTCCGGGCTATCTCTCTCCAAATGCTCCTGCACATCCCCGTAAGCGATGGTGAGCTTCCCCCTGCTGGTCCTCCTCCTCCTCGCCGGGCGGGCCCAGCCTAACATAGCGGGATACGCTGCTACAGCCCCAGGATCTCTATCCCACGGGAAGCACTGAAAGATCTCATAGAACCACACCTGTGACAAAAGCAGAAAAGGCTCAGTGCAAAAGAAAATGGAGAAACGACAAGTTGCTAAATCAAAAACAGCAATAAACTCATACCTCCAAAGCAAAGTCAAAACAAGCCAAGGAACGGGCCACACCCCGGCTAAACCGGTCCAAGGAGAAGTAGAGCTCAGCCAAGCCCGCCTCGCCCCAAGAGATGTCACAAACTCTCTCCAAATCAATGAAGCTCTCCAGCAGAGCAAAATGAGCCGTAGTCGAGTGGTTCGAGAACAAGGTCTCGGAAAGCGCAAACCACAGGAAGGAGCGCGCCAGCTGCTCCGCCGTCACCTGGCCGGTACCCCGAACATAAGCCCCAATACTGGCCGTGATCCTCATCTCAACATCACTATACAACATGCCAAGACCCCTGCGAGGAACAGGCGCAAAGCCCAGCAGCTCAGTCAGCACGTCCTCGGTAATCATATCTCGCCACCGCACTGGCCCTCCTTTGAAGGAAAGCCCGGTAATAGCAGCAAAATCGGTGGGTGTCACCGTCACCTCTCCCCAGCTCAGATGGAAGGTGTGGGTGGTATCCCACCAACACTCAGAAAGGCCAAGGAAGACGCTCTTGTTCTTCCTCGTGTCAGAAACCCCGGCCAAGTTCTCCACGAACACGCCTGTGCCGAGCGTAGACCGGCCTCACGGGGCTCGGCCTACCATCCACAGTAAATGTCAGGCATCCGCCGCCGCAACTCAACTTGACCTCGAGCGATCCCCGAGTCTTCATCTTCTTGGCCTTCCCAGCCAAGAGCCCCTCATCCTGCAGGTAAACACATCAAAGGTACGTCAGTCACAATACTTAATACCAAAAGAAAATCAAAGCACAAAAGACCGTCCCAACACGGCAAAGCATGTATGTCCCGTCACGAAACACGGCACATATTGCACATAATTTTTACATGCAACTCAAAACATGACATGCATTATACATAATTTTTCCATGCAGTCCGTCACAAAACACGGCACACATTGTACAAATTTTCTTAACAAAGGGATCAAGCACTACACGACACATTTTCAAAAGACCCGTCACAAAACACGGCACATATTGCACATATTTTCCCCACAAAGTCTGTCACCAAAAACACGGCACACATTGCATAACACATTTTTCAAAAGAAAAGTCCGTCCCTACACGGCACATACTTTCAGACAAAACCCGTCACGAAACACGGCACATGTCACATTTTTTCTACAAAATTTGTCCCTACATGACAATTTTTTCCCACATTGTACATACATAAATAGCATAAGGTACAAAACACCAAAACATGCATTTTCATAGAGAGGCACTTTATTTTCACAAATAAAAGCTAATCTACACATTTCTGCACAAAATGCACATATTCACAATATTTACATGCTAATTTTCAACAATTCGTCAAGAATTTCACAAAAGGCATGGCAAATAACAAAAACCCAAAAATGCGAAAAACTAAAACCTAGTTCTAGCATTCAAAAAAATTCGAGCAGGGAATCAAAATGGAACGGATTTCTTACCTCCCCGACGTTCCTAGAGCGACGATTGTGCACCTCCGGATTCGGATACAATACATCCGGGTTCTTCGAAGATGGAACAAAGGAGATCCAATTTCTTTGGAGCTCCATCCGTTGCTCGATCACTTCTTGACTGCGTTGTCGACGACCCCTCCGAGATCCTTCTGCCATTGCGAGCAATTCAAGCTAAAAATGGAGGATTTTGGTTAACAACGGAGGTTTTTTCCTCTCTCTCTCTCTCATCTGGTTCGTGAAACTGGGAATGGGAAATGAAGGGGATGCCTCGGTTTTTATCCCAGTCAAAACCTGGGAACTGTAAAAAATCAAATTGGTCCGTACGGACCTCTTTACACCTGTGTCAGTCCGTACGGACCTTCTTGCTTGCAACGAGGCCAAATTACTTTTCTGCCCTTATAATCTTTACCCCTGGCTGTCCTAAGGCCTATTTCAACAAATTCAGTGCAATATGGTCCTTAACCCATCAATTCAACAACCGGCCGTCAGTGTAAGCCCGGACTTCGCCTACTCAACGGCAATTCAACAACCGGCCGTCAATGTAAGCCCGGACTTCGCCTACTCAACGGCAATTCAACCACCGACCGTCAGTGTAAGCCCGGACTTCGCCTACTCAACGGCAATTCAACAACCGGCCGTCAATGTAAGCTCCTGGACTTCGCCTACTCAACGGCAATTCAACCACCGGCCGTCAGTGTAAGCCCGGACTTCGCCTACTCAACGGCAATTCAACCACCGGCCGTCAGTGTAAGCCCGGACTTCGCCTACTCAACGGCAATTCAACAACCGGCCGTCAATGTAAGCCCGGACTTCGCCTACTCAACGGCAATTCAACCACCGGCCGTCAATGTAAGCCCGAACTTCGCCTACTCAATGGCAATTCAACCACCGGCCGTCAATGTAAGCCCGGACTTCACCTACTCAACGGCAATTCAACCACCGGCCGTCAGTGTAAGCCCGGACTTCGCCTACTCAATGGCAATTCAACAACCGGCCGTCAATATAAGCCCGAACTTCGCCTACTCAACGGCAATTCAACAACCGGCCGTCAATGTAAGCCCGGACTTCGCCTACTCAACGGCAATTCAACAACCGGCCGTCAGTGTATGCCCGGACTTCGCCTACTCATCGGCAATTCAACAACCGGCCGTCAATGTAAGCCCGGACTTCGCTCGCTCAACGGCAACGTAAGCACCGGCCATCAAAGTAAGCCCGAGCTCCTTCCCCAACAAGTCAAAAGGAAGTCGTACAAGACTACATATCCCCAGCACCGGCCGTCAATGTAAGCCCGAACCTCGCCCACTCAACGGCAAAACAAGTGGAAGAAGGAGCCAACACCTCCCAGCACAAATCTCAAGGCACAAAACGCCTCCAAGACACTCAACGACAACGCAAGCACTGGCCATCAAAGTAAGCCCAACGTCACCATCTCAGCATGAAAGGCCCCTACAAGGCCACGATAATCCCCAACGGATGAACACCGGCGGCCATCGTAAGTCCAATTTTCTCCCCAGCAGATAAAGCACGAGGCATCTCCACCTCTCGCAATCAAAGCACAAGGCAGCCACGCCTCCATAAACCGCAGCCAGAAGACGATTCAAAGTCCTCACGCATGGCACAACCGCAGCCAGAAGACGATTCAAAGTCCTCATGCATGGCAAATCGCAGCCAGAAGACGATTCAAAGTCCTCACGCATGGCACAACCGCAGCCAGAAGACGATTCAAAGTCCTCACGCATGGCACAACCGCAGCCAGAAGACGATTCAAAGTCCTCACGCATGGCAAACCGCAGCCAGAAGACGATTCAAAGTCCTCACGCATGGTAAACCACACGTAAGACGATTCAAAGTCCTCACGCATGGCAAACCGCAAATGTAAGACGATTCAAAGTCCTCACGCATGGCAAACCGCAGCCAGAAGACGATTCAAAGTCCTCACGCATGGCAAACCGCAGCCAGAAGATAATTCAAAGTCCTCACGCATGGCAAACCGCAGCCAGAAGACGATTCAAAGTCCTCACGTATGGCAAACCGCAGCCAGAAGACGATTCAAAGTCCTCACGCATGGCAAACCGCAGCCAGAAGACGATTCAAAGTCCTCACGCATGGCAAACCGCAACCAGAAGACAATTCAAGTCCTCACGCATGGCAAACTACAACCAGAAGACGATTCAAGTCTTCATACTACCTCCAGCCCGGAAGGCTTTAAACCACTCAGTCCGGGAGACTGTATAAATCAGCCAAACTACTACCTCCAGCCCGGAAGGCTTTAAACCACTCGGTCCGGAAGACCGTATAAACCTCCCACATTACTATCTCCAGCCCAGAAGGCTTTAAATCACTCGGTCCGGAAGACCGTATAAACCTCCCAAATCACTATCACTAGCCCGAAAGGCTTTAAACCACCCGATTAGGAAAATCGTAAAGTTTCCATCCCAGGACACCACCACGTCCTCACAATTGACCTCAGCGGTCACCACATCTTAGGACACCATCCCGTCCTTACCACTGACCTTGGAGGTCACACGCTACTTCAGGGGACCATCACACCCATAATTTCACGACCTCCGAACTACGGCCAGGCTTGATTCCCGCCAGGGATACGTAGGAATCCTATCACAGGGTCCAGCCATCGACCTATATGGTCACCCAGGACACCACCACGTCCACCCATAGAGTTTTAGTCAGAGGACATCTCCCGTCCTCGTACACTACCACACTCACCCCACACACGAACTACGATAAGGCTTGATTCCCGCCAGGGATACGTAGGAATCCTATCACAGGGTCCAGCCAACTGACCTAAACGGTCACACAACAGGACACCGCCACGTCCTCACCCCGACCTCCACTTCGCCACTTCCTCTCCCAAAGACGCGATCCAGATTAGGACCCTTATCTTATCAACGACCCCACTTCCTTCATAAGTGACGTCGTTGAGGGGCTTCTGTAAGTACCCCAATCTGGATCACCCTCTTCCAAGCACATGGGAAACACCGCAGACTCACAAACACAGTCTCGAAGACCTATGGCACTCAAAACCCTCAAAAAACCCTCAACCAAACCAAGGGATGAGCCTTTCTGGGATAAAAAGGGACAAAAGGACCTTTTGGGAATTTTCAGGAAATTGGAAAAGCATAAGTGGTCCGTACGGACCTCTTTGTTTTAATAATTACTGAATCCCCTTAAAGTCCACAATATTCCCTCAAATCCCGGAGAAAATGATTACCCTCATGCATGGTTGGTCCGTACGGACCTCTTTGCATGCTGAGGTGGTCCGTACGGACCTCTTTGCACAGGGGACATCATAATTCCAGAATATTCACCATCATCACATATTCCCTCAAATCGAGGAAAACCAAAAATCTGGATAACATGGGAGGTCCGTACGGACCTCTTTGCAATTTTCTCCTACTATAAATAGAGGGCTCCCCCTCCCTCATTTTTCACACCTCCCTCTTCTCTCCTCTCCCCCCAGCCTTCAGGCTCCCCTCTAAGACCCTTCGGGGCAATCCCGGCCCCTTTCGGATCCTTCTGAGGCCTTCCGAGCCCCCTCGTGGTGCTCCGAAGCCTCCCCGAGCGCTCCCGCGATGCTCCCGCGCTGCCCCGAGGCACTCTCGAGGTACTCTGAGGCCCCTCGTGGTACTTCGAGGCCTTGCCTGGTCTTTCCAAGGTGTCCCGGCTCTTTCCGAGTCAAACCGGCGATCCCAAACCACGCCGAAACTCTGCCCGAGTCAAACCGGCGATCCCAAACCACGCCGAACCTCTGCCCGAGTAACTCCTGCTATCCCAACGCACGCCGAAACTCTGCCCTAACGCAGCCTACAATCTCAACTCACACCGAAACTCTGTCCGCAGACAACCGGCTCCTCCCGAAGCAATCCCGGTCCGTGCCGAAGCATCATTCCATTCTCAAACACTATTCCCCAGCGGAAGACAGACACGAACCAACATTGATAAGGCTTCCTTCCATTACTATTTCAATACATTTCAATACGTAGTGTAGAATGTAGACATCCGACACAGCATGCATTTTTAAAAGCACACACACACATACACACACAACATTTAAAGAATATTAGGGGTATCCGAAAGACTCATTTTTACGAGGCGACTCGGGTGAGCTCTAAGATTCTAATATTCTCTTCCCGAGGAGTCATCTGACCTCCGAACTCAAAATCTCATCACACAAAAAACAGTTTATTATTATTTTTAAACTGATGCCCTTTTTCAATGTTTTGGGCTTAATAATAAAAACGGCGTGGCGACTCTACAAAGCAAAACACAGCGAGACACCTCTAACACGCAACGCTAAAAGCGGAATAAAGCCAGATGCCGGGGCGCGAACGCGCTGCCTCTCGGATCCGGGCAAACATTCCCGAACAGCGACACACGAATGCGAGATGCACGGGGCCTCCCGCGCTCTAAGGAGCCGGATCCCGGGTAATTTCACCAAGGCCCTTTGCTGTCTCAAGCCCCAAGTTGCTTGCAAGTTGTAGATGACTTCGTGAACAGGCTTGTGAGTCTGCTCTCTTGACTTGAAGATGATCGAAGACGGCTCTCCTTGTTGATTTGATTTGAAGAGGACCGAATGATGTTCGATGAAGAAGGTTGAAGAATAGTCTCCATTTGTCCTTGATTTTTTTTCTTAGTGACGCACCCTGGTTTTTGCCTAGACCGCCCTTTCGGGTTTTCAATCTAGCGGGCATCTCTTTTGCGTCTTTCTTTTTCTTTTTCTTTTTCTTTTTCTTTTTGAAAATAGTATGTTAACTCGAAGAGAACTCAGAGGAGAGGATCTTATTGAGGAGAGGGAAATGAGATCTCAAGTTAGTTGAGGAGAGATGGACTCTATTATTTGGAAGGTGTTCCAAGCATTGACTCTTTGGAGAAGTATATTCTCTAATGACGAGAGTGGGAAGCAAAGAGGAAAGCTCCTAATGCAAATTTGGTTATATTGAAGAGTTGAAGTAGAGATTGACTAGGGGAAGAAATGATAGGAAGCCCTAGTTTTTTTGATGCTTGGATTTCAAGAGTGTGTATGAGAGTGGCTAATAGGAAGCCCCTAGACTCAACAAGAAACGCTACTTGGCTCAAAGATCTAGAAAAGTTGTTCTACCTTTTAATGAATCGTGCATCATCTAGAAATTTCTAAATAAGTTTGAGAAGAAAGCCAATCATTAGTATGACTTAAGGGTAAACATTTTTCTTGATACTGAAAGTCTTCTTCACTTGATGTAAGAGGATGTTGAGTAACCTTCATTTCTTTTGTTGGTGTCACTTGACTCTTCTTCTTTGTGGGAGAGCCCTTCATGCATTTGAAGTTTCACCTTCGTTGTGGGGGTGATGAAAGCTTGAGAGTTTTTTTTTTTTTTTGTACTCTCAAAGCTTTGAATTGAGTAGTCCCTCTCTTCTTAGGATGAATGTTGACAGCAACACCTTTGGCTTTCTTCGTTTGTTGACCTTTGACTTTCAGTAGGGATAATGTTTAGCCCATAAGCTTCCTAAGGATAACTTTTTTCTTAAACTCGCTTAGAAGTCTCTATTTTTTGCGATGATTTAGGGAATGAAAGGCCCATTATTTTGCATGAATTAAATAATACTCCCTCCGTCCTGGCTCAATTGGTCCCTTGGTTTATTTCACGGTTTTTAAGAAAAATGAATAAAGTGGGTAGAAATTAGAGGAGAGAGAATGTAAAAGTTAAATGTGTGGTAGGGAATAGGAGAGAGAATGTAAAAGTTAAAAATATTTAATAGGAGAGAGAATGAGTGGGAGGAATAGTAAGTTAATGATTGGTTTTTTTATAAATATGTTAACTTTATAAAGGTATAATGAATGATTTTTTTGTAAATATATGGAGATGATAAGGGTATAAATATATGGAAAACTTTCCATTTAAGAAATGGATCAATTGAGGTGGGACGTCCCAAAAAGGAAAGTGGATCAATTGAGGTGGGACGGAGGTAGTACTAATGAGGTAGAACAACCTTAGGGAAAGTGTTTAGGAAAAATGACTTTGATTAATTGAGAAATTTAAGAACAGACTCGATAGTTTAGATGACACAAATTAGAGGAGGTGAGGAGTACTAGAAAGACAGAATTACTCTTCGAGTTCATACATGGAAATTTATAACCTAATCTACTTCTATCAAAGGAGAAAGTGAGAGGATGGTTGTAGCCCCAAAGTGGTAAGTGTAGTTTTCTTCTCGGAGCTTCTTCTTCTTTATGGATTGTGAGGGAGATGATTGGTGATGACGTTGGGACGTTCTAACTCTCCATTGTCAAAGAGGTCTTGAATGATGTCCTTCAAGTGGTGGCAAGTGTTGGTGTCGTGGCCGGAGAAGTTGTGGTACTTGCAGAATAAGTGATGAGCATGATTAGGACCCATATCCTTAGGAGGACTACCTTCCCTTGGTTTAATCTTTTCATTCTTGACAAGAACATCGAAGAGCTCTTCTTGAGTGATTCCTTCAATTTTGTCATAGTGTCTATTTTTCTTTTCCAGAGGAGGAACAGCAGAATACTTGCCAGTGTTAGAGCGGTTGAATGCAATAGCGTTGACTGAAGCATCCTTACTTGTGGTGGGCTTGTTGAAGCGGAAAGTGCTTTTCTTCTTTTTGCTTTTCAGGAAGTCATCAATCCTAATCCCGGATTCATGGAGTTCATTGAAGCTAGGAAAGTAATTACCGCGAGCTTCTCTTGAAATTCATCTTGGAGGCATTGAAGGAAGATGTGGATTTGTTCTTTGAGAGTATGTCTTTCGAGGTCACAGACTTTGTTGTCGTTGCCGAGGTCACGGACTTTAAAGTTTGCTGCGGTCGACAACTTTGTTGACGTTGTCGAGGTCACGGTGTCGAAGTTTGCTGCGGTCGCAGACTTTGTTGATGTTGCCGAGGTCACGGACTTGAAGTTTGCTACCGTCACATACTTTGAAGTTGTTGCCGAGGTCACGGACTTGAAGCTGTCGATTGAGGTGGAGGGTATGTCGGCTCCTGTAATGCAAGAATATATGCATGTTGGGCTCGGATGGACCCGAATGATTCTTACCTTTCTGCACCTGCTAGCATATAAAGATTCCAAGTAGATTTTTTTCAAATTTTAGTTATTTAACTGGACTTATGTGGTGGTGTCCACGTCTGTTCGTGTAAATGGCCGGTTGGTCATTTTGGTGGTGAGTTCATGTATAAGTATAGGGTATATGGATATGTAGGGACATTTGTATGGATTTGTATTTGAGACGGGTGAACTGTATGAGTGAACTTGTGTTTGACAAGTTAGGACCAAATCAGGTTCATGCAGAATCTGTTGCTAGTCAGCAAGGCTGAATTTCAATGAGTAACCTTGTGTGAACACATCTAGGCCTGTTGTGAATTTTCATTCTTAATTATCCTTTGAATCGTGTCTCCAGGAGGTAAACGATTACAAATTTGTCGACTGTCGTAATGGCTTTGTGTCCAAGGCCCTTTGCTGTCTCAAGCCCCAAGTTGCTTGCAAGTTGTAGATGACTTTGTGAACAGGCTTGTGAGTCTGCTCTCTTGACTTGAAGATGATCGAAGACGGCTCTCCTTGTTGATTTGATTTGAAGAGGACCGAATGATGTTCGATGAAGAAGGTTGAAGAATAGTCTCCATTTGTCCTTGATTTTTTTTCTTAGTGACGCACCCTGGTTTTTGCCTAGACCGCCCTTTCGGGTTTTCAATCTAGCGGGCATCTCTTTTGCGTCTTTCTTTTTCTTTTTCTTTTTCTTTTTCTTTTTCTTTTTCTTTTTCTTTTTCTTTTTCTTTTTCTTTTTCTTTTTCTTTTTGAAAATAGTATGTTAACTCGAAGAGTACTCAGAGGAGAGGATCTTATTGAGGAGAGGGAAATGAGATCTCAAGTTAGTTGAGGAGAGACGGACTCTATTATTTGGAAGGTGTTCCAAGCATTGACTCTTTGGGGAAGTGTATTCTCTAATGACGAGAGTGAGAAGCAAAGAGGAAAGCTCCTAATGCAAATTTGGTTATATTGAAGAGTTGAAGTAGAGATCTACTAGGGGAAGAAATGATAGGAAGCCCTAGTTTTTTTGATGCTTGGATTTCAAGAGTGTGTATGAGAGTGGCTAATAGGAAGCCCCTAGACTCAACAAGAAACGCTACTTGGCTCAAAGATTTAGAAAAGTTGTTCTACCTTTTAATGAATCGTGCATCATCTAGAAATTTCTAAATAAGTTTGAGAAGAAAGCCAATCATTAGTATGACTTAAGGGTAAACATTTTTCTTGATACTGAAAGTCTTCTTCACTTGATGTAAGAGGATGTTGAGTAACCTTCATTTCTTTTGTTGGTGTCACTTGACTCTTCTTCTTTGTGGGAGAGCCCTTCATGCATTTGAAGTTTCACCTTCGTTGTGGGGGTGATGAAAGCTTGAGAGTTTTTTTTTTTTTTACTCTCAAAGCTTTGAATTGAGTAGTCCCACTCTTCTTAGGATGAATGTTGACAGCGACACCTTTGGCTTTCTTCGTTTGTTGACCTTTGACTTTCAGTAGGGGTAATGTTTAGCCCATAAGCTTCCTAAGGATAACTTTTTTCTTAAACTCGCTTAGAAGTCTCTATTTTTTGCGATGATTTAGGGAATGAAAGGCCCATTATTTTGCATGAATTAAATAATACTCCCTCCGTCCTGGCTCAATTGGTCCCTTGGTTTATTTCACGGTTTTTAAGAAAAATGAATAAAGTGGGTAGAAATTAGAGGAGAGAGAATGTAAAAGTTAAATGTGTGGTAGGGAATAGGAGAGAGAATGTAAAAGTTAAAAATATTTAATAGGAGAGAGAATGAGTGGGAGGAATAGTAAGTTAATTATTGGTTTTTTTGTAAATATGTTAACTTTATAAGGGTATAATGAATGGTTTTTTTGTAAATATATGGAGATGATAAGGGTATAAATATATGAAAAACTTTCCATTTAAGAAATGGATCAATTGAGGTGGGACGTCCCAAAAAGGAAAGTGGATCAATTGAGGTGGGACGGAGGTAGTACTAATGAGGTAGAACAACCTTAGGGAAAGTGTTTAGGAAAAATGACTTTGATTAATTGAGAAATTTAAGAACAGACTTGATAGTTTAGATGACACAAATTAGAGGAGGTGAGGAGTACTAGAAAGACAGAATTACTCTTCGAGTTCATACTTGGAAATTTATAACCTAATCTACTTCTATCAAAGGAGAAAGTGAGAGGATGGTTGTAGCCCCAAAGTGGTAAGTGTAGTTTTCTTCTCGGAGCTTCTTCTTCTTTATGGATTGTGAGGGAGATGATTGGTGATGACGTTGGGACGTTCTAACTCTCCATTTTCAAAGAGGTCTTGAATGATGTCCTTCAAGTGGTGGCAAGTGTTGGTGTCGTGGCCGGAGAAGTTGTGGTACTTGCAGAATAAGTGATGAGCATGATTAGGACCCATATCCTTAGGAGGACTACCTTCCCTTGGTTTAATCTTTTCATTCTTGACAAGAACATCAAAGAGCTCTTCTTGAGTGATTCCTTCAATTTTGTCATAGTGTCTTTTTTTCTTTTCCAGAGGAGGAACAGCAGAATACTTGCCAGTGTTAGAGCGGTTGAATGCAATAGCGTTGACTGAAGCATCCTTACTTGTGGTGGGCTTGTTGAAGCGGAAAGTTCTTTTCTTCTTTTTGCTTTTCAGGAAGTCATCAATCCTAATCCCGGACTCATGGAGTTCATTGAAGCTAGGAAAGTAATTACCGCGAGCTTCTCTTGAAATTCATCTTGGAGGCATTGAAGGAAGATGTGGATTTGTTCTTTGAGAGTATGTCTTTCGACGATTTCAGTAAGTTTGAGTCTCCATCTTCTAGCAAATTCAGCAAAACACTCATTGGCATGTTGCTTGGTTTGTTCAAGATCCCTTCTAGTAGGGCGATAAGTGGAGTTGTCTTCGAACTGCCTTTGGAAGACTAAACATGCAGACGACCAATCAAGCCTTGTAGTCATAGGAAGAGACATGTACCAGTCCCTTGCAACACCCTCCAAAATTTGGGAAAAGTATTGGGCCAAGATTGTGTTATCAACGCCCATTGGAAGCATAGCCCAAGTGTAGGTCTCAACATGAGCTCGAGGACAAGTAGTGTCATTGAACTTGGCAATGTCGGGTGTTTTGTACTTGCGAGGAAACTTGGCGATGAATTGTTGGAGAGCATCGAGATCATATGGGATGAATGATCCTTTTGAGGTGTCAAGGGTTGCAAGTTTCTTCTCGAGGTAGTTCTTAGTAACATGGTCATCAAGTTTAGTAGTTTCACCACTGCCTTCTTTCTTGGATTTAGCACCCTTGGAGGTATGTCCCTCATCATCGGAGGAGGATTAGGAAGAGGAGGAATCCGATTCTTCCTTTTTCTTGCTTGACTTCTTGGGTATCTTATTCTTTTTGGTGTAGGATTCCTCTTCATCGGAGGAGGATTCCTCTTTCTGCTTTTGCTTTCTTTCTTTCTTGACTTTCATCTCATGGAGCTCTCGCAGGAGGGCGGTTATTTGGGCATTTTGTTCATCAATTTTCTTACTTTGCTCATCCATCCTAAGCATGGCTTCGATGAGTTCGGCCTTAGCTTCCTTGATTTCAGCCTCGGTGGTAGAAGGAGAAGCAGACATCGTGTCGAGCCTTGGCGAAGAACCTAGACGTGTAGTAACCGTGTTAAACCATGATCGAGTCCCAACAAGTCGGCTGAATAGGGTGAATGAAGGCTTGAAGGTTTTGGCCAAAATACGAAAATACTGAATACTTGTCTCGCACGGGACAAGTAGTCTCATACGAGACAACACCACGGGAAGTCACAATTTTTCTGATTTTAATCCTAAGGAAAAACCGTTTTGGGGGTTTCTAACATTCAAAATCCAAACCTAGGGACCTAGGGGTCGAAGTCATCCCAAGTAACATCAAGTTTTGTGCAATAATTTTGGTGAGAAATTTTTCTCTTTTAGGGGCAAATCCGAAGGGATAATCATAGGGACATTTCCGAAGGAACAATTCCGAAGCGACAATTTTTTTTTTATTTCTTTTCCATGGCTTATTGCACAAAAAATGATCTTGACAAGAGATTACAAGGACTCCAAGATCAAACCTACCGGTCACGGAGTGTCTTAAAAAAGTCAATCTAAATGATATGTGGCGATGCAGGGCTGGAAGGCTAGGCTCCCCGCGATATGACAATCTAGGTGGATTGAATACGCGGAGTGGGACGATCCAACTTCGGAGAGACCGGCGACTAGGTGGTTACCGTCATCCGTCCTTAGTGTGGGTCCCGAGTTTAATCAGGGTATGTAGTGCGATGACAGTTATAATATGAGTGCGCGTGTGTGAGGGTCAATCTAGGTGATAGAGAAAAATAGAAAGTTTTTTTTTTTTGAAAATAAAAGAAAAACAGATAATGGCCGCACCAAGTGGATGCCTACGTTTCTTCCAAATTAGGAAGACTCAAGCCATTGTAGTTCCACTTAAAGGAGAGAGAGAGAGAGAATAAATAAACTAATTTATTATAAAGCCCGAGTCAACCGATGACCGGTTTAAAATAATCAATATCACGCAAGTATATAGTTCAAGTTATTAATAATTATTCTACCATGCAAAATAAAGTTAGTACAAGCAAAATAGAAATAATAATTTATTTTGATTTTTCTAAATTTTTTTAAAACTTTTCTCGTAAGCTTTTGTTTTTTTTTTTTTTTTATGTGGTCCAACTTTTGGACCAAGTCAACCAAGGTATTTTTGTTGTTGTGCGGTCAACATTGTAAGAAGTCAATAACCAGGAATGTGTTTGTATCTGCCGTACCTTTGTCTCGCGCGGGACAATTTTGTCCCACGCTGGACAAGCAGTCTGATAGAAATTTTTTTTGACGAAAAAAGTACAGAAAATCCAAAAAAAATCCAGAAAAATCAAATTTTAAACAGAAAATTGAAAAGATTAATAACACCCAATTGTAACGCAAGTCTACCCTCTTAATTAATTGTCCCCAGCAGAGTCGCCAAAAATTTAGCGTTGATTTTTTTATTGAATAACAGAGTCGCCACTTATTATTTATTTAGGAAAACAATAAGAAAAACCTTTTTTTTTGTTTAAAGAGATTTGAGGGTTCGGGGGTTAAGTTATGAAATCGGAAGGTCGAGGAGCACCCATTCCACCCAAACCGAAGATCGGTCTTGCCAATTGAGTATTATCAATCTTTTCAATTACTAATTAAAGAAAACAGGAAAACCCTAATTAATTTCTTAATTAGGAATGTCGGGTTGTAGGCTTCGAGATTGCCTCCATTGATTGAAGGGACTCTAGGCTAACCCTTTTGATGGAATTACACTACTCTAAAAGTCAATAGAGAGGTTGAGAAGAAGAATAAAAATATAGGAGTTTACCTTGCGTTTGGAAAGTATTTGATTTAGAACGTGGGTGTCTTCTCGGTCGAGAAGTGATTTGGGCAGAGTTCCGCATTGATTCTAGGCTTGAGCCTTGATGTTCGTCAATCAACGTGGTTGATGGACGAATTTGGGAGTTGTTTGTGAGTGATTTTGAAGGAATCTTTCAAGGATAGAAACCAACAAATAGTGTGTGTTATGTGTTTTCGATCGTGGATCGGGGACCTCTTAAATACTGAAAGCTATCATGTATTTATAGGGGTTTAAGAGGTGGATGGATGACTTGGTCACCAAGATTAGGAGACTCAAGGAAGGTTCCAGAACTCAACTGTGATTGGATGACCAGATTGATAAGGTTTTATCGAGAAAAGAGTTTGAAACGGAGAAGGAGAGTGATTCTGCATATCCTGCAGAATGCTTGTCTCGCGCGAGACAAGTATGTCCCGTGCGGGACAACTAGTCAAATGATCATTTTGTTCTCTTCAGTTGTTCCGTTAGTCAGTTAGGTCCAAAACTAACAAGGTTAGTTAGAAACTTAACGAAACATGACGAAACTGATATGCTTTCATCAAAACATAAAAGCGAGACGAAGAGTAGTGTAATCATGAATTATTGGTTCAGAATGGGGTGTCTACAGTGAATAAAAAATTAAAAAAAAAATAAGTACTCCCTCCGTCCCATAGAACCTTACCAACTTTGCCATTTAGGGCGTCCCACATATAAGTCACACTTCCTAAAAATGAAACTTTTTAATACTTCTTTGTTTATGGGACCCACTTGTCATACTCACAACAACTATCCACTTAATATTCTCTACCCCACTTTCTCTCTCCTACCCACTCACAACTCCTACTTTAATAAAATTATTACTTATTTTCCGCGCGTAACAGTAAATGGGTAAGGTTTTATGGGACGGAGGGAGTATATGAGATTTGAGATTTAGGGTTAGGGTTAGGGTTAGGGTTTAAGGGTATAAGTATATGAGATTTGAGATTTAGGGTTTAGGGTTAGGGGTTAGGGGTTAGGGGTTGGAGGTTAGGGGTTGGAGGTTAGGGTTTATGGTTTAGGGGTATAAGTATATGATTTAGGGTTTAGGGGTTGGGATATAAGTATATGAGATTTGAGATTTAGGGTTTAGGATTTAGGGTTAGGATATAGAGGTAGTGGTGCGTGGTGGTGGTAGTATAGTGGTAGTGGTAGTACTGGTAGTAGTAGCGGTAGTAGTAGTGGTAGTAGCGGTAGTAGTGATAATAGTGGTGGTAGTGGTGGTGGTAGTAGTGATAGTGGTAGTGGTGATGGTAGTGGTAGTAGTGGTGGTAGTAGTAGTGGTGGTACGTAGTGGTGGTGGTGGTGATAGTGGTGGTAGTAGTGGTAGTAGTGGTGGTAGTGGTAGTATGTGGTGGTAGTAGTGGTAGTGGTAGTATAGTGGTGGTGGTGGTGGTAGTAGCAGCGGAATAATTCCGTCGGTGTTAATTTTTTTTAATTTGTTTAGCTCTATTTTTATTTTAATTTATGATTTATTTCTTTTTAAAAAATAATATTTATTGACTTATATTTATTTTTTTGAAAATAATTTGTTATATTTTATTTAAAATAATTTTTATGATTTATATAAATAAAAATACTGTTATTAATTCAATTAAAATAATTTCGTAATAACTAGCGGCGGAATTATTCCGGCGGTGATAGTTAATTCTACCGACGGAATTCAATTCCGCCGCTGAAATTTATTTCTAACGGCGGAAAAGTTTCGTCGCTGAGGTTAAATATAAATACAAATTATGCCTCCCCAAAATCGTTTACAACCTAAAAAATCTCTCTCTCTCCTTACGATCTCTCATCTCTCTCTCTTCCCTAGTTGTCGCCATCCAACCTCTCCACACCGCCACGAAGCTGCGCCGTCCACCCTCTCCACCATTGCCACCGTGTTTTTCTCTACTTTCTCATCATCTCCACGTTCCCAACATCTCAGCATCTCCACCGTTGCCGCCGAAACCCTAGATTTCAGCCAGCAACTCTCCTCCGATCAGACGAACAGTGAAAGGTTAGCCACTTGCTCATCCCAACTATCGATTCATCTCCCTTTCTAAGTTTATCCATTGATTGATTCTTTAGTTGACATTACTTCGGTGAATGAGAAGTAAGTGTGTTGGTTCGTGGCTATGGTTATTACTTATTTAATAACGAATGCTAGTTTACTGATTTCGCTCTATGAGGACTATTGTCTTCTGATTTCTATCAAAAATAACTTCTATTTTGATTATTTAGATTTGTTTGGGTTTTGCACCTGGCTTCTAGATTTGCTCTTGTTGTTTCCATGTTTTACTTGGTGATTAATCCTTTAAATTTCATAGAGAATTTTAAGCACTATCATGACCTAGTTGTACTTCCTCATTACCCAAGTTCCTATTGCTTGAAACTGGCTGATCTTTCGATTTAATCATTCCTTAACATTTTCCCATTCACATATAATGTAGTTAGTTTACATTGCAGTGCAAAATTTCTCTCTAATTCAAATTGGCTCCTAATCTCATGTATATGAATAAAATGTAATCAGATGCGTGGAACACATAATCTTATAAGCTATCCATATTGACATTTACTTGTGTGCCATATTGGTTACAATTATTATGACAATGGCTTTCCATTTATGCTACATGTGGTTAGAGACAAGGTTGGTTACTATTATTATATCCACAGTTGGTTTTCCAATTATGCTACTCTTGTATAGTTATCTAGAGTGAGCATTGATTTTCTTGTTCAGCGTGTTATTTCAAGATTGCCTCTGCTCTGTACAGTTGTGTAGGCGTGTGGGTTTGCCAACCTGGAAGACGATAGGGAAATGGTACATCAGTAATATATTACAAGCGGGATTGTTCATACAATATTAATAATTTAAAATTATTCACACTATTAATAATTTCAAAAATGTGATAGATGTGTGTGTTAATTCATTATTGTAAAATTATGCATTTTACGGTAATGAATAAAAATTAATGTTACAACGTGACGTTGTGACGGTTGAAACACAAAAGCTTAGAAACTCGTTTAAGAATCTTTAACTTATATGTTGAGGTCAACATGTAGTCATCGATTCTTAAATTATCCGTGTGGCAGTCTTGAAATGCACGATTATATGATTTTCTAAATATCATCTTTGTCTATTAAAATTGCTTGAATAGTCGATAGTTGAGATATTTCGGTTGCATTCCTATTGTTCTCTGAGTGTATACTAGACATGGTTGATTACATACTGTCGATTCTAATCGATAATGTTTGATTGACCTAGTCTACGTCGTGCACTTGGAGGCCATGGGGTTATGCTGCCGAAATTTCTTGATTTTCGATTATAAAGCAAGTAGACAAAGTGATATTTGCAATTCATATAATCGTACATTTTGGGATGGGATAGAAGCCAACCCCAATTCTAAACATAATTTTAAATATTAATATTTAAAATTAGGCACAGGTTGATGATGGCCCAGATGCAGAATCTGCAGCAGCAGGGGAATTTCCACATGCACTCGAGTACCGGCTCCACTTTATCTGACAGTATTGTAAAGAGTCTTTTCCAGTCTCCCAGCCCCGAGTTGACCGGCTCCACTTCATCTGACAATATTGTAAGGAGTCTTTTCCAGTCTCCCCAGTCCCCCGAGTTGATTTTGTACTATTTTATACTTTTTGTAATAACATTTGTGATATCTCGATTTCCAGTTTTCCCCCATTTGATATTTTTTGTAATAACATTTGTGATGTCCCCATTTCAATTCTCCTCGATCCCCTCCCCCCCAATTTAGTACTGGGATGTCCCGATTTCCAGTCTCCCCCCACCCCCGCCCCCCCTCCCCACCGATATGGTACTGGAGCCCCTGCCCCCCCTCTCCCCACCGGTTTGGTACTGTATTTTGGTTTTTAGATATATAGTTTTAGTTGTATCAATTGTTATATCAGATACAAAAAAATATATTATAATTGATATTTACGATTTTATTTATTTATTTCATTATCAGCGGTGGAAATTTTCGTCGTTGAGTTAATTTATTTTAATTAAATTTTTATTTCAGTGACGGAATATTCCACCGGTGAAATAAAAATTTAATTAAAATAAATTAACTCAACGATGAAAATTTTCGCCGTTGGGTTAATTTATTTTAATTAAATTTTTATTTCACCGGCGGAATATTCCGTCCTTGAAATAAAAATTTAATTAAAATAAATTAACCCAACGGCGGAAATTTCTGTCGCAGAGTTAATTTATTTTAATTAAATTTTTATTTCACCGGCGGAATATTCCGTCGCGAAATAAAATTTTAATTAAAATAAATTAACCCAGCGACGAAAATTTCCGTCGATGATCACTGGTGGAATACGATTTTCGTCGGTGTACACCGGCGGAAATTGGTCTGCCGGACCACTGCGACAGGCTGCCAGTGGCGGACCACCGACGGAATAATTCCGCCGGTGGATTAGCTTTAGCGACGGAATTTCTACTATAGCGGCGGAATATTTCGCCGCTAAAACACGTTTTTCTGGTAGTGATATCTTTCGGTTCAGTTCTAATACTTCAGAAGGTATGATATACTCCCTCCGTCCCATAAAACCTTACTCATTTTGCTATTTTGGGCGTCCCATTTTAAAGTCCCACTTTTCTAAAAAGGAAACTTTTTAATACTTCTTTATTCATGGGACCCACTTGTTATACTCACTACAACTATTCACTTACTATTTTCTACCCTACTTTCTCTCTCCTACCCACTCACAACTCATACTTTAATAACATTATATATATTCACTCCTTATTTTCCGTTCTCAACAGTAAATGAGTAACCTAATGTGGAACGGAGGGAGTATTAAATAGTGGAAGTCACAAACTTGATAATATTTATTTTGATGTTATTTTAGTTTTTTTAAATTATTTGGTACAGTTTGTGTTTGGTTTTGTTGTAATTTTTCCTGTCATCATTTTTTAACACATGTAAAAAAAAAATTTTAACAAAAACATAATTCATCAACACATGTAAAAAAAGTTTGTAAACAAAAACATAATTCATGAAGAAGAGTTGAATATATTACTACCTCTGTCCCACTTCAAGGGTCCTATCTTTTTTTATGTTAGCACGAAGGTATTTTTAGTAATAAATTGAAGTTAATTTAATTATCCAAATTAAAATTTAAAATTTGTTATTGATACACCATTATATGTACTACAAATAACAGTTTTTAGATATTCATTAGGATAACTAAATTAACTCTCACTCCCACTCCCACTTCCACTCCCACTCTCCCACCCACTCCCACGCTCCCACCCACTCCCATCCCCCCACCCACTCCCACCCCCAATCCCACTACCACAAAATTGACTCTCACTCCACTGTGACGGCCATTCAAATTCTCCATCATCCTGGGTCTGGGCTTGAGGCTCTAGCTCTGGCTCTGGCTCTAGCTCGGGCTTGTTGTGCAAGTCCATTTGTGGTTGTGGCTGTGGCTGTGCACGACGTCTAACCCGACGCTGTCGAGGTTCTACCCCCTGTGCGCGATCTACCGGTGGGGGAGGTGCTGCAGCAGCCTCAAGGCGTTGTTGCTCCCTAACTCCCGTGAGCGCGTGTCTAATAGTTGTCGGCATTGAAGCTTGTCTGGCATGCACCTCCGCCTCATTGTCGACATGAAAATGCTGAAGGCTCTGCACCTGTTTTTATATCAAAAAAAATATAAGTATGAGACATAAGTTAATAAATTGAAGTTTTGTTTAAAAAAAACTAGAAATAATAACTTGAAAAATGTAAATACTTACCACAAACTCTAGGCTAGGGGCAACCGATCGGTATCCAACCTCCTCTATATGAGTGATGTTCTGCACAAACATGCACTTTATGCTCCGATACCACATCATATATGGATCGGTGTAATGCATATCATGAAAGCCTGGGACCCCCGAAATAAAAAATTGTCGCCGCTGTCCCCAGAGTTCAATATATTGTCGATGGCGGTCGCTCCAAATAACTAGATTGTTTCCACGCCTATCACATATGTGCAAGTCTGGACGAGTGTTGCACGGCTCTGGGACCCCCTACAGCAGGCCAAACTGCCTTATAACCCGATCCGACAAATGCCACTCTAGCCTCTCAAAGCATATGAGAGGGACCCGCACCATCCATACGGCCTGTCCCTGAGTGCAGTAGGCCGGCGCATATCTACCTAAATGAGGCTGCCACACAACCTGATCATCTGTTAGCTTGGCCAGTTGATCACAATAGCCTCGCAGGTTATGGGCAGTAACCTCCTTGATATACAACTAAGATTGGGTCCACCTGAAATTTCATAAACATAATAATTATTAGAAAAAGCTATAAAAAATAAACAATAACGACGAGAAAATAACGTATGATATATGTATACCTGCATCCCAGTGGCATGTGCTCGTAGTCCGGATCTCTATTTCGCATACGAATTTGCGGCTGCACACATAGTAACCACTCCCAATTAGCCCAAATCTAAATCTATATCAAATACTATAAATAATTACGATAATTTGAAATCAAACTTAAAACAACAACATAATGAACATTAAAATGAGATAAACATACCTGTAGAATGTTGAGAAATCCTCAGAACTGTTTCGTCACAGGGTTAGTTGCACTACACAGCTCTCGATATAGGAAAGCTAGCGACGCACTTCCCCACCCTCCTCCGCCCTTATTTTTTATAATGTCTTATATGTCCCTCTTATCACTCGAAATATTCTCTCTGTGTCTCAACTCTGTCGTGACAATAATGCCATGATTGAATTCTCCCAGTCCTCTTTCCTTCTTAAGGACAAAGCTACGAGTCAAGCCCTTCTCCATGGAACCCTTGAGGATGGCGTCTACATTTGGCACCCTCCACCCATTCAAGCTCATTCAAGCATTATTCCTTCGCAGTTGTGGCATCATAGATTAGGACATCCCGCTCCCCCCATTCTTAGCTTATTACGTAGCAAGCTTCGTTTATCTATTTCTTCAAGTTTATCTCCTTGTAATTCCTGTTTTATCAATAAAAGCCATAAACTGCCTTTTGCATCTTCTTCTCTTATTTCGCATGCTCCACTTGACCTCATTTTTTCTGATGTATGGACCTCTCCCCTTCAATCCCTCGACAAATTTAAATACTATGTCATTTTTGTCGACTACTATACCAAATACATCTGGTTCTACCCCCTAAAACACAAATCTGACACTTACAACACCTTCCTTCGTTTCAAAACACTAGTCAAAAATACTTCCAACGTCCCATCATTCAGGTATACTCTGTCAACGGGGGTGAATACCTCAAACTCACACCCACTCTAGCTCAAAACGTCATTACCCATCTTACCACCACCCCCCTCACACTCCTAAACACAATGGTTATGCTGAACGTCGTTACCGTCACATTATTGAAATGGGTCTCACCCTTTCCCATGCCAACCTACCCCTTAACTTCTGGGCCTATGCCCTAACCACTGCTACCTACCTAATAAACAGAATGCCTACCCCCACCCTCAACAATGATTCCCCCTACCTTCGCCTATTCCGCTCCCCTCCAAACTACACCAAATTACGTAGCTTTGGATGCCTCTATTATCCCCGGCTTCGCCCATATACACCCCACAAGTTAGCCCCAAAGTCCATTCTCTGCATCTTTGTTGGTTACTCGCACACGTAAAGTGCGTATTACTGCCTTGACCCCACCTCCCATCGGGTCTACACCTCCCGCCATGTCCGTTTCGTTGAAACCATATTCCCCTACAACTCCCTCACCTCTACTACCCCCATCCCTTCCGCTCCCCTCCCTCTGATTAGCACACCCTATTCATTCCCATTTTGAACACTACACCCTCCGTACAACCACCACCCCATGCCCCCACTCCTCCCCCTGCCCCCCTTCAAACTCTTCTTCCCTTAACCAACCATCTCCCTCCATCCAGCCTGAACCAACCCATGCCCAAATAGCAAACCCGCGCGATCGCCCCCTTCTTCCAGTAACTACGCACGATTGCCTCCCTGAATCGCGTGATCGCCCCCTCCTTCTAGAAACTTTGCGCGATCGCCCCCCTCACCCGCGCGGTCTCCCCCTCCACCCAGCAGCATCGTTCCCCCTCCTACCCGCACTATCACCACTAGGTTATCCCATGGAATTACCAAACCCAACTCCAAGTATGCCAACATATCCCTACTCACCTCACCCACAAGCCTTCCTGCCACTACCAAAAAATCTCTCTCTATCCCACACTGGCATAATGCTATGATTGAGGAATTTCAGGCCCTCACTCAGAACAACACCTGGAATCTGGTTCCCTCTGCCACTGCTCACAACATTGTCGGGTGCAAATGGGTTTTTGCATCAAGTACAATCCTTACAATATAATTCAGAAATACAAGGCTCGGCTTGTAGCCAAGGGCTTTCACCAACAACCTAGTGTTGATTATACCGAAACCTTCAGCCCTATTGTCAAACCCGCTACTGTCAGGCTCCTTCTCTCTCTTGCCACAACTAACCTTTGGCCTCTTCGCCAGCTTGATGTCAACAACGCCTTTCTTCAATACGCTCTCTAAAACTGTGTTTATGACACAACCCCCCAGTTTTGAGGACTCCACCAATCCCTCTCATGTATGTCATCTCTCCAAGGACATTTATGGTCTCAAGCAAGCCCCTCATGCTTGGTTTCAAGAACTCAAAACCTACCTCACCACCTATGGCTTTCACCCCTCTCTAGCCGATCCCTCCCTCTTTATACTCAACAAAACACCATCCCCAATTTATCTTTTGGTTTATGTTGATGACATCATTGTCACCAGGCCGTCACCATCACTCCTTCAGTCATTCATCACCAGCTTGTCAAATCGTTTATCTCTCAAGGATCTCGGTTCTCTGTCATACTTCTTGGGTGTTGAGGTTGTCCCCAACAAAAATGGAATCCTTCTCTCCCAAACAAAATACATCCATGATCTTCTCACCCGTCACAACATGATTGACTATAAACCACTCCCCACCCCGATGGTCACATCACCATCTCTTATGAGGTCCACTACCGCTCCCGATGTTAAACTAACTTCCTATCGTGCTATTGTTGGTGGTCTTCAGTACTTGTCCTTCACTCTTCCTAACATTGCCTTCTCTATAAAGAAGCTCGCTCAGTTCATGCAAAATCCCCAACCGCCTCACTGGGTTGCTCTCAAGCGGCTCCTCCGCTACCTTTATGGCACTATGCACTTGGGTCTCCAGATTTACTCGAAGTTTTCTCCTTCCCTTCATGCCTTCTATGATGCGGATTGGGCTGGTGACAAAGATGATTTTGTGTCTACCTCTGGGTTCTTTGTTTATCTTGGACGCAACCCGATTATTTGGTCCACCCGCAAATAACGTGCCCTTGCCCGGGCCACTACTGAGGCCGAATTTCGTGCGATTGCTGACACCACTGCTGAGCTTACTTGGGTTCGAAGCTTGCTTACTGAGCTCGGGATTTCTCTCCCTTCTACACCAGTTATTTATTGTGACAACCTCGGTGCTATAACTTATTCACCAAACCCAGTCTTCCACTCTCGGATGAAACACGTGTCTCTCTCATTCCACATTGTTCGTGAACAAGTTCAGTCTGGCTCACTCCGTGTGCAACACATCTCTGGCAACGATCAGCTCGCTGATGTTTCGACAAAATCGCTTCCCTGTATCCACTTATTTCCAAGCTTGGTCTTCTCCAAGGATCGTCCAGCTTGCGGGGGCGTATTAAGGAAACATCTCCTAATGTTTCCTAAGTTACTTGTTTGACTTTTTCTAGATTATTCTTGTCAATATTCTCATGTATTTAGGTAACTAAATATTTGTATTGTGATTAGAATAGGAAATTCAATATCCTTATTAGAATAGGACTCTCTCTTGTACTATATATTTGAAGGTTGTGAATAATGAAAAGCAAGTTTTCCAATCTTACACATCTCACCATCCATGAGTGTACATTTCTAGCCTTCATGTCCTTGTGCACGATTGTTAGCCGAGAATCCTCATGCAGGTGGTATCGAAGTCCCTTAGCTATTCCATCGACTATGTTTAATTGAGTTCCTTGCATTTTATTAGGTCTGTCAACAAATAGAAACTTCCGGTAAGAATTAATCTACCTAATGCAAGAATGAAAATATCATGTTTTTAAGGAGTATGCTTTACTTATTTGTAGATTGTTTGTACAATGATAAAATTGTACGAAATCTATTTATTTTAATATTTATAAATGACATAAATATTTTGCAACGGACAAAAAAGGAAATACGATATTTATTATGAAATGGAGGGATCTAATACTATTCTCAGACAAAAAGAAACAACTAAAAAGATCTCATATGAGTGGAAAAACGGATACATTACCACCAGGCTGTTGAACTGATTTTTTATAATTCTACACAGCTAAACTGATTATATAGGCTGCTACTGCATCCGGTATTACTTTCCATATGTTATGTTAGTTCCTTTAAACTATTGCCGACGGTATCAAGTCCTTCAAAATAAGGGAACAACTCACGAGATCTAGAAGAGTGAAAGAACTAGAAGAAGAAAATTAGTCAAAAATTTATCCCAAATTGGGAATGGTAACCGTTAATTGAAGCAATACTCAAGGATTTGAGACGATGTTGAGAAAATTCCCAGGCTCGAATCCGAGAACTTTGGTTATTCTAGAATACCCCTACCAGGTTATCTAGGCGCTTGTTGGTATTTCATTCGGTGTTTTGAGTACAAACGTATATATACAAGATATCTTGATCAACAAGAGTTCGAGATATCTCCTAGAGATCTATTTTCCAAGATAAACTTGATTTGATCAAATCAAAATTAATCTAATCTAAAGCATACTTATAATATTCTTGAACATCTCCAATCAAGTCTAAATAATACAAAATTTCATGTAATATACTTTCACTGCTAATGATAATGAGATGGTTTCCAACCCAAGGTTGCTGATAGACCAACCATGGCTTCAATTGTTCTCATGCTTAGCAGCTTATATCAATCACCCTCCCTTAACGTTCGGGTTGACTGGCCTAGTGCCAAGGCTAGTGTGGGTGGAAGACTTCCAATATTGTAGGCATATTGAATATTCAAAGAGAACTTTGTTGAATTTAATTAATAACCCTTGTGATTATATTTATGAAATGGGAAACCTAAACTTAATTTTACTCCCTCCGCCCCATAGTAAAGAGTTGGTCTTATGAAAAACGCGTTTTTCCTGTCACTTAGGAAAAACGTGTTTTGGGTTCCCCGTTTATGCCAGTGCCTGTTTAACAAAGTGCCGGTGTGATAAAGTATTAGTGCATGTGTAACAAAATGTCAGTGAAAAAAGTGTCAGTACCAATTTAACAAAGTGCCAGTGTAAACTGGCACTGGCACATTGTTAAACTGGCACTGACACTTTTACACGGGCACTTTTATATACATGAACTGGCACTCTTCACACTGGCACTCTGTTCCACTAACACTGGCACTTTGTTACACTAATATTTTTGCTGGCTCTCAAAAACACAAGCACCGGCAGTCAAAAAAACATGGACTGGCATTCAAAATCACGTACACTGGCACTCAAATACACATACACTGGCACTCAAAAACACTGATAATTATTTTTGCTGGCTCTCAAAAACACAAGCACTGGCATTCAAAAACACATGGACTGGCACTTCAAAATACATGGGCTGGCATCTGAAATTGGAATTAAAATTGGAACTGGCAAAAAGGATTTGGGAACGGTGAGCAAGAAAAAGGCAAGATCAATTCGAAGGAAGCCAAGGAAATGATTCAAATCCACGTACAGGAGAGCATCAACAATGGCAGTATCTTCTCAATTGACAAAAGGTTTCATTCCAATTTCTCTCTCTACTTTCAGTCGCCCTTCTCAATTGACAAAAGGTTTCATTCCAATTTCGATGAACAGTACCCGGAGACCAGATTCGAGAATCGCCATTAATGGTCGGAGGAAATTGGGTCCTTTCAAGATTCAATCCATGACTTCTTCGCCTGCCTCTTTTGGGTTTCGATTGGAACTGGTCAGAGCGATTGTCCGGTGAATGTTTTTAGAGATGATGCGAGAAAACAATGAAGAAGACGATTGAGGAGCCGGCAATGGTGAGGAACTCTGTTTGCGTTTAGAGAGAGAGAGTAGAGAGAGAGAGTCCGAGCGCGACGGGTGAAAAACACGTTTTTTGTTAAGGTTAAAAAAACGCGTTTTTTACAAGTTTTTTGCCATAATAAATACTCCCTCCGTTCTGAAAAGTTAGTCTCACTTTTTTAAATGATAACTTGAATCAACTTTGAGCAATAATTTAGGTTTGCTTTAATTGTCCTAATGAATATCTTAAACTTGTTATTGATACACGATCGTAAATAATATCTTTAACATGTTTTAGATTCTCATTAAATAATTAAAACTAACTTAAATTATTACTCATAGTTGACTCAAGTTAACAAAAAAAAAAAGTGAACTAACTTTGCGCGACGGAGAGAGTAATAAATTTCACACTATTTTTTTAATTTGTTTAAAAATAAATATCTTATTTCTAAGAAAATAATTGTTTTAGTGTAAAAACAATGTGTGACTGGCCTAAACTTTTACAAGTGTGACTGACCAAGTGCCAAGACTAGTGCGGGTGGAGGACATTGAGGTCCACCATTAAGACATGATTTACACTACTCACTAAGCCATTTTATGGTTTAGGAATATTTTGCTACAAATCACCATCATAGAAGGTGAACTTTCTTGTTATGCTTCATGACTCAGCATTCCACTCCTTTGTATCTTAAGACTGCGTAATGTTTTCCTACCCTCCCAAATAGCAGTAGATGGAGGATTTCCTCTTATTAAAATTACTAAATTACCTATTACGTGTAATAGCATATTAACTTACTAAGGGTCGAATTCATAGGAATAGAAATTAAAGTAAAACAAGTGTATTTTATTAGCACAAAATCTAGGGAGAAACGCGTTTCTCCGTCGCTTATGGAGAAACGGGGCTTGTTATGTCGTGCGACATACCTAGCCACAAAAACTGGATATCACTTCATCAGCTTCTGGATATCCAGAAGCTTTGGAAAGGATATCCAGAAGCTTTGAAAAGGATAGCCAGAAGCTTTGAAAGTATATCCGTAAAACCAAATATTTTTACGGATATCCTTTACAAAGCTACGGATATCCATATTCAATGTTCGGATATCCGGAAGCTTTGTAAAGGATATCAGGAAAAAATACTTGGTTTCGGATATCCTTTACAAAGCTTCGGATATTCATTTCAAAGCTTACGGATATCCAGAAGCTTTGTAAAGGATATCCAGAAACTGGCTACTTACGTCGCGCGACATAATAAGCCCCGTTTCTCCATACGCGACGGAGAAACGCGTTTCTCCCCAGACGCACTCTTTTATTAGTATATAAAAGTAACCAAGAAAATGAGAATTTGATTTGAGCAATTATTAATCTAAAAAAGCAAAATAAAACACGAAAAGAATAAGGAAGCAAAAAATTCATGAATTGGGGATAATAACAATTATCATTTTATGTTATTTAAATCGTGTAAAAGGAATGCAATCTTATTCAAGGGTTCATTCACAAAATTCTAAAATTAAGATGTTAATATATTACGTGTCGATTATAACATTAAAATCCTAATATCTCAATCTTGTTAATATATTTCGTAAAGTCGATACAAACATTCAATAGATTCAATTTAAATAATAAAAACATTATAACCTAGATTCATTGATTTTCATGAAGTCATCAATCGAATTTAATCTTCTTACAATGATCAATTGTATAATTCATCCACATAAATGCAATGATTTATACCCAAATAGATTCAAAAGCCAAAAGTATATTAACATACAAATGAAGCCAAAGAATGATCTTGAAAAATGTTAAGAGAACAATAATGATAGAGAAATAGAAAGAATTAAATCAATAGCATAAAGATTCAATTGTTACTTATCCAATACACGAATCAAGAATTTAGCCTTGAATGACCATTAATCAACAATGAAAACATAAAATCTTGTTTTTGAATCTTCAAAATAATAAAAACCATAAATTAATATATACAAGAGGAGAAGAGTGGGAGGAAGAGATAAAGGAGATATAAAAACCTATTTTAGGGGTTCTTTATATGGTAGGAGAAAAGTGAAATTACTAATTGCAGCCAAAATTGGTCAAATTCTGGTCAAATTCGAATTCAGCATAAAATCCGTCACAAATTCTGTCTCTACTTCCGACACAAACCATTTGTGCGATCACCCTAGACAATTCGCGTGCTCGCCCTTGATTTCTAGACAATTCGTGCGTTCGCTCCAATTGTGGAGCGTTCGCTCCCTTCATTTCAGTTTAGTCCCTCTGTTTCCCTCTTTTGCACTTTGGCCCTTTAACTTTCAAAATACAGCTTAAATCCTCCATTTTCTGCCTAATTTCACTTTAGCCCATGTACTTTTAAAACAATAACAAATATATTAAATTTCCATGGTTTTTATCAGAAAATAGGTTTGGGAATATATCCTTTGAATATGTGAAACCACATCTATCAAATACCCTCAAACTTATCTTTTGCTCGTACTCGAGTAAAACAAAACTAAACTACTAACTAATTAAAACAAAAGAAATTATTTTTGGGATTATTCAATTCACATAATAGGTTATTGACATAACAAGTCTTAGATTCTTCACAACACAGATAATCTACAAGTATTATCGTGAATATAGGATTATATTTACATGGATGCATCTAACTTATAATTCTCTACCACAATATGATAGATGAATGAAACATGGGAGATTATTGTCACCAAAGTAAGATATTTTATAGGGTCCCTTGTGTCATGCTCTAAATCAATGATCATAATATGAAATTTTGCAGAAGGACACTCATATAAATGTTTAAACAAAACTGTCAACCCGGCTACTCTTTAGGGATCATATATGGCTTTGAAGCTTGAATGTATCGCGAAAATCGCAGGATAGGTTCACGGTTACAAATGTAAATAAGGACATATAAAGTTAAGCAAGTGAAATTATGAAGTCTTCATCATACATCCTCATATTGAATTTAACTCTCGGCTGCATGCCAACCCATTGATTCAATCCCCAAATTTATAATTTTGCATATTTTCACACATTGAGTTGATCACCTTTCTTTTACTTTGTCACTTTCCACTTCAATATAAAAGAGGGCAAGGATTTCTTTTCAAATTCTTCTTTACTTTTTTTCCTTCCTTTTGCACATATAGATCACGAATAATATGCATTAGATACTTTGCTCAAGCTCCTATTTTAAATACGCCCCAATCTTTGTTTCGGGTGTAGGGTAACAAGCCTGCAAAGTATATTTATACAATAACATTTTAATTTAAATAATGAATTATATATAAAACAAAAAGGAACCAACTTATATCAAATTAATGAAGAGTTACTTACTGTACATAATGTGGCGATATCTGGAGATACGCCCTCCCCTCGGAATCATCAGGAGTGGTACTCGTAGTAGTACCAGTCCAAGAGGAGGAACTGATACTACTATGAGTAGTGTCGTCATCACCAGCACCGGTAGCACCGGTATCAGATCGGGATGGTTGCGTCCCAGTAATAGATGTGTATAACGGGCGTGTCTTCCTGCCAGCTCTACTAGAATTTTTCATACCTAAATACACTAAAAATATTAAAATATAAAACTTTAACAATAGGAAATAATATATTAACAGATCTTAAAATAAATTTAAAGTTCTAATAATCTAAAGCATTCAGAATACATAAATTAAAAGAGTATGATCATTGAAATACAGATTTTTAGATGTTAAACTATTATGAATCTTCGTCCCCATCGTCATCACCGGACTCTGAATTACTACAAAACTCAAGTTCTTCATCATCGTCTTCGGACTCTGATGAATCAAACTTTGGTTCGACTTCCTCTTTCTCTGATTCATCAATTTCAATGTGCGCGAGATGACCTGAACGAGGTAGAGGAGGTGGCAAATTCACTGGTAAGAAATCCTCCTCAGGTTCATCAACATTTCGAGAAATATGAGTGACATCATCTAATGGATGATTAGCTGATGAAATGTTAGGTGGCACTGGCATTTCATCCTCTTGATAGGGTGTTTCTAATGACAACTCTGTTGTTGTATGTTCGTCAATCATGCTTCAAGCCTTAGTCTTCCAGACAGCCCACCATCCGTCGGGTCGCCGATGAGGGTAGGGTGTCATGTATACCTGTTATGCTTGAGATGCTATGATGAAGACGTCGTCGCCAACATGTATGGACGAGTCCTTTACATCGACGAGGTCAAATATGGTGTGCTTCTTAATACCTCACACAGCATCTCGCCACTCACAATTAAACTAGACAACATTGTTTCCACCCAAATACTCCACCTCGACTACTTCTTTTAGGACACCATAATAATCAAGGTTTCCTTTAAGATTCACACCGCTATTCCACGTTAATTTAAAGTCCCCATAAGTTTTGGTATGAAACACATAGCCATTCACGAAATAACCGTTGTATAAATTAACGTTTAAGTACGAAGTTGCTACTAAATGTCTTAACCTCGCAACTTTGGCATCACCCGGATGTTCAGTTATCTATAAGACAACAAGTAACCAATTTAATACAACTTTAAGATTGAATGTTTAAAAAAGTGTATAGAATAAATTTGAATGAAACGAAATATTTACATATTTCCTTAGCGAGTTTGGAAATTCTTTGTCTGTCCTAATTGCGATGAGTTTTGGAGATAAATCTCGAGCTAAATCTTCAAACATTCTGCAATAGGGTTAAACAAGGCATTTCATATGCTGGTAATTAAACATGCATAATTTAATCGACGAGGTGTAAACATATCATCAATGACTTACTTGACATATTCCTCAACCTCGTCACTGTTAAGAAGAACATGGAGTAAGACCGCATCAAACTCTTTAGCGGTTAACATACGCGTACCAACCCGTTTGTCGAGGAATCGACCAGGGGATGAAAATACAGAGATGCTTCCATTAGACACAGGACAACCACCATCATAATTGCGGTCAACCCTAGTCAATCTCGTATCAACATCAGGATGAAAATTTGTTCCGACAAAGACAACAATCTCATCTATAATAACAGCCTCTGAAATTGAGGCCTCGACCATGACCCTATTGCTCATCTTCCTTTTCAATTGGCCTAGATACCTAAAGTCAATTGTAGATTAAAACATAAACAATGCTAAAGAAGGTATATTGTTAACCCTTAAATTATCTAGAAATAGAATAAATTCAATTATCTCTCAAATGGATACATCCATCTGTATTGAACTGGACCACCGACTCTAGCTTCGTATGCCAAGTGGATCGGTAAATGCTCCATAGAATCAAAGAACGAAGGAGGAAATATCTTCTCAAGTTTGCACAAAGTCACTACGATGCTCTCCTCAAGCTTTTCCATTTGATCAACACGTAGTGTGGTCGATGTTAACGCTCGGAAAAACTCACTTAACTCTGTTAACGCCACCCAGATATTTTCAGGCAAGAGATCCCTGAGAGCAATCGGAAGTAGTCTATCCAGCAAAACGTGGCAATCATGACTCTTCAAACCCTGCATATTCCCCTCCTCTACATTGACACAATTACCAATGTTAGACACATAACCATCTAGAAGCTTTAAGTCCTTTAGCCATTTCAGGAGGAGGTGTTTGTTTTCCTTTGTAAGCACGTATTGAGCCACCAGTTTCACTATTTTACCATTGAACTCAGACAACTCTAAGGCCGACCGCTTACATATTTCCTTAAGGTCCATTCGACCTTTGACTGTGTCTTTAGTTGTTGCCTTGAAATCCATCAACATGTTAAAAACATTATCGAATACATTCTTCTCAATGTGCATCACGTCAAGGTTATGTCGAATGATATTTGTTTTCCAGTATGACAAATCCCAAAATATACTCCTCTTGGTCCAGTTATGGGAAGTCCCAAACCCTTGTATTTTGCCCTTCGAAAACTTTTTCCCCCATCGAGGATCGGGCAATCTAGATACCTCGCTATAGACCTCGTCACCACTCAAACGAATCGGGGGCTCATCTTGATCATTTTTATTATTTTTAAACGGATTCTTCTGGGTCCTGAATGGGTGGTCATCTAGAAGAAATTGTCCATAGCAATCGAACCAACATGGTTTTCCAGAGTGCTTGAGCGTGAAAGACTTTGTGTCACTCATACAATACGGACAGGCCAACTTCCCATGGGTGCTCCAACCTGATAAAATCCCATATGCAGGGAAGTCATTAACTGTCCACATCAGTGCAGCCTTCATGCTGAAATTCTCTCGCTTGAAAGCATCCCATGTTTCGACCCCATCCTCCCAAAGCTGTTTCAATTCGTCCATCAAAGGTCGGATATAGACGTCAATGTTCCTCCCAGGGCTGTTTGGTCCGGGGATTAATAATGACAAGAACATGTAGGGATCACTCGTACACAACCAGGGGGAATATTGTAGACAGTGGCTATAACCAGCAAACAAGAGTAAGATTTTGCCCCAGGACTAAACGGATTGAAACCATCAGAGCAGATGCATAACCGTATATTTCTTACTTTAGACGCAAAGTCAGGATAAGTCTTATCAAAGTGTTTCCATGCCTCCCCATCACTGGGATGAATCAACACACCCTCTTCACGCAAACTTTCCTTATGCCAACGCATTGCTTCTGCAGTAGATTTAGACGCGTAGAGGCATTGCAATCTCGGAATCAACGGCATGTAACACAACTACTTATTGGTTTGTTTTTCTTGTGTTTTGAACTACCCCTCCGATTTGGCTTATATCTACTTTCTCCGCAAATTGAACACTATGTCTTCTGTGAATCTTCTTAGTAGAATAGCATGCATTCATTCTTACACGCATCAATCTTTTCATAACATAGCCCAATATGCCCAACCAACTTCTTTGTCTCATAAAAGTTTGTAACCAGCTTATTTTCTTTCGGCAACAACCGCTTAATTTCTTTCATGATACGATTATTAGCAGACTGGCTAATATTGCAATCAACCTTTATGTTAAGGAGCTCAGCCACAGCCTCCAACACACTGATCTCGCAACTTGGATAGACCTTCTCTTTAGCAGAGTCCATAGCATCATTAAATTTCTTGGCTGCAGGAGTTGGTTCCTGCTGTTGGTTCTCTGACCAATTGAATTCAGGACCGACTGAATCCCTAACCATATCTTCCATATTCAAAGGTGGTTGTTCATTGTCCTGAATAATAGGTTCGGGTTCAGGAGGTACATGAATATTCCTGGGGGATTATTCGCAACATTTGAGCGCAATATCATTTGCTCACCATGAGCTATCCACCGTTTGTACCCAACTTCAAACCCGTTATGCAAAAGATGTTTCAGAGTATCGATCACGCGTAGAAACTTGGTATTATGACACTTGAAGCATGGACACCTAATCTTATCACCATTCATGTAACTGAGATTTGATGTAGCAAATTCAATAAACTCCTTCAACCCTCTTATAAACTCAGGAGTGATACCCATTAGATTCGGCAACCTCCGATTGTACATCCCACTACGATCATCATTGACAGACATCACTCCTGCATTGCAATCTATATATTATACGTACACTCAATCTAATCGACGGATGAAACAAAATTGGGATGTTAATAATTATTTGATTTCATAATATATTAACAGTTTAGATCTAATTAACGTATTATCATTCCCTAAATTTGAATTACAAACTTAAAAGCAACAAGACACTTCATTTAGGTTTAGAATTGGGGTTGGCTTCTATCCCATCCCGAAATGCACGATTAAATGAATTGCAAATATCACTTTGTCTACTTGCTTTATAATCGAAAATCAAGAAATTTCGGCAGCATAACCACATGGTTCTCCAAGTGCACGACGTAGACTAGGTCAATCAAACACTATCGATTAGAATCGACGGTATGTAATCAACTATGTCTAGTATACACTTAGAGAACAATAGGAATGCAACTGAAATATCTCAACTATCGACTATTAAAGCAATTTTAATAAACAAAGATGATATTTACAAAATCATATAATCGTGCATTTCAAGACTCTCCACACGAACAAATGAAGAATCAATGACTACATGTTGACCTCAACATGATAAGTTAAAGATTCTTAAACGGGTTTCTAAGCTTTTGTATTGCACACAGCCGTCACAACGTTACGTCGTAATATTAATTTTTATTCATTATTGTAAAATGCATAATTTTACAATAATGAATTAACACACACATCTATCACATTTTTTAAATTATTAATATTGTGAATAATTTTAAATATTAATATTTAATTCTTTGTTATAAAATATATAATTTTACAATGATGAATTAACATTTATACACATCTATTTTTTTTTAAATAGTTAACATTTAAATAATAAATTTATTTTAATTTTTTATTCCTAGAGACCTTTAACTCTTTAATTGATCTGTGTCTTACAACAAACACCCTTAATTAATGATCTAAATAATAAATTTATTTTAATTCCTCAAACTTCTATGCGGTACTCATAATACACGCTACACCCATTTAGGATTATCGAACGGGTTTCTAAGCTTTTAAGTTTATTCGGGAGTGGTATACAAATGCAATTGAGATGAAGTGACCAAAACTGCATGAGACCCAACATTGGAATTGTCAAGTTAAACAATGAAATCTAACTATCCATAGTGTACAACACATACCAAAGTGGGGTTTAATGAGTTCTGCATTGGAAATACAAACACAAAAGGAGTGCCTCAATTGAAAATTGTAATGCTAATCCTGACTCTCAAACATTGATTCAACTTGGAGCATAATAAACCCATTCTCAATCAAACCTAGAATGAAGGGATCCTTAAATGTATCAAATTGACTTTAAAGACTCAAATGGGAGGTCAATTTGGGATTCAGGGATCAATCTTTTAAGGTGAAACATCTAACAAAAGCCTTCAATCAAAGTTATGGCTACCAAGGAAATAATGGAAAAAAAACTACATGTACTAAAACAATACAAGAGTAAGAAACACTTACTTTAACTAGATGAGTCGCCGGAGCTGGAGAAGAGGAGTAACTGCCAGATTTTTGACCTAGAAATTGAAACAATGGAAAAAAAATTATTACCCATTGGAAGAAAAAAACACAACAAAATAATAAGAAAATAAAATGGAACAAGAATAAAAAAGAACTTACTGATATATATCAACAAACTCGGTCAGAAAATAGTCGAATTTGGTGAAAAATAGTCGAAAATTGAACAAATGGACCGATCTATGAACATAGGAGCAAATATTATTTTTCTAAAAAATAAATACAGAAATTACTTAAATGGGATAAGATTAAAATTATTACTGGTATATTTCAATAAACTCAGTCAGAATTGGTTAGAAATGAATGGAATCAGTAGAAAGGGGAGGGGGAACCATGGGCGGTGGAGATAGTAGAAAGGAAAGGAAATGAGAGAGATCGAGATTACACTTACCGAAAAGAGAGAGAGAGAGAGAGAGAGAGAGAGAGAGAGAGAGTGTGTGTCTGGCCGGTGTGTGTGCGCGTGAGGACGGCGGCGGCAGCTTCGTGGCAGTGGAGAGGGTGGACGAGGGAAGAGAGAGAGGCTGAGGGAAGAGAAAGAGGCTGAGGGAAGAGATGAGATGAGAGATCGTAAACCTAGTTTCTGTGAATTTATACTTAAATCCAACGGCGGAATTATTCCATCTGTAGTAATTAAAACCAGCGACGGAATTATTCCGTCGGTAGTATTAAAACTCAGCAGCGGAAATATTTTGTCGGTTGTAATTAAAATCAGCGGCAGAATTATTCTTTCGGTATTATCAAAACTCTATTCCGTCGGTATTAACAAAATTCAGCGCCAAAATTGGAAATCAGACCGCCAATTTGCTAAATATCCACCGACGGAATAATTCCGCCGCTGATAAAATTCTACTGACGGGTTATTCCGTCGATAGTAAAAAAAAATCAGTGCCAAAATTGGAAATCAAACCGCCAATTTGATAAATATCCACCGACAGAATAATTCCGCCGCTGATAAAATTCTACTGATAGATTATTCCGTCGGTAACCAGTCATCGTACATCATTAGCGATATTGGAACGAATATTCGGCGAATATTCATTTTTAGTGGCGGAATTTACTGGCGGAATTAAATTCCGTCGGTGTAAACATTACCAAATTCATTCCGCCGCTATATAGCGACGAAAATATTCCGCCGCTAATTTATTCGTCGCTAAAGTCCATATTTCTAGTAGTGATACTTTACATTTTTCAATACAATTATATTTCCATATTAATAATAACAATTAAGATTTTAAAATTAAATCACCCTCAAATCATCATAGACTCTTGTCAACATTTCAAAATATGAAAAGAACAAAAATTTTAAATTTTTCTATTTTTTGGATAAACCCACAAACTCGGAGAGATATATACCCCAAAACTCAAAACATCCTATGTCATCATAGCAAAGAGAATTAAAACATGCGTTAGGTTCGAAGGATGACATGACACAACACAACAAATAATTAAAGCAAATAAAACATACCTAGTTGGGTTGCCTCCCAATAAGCACATTTGGTTAAGATCGTTAGCCCGACCGTAGTCCCAATTCAATGGGGATTGAAGGTGTCCATATTCTCTTTGGCTTTAGCTTTTCTTCCCTTGGCCCACCTTATAGCTTCGTGGGCACAAACGTCCATGGCCTTCCACACATAAGTATCATTCTTTATAAGCTCAGGTGGAGCCAAAGGAATTTTTGTGGCCTTTTTTTGGCCTTTTTCTTTTTCTTATTTTTCATGGGGGCCTGTCCCCCAAGCTCATTTGGTGCCTTGGTCTTACACACATCAAGCACCTCATCTTTATCAACAAACATATGAGAGAAGCTATCTTGATCATCAATACTAGCAATAAAAGAATAAAAGATATCAAGAAAATAGCATTCCTCAATTTGAGCATATGAATTATTACTTTCAGCTTTTAGATGAAAAAAGGATTTTAATTTTGACTCTGACTCCTTATGGGGTTAGTCTAGAGGGTGATAAGGTCCCTCAATCAAAGAGTGTTTGTCGGCCTTATTGTTACTAGTCATATCATGGACGTTCGCTTTATCGCTAGAATTCTCTCCGTCACTCTTATCTAATTTAGCACACTCATTCTCCTCTATGTCATCTAAGGACTCACAATCTTCCCCCTCATCATACATGGGGTGTTTCATCACATCATTAACCAATATTTCTCTCCTTTCATCTGCTATCATCATGGACAATTTCCCATTCCCCACATTTATTATTGTGTTAGTTGTGGCCATGAAGGGACATCCTAGCAAAATAGGAGGGTCTGTACACGTACTTCCTCCATTAACCGTATCCATAACAACAAAGTCAACGGTAACAATCAAGGTCCCCACTTGAACTAATATATCCTCCACAATGCCCATCGATCTTTTAATAGAATGATCCGCCAAACAAAGGGTCATTGTGGTGGGCTTTAACTCGGACAAACCCAATTTTAATTAAGTGGAGTATGGTAATAAATTAATGCTAGCGCCAAGGTCTAACATTACCTTCACCTCACTAGAATTCCCCATAGTAATATAAATTGTGAAACTTCCAGGGTCCTTTAGTTTAGGTGGGAGGACTTGTCGAACTATGGCACTAGCACTCTCTCCCATGATCAACATCTCATTCTTTCCGTACCTATGCTTTTTAGAGTTTAATTCTTTGAAAATTTTTGTATAGGCTGGAATGTTTTTAATCACATTAAGTAGTGGGAGGTTTATGATAAATTTGAAGAACATCTCTTCAATTCTTTCATTTGATGCTATATCTTATGCCTCATTAATCAACCAGAAAAAGGCACCGGCACCGGCGGTACATATGGCTTGGGGGTATATAAGTGTCTTTGGATTTTTCCCCTATCCATGTGTACTCTTTTCAGTATCTTCTTTAGAAATAGGAGGAGAAGGAGAAGAAGGTGAAGGAGAACTAACATCATTACTTACCACCTTGCCATTCCTTAGAGTAGATATGGCCATAGCTTGATGCCCTTGGCTCGAGAAAGTTTCGGGCTTGTGACTTTGAAGGGTTTCAGCAATTTTCCCTATTTGAGTTTCAAGCTTTTTATTGGCGGCACTTTGTTGCCTTGATTCCTTTTGTTGCTCCAACCTCATTCTTCCTAATCCCTCTTCCAACGGCTATTTCCTAGTCTTAAACTGCCCTTGGGGTGGTGAAGTATGTAGGGGTTTGCTTTGCTTACCTTGGTTTCCTCCCCATGAAAAGTTGGGATGATTCATCTACCCCGGATTATAGGTGTTGCTATATGGATTATTTTGCGTAGGCCTTGGGTTGTATCCATTGAGTGCATAGAAATAAATTGTGCACCAATAGGAAAAAAGTTAGTAGCATGAGTATGAAGACCACAAATAGAACGAGCATCTTGCATAACATTAGCACCAACAGAGGTACCTTTAGCATTAAACATAGCAATCAATTGAGATACTTGTTTGGCCAAATTATCATTAGCCTCTAACTCATGTACTCCTCTAGTCTTACCCCCTCGTACTCTTTTAATGGTAATTAGCAGCCAACATTTCAAACAAAGCATGAGTCTCTTGGGGGGGGGTTGCCTCCTAGTGTGCCCCCCGCTGCATTATCTACTATGGCTTGATTAACACGATTCAAACCGTCATAAAAAGTTTGATTAAGCAGAGGGCAAGGGAAAATTATAATGGGGACATTGCACTAGCATCATTTTAAATCGATCCCAAGCCTCATGAAAAGGCTCACCTACATCTTGGGAAAATCTTATAATCTTTTGCCTCATATTAGCCAACGTGGGATGGGGATAATACTTTTATAAAAAAAAAATCATGTAATTGATCCCACGTGCTTATATTTCTACGTGTCAACATCATAAACCAAGTCTTGTCCGCCCCTTTTAAAGTATAGGGGAAGCACTTTAGCCTAATTTGCTCATCGGTTACACCTACTTTGCCCGGAAAGTGAGATAATATCATCATTTACTAACGTAAAAAAAGTCAAAGGGTATTCGTCCGGTAAGCCTTGATAAATGGGCAACATATTAAAATATTAACCCTTGACTTTGAAATTCTTTGCCTTTTCAGTTAATACAATGCAAGATATAGAGGCATCGACTTTAAGACGACATAATTCCTGCATAGTTTGAGCTGATGGGATTGCCATCGCGGCTTTTTCCTCTTCTATCCTGGTGGTAGAAGGATTTAGGTCACTTTCGAGGGGATTGCCCTCTTTTTTTTCAAGCTTTTTCAAATGCCGACCTAATTTATCAATGTCGTCGTTCAATGACTCCAAAGTAGGATCAAAGAATGTCAACAAATCATAAACTAACAAAAATTAACTTGTTCGCAACACAAGTCCTCGACAACGGCGCTAAAAACTTGATGGAGGATTTCTCCCTCTTATTAAAACTACCTAGCAAGTGCACTAGTTTATCAATTTATTAATATTTTTACTTGCAAGGGTCAAATTCACGGGAAATAAAACAGAACAAGTGTAGTTTATTAGTTTATAAATGTAACCAAGAAAATGGGGGTTATTTGAGAAATTATTAATCTAAAAAAACAAAATAAAACACGTAAAGATAACAAGGAAGAAAGAGATTCATGGATTGGGGATCATAACAATCATCACTTTATGCTATTTAAATCATGTAAAAGGAATTCAATCTCATTCAAGTGTTCATTCTCAAAAACCCACACTTAAAATGTTAATATCTTCCGTCTATTCGATTATAACGTTAAAACCCTAATATCTCTATCTTGTTAATATCTTCCATGAAGTCGGTACAAATATTTGAAAAAAAATAGTTTGAACATTTATAATGTAAATTGTGCACCCACTGTCATATCATCCCAGATCCGCCACTACAAGAGATTCAATTTAAATAATAAGAACATTAGAACCTATATTCATTGATTTTCGTGAAGTCATCAATCGAATATAATTTTCTCAACAATTGTCAATTGTATAATTCATCCACGTGAATGCAATGGTTTATACCCAAAGAGATTAAAATGCCAAAATTATCTTAACATAAAATTGAATCCTAAAAATGATCTTGAAAAATGTTGAGAGAACAAGAATGAGAAAGGGATAGAAAGAATGGAATCGATATCATAAAGATTCAATTGTTAATTACCCAATCCAAAAATCAAGAATTTAGCATTGAAGGGCCATTAACAAAGAAAACATAAAACCTTGTTCTTGAATCTTCAAGATAATAAAAATCCTAAATTAATATGTAAAAGAGGAGAAGAGAGAGGAAAAGATATAGGAGATCTAAAACCCTATTTTAGGGGTCCTTCATATAGGAGGAAAGAGGGATTCCTAATTTGCAGCCAAAATTGGTCAAATTCTAGTCAAAATCGAATTCAACATCAAATCTGTCACAAATTCCGTCTCTGATTTCGTCACAAACCATTTATGTGATCGCCCTAGACAATCCGCGCGCTCACCCTTGATTTCTGGACAATTCGAGCGTTCGCTCCCTTCCTTCTTTTCAGTTTAGTCCCTCTTTTGCACTTTGGTCCCTAAACTTTCAAAACACAACTTAAATGCTCCATTTTCTTCTTAATTGCACTTCAGCCCCTGTGCTTTCAAAACATTAACAAATACATTAAAATTCCAAAATTTTGAGCAGAAAATAGGTTTGGAAATATATCGTTTGGATTGGTGAAATCACATCCATCAGCAGTCTTAAGATTGTTTAATGTTTTCCTACCTTGTACCTTATATTAGTCAAACTAGATGGATGGATGAGATTGTAGATGAAATGAACGGATGGATAAGTGCACATAATAACGAGTGAAATTTCTGAAACAGCCCTAAAATCTTTTATAAATGTGGACCTTTAAGAATACGGACAGCCAAGAGCAAGGGCACACGTACACTAGATTGTTGTGTATTCTGACTGTACAGGCCTAAACTCCTTAAAAGTGTACCAATTGTTGGGTATGCATTATTTAACCCTCCTAGATTAGCTTAAGATTTGATTGATACCATAACCTCCTCTCTATTTTAAGGACTTTAGGCCCATATGTAATGAAGTTTAGACTTCAATTTTTTAGCTAAGTCCATTTTATAGAATAGGATAAATTAGGCTTGAAGACTGGCACAAGACTCATTGGATTTGAGGATGGAGTTCAAATGTTTCAGACCGTCTTGCCAAAACCACCTAGTAGAACCGCTCCTTGCAAACAACTTGGTGGAATCCTGATCTGAAACCGCCTTTTGAACTCCAGTGTGCAACCGCCTTGAGTGAACTGCATTTGATATGTAGTTCCAACCACACTGATGGATCCTCCACTGGTGAAACGCCCCTGTCTAAACTGCTCCTCACCAGGACCGCTCCAATGATTGAAGACTTGAAGTGAACCACATTTTACCGTTGGAATTCACGTCAGCAATATCAAATGTCAACCACCATATATTGTCACGTGACTCAATGTCAGAGAAGATATGCAAGGATCTTGAAAAGGTGACAGATGTCCTAACTACCTTATTTGCAGCTGGAGCCTGATCAGCTTTACGTGCAACTGCTGTACCAAGGACAAAAGTGGTTATCAGTGGACCAATGGGAAAGCATCAGTACAGTCCTTGCAACAGCTGTATCCAAAGGCTATATCCTTGATGCTTGGGTATAAATACCCCCAATCTTCACCATTTGAAGATTGCTTGAGAAATTGATTTGCTGTGAGTTCATACGAAGTTGAAGTTCTGCCTAGAAAATTTCCAGTCCTTTGAATCTTCATCTTCCACTTCAAGAAATATATCCCAGCCCAGAAATCAAGCCTTAACACCATCAAGAATCATTGTGCTCTACATCTCAAAGATCTAAAGAGCCTTGATCTTGTTCTCACACACACACCTCACTTGTTTAATCACATAGATTATTCATTTGAGATACATTGGTTATAGTCTAGGATTCGATCTTCATAGAATAGATTTAGGTCTGAGTTTGAATACTTTGTAACTTGTAATCTCTCTCATACTCAATATAAAATCTAACTCATAGAAAATCCAAGACTAACCATCTTGGTAGTGGACGTAGATCGTTTATCGATTGAACCACTCCAAATATTTGTGTTCTTATATTTCTGCATTTATTATTTCTTGTGCTTATTAATTATCTATCTTTTTCTCTGTTTGATCTTAATTGTAGTTATCCATTATTGAGAATTGTGTTTGGAGTTAACTTTGTCAAAACCTCACTTTTGTTTGTAAACCGCACTCACTATAACCGCACTATAAACCGCTTTACAAACCGCACTCAAAACCGCTTTGTATCTTCTAAATATTTCGCTGTGCATTTTGCAACTCTACTTGCAGTTTCTTATTAACTGTAAGAGGTTTTGTAAGCAAGAGGTAAAGTTTTTAAAAGAGGGTGAAAAAATTGTAACAGCTATTCACCCCCCCCCCTCTAGCTGTTTTTCACCCTTGTTGCCACATTTGGGACCAACAAGTGGTATCAGAGCTAAACACATTTATAAAACCACTATTTTTCAAGCTTAACTGCTTGTGTGTCGATTCTATATGGCAAACTCAAAAACGATGACAACTGTTAACTATTCACACATTCCAATTTTAGACGAAGACCACTTCGACATCTGAAAGTGCCGAATGCTTATTCATTTGGAGACTATTGATGAGATGCTGGTGGAATGCGTGATCAATGGCCCGTTCATTCCCATGAAGGCCAACACCGATGCAACCACCAGTGCAGAAACTCCAGAAGTTAAAAAGCCAAAAGGCGAGTGGTCAGATGAAGAGAAGAGATTAGCTGCCTTGGACAGCAAGGCGAGGCACATCATTTCTGGAACCCTTCCCGTTTCAACCCTTCAAAAAGTGATGTATCTGAAAACCGCAAAGCAGATGTGGGATGCCATAGAGAGCTACCTCGAAGGTGATGACGAGTGCAAGGAAAACAAATTATATGCTGTTGAAAGATCCAACAACAACTTCAATAGGAAATCCAACGAAACCTTCCGTCAAACCTACGATCGCTATGTTGAGGTAGTTAATGCTTGTAGATATCTTGGCAAGACTTTAACTGATAAGAAAATCAATATGACTTTCCTAGCTGCTTTAGGTTCTAGATGGGTAAATAAAGCAACCTCTCTAGAAGACTCCAAAGTTTTGAATACTTGGTCGTTAAGTAACTTGTATGCAAATCTTAGAGTCTATGAGCTTAAATTAAATCATATTCAAGAGATTGGAGGGAAAACCAAATCGCTTTCCATGTCCGTCGTGGAACATGAGGAGAAACCAACCACATCCAATCAAACCGTTGATCCTTCCATATCAACCTCATCACTCATCGAAATGGATGATGATGATTTTGCCATGTTTGTGAAAAGATTACAAAAATTTAGAAAATCCTCAAAATCTTTCACAAAATCATTTTCTAAAGGCAAACCTCCAGCAACGTAAAGGGCTGCAGATACAAAGAAAAAGAGTGATCTAGTTTGCTACAATTGTAGAAAACCTGGTCACTTTGCATCTGAGTGTCCACAGCCTAAATATGAATACATTAAAAAGAAAACCTCTCCTGCGAAATTTTCTCGTCGCAAGGGAATGGTTGCTGAGGAGGAAGAAAATTCTAAGGAATTAGCAACTTGGATTGAAACAGACTCTGATGATGGAAGTGATGAAGAAACCGAAGAGGTTAATCTCGGCTTAGTTGCAGATGCTTCCGATGAGTCAGATACTGAGTCAATCGAGTCGCAAGATGTGGAGGATGAAGAGGTTTCTATAAAAATTCCAAATTTTAAATTGGATGGTGATATCAAACTTACTCCTAGTATTAAGATGGGCAATTGTTCGTATTCACATCCTATTTTTTCTTCTACAAATGCTTCACCTTCAAAAGTAATTCCAAAGAAGAAAATTTTGAAAAAGGTGGTGGAAGAAGTTTCTCCCATGGAACATGAAAGGATGTTCAAGGAAGCAGAAATGATGATCCAAAAATTCTCCAATGTTAAGAAAGGTTTAGGATTAGCTCATGATGAACTTTCTCAGTACAAGACGGAGAAAACAGTATTGAGGTCTGAGATTTCCAATCTTAAAGACCAGATCAAAAGTATGTCTCCTCTTGCTGATCAAAGCCGCATCCTTGAAACTAAGGTTGCTGCACTTCAACTTAGGAACGATGATCTGGTTGCTCAAAATCAAGAAATCCAAAAGATCATTGATGAGTGGACCAAGTCTCGTGTCACCTTGGATCAAATTTTCGAATCCCGTATGGCCAGTGGAACCACAGAAGGTCTGGGATTTCAAACAGGTGAAAAGGAGAAGTGTGCATCCTGTTGTGAAAAGGATGAGGAAATTTTAAAACTAACTAAAGAAATTCCTAAGGGGAAGCATGCTGCTTCTAAGGGTAAAGGACATGAACAAAAGGCTCCACTTAACTTCCATTATGTCTACCTAAAGAAACAGTTTGGGAAAAACTCTCAGATGAAAGGAAAAGATTATGAGAGTGAAGATGCAGAGGAGATTTCTTATGCAGCTGACCGCACCTCTACTCCAACCGCTACTGGTGGAATAGGTGGTGCTGCCAACTGCAAGGCTGACCGCCCTTCTTCTTCGACCGCACCTCCTGCCTTCAAAAGTAAGGTGCGTTCCTAGAAAAACCGCGGTCAAACCTAAGATACCTACCTTTGTCAAAGCCAAAATCGCTGTTCCCAAACTGCATGCAACTCCTAAGAAAAGTAAGGAGTTAATAAAACCTCATGATGCTTGTAGCTTTCATAAATGCTCTGCGTGTGATGGTTTAGGTCACAAGGCTACAGAATTCCTTTTGCGGTTCACACCCAATTCCAGGAAGAGTAACCCTCCTTTTGTCAAACAGGTGTGGGTCGTTAAAGGTTGCTAACCTCAGGACCCAAGGAATAAAGGGGAACCTCGTTCTTAATGTTTACATTTCAGGTCCTCTGCTTAATGGCTGGTCATTCCAAGGATAATGAATGGTATCTTGACAGTGGCTGCTCAAGACATATGACTGGAGATAGATCATTACTTGAAGATGTCATTGAAGCAAGTGGTCCGTCTGTAACCTTTAGTGACAACAATAAAGGCAAAACCATTGGGTATGGTGTAATAAGGAGAGGAAACCTAACCATTCAGAAGGTTTCTCTTGTTGAAGGACTCAAGCACAACCTCCTTTCAATTTCTCTATTTTGCGACATAGGAATGCTTTGCAACTTCACGTCATCAAACTGCTTTATCAAAGATAGCATTTTCAGAGTCACCCTACTCACAGGGATTTGTAAGAGTAATATTTACATTATTGATCTAGATTCTGCATGTAGTATTACTAATCTCTGTTTTGTAGCTAAAAATGTGAGCGAGAATAGTTGGCTATGGCAGAAGCGGTTGAGCCACTTGAACTTCAAGTATCTAGCAAAGATTGAAAGGGAAAACCTCGTTCTTGGTTTACCCAAAGTAGCTGACCACCATCCAGAGAAATGCAGTGCATGCCAACTTGGTAAGCAATCCGCGTCGTCTTTCTCCAGCAAGACCGCTCCCTCAACTTCAAGATGCTTACAACTGCTTCACATAGATTTGTTTAGACCCGTTACCACTGCTAGCATTGGAGGAAGTAGATATACTTTAGTGGTGGTGGATGATTATTCAAGATATACATGGGTTGGGATGATGATTTCTAAGGACGATTGCTATGACATCTTAACCTCCCTCTTTAGACGGCTCCAAACTCAGAAAGAAGACGACATCGTTAGTGTTCGATCAGATAATGGAACAGAATTTAAGAACAGTGGTGTTGCTCAGTATTGTGATGACCATGGGATTGATCACAATTTCTCGACTGCTGGTGATCCATAACAAAATGGGGTTGTGGAAAGGAAGAACAGGACGTTGATTGAGGCTGGAAAGACAATGATATTTGAAGCCAAGCTGCCTCAGTATTTCTGGGCTGAAGCAATCAACACAGCATGCTTCACTCACAACCGCTCCCTCATCAACAAAACCTATAACAAGACTCTATACGAGCTATGGAGAGGAAGAACCCCCAACATTGCATTCTTCAAGATCTTTGGCTGCAAATGCTTTATTCTCTACAACGGAAGAGAAAATAGAGATAAATTCGGAGCCAAGGCCGATGAAGGTATTTATCTGGAACCACTAACCTTGGACTTTGGTACTCCAAATATTCGAATTTCGATCTCGTAGGTTATTCAGATGCAGTTTATGCAGCTTGCACAATAGACAGGAAAAGCACTAGTGGGACTTGTCATTTCCTCGAGAATAGACTAGTTGCTTGGGCCAGCAAGAAGCAAACTTCAGTCTCAGTGTCAACCACAGAGGCTGAGTATATTGCTGCTGGAAGTTGTTGCTATCAAATCCTTTGGATGAAGCAGCAGTTGGTGGACTATGGAATTGAAGAAGGAAATTGCCCTATCATGTGTGACAACACTTCAACAATTTCAGTCTCCAACAACCTGTCATGCATTCCAAGACCAAGCATATAGATATCAAGTATCATTTCCTTAAAGACCATGTGGAAAAGAGGAATATCCATTTAGAGTATGTGGGGACAGACAACCAGATTGCTGATATCCTCACCAAAGCTCTGGACTCCAAGAGGTTTTCTTTCCTCAGAGGAGAAATGGATATTCTTGAACTTAAAAGATTCCATACTTTTTATTTATTAACTTGTGTGTTGAGTTTAGGTTGAAATTCCTATTGAGGATTCAAACCTCACCCAGTTGAAACCGCGTGCATTCAAACCGCTTGCTGCAGCTTGACCGCTTGAATTCAAACCGTGTTTCAACTTAGAGTAACTTCTATTTATCTCTTATCTTTATTAATAAAAAAAACTGTTCAAATTCCTTTTATTTATTCTTTAGTCCTTATTTTGACATAAGGGTATTTTTGCAAATGTTTTCCCACGTTATTTCAAAATTTAAATGCATTTAATGCAAAGGGGACATGAGCATTAAAAATCCTCATGTCAGCCGTCATAGGGTACTGTGCAGAAGGTGAAAGGTTGCAACATTTGATAACTTCAATCATTTTTTTCTGAAACAAACTGCCTGCCCCTTCACCTATATAAACAAGGTTTGGTGAAATTCTAACCTTTTTCACTGCCAAACCTCTGCACACGTACTCTCTCTTCTACCAACTTCTCTTTTTCTCTCTAAAAACCTCCATTTTCAAACCTTAATCTAAAATGACTTCAACATCTAAGAGACAAAGAGCCTCTACAGTAGCAAGGCCTCCCAAGAAACCCATCCTCGAAATGGTAACAATTTCCAACCTTAACTCTTTCAATTTCTAATTCTGTCATGGATGAACAGAAAACTTTCGTATGCCTTGTTCTCCATTTTGGTTGATTTTGTTCTTGATTCTCAGTCATTTTTGATGATTTTTGTTGGGTTTTGTACGGATTTTCATATGGGTTCAATATATGTTAGTTATTTTATGATCCATCCATGATTTGGGCACTGATTTTAAGTTTTTCAGTTTATGTTCTTCGAAAACCCATTTATGTGTTCTTGATGTTTCTTGATGATTTTGTACAAAAGTTGTTATTTTGATGTTATATTGTTAGTATACAACTTGTTAGGGTCATTTGATATGCTTTTGGTTATTTTGGTTAATTTCTTGCTGTTCTTCATGTTCTTCATGTTCATGGTTGTTCTTCGTGTTCTTCATGAAACTCATACATTTTTCTGAAAAGTTAATATGTTTTGGATCTTATGATTTTCCATCATGTTTCTATACTTAGAAAATTTTCAAGAAAATTTTTGGAATTTACTTCACACCTTGAACCGCTTACCCCCTTTCAAACCGCATGCATACATGTTTGAAACCGCCTATATGAAAACCGCTTATATTTTGCTTCAAACCGCATGCTTACTTTAAATGCTAAACCGCATGTTGAAACCACCTTTTCAAAATCCTTTGAAACCGCATGCTGTTTTATTCCTTCTTTATTTTTGAGATTTTACTTAGTATATAGGCTGGAAACCAAGACCTTCCCCTCTAAAACACTGCTTGCATGTGTGGGATAAGTTTGGATTGCAATGCCACGTACTAGTAATTTTGTTCTCAAATCCTCATTCTTTTCAGTATTCATAGTTCACTTGGGGTTTGAAATTCTTCATTTTCAAAACCGCACCATTGCTAAACCGCATGGGTGCTCGAACCGCTTGTGAACTGTGAATACAAAAATGGATCTAACACTTAATGTTTTTACTTTGTAGGATCCTAACACTTTCCTGCCTGGCTGGGAAGTCAATGAGCTAGAGCTTAGAAATGATTCTCTAGGAAGGGAATTGCTAAGGAAGTTGAGAGTTTCTGGAATTCTGCCCCTCTTCACCAAGAAGCAGAACTTCATTATCCCCTCCTTCGTGGACCAGTTTTACTCAACTGCCGTTCGTGAAGTCAGACAGCTTGAAGATGGTCCTAAAGTTACCTGCCTAACTACTGTTATAGAAGGCCTCAAGCTCTCTATTGATTACATTGACATCAGGAGACTCTATAATTTCAAAGTTGTTGGAGCTCCTGAAGAAGATGATCAAGTCATCCAAGATGCTGTTGCAGTGCAAACCGCCAAGGTCAAATCCATGGTTGGTCAGTTTAAGAAAATCCCAAGGAAAGGATTTGGTGAGATGATGAGCCACCTGGGATATTTAGTTAGGAAGTCAGTATGTGGAAAGACTGGGAACCACAATAACTTTACATCCCAACAATGGATGTATTGTTTAGCTATATTCATGGAAATAAAGCTGCATTGGCCAAGGATCTTATTCAGGGAGATATGTGGCAGTGTAGAGACATATCAGTCCAAAAGGAAAGGAGAAGAGCAGAGATGGAGACCATTCTGTAGGATCCTAACCGCCCTTCTTCTTGACTTTGATCATCTGGAAGATATAAGAAAGAAGAATCCTGAGCTGCTGATAGATTTAGGTACTGAAGAATCTCTGGGACTGCTTACCTGTCATACCTTCAGATATGCTAATGGAGATGCCTTGTATAAATCCCTCTACGATGCAGATACCTATCCTAAGAAGGAGGAATACAAGGCAATGAATCCTGAAACCGCACCTAAAGCGGTCACGAAAGGTGGGCAGAAAGGAAGAAGGCCTAAGGTCCAAGCTGAACCGCCTGCAAAGAAAACCAAAACCGCTCCCTCTTCTAAACCACAAGCTGATGGAGCTGGGACTAGCAAATCCTCAAAGCATAAGGAACCACTTTCCTTAGTGGATGAAGAAGATGAAGAAGAAGCTAAAGATCCTTCTATACCAAATTTAGTTGCTAGAGCCAAGAAGGCTAAGGATGTGACAAAGAACTTGACTGTTGAGGAACAGATGAGGTTCTATCAGGAAAAGATTGACAGATTGGCCAAGGAGCAGGAAGATCTGAGGAATGCCAAGGGAAATTCAACCGCTGATGCAACCGCCTCCCAACCTGAACCGCAACCTGAATCTCAACCGCCTCCATCCTCAAATCCTTCCCCAATTCAATCCCCAGTCCAATCCCCAAACAAATCTCCTACCAAATCTCCTTCCAAATCCAAATCCAAATCCAAATCTCCTTCTCCACAAAAAGATGCACCAATTCAGGGGGAGACTATAAAGAAGAGGAAGAAAATGCCTGCCAGGAAATCCTTCAAGAAAGGTAAACCTGTTGAACCTTTTCCTTCTCCCTCACCTTCTCCAAGAAACTCACCTTCACCCCCAAGAAAATCTCTTTCACCTTTATCCTCCCAATCCACATCTCATTCCCCCCAACACTCCAACTCCATAAATACCCATCACTCAAACCAAACCCCTCCTCACTCAAATGCCTACCAGCCTTGGACCTCCAAACCCTCTACTGGTCATGCCACTTCTAGATCAGTTAGAGAAGATCCAACTCCTGCCCATTCCCCTGTCTCAAACCGCTCCAGATCCCATTCTCCTGCCAAATCTCCAACTCCTCAAAACTCACCCCTAAGACAAAGAACCCCTCCTTCCCTTCACACTACCCAAACACATTCACCCTCCAAAACCCCTCCTCAAACTCAAACCGCTCCTACCAAGTCACCTCCTAATCCCTTCATTCAACCTGAAACTACCCATTTCCAACTGCCTCCTACATTTCAAACCGCTTTCACCTCAACCGCCCCTCCATCTGAATACTCCCAAATTCTTCAAACCCTCAACCTAATCCAAATCCAACTCATAATCAACCAAGTCCATGTCATAAAGCTAACCGCTTCCAATGACCTCCTTCAAGCCTCAAATGCCTCCCTCTCTAAATCCAACCGCTCCCTCCTTGCCAAGGTTGATTCTCAATCCCTTGAGATGGCCAATCTAAAAGCCTCTTTGCTTGATGCCATTAAGGGGGAGAGACCTACTGCAATTGCATCCACATCCACCTCTTCTTCTGAGCAAACCGCTTCAGTTATTAAAACCGCTGCTGAGAATTGCTTCAATGCATTCCAGAAATCCCTTGAAGATGGTATGATAAAAGCTTTGGGAGATAAAGCTACTATCACTGAGCTTAACAATATTCTAACTGAGCTTGGAGAGAAGATCTGCAAAGCTATTGAGAAAGATCTTGGGGAGTTGAGTTCTAAATTCCTCACTCTACTTAACTCCAGATCGTAATCAGATTCAGATCTCAAGCAAATTATTGAATCCATGCGGTTAGACTTTCTTGAGCAGATTGATTTACTCAAAGGGCAATCAGAAGTAAATCTAGGGATTGTGACTGATGCTCTAAAGGCCATGCTCAATGAGATCAAAGATGAGTTCAACGACCGCTTGGACAATTTGAAGACTGGATTTAATTCCAAGATTGAAACTGCAATGCATGACCTCAAATCCTCCTTGAAGGTCACCATCATTCTTGAGCCAATGGAACATGCCATTGCCAACCAAACCGATGCTCTTAAAGATGAAACCCACATATGCTTCAATTCTTTAAACTCCTCTTTCCATACACTTATCAATGACCAGATTGAGCAAGTTAGAGGAAATTCTAGAGGTGTGGGTGAATTAAACTTGAGGCTGGCTAAGCAAGAAAGTTCTGTGAAGAAGTTAGATGCAACAATCACCAGAACCGCTGAAGAAGTAAAAAGGATGAGGAAAGCTATGGGAACAGACCAATCCACCCATGCTGGATCGTGCCAAGCTGAAGATGAAGTCAACAAACTGCGTCAGCAGTAACCGCTTCCTCTTTGTAATCTTTTGTTGAATATCCTTTTGTAAGTTGGACCGCACTCTCTTTGTATTCTTTGTCCAACTTCTTTTGTTCCTTTTTTTGTAACCTTGTAATTTTCCTTCTTACCTTGTAACTGTAAACCGCTTGAGGTATTAATGGAAATTGCATCATGGTTCCAAAACCTTGTTCATATCAAACTGCTTGTTTGTAGAACAATGAAACCGCTTATGGTTTTAAACCTCATTCAAATATTTTCTAACTTAAAATCATTCTTTTAAAATGAAGTTTAAACATTCAGTTTAAACCGCACTTTAAACCTAAACTCATATTTCTTCAAGTGCACTGAATGCATTTCTATACTTTTCAAAATTGTAACTTTTTTCAATCTTTCAATAGTATAGAAATCTATAGCTTAAGCTAGTGTGTGCATTGACTTGGGACATGACTTACCATGTTTATTCTTATGGACATGTTTTTACCAAGTACAATGTTTGATTTTGCTGTAGTAGGTAATGGCATCAATCAAATATGGGGAGATTGTTGGGTATGCATTATTTAACCCTCCTAGATTAGCTTAAAATTTGATTGATACCATAACCTCCTCTCTATTTTAAGGACTTTAGGCCCATATATAATGAAGTTTATACTTCAATTTTTTATCTAAGTCCATTTTATAGAATAGGATAAATTAGGCTTGAAGACTGGCACAAAACTCATTGGATTTGAGGATGCAGTTCAAATGTTTCAGACCGCCTTGCCAAAACCACCTAGCAGAACCTCTCCTTGCAAACTGCTTGGTGGAATCCTGATCTGAAACCGCCTTATGAACTCCAGTGTGCAATCGCCTTGAGTGAACCGCACTTGATATGCAGTTCCAACAACACTGATGAATCCTCCACTGGTGAAACTGCCCTTGTCTAAACCGCTCCTCACCAGGACCGCTCCAATGATTGAAGACTTGAAGTGAACCACATTTTACCGTTAGAATCCACGTCAGCAATATCAAATGTCAACCACCATATCTTGTCACGTGACTCAATGTCAGAGAAGATCTGCAAGGATCTTGAAAATGTGACAGATGTCCTAACTACCTTATTTGCAGCTGGAGCCTGATCGCCTTTACTCGCAACCGTACTCAAGGACAAAAGTGGTTATCAGTGGACCAATGAGAAAGCATCAGTACAGTCCTTGCAACAGCTGTGTCCAACGACTATATCCTTGATGCTTGGGTATAAATACCCCTAATCTTCACCATTTGAAGATTGCTTGAGAAATTGATTTGATGTGAGTTCATATGAAGTTGAAGTTCTGCCCAGAAAATTTCCAGTCCTTTGAATATTCATCTTCCACTTCAAGAAATATATCCCAGCCCAGAAATCAAGCCTTAACACCATCAAGAATCATTGTGCTCTACATCTCAAAGATCTAAAGATCCTTGATCTTGTTCTTACACACACACCTCACTTGTTTAATCACATAGATTATTCATTTGAGATACACTGGTTATAGTCTAGGATTCGACCTTCATAGAATAGATTTTAGATCTGAGTTTGAATACTTTGTAACTTGTAATCTCTCACATACTCAATATAAAATCTAACTCTTAGAAAATCCAAGACTAACCATCTTGGTAGTGGACGTAGATCGTTTATCGATTGAACCACTCCAAATATTTGTGTTCTTATATTTCTGCATTTATTATTTCTTGTGCTATTTGATCTTAATTGTAGTTATCCATTATTGAGAATTGTGTTTGGATTTAACTTTGTCAAAACCTCACTTTTGTTTGTAAATCGCACTCACTAAAACCGCACTATAAACCGCACTCAAAACCGCTTTGTATCTTCTAAATATTCCGCTGTGCATTTTGCAACTCTACTTGCAGTTTCTTATTAACTGCAAGAGGTTTTGTAAGCAAGAGGTAATGTTTTTAAAAGAGGGCGAACAATTTGTTACAGCTATTCACCCCCCCCCCCTCTAGCTGTTTTTCACCCTTGTTGCCACCTTTGGGACCAACACCAATTATTAGAGGACTTAGTATATATAAACTTTATCAAACCTATAAATATATGAATGTTACTTGTTTGTTTAATCAAGCAGACAAGTATTAAAGAGAGGAATGGAAGGATAAATGGAAATGGTCTTCGGAAAAATGCTCACACTTCTCTTCACCTTCACTCAACTTTCCCATATCACCACAGCCCAACAACCAGAATTCATCCAAATTTTCTGCACAAACACATCAAACAACACCACAAACATCCCCTACAATTCAAACCTAGAAACCCTCCTCTCCTCTCTCCACTGCAACACTATCAACAACTGCGGCTTCTACAACACCGCGGTCGGCCAAAACCCCGACACGGTTCACGTGGCTGCACTCTGTCGTGGTGATGTTTCAAGAGATATATGCAAATTTGTATCTCTAATGCCAGCCTAAAGCTACGAAAGCTTTGTCCTAACTGTTTGGGGTAGAATTTTCATTTCCAGTTTTGCACTGTCATCTTGGCTAGCATAAACCTTAAGCATCTTGAGCATATCATCACATATTGACATCTTGAAGATGCAGGTACATTTGTTCCTATTTTTGAGGAGATAAATATCACATAACGACCAACGACCAAGTCAATCATATTTCAAACACGTTTCTAACGGCAGATCAAGTCACGACAACGACTCCTTCATTTTAGTAACCTACGGCAGATTTTTAGGATTAACCGTTACTTTGATAAATCTTCATCCTTCTTTGGGGTATAAAAAGAGAGCTAGGAGTAGGCACCATGGATGGCAATTTTGTAACTCTCTCAATACTACCACTTTGTACTCACTCAAAGAAAATTATAAACACTTTCGGTTTTAGGTAGGTTTCCTAAAACCACCCGAGGTTTTGTGCCGGAGATCAATTGATTAAGGGCTTTCCTCGTTACATCTTGGTGTCGCATCTTGAATTTTCTCATTCTTATATTCCATTTGTGCCCAAAAATCATTCCACTAAAGCTCAGTTTCAAAGCATACAAGAAATTGACCAAAACAGTTTGGCGCCGTCTGTGGGAACTTTGGTTTTTTAAGATTTCTAGAAAATTTCAAGATGAGCAATCCCAGTTCTGGTCAAATTACTCAGAATATGTTCCAGAAAGAATTGGAGATAGATTCGGAGCACCTAGGACATCTGGAGTTCAAGCTGCAAATACAATTGGGATGTCTACCCAACAAACCTCAACGGTTGTTACCCCCTTCAGCTTTGATTCCTCAGGAGCTGACCTTTGATTTTATTACCAATATGACCAACATGATGGAGTATTTAAAAAATCAAAATGAAACTCAAAAGTACACCAACGAAATGTTGTTCAATGCTATCTCCCATCTTCAAGGTGCATCTACTCAAGTTCATGGCCCGTCTCCAGTGCCAAGCACAATCTCTCCCCTACAACCTAGACAATTCAGTTTCACGGGAGAATCAAGTACAGGAGGTTCAGGGAACCGTATAACGCAGTCAGAGAGCATCATCACCAATCCATGCACCACTTTGCCAACCTCAATTCCATCATTTCAGACACCATCTTCACGATTAGCAGGGGGGTTTTCAAATTATGCATATAACTTCGTTAATCCTGATCCTAATCCTAATAACTCTAATGCAGGAAATTATATGGCTAGACAGGTGCAGGAGTCATGGGAAATGATTAGGAATGTTCCAGGATTTGCATCTCCCGTGCATAGATCATCTCCAACATGTTACATTGATACCCGTTTTGTACCTGCTATTGCCTATTCTGAATTACCCAAGAGATTTACTCCCAAATGAAGCAGCACGATGGTATCACTGACCCGTTGGAGCATGTAGCTCTTTATTAGGAGAAGATGGACGTCATCCATATTCCTTTACAATACAAAGAAGCCTGTCTTTGCTGGGGCTTTGGATCAACCCTGACTGGAGCAGCTTTAAGATGGCTTATTAATCAGCCCTTAAAATCCATTGGGTCTTATGCACAATTAATTGACATGTTCACTGATCAGTTTTCTTGTAACAGGGTATTTGAAAAGCTCACTAGTGACTTGTACCGGATAACTCAGCAACCTGATGAAAATCTTAAAGACTATTTGAGCAGGTTCAATAAAGAAGTTGTGGACATACCAAATCTAGACATGTCAACTACAACCGAGGCATTTAGAATGGGCCTCAAGAAAGATTCACCATATTATGAAGATCTAGTTAAAAACCCGTGCAAGAAGCTTGAAGATGTCAGGATAAGAGCCATCCAATTCATACGTCTTGAAGAAGATAAGCTAATCAGAGAAAAGAATACCACGGAGGTCCCTGCCTATGAAAGCAATGCCAGGAAGGCAGAATCTTCCCATCATAAGCATAATAGGGGAAAACCCTACTCTAAATCCTAAAAGATTCAAATTAATTCTATTGAAGATGCTATAGATGATGATGATTTAGAATTTCCAAAAATTGATGACTATTGTTTTTCTGTCAATATTGCAGGAATATTATGTGCAATGGATAATTTGGGCGAGAAAGCAAGATGACCCAAAAAAATGAAAAGCCAACAGCTTGGAAGGACAAGTCTAAATGGAGTGCATATCATGAAGACTTTGGCCATACTACTGACAACTGCATAGCCCTTCGCAAGGAGATCAGTCACATGTTATCCAAAGGGCACCTTAAGGAGCTGTTAGGCAGGAGGAAGGGGCGTGTTGAAGCTAAGGATTCCATTCCAGAAACACTTCTGTCACCCCCAGCAGCAACAAAAACTATCAATGTCATCTCTGGAGGCTCAGAAATCTGCGGCACAACTTATTCGGCAGCGAAGCGTCATGCCAAAGACTCGAAAGAAGACAAATTCAATACACCAGTCATGTCCTCTTCAAGATGTGAAGATCTACAAATAACTTTTGATGAAGATGACAAGGAAGATATCATGGCTCCCCACCATAACGGACTAGTTGTGACCTTATAGATTGCAAACTGCAAGGTAAAAAGGATTCTCATCGATAACGGAAGTTCTGTCAACTGATCATACTGAGCACCTTGAAAGAAATGGGCCTTTCAGACTCTGAAATTATAAAGAATTCATCGATAACGGAAGTTAAAAATGTACCTGTCAACATCTCTGATCCAGAAAAGAAGGTGTTAGTTGGAATAGACATTCCTCAACATGGTGGAAATATCAGCTTGCTCCAACATTTGTCTCCTTAGTTCTCCCATGCACCATGTTTATTAAATCAGAGGCGAGGTCTGCTGAAATTTCTTGTGATGCTCCGGCTAGACATGCAGAGGTGCTAACATTTTGGCTCGAGGTCATTGATCCAGCGGTGACTCCGACGGAAGTCACAATAGAGGTCATTCCGGTAGACATCTTGAACCTTTTCAATAATCAAAAAAACAAAGTTCCCATGGACGGCGCCAAATTGTTTTGGTCAAATTTAAGCAATTCAACTTCAAGGATGAGAATTGGGCACAATGGAATACGATAATCGAAATTCAAGATGTAAAGACAAAGGATTTAACATGGAAAGCCCTTGAACAAATTGATCGCCGGCATAAAACCTCGGAAGATGGTATTTTATTAGTATGGTGATTGAGGTATGAGTATGAATACAATGGATACTTTTTTCTTATGTCCCTGTGTATACATGTGTTGCCTACATTTATATGAAAAATACAAAGAGCGCGAGATAATGATTTTAACTATTCCTCAAATCTCGGATGCATTTGTTGAGTCTTGATTTTTTATTGACGTTGAAATATGTTGAAAAACTGATCCTTCATGTGTTTGATCTGGTCTATAACGGCCGAAATTGTCTTCAGGAAAAGTGGTCTTGTAACGACCCTGCAATTACATGCTATTAATCAAGTTGTACCATTAAGTTGTAAGCTCAAGATGTTACGCCAAGATGTTGATTTTCTCAGCCCAAACACTTGTATAACAAAACTGATATACAAATTAAGATTCTTAGTTGTCCAACTAGATACAAAAGACCATGAGAAAATGGTCGAGCGTGAATTGAGAATATGACGTAAATGAGGCTAACTAGAGGCTACTTATTCAATTGGAATTAATGATATCTTATTGGATTGCAGTTGAGTGAGATTGAATATATAGAGAGGGGAGAAATAGAGAAGAAATAATAAACCAAAATTTAGTTTAATTGTACCACTACTTCCGTTTCAAAATATATTATATGATCAATTTTGAGTTCAGGTAATTTTTGTGTATAGGTAATGTTGAGACCAAATGAATTTAAAATTGCATATTTTTTAGGGTCTTTCTCCTCTAAAAGGTCACTCTCGTGAGATTCAAACTCAATATAGGACGTATTAGATCTAAAATTTCACATACACCCCTCGCACTCTTATAACTGACTTATAAGACTATTTCATCTTTTATAATTAACTTATAAAACTAATTTGTCTTTTATATTGACTTATACAACAATTTTTTCAACAAAATAAATTCAAAATTTTCAATAATAACAACAAATTAATCTTATAATTTACGAATCAAAACTCTTATATCTGAATTATAATACCAACTCGCCTTTTATAACTACTTCGTCTCTTATAATTGACTTATAAGACAAAAAAAATTCAATCAAAAATTTCAATAACAATGACGATTTAATTTTATAATTTACACATTACAAATTTTATAGATTAATTATAACTGACTTATAAATGTATTTCATCTTTTATAAATGACTTATAAGACTTTTTCGTCTCTTATAATTGACTTATAAAACAATTTTTCAACAAAAAAATCAAAAATTTCAATATCAATAACAAATTAATCACATAATTTATAAATTACAACTCTTATATCTGATTTATACGACCAACTTGCCTCTTATAATTAAGATTTATACGGGAATAAACGGTTTTTTCGATTCATTAGAAATTGGTCAGGTAAATCTCGTCTCTTATAATTGATAAGAAATTTTTTTTAACAAAAAAAATTAAAAATTAAAATTTTCAATTAACAATGAATTAATCTCTTAATTTACACATTACAACTCTTATATCTTAGTTATAAAAACAAATCACCTCTTATAATTTACTTATAAAACCATTTTACCTTTTATTGAAGTTTAAGACCATTTTTTATTAAATGAAAATAAAAAGCATAGATCAATCACAAATAACATTTCAAAATAGTCATACAAACAAAACAAACACCAATTTTGCACAAAAAAAAAAAAAAGAATCAGCAAGAATGTTCTTGAGAAATCTAGAGAGATAAAGTAAGAAAATGAAGAGAGAGAGAGAGAATAGGAAGGATGCAGAGAGAGAAAGGGGGAGAAAATGCTCCAGGTTCTTGATGTCGCCTAGTGAATAAATGAAAGACGCATCACTGTAAGCGGTCTACACCTTATCTCTATACTATACTACTAAAACAATAACCGCTAACATCATCATTGGACACTTGACTGCTTCTGTTGAAAAATTTTCCCTCCAAACCACATATTGACATCATCACTCATTAATTCAATTAATTACTCAGCTTTAATTAATTAGTTTAAAATATTTATACATCCATATTAATTACTGTTTCTCATACCAATACTCCCTCTCACTTTCTTTAGTTATTCAATTTAACTAATTTACATGCTCAAATAAATATAATTGCACATTATATAATTAATTAATTTCAGTTATTTTCTTTTAATTATTCTACTTAACCAATTTACATACACCTAATAATATTCAATTCTAAAAAAAAAATCAATTTTAGTGGTTAATGTGCTGTTCATTAAATATTTAACATTTAAAAATAAAATTTCTCATTTTTAATATTCATGAATAATCTTTTATTTTTTCAATTTGAAAATGCTACTTCTTATATTCCGGTTTAAACTACATATTTGCCTCACCAAACATTCAAAACTCCCTATTTAACCATTTTTCTATTGGCATCATATTTTTATGTAAAAATAACTTATCCAATATTTTTCTTTTATTATGAAACAAACAAAATTTCATTTTTGTTGTTATATTTACTATAAGACTTTTTTATATTTTTCTTAGATATGACTTTTTAATACTCATTCATTCTATATGAATGTGTCTTTATTATTAAAAAATACATGATAATTGCTTATTTTTTGAGAAATTAATATATCTTACTTTCAAACAATAAGTTTTAATTCATATTTAAACTCAGTACAATAAGATTATAAATTAATTTAAGTATTTATTTTATTAAAAACACTTAAATGTCCATTAAAATAAATATTTTATATTTCAAATTAATGACAAAATTAAAAAAAACCGTGCATCGCACGGGTAGTAGCCTAGTTATCTTCTATTTAGTTGACGATGGACTGTACCTAGTGTGGAACACATAACATAGAGAGGTCTAGTAACTTGAACTAAGACATCATTATGAGCCAGCCATCATAGAATTAAGTATTTAACTCTCAACAAATGAAGACAATTTAATTAACTCTAGAAAACTAGAGGCAAACTATTGTACTAGTATTACCTTAAGGTATCATTAATGCGGGCCTACAGGTGTGTAAATAAGAACTCGTATAAGAGGCCAACCATAGATGAAATAGTTGATTGGCCGAAGAATTTAGGATCAAACATACAGACAAAAATAAGTGCAACACTGCGTATGCATATATTTTTCACATAAATTTGGTCCTGTTGTAGGTTTTCTCGCCTTGTATGTGTTTAGTTAGGTTTCTGTGCAGAATAGATTTTTTTTATAAAATTGTTACAAAGAAAATTTTATCAATTTAAGTGGAAAATGGAAAAAAGGTTATGCCATGGCTTCTGGTTCCCAATGTTTTGATTGAAGAATAAGATATTTAATCCATTTAAAATATATGACTCCAATGTCATCCGTTTAAAATAAAATCCCATTCTCTCACCTTTAATACTTCTATCATTTGTTACAAGAATTAGAGAAATCTATAGCCATCGACATGGACACTGCAAACCAAACTAAGATATGAACAGATTTGAGAGTTTGTTGGCAGGAAGGTGACTTTTGGGAGAGAGACGAAGGGAAGAGAGGAGAACTTTGACGTCGCTGTTGGGATCGCGACCATCCCCACCACTCCACATTAGTATGATATTGTCCGCTTTGGGCCCAGCCCGCACGGATTTGCTCTTGGGTCAACTCCCAAAAGGCCTCATACAAATGAAGTGGGTGGACACCTTTTTATACTAGACAACTCTTCTTTCAATTGCCGATGTGGGACTTGGGTTGATACCCCAACAATCCTCCCCTCAAACCAAGGACCACCTCTAGCGAATCTTGTACCGCCGCTATTCACCACTTGCGGGACACGCTGCCTGATTTATCACCAATATCAGGAAGACTTTTGACACAAGGCACACAGTGCTCCATTCTCGAGGTCACACCACCAAAGGAAATCCCACATATCTTCTACACGGTCCACTGCGTCACGCCTATCCACTTACCACGACTCTGATACCAGTTGTTGGGACCGCGACCATCCCCACCACTCCACATTAGTATGATATTGTCCGCTTTGGGCCCAGCCCGTACGGATTTGCTCTTTGGTCAACTTCCAAAAGGCCTCGTACTAATGGAGTGGGTGGACACCTTTATATATTAGGCAATTCTTCTTTCAATTGCCGATGTGGGACTTGGGTTGATACCCCAACAATCCTCCCCTCAAACCAAGGACCACCTCTAGCGAATCTTGTACCGCCGCTATTCACCACTTGCGGGACACGCCGCCTGATTTATCACCAATATCAGGAAGACTTTCGACACAAGGCACACACAGACTTCATTCGCGAGGACACACCACTAGAGGAAATTCCACATCATCCACACACGGTCCACTGCGTCGCCCCCATCCACTAACCACGGCTCTGATACCAGTTGTTGGGACTGCGACCATCCCCACCACTCCACATTAGTATGATATTGTCCGCTTTGGGTCCAGCCCGCACGAATTTGCTCTTGGATCAACTCGCAAAAGGCCACATACTAATGAAGTGGGTGGACACTTTTTTATACTAGACAACTCTTCTTTCAATTGCCAATGTGGGACTTGGGTTGATACCCCAACAGTCGCCGGAGATCTACCGACTTCGCTGTCACCGGAGATACACTGACTTCGCCAGAGATGGTTAGAGAGAGAAAAGTTTGAGTGTGTGTGTGTGTGTGTGTGATTTTTAGAGAGAGAGAGAGATGTGATTGATGAAGTTGAGGGGAGGGAGAAGAGGGGAGCCGAAGGGTGTCTGAGGAATTATAATATAATGAGAACTCTTTATTTGAAATTTACAAAAATGTTTTCTTTAAAAGGAATAAAATTTGCGTAGGAGGCCCTAGGGGAATTTTTCCTTTTTTATTCCAAGTGGCAAGTTAGTTGATCTTGATTCAATTTTTTTTTTGTATATAGTTTATTTTTCTCTTTAACAGCTTATTCTTCTGATGGCCAATATACTGTTGATGTAATTAAAATTAATTATATTTTTAATACGAGCTAGAACTATGATATATGAATAAACTTTTTTTTTTTCGAAAAGACAACGATACTGTTTTGGTCAAATTTCAACAAGTATATTTCGAAGGGAAGAAAAATGACTAAAGTGATAAGAATCTAGGTACAATGATTATCAAGTTGAATGGGGACGGACACAAGATGTTTGTTGACTAGGGAAAGCCCTTGAACAACTTGTTCGCCGGCATAAAACCCCGGAAGGATTTGGTACCTGCCTTGACCGTAAGTTTACTAAGTGTTTTTATGATTACAATGCTAAGAGCGTATTCAAAGGGAGCTTAGGCTAGAGTGAACGTGTGTGAAAATACAGTGTGTGTTTCCCCTTTTATACCTCAAATAAAGCTAATTAACAAAGAGAAAAGATAGGCCTCAAAACTCGGGATTAAGGCTGATTTTGTGGAGATATATCCGCATTTGTTCGTTGAGGAGAAGATGACGATCTGTTGCTGAGGAAACGTGGTTGAATCAGTCTTCTCTTCTTTTGACACATTCCCTAAAAAATAGGATCAACGTAACAAAGAGCTCAACCTGCCAATAACCAAGATGTAAATAGGACAACTCAAGTTGTTAGTACCAAGTTGTTATACGCAAGTTGTAAACATGTTGACTGAAAATGTAGGGCCCAACAATTGCCCCCAAACTTTTTGAATTTTAAAATGTAGAATATAATATAAAGAGACAAAAAGATTCAAAAAGTTTGCCAAATATGGAAGAAAAGAACGACGGTTTTTTAAATGAGAAAAAGGGACGCGATGGGACGGTTTTTAAGTAGTTTCCCAAGGCAAAAAGGCATGAGTCCCAACCACCTTCAATCTCCATAAATAAATAGACTCCTGTTCCAACTCTCCCTTTCACCAAATCAAAAACGTAGCTTTCGAAGAGGTTTCTAGAGAAAGAACCAGGGAAGACGGTCGGAGAGGAAAATCAAGTAGAGATTTACGGTGAGTTTCTTGTTTCAACTTTTTTCTCTCTGCAATTCGTTGTTTCGTTTTTTTGAAAAAATGGGTCGAAAGAAATTTGTCGTGATTGAGAGTGAAGAGGGTTTACCCAAGGGTTTCATAACCCAAAATTTGTTAAAGGAACCTGATAACGAAAAATGCTTGATTCCCAAGGCTAACCTAGAAATTATTAAGAAGAATCGTGCCATGCCTTGCGAAACTGTCTTCTTCACCCACCCTGATTTGACTTCCGAATGTTATTCTCCTACTTGGGTATGTTTCCCGGAGTATCCCTTTGTTATAGGTTTAAAATTTCCTTTCCCCGATTTGATCACCAAATTCTTCTCCTACACCAAACTTAACTATGCCCAACTGATGCCTCAAGGTTGGAGATATTTACAAACCCTAGTTAAATTAGGAGAGAGGGCCGATTTGAATGTTGGGTTAGAAGAATTGGCGTACACTATGGATTTAAGGGGTTTTGGTCCAGGAAGGTTTTGTTTTAGGGTTAAGAGTGGTGAGCCTATTCTGATCTCCAACAATGATCCTGCGGATAGAGGGTGGAAGAATAAGTTTTTCTTTGCAAGGAGAGACACCTTGGGTCAAGAGGAGGGTGTTATTTCCAAATGGAGGTTTCAAGGTAGTGAAAATAATTTTCCTTATTCTACTCACGCTTCTTAATTCTCTGATAGCTAACCACTAAAATTCCCTTTGTAGAAGTAGCTAAATTGCCAGACTTATTTCCGGGGCAAGAAGGGACGCAAGAAAACATAAACCAACTTCTCAAATTGAGTGCATCTGACAGGACCTTTAAGGCATTCCCTGTTGAGTTTTCTGTTGGAGGGGTTGAAGGTGAGGCAGAGATTGAAGGTGAGGCAGTGATTGAACCTGAAGAAAATATACCCCCAAGTTTACCCGAAATGTCCACAGGTTCGATACCTCAAAATCTTTGTTCTCTCGCAAGTCTCTCTATTCTTCCTAGTCATCTTAGTTTTTTATTTCCTTATTGCAGCTACACGATCCAAGTCCAATGTGAGTGCTGCTGACTTAATGGCTGCAGCTAAGGCAAAGAGGGTTGCCAAGAAGGAAAGTAAGCCCCCAACTCCAATGTCTATGGCCTCTAGTTCTGATCTAAATGCTTCCAAGAAGAAGGAGGAAGCGAAGAAAAGAAAGCTATCAGAAGTTGAGGCTACAAATATGGATGACGATTGTGATATGGTGATAGCAAGGAAGAAGCTAAAAGATGCGATAGCATGCTTTGTTGATAAGGTAAACGAGGAAACCTGTACTTTGCTCAAGATTTGATGAGTGCTGACATTTCTTTTTCTCAGGTTGCGGATATTATGGTCCCTATCATGGACCAGTTCGATGTTGTAAAGATCAAAGCAGCTAAGTACAACTGTGAAGCTGAGGAATACAAGAAACAAGTCAACAAAAATGTTGAGGAGATAGAGAAGTTGAAGAAAGATCTTGAGACTGAGAGGAAGGAGTTGGAAGTTGTCAGGGCCGAGAAAGTGAAGGAAAATGAAGCCCACAAAAAGGAGCTAGATATTGCAAAATAGGACTTCGAGTTCAACGCTACCAAAGCTGTGTTTGAAGCCAGAATCCAACTTATGGAAGAGTATAAGAATGGGTTGGCTCCGGAATGGGATGTGGAGGAAGAAAAAAGAACCTTGGAAGATTTTATTGGTGAACCAGCAGATGTGGGAGAGGTGAACTCCATGGCTCTTAAAGCTTTGGTCGATGATGCTAGCAAAGCTCTGAGCACCATAGTGGTAGCTCGAGTTGAAGAGAATGAGGATGGGAAGGAGAACAATGCAACACCGGTGGCAGCAGGTCGAGAAGTTTAAAAACAATTTGAAAACCTTTTTTGAATATTTTGGATGGGTGAAAAAAAAAATCTCTTTTTTGGGTTTTTATAGGTCATACCTCTGTTGGTATGCACCACAAATGGGGGGAATGTCCCCAAAACAAGTTTTTATTTTGTAATGGCTCATAAGAGCCGAGACAATCTATTTGGGAGTACTAGGTTGGTCTAGTACTCCACGCTTTTCTTAGGTTTTAAGGGATTTGGTTGGCTTACCCAACTTGTCCCCTAGCTGCAAAAATCTTTTGAAAACACTTTAAGGTTTTTCATGAAAGTGTTTTAAGCCTTTAGGAAATACTTGTTTGTTTTTTAGATAACATGTTGATGCTATAAGCCTTAGGTAACATGATAATGTTACAACCAGTGGTTCACAACTTGGACAAGTGTGAAAATGTGCGCCCAGGCGAAGGTGTCAAAACCTTAATTCGTAAGAAAAGATGAACATCTTTTAACCATATGTAATTTGTACCTTTGATAGAGGTAACCGTTTGAAGAGATAGAACAAGTATCAACCGTCCTAGCGTGTCAACAAGTTCCATCCCTCTCCAGCTAAAGTTTCAACATGTATCAGCCGTACTGGCGTGTCAACATGTTGAACTTTTCTTCCTCAGGCTCAAACATGTATCAGCCGTCCTGGCGTGTCAACATGTTTGTCCTGTTCCAGCTTAGGTCCCAACAAGTATCAGCCGTACTGGCGTGTCAACATGTTGAGCCTACTCCGTTTGCTCAAGTTGCACCTCGCAAAATAGATTTATGTTAGGGTTGGGCGTTAGCTACGCTAACGCCCCTCCGATGCTTAAGTTAGTAAGGATTCTCAACAAAAATTAACAACTTGAAATATACGAATGAACTTGACAACTTAAAATAAATCGTACCTGAGAAGTCTAGTTGCAAATAACTGGACTTACATGAAATAAAGTTTTAAGTGGATGGCGTTCCAACTTCTAGGGATTCTGTCTCCACTTGGGGTTGACAACCAATATGCACCTTTGCCAGCTTCAGCATCGATGAGATATGGTCCTTCCCACTTGGGAGCTAGTTTACCTGCATTCAATTCTCTTGTATTTTGAAATACTTTTCTCAAAACTAAATCACCAACCTGGAACCTTCTGACTCTGACATTTTTGTTGTAGGATCTCGCAATTCGTTGTTGATAAGCTGCCATCCTTATCTTGGCTAAATCCCTGATCTCATCAATTGTATCTAAATCTTGAGTTAGCAAGAGATTATTTTCATCTTGAGTTAATAAGCCATACCTTGCTGTTGGGATTGTCACCTCGACCGGAATTACAGCTTCTGTTCCATACACCAAAGAATATGGAGTTCTACCTGTGGCTACTTTTGTAGTAGTCCTATCAGCCCAAAGTATAAGTGGTAACTCTTCAGCCCACTTTCCCTTCTTTTGATCTAGACGCTTCTTCAAGTTGTTGATGATCAACTTGTTGCTTGATTCAGCTTGACCATTGGCTTGAGGGTGGACAGGTGTAGACATGATCAACTTGATGCCCCAGCGAGTACAAAAATCCCTGGTCTTTTTACTTATAAATTGTGACCCGTTGTCACATATAATCTCTGATGGCACACCAAACTGCTAATTATATTTTCTTGTAAATGAGATTACCTCCTTATCTCTTACCTGTACATAAGCTTCTGCTTTGATCCACTTTGAGAAATAATCGGTTAATGCGAACATGAACACTTTGCCTCCGGGAGCCTTAGGCAACTTGCCTACAATGTCCATGCCCCCCTGCATGAAAGGCCAAGATGAGAGTATAGAATGTAGAGGCTCAGCAGGTTGATGCAAGATGTTGCTGTGTCTTTGGCAGGCATCACACTTTTGTACATAGCCCATAGCATCTTGACGCATGGTTGGCCAATAGTATCCTGTCTTGAGGGCCTTCGACGCCAGTGCTTTCCCACCAGAATGGTTCCCACAAATTCCTTCGTGGATTTCTTTGAGTACTAGTTCAACTAGCTCGTTATCGACACATCTCAAATAATGTCCTGCAAAAGACTTCTTGAACAGCACATTATCTATTAAAACGAAAGTTGAAGTGCAAATCTTAAAGGATCTAGCATTCTTAGTATCGGGTGGAATAGTTCCAAGTTGAAGGAACTCAATTACAGGTTGGGTCCAAGAAGGTTTAGCATCTTGTGCCCCAGTAGGTTGAGTAACCACTTGAGTTTCTTCAACTTGGTCTATTACCTGGTACTTAACATAAATGATGGGAATAGTGGTATGCAACATTGATTTGCAAGTGGAACCCAAGTTGGCCAAGGCGTCTGCTTCTGTGTTTTCCTCTCTAGGGACCTGTTCCAAAGAGAATGATAGGAATTTTGAAGCTAAAGCCTTAGCATGTTGGAGATGCAGTGTCATCTTGGAATGCTTCGCCATATAACTGCCATTAAAATGGTTAGCTAGCAGTTGAGAGTCAACAAAGACATTTATATGTGTAACATTTAAACTTAAAGCTGTAGTTAAACCCATGATTAAAGCTTCATACTCAGCTTCATTATTAGTTGCACTGAATTCACAAGATATAGCTTGAGGTATGATATCACCTTGACGGGATTTTAGGACTATTCCCAAGCCAATTCCTTTGGAATTTGAAGCTCCATCTGTAAACAGCGTCCAAAATCTTGGAATAGTTTTACCTTCACGTTGTTGCACTTCTAACTCCACCTCGGGTAGCAAACTTGGACTGAAGTCAGCTACGAAATCTGCTAGGGCCTGAGATTTGATGGCTGTTCTTGGCTCATACGAAATATCATAAGTGCTCAACTTGACCGACCACTTGGCCAATCTACCCGACATCTCTGGAGTTCTCAATGTTGGGATTGGATCCTAAACTGCAAGGGAGAAGAAAACGTCGGAGGAGCTTCTACGAAGGAGAGCGGCCGCGCTCGAGGAGGAGAGCGACCGCGCTGCAAGGTCGAACGAGGGGGCAATTTTCCTGTCGATGTGCGCGACCGCGCTGGAGGAGCTGCGCGACCGCGCTCGTGCCGGATTTTCTGCAGATTCGTTCTTTGTTTCCTAATTCGATTAGATCTCTTCTTAAACTGAGTTAGGGCTTCCTTGTATAACTATATAAGCATAATTTCGGCCTAGAACATATTGTAGCAACATATTAGAGAGACTAATAACATATTGGCTTGGCAATTGCCCCCGGACGTAGTTCACGAGTTGGTGAATGAACCGGGTAAACAACTCTTGTGTTCTTGTGTGTGATTGTTTCTTTCTTGTACGTGTGGGTGTGTTGATTTCTTTGTGTTGATTGCAACGGGGGAGCACCAATTTCACAACAACTGGTATCAGAGCTTTGGTTTGGTGGATTCAAAATTCTTTCATTAGTTGATTAATTTTGAATCGCGTTCTTGGGGATTTTGGTGAAGCAGTCAAGATGAAGAACCATATCGAGAAATTCAGCGGTGTGAATTTCACGTTTTGGAAGACAAGGATTGAAGACTACCTTTATTGTAAGGATCTTCATAAGCCCTTGAAGGAGAAGCCCGAAGACATGTCACAAGGGGATTGGGAGGTGTTGGATCGGAAGGCGTTAGGAGCGGTAAGGAGTGCCACTGGCAGACGACGTTGCACGGAACGCTATGGAGGCCAAGACAACGGTGGAGTTGCTACAAACGCTGTCGGACATGTATGAGAAGCCGTCGAATATCAATAAGGTGCATTTGATAAAGAGGTTTGCGAATGCGAAGATGTCGGAGAGAGGGCAGCCGGCAAGTCATATCGGCAATTTCAAAGGTATGGTGGACCAATTGAAAAGTGTTGATATTACTTTCTCGATGAAGTGCTAGCTTGTTTTCTTCTAAAATCATTGCACGAGAGTTGGGAGGTTCTTGTCACAACGATTAGTACGTCAGCGGCATTGGTGTATACGGAGGTTAGAGATCTCATCCTGCAAAGAGGAGTTGCGAAGGAAAGAGAAAAGGGGAGAATCGTCAGTAGATGGGGCCGCACTTAGGGTGGAGAGAAAAGGGGTGGACCTAAGGGGAAAAAGGTCAAGTGCTACAATTGTGGTGAATTGGGGCACATCGCTTATATTTGTCCGGGAAAAGGTGGTGGTGCGCACGTGGTGGATGATGGTGGTGATGTATTAATCCTAGGGGAGGAGCAGTCGGGTGAAGATTGGGTGTTGGATTCTGGAGCTTCATGTCATGCTAGTGGGGATGCAGAATCAATGAGGCGTTACAAAACCGGAGATTTTGGGGTTCTCTATCTTGGTGATGGTCAACCATTGAAGATCAAAGGTAAGGGGGACGTAATGATGAAGACACCTAATGGGGCTGTTTTACAACTACACAACGTGATGCATGTTCCGGATTTGAGGAGGAGAGTGATTTCTGTGGGACAACTTGATAGTGAAGGATACGGTGTTTCTTTCATTGGTGGGTCTTGGGAAGTCACGAAAGGAGCTAAGGTGTTGGCTCATGGGGTTAAGGGGAAGACGTTGTACTCTACCTACAATGTCGCTTTTCATTCCGGTGGGAGCAAGAGGCTTAAGAACCGGCCTGTTGGTGTGAAAAGGGGAGACATCAAGAAACGGTATGTTGGGGAGGACACAAAGTTGATCAACGCGGTGTGGATGTCCAAGGGCCCTAACAGAGAGCGGATTCAGACCAAGAACAGTCGATGCAAGAAACAAGGTGCGTCCAAGTTTCAAGGGGAGGCATTGCGAGGAAGGTGGGTCTGGAGGGAGAAGGCGAAGTTAGACTTGCGGGGAGAAATCAAGGTAGAAGCTGATTTGGGGAGGCAAGAATCATCTAACACGGAGAGGTTGAAACGTCGCTTGGTTTCAACTCGCCTTAGTACTTGAGGAGAGGTGTGGTAGTGTCAAGCCAATATGGATGAGGGGGAAATGTGTTCGAAGGTCTTTACTCTGTGGTGGGAGTTAATGGGTGATTTTGTGTTTGTTGGTTTAGTCTCCGGTGGGAGATTGTTGGGATTTGGATCCTAAACTGCAAGGGAGAAGAAAACGTCGGAGGAGCTTCTACGAAGGAGAGCGGCCGCGCTCGAGGAGGAGAGCGACCGCGCTGCAAGGTCGAACGAGGGGGCAATTTTCCTGTCGATGTGCGCGACCGCGCTGGAGGAGCTGCGCGACCGCGCTCGTGCCGGATTTTCTGCAGATTCGTTCTTTGTTTCCTAATTCGATTAGATCTCTTCTTAAACTGAGTTAGGGCTTCCTTGTATAACTATATAAGCATAATTTCGGCCTAGAACACATTGTAGCAACATATTAGAGAGACTAATAACATATTGGCTTGGCAATTGCCCCCGGACGTAGTTCACGAGTTGGTGAATGAACCGGGTAAACAACTCTTGTGTTCTTGTGTGTGATTGTTTCTTTCTTGTACGTGTGGGTGTGTTGATTTCTTTGTGTTGATTGCAACGGGGGAGCACCAATTTCACAACACTCAACACATTCCTTACAGGATAATTAGTTCTAACAGTTATAGAATGTGTTTCGAAATAATGACGCTATTTTGTAGCAGCAGTAGTTAAGGCTAATATTAATTTTTCAAGATGAGAGTACCTTGTTTCAGCGTCCAATAGAGACTTACTTACATAGTACACAGGATGCTGTTCACCTTGGATTTCCTTCACCAATACTGCGCTAACAGCATTTTTAGATACAGCCAAATATAAATAAAGGTGCTCACCATGCTCTGGTTTGGCAAGTAGGGGTGACGTCATCAAATATTCTTTAAGTTGCTTAAAAGCTGCCTCATGTTGGTCAGTCCATTGAAAGAGTTTGTTTTTTCTTAGCACTTCATAGAATAACCTGCACTTATCGGATGATTTAGTTATAAACCTATTCAAAGCAGCTACTCTACCTGTTAACCTTTGGACGTCTTTGATGTTCTTGGGAGATTCCAAGTTGAGAATAGCCTTGATCTGCTCGGGACTGGCTTCAATCCCCCTTTTGGTCACCATATATCCCAAGAATTTACCTGCCCTAACACCAAAGTTGCACTTTGCTGGATTGAGCTTCATGTTGAAAGCTTTCAAGATGTTGAACGCCTCAGCGAGATGCTCAACATGATCTTCCATATGCTTGGATTTTACCACCATGTCATCTATGTAGACTTCCGTCGTCTTGCCAAGTTGATTTTTGAACATCTTGTTCACCAGCCTTTGATAAGTTGCCCCTGCATTTTTAAGACCAAATGGCATAGAAATGTAACAATATATACCTTCCGGAGTCATGAACACCGTATCTTCTTGGTCTGAAGGCTCCATTTGAATTTGTTGATACCCTGAAGATGCATCCATGAACGTCAAGATGTCATGGCCGGCTGTCTCATCAACTAGAGAATCGATATGAGGAAGTGGGAATGGGTCCTTCGGACAGGCTTTGTTCAAGTCTGTAAAGTCCACGCACACTCGCCACTTGCCATTTCTTTTTTCTACCACCACAACATTAGCTAACCACCTTGGGTACTGAACTTCCCTGATCATCTTGGACTTCAAAAGCCTCTCAACTTCATCTTTTATGATCTGGTTCCTCTCCTGAGTAAACTTCCTTCTTTTCTGATGAACAGGACGGATGGTGGGATCTATGTTCAACTTATGAGTAATGATGTCCCTGCTTATCCCCGTCATGTCCTCGTGTTTCCATGCAAAACAACATTTCTGGCTTTTTAAGAACTCAATCAGCTCCTCCTCAACTTCGGATGGGAGGTCTGTCCCAACTTGCACTTGGGCCTCAGGATTCGATGCATTAACAGGAACGCTCTTTGTCTCATGCTCCACTGCTTCAAGAACATCCTGGGCCTTCTTCTTTAATTGCTATGCTTGCCGAGGGGCTGAACTTGCTTTCATGTTGACCTTGTAGCATTCTTTGGAGACTTGTTGGTTTCCCTTCAACTTGGCCACACGCCAAGGTGTTGGAAACTTGACGCACTGGTGATAAGTTGACGGCACGGCCTTCATGTTGTGTATCCAAGGTCTTCCCAAAATGACATTGTACGAGGAAGAGCATTCGATCACGCAGAATCTTTCCATAGCATTCATACCCTCCAAATAGATGGGCAACTTGATCTCCCATTTGTTGCTTTATCTCCCCACCGAACCCTACCGGACGGATGAATTCTTCACAACTTCGAGACAAAGGAATACCCATATCTTCAAGAGCATGAGTGAAAATTATGTTGACGAGCTCCCGCCATCAATAAGGATTCTCTTGACCACACAGCTTGGCAATCCGCACTTTTTGAACAACTAGACCATCATGATGAGGATCTAACGTGTTGTCCTTATCTTCATCTTCAAAGGAAATAACATGACCATACCGTGAAGTCACGACATCTTGAAGGCAATTCTGAGTGATCCTCCTTAGAACTTTTGGCATGACGCTTGGCTGCGAGTAAGTTGTTCCACAAATATGAGACCCACTCGAAATGACATTTACTACCTTGGTGGTCGGAGGCGGTGCAACTTTCTCGGGTGCAGATTTGCTCCCTGAATCGGGCTCTTTAGACTCACTTCGACCCTCTTCTTGCCCAATAAATCTTTAAGAAGACCCTTGGACAATAAATGAGCAATTTCCTTCCTCAAGGCAAAACAATTCTCGGTAGTATGCCTGAAATCCTCATGAAATGCGCACCACTTGGACTTGTCCTTCCAAGTTGTTGACTGGTCGTTCTTCTTAGGCCACCTCGCTTTATCTCCAAGATTTCCCATGGCGCACAAGATTCCTGCAATGTCCACTATAAAGCAGTATTCAGAAATTTTTGGATAATCATTATCATCTCCCTCTTGATCATCATCTATAACATGAATTCTAGAAGATTCGAGATTTAACGGGGTTTGCCCCTGTTGGACTTATAGTGATGGGAATCCGATTTTCTGTCAGAAGGCTCAAATAGAGGAGTAGGAGTCCTCCCAGTTGACTTCCCCATCGCCAAACTGTCTTCCTCCAATCTGATGAAAGGCAAGGCCCTGGTTCTGATTTCTTCAAGTTGTTTCGCAGGGGTCATCACCAACTCGTTATAGAACAATGAGCTCTTCTTCAAGCCTATACGGAATGCTTCCATAGCGGTGGACACATCCAAGTTGGGTATAGTCACTGCCTCCTTGTTAAACCTGTGCAAATACTCTTTAAGATTTTCGTTAGAATTTGTTGCACAATTCTATAGAGATCACGAGGCAACTTGTCAAATGCCCTATTGCACGAAAACCGGTTAATGAACATATTGACAAGTTGAGCATAAGATGAAATAGAGTTTAGAGGGAGCCTGTTAGCCATTTTAAGGCTGGTCCCGACAAAGTAGAGCCAAAGCCCTGCAAAAACACGCTTCTTTAAACATAGGGGGATACTTATGATATCCATTGATTCACGATACGACAAGACATGTTCTGGGGTCGGTGCTTCCATCATACTTCTTCATGTGAGGGACTGAAAATTTCTTTGGGATCTCCACACTAGCTATTGCTGGAACAAAACGAGATTCATTATAGCAAGTTGGAGAAACTTGGTGGTATGGCATATTGACTCCAGGTATGTTTCGAAGCAAATCCTTTATAGTCTGCATTTCCTTAACAAGTTGACTTTCTGCGAAAAGAGGAGTGTTATTAAACTGAGATGCAGAAGTATCAAAAGCATTAAAGAAGTTCCCTGCTTGCCCCATTGAGGGTGTAGCATAGGTGTAACACGATGACAGCGCAGGTTGGCTAGTTGGTCGGCTGAATCTTGGTTGTTCGATTGGAATGGACGCCACAATCGTGCTCTCTACTGGCAAGGTATTAGTCATAGGAATATCCCCAACATGGCTTGGTCATGTACCTGCACCAAACAAAGATCTAGGAAGTAAAGGTGAAAATGGAGTAGATACTTGAGTTTCAACTTGCTTCCCTTTACGCAGGCTATCAATGGCGTTGAATATCATGGAGTTCGTATGCTCCTGACCATCCAACCGATCGCCTATTTTCTTCAACATGTCCGCCATGTTGGACATTATCTCCAAATTGACAGCTTCTGCACTTGGAGGAGGGTTGCCTTGGGCGTTGGAAACAGGAAGTGGGCGACCCCTCTCAGCTTGACTTCCGGACGATGGATTAGCCATTTCTACTTGAATAATCAAAGTTTCCCACAGACGGCGCCAAATTGTTTTGGTCAAATTTCAACAAGTATATTTCGAAGGGAAGAAAAATGACTAAGTGATAAGAATCTAGGTACAATGATTATCAAGTTGAATGGGGACGGACACAAGATGTTTGTTGACTAGGGAAAGCCCTTGAACAACTTGTTCGCCGACATAAAACCCCGGGAGGATTTGGTACCTGCCTTGACCGTAAGTTTACTAAGTGTTTTTATGATTACAATGCTAAGAGCGTATTCAAAGGGAGCTTAGGCTAGAGTGAACGTGTGTGAAAATACAGTGTGTGTTTCCCCTTTTATACCTCAAATAAAGCTAATTAACAAAGAGAAAAGATAGGCCTCAAAACTCGGGATTAAGGCTGATTTTGTGGAGATATATCCGCATTTGTTCGTTGAGGAGAAGATGACGATCTGTTGCTGAGGAAACGTGGTTGAATCAGTCTTCGCTTCTTTTGACACATTCCCTAAAAAATAGGATCAACGTAACAAAGAGCTCAACCTGCAAATAACCAAGATGTAAATAGGACAACTCAAGTTGTTAGTACCAAGTTGTTATACGCAAGTTGTAAACATGTTGACTGAAAATGTAGGGCCCAACAGATACCTCCCTAGATTTTACTAATAATAGAAGAAGTCACAAGTTTGATGGGGCTATGACCACCTCAGCCAACAGAAAAAAAAAAGGAAATATATAGTAAAAACAATAAGAGGAAAAAGAAAAATCGGTTTGCAGGCCCATCGCATTAACTTCTCGCCCCGGCCGATAAATTGTCGGGACGGCACTGAATGCAGCAGTAGATGATTGATTGTCTCATCACTATTTTCGCATAAACAAAAATCATTAACTAAGGTCGTTTGTTTGTCGGTTGGAAAATGTTTTTCGTAAAATGGTTTTTGGAAAACAAATTCAGGAAAATGAAAATGTTTTTCGGAAAATAACATTCGATTGTTTGGTAAATCTAAAAAAATATTTTTATGTGTTTGATAAAAAAAAATTGACGGGGGGTGGGGGAGATTTTATAAAAAAAATTAACGAGGGTGGTGGTAGTGGGTGGGGGTTGGGTTTGGGAGGTGTGGGTGGGTGATGGTGTTAAAAAACATTTTCCGAAAAATGTTTTGAGCTGCAGAAATTCGGAAATCATTTTTCTTAGGAAACAAGCTTATTTTCCATTGATTGGAAAAACTTTTTCATTGACTTTATTTTTCGATTGTCGAAAAATAAAACCGGAACACCTCTTTTCCTAAAGTTGTCCCTGTATGATTTTTCTCCCTTGTTGCGTACCAAAGAAAGAAGAGACTTTCAGTGGGGCAGCTAACCTCCAAATTCGATTCCACCGAATGGATTCCCAACAAGATAATTATAGAAAGACTTTACTGAAAACTTCTCATTAAAACTTGCAGTCCTAAATAAGTAATCTCCTCCTTCGCTGAGCTTGGGAGCTGATGTTGCCAGGAACTTCCTCAAGCAGCAACTCACCGTTGTAGTCCAAATTTGATATCTCCGGCTCCTTCTTCTCCGATTGATCTGCACACACTCAAACGTTAACTAAGCCGGGGGCGGCTCCGGCGTAAGCCCCTCCGGCGTGAGGATAAGAATTTGCTTGACAAAGGGGAAAACCAACAATATTGAAGGTGTTTGTGTGTGTAACCATGGACGTACCTTTGGAATGAAACCTTCCTCTCATACTTATACCCCTTACCCTCGTGCCTTGCATGTGACATCCTCACGTTTCATGCCTCCTGCCACGTGTCTCCACTCCATTGGTCTTATATAAAAGTAAACCCTTAACACGTGATCATCAATCCCAATGCATAACCGTCTAACGGGTCCCACTTCGTAGATATTTATATGCCGCCTCTGGTGAATAACGTCAATTGGGATCCCTCTCTCGCCGGAAAGGTTACCTATAGCCTGTCTCGCCTTACAATAATATCTCGCCTTTAGCCTTTATCATTATCTCGCCGGATGCCTCATAATGTCTCGCTTTTATTATCTTGTTCTTCCCCATCTTACCAACTTTTAGCGGGATACATTCCTGTCTCACTTTCTTATGATCCATCTTGGGTCACCTCTACCTTTGCATTCTTCTTGGGTTTCTTCTCATTTTGGGCCTACATTCTACTCTCTCGCCCTTGGACTTGGATCAGGCCCATCCATTATTTTTGGGCAGCATCAGAAGCCCCTAAGTTTATGGCGAGATTCATTTATGGTCTCGCCAAAAACTTGACGTTCATTTCTTCGCCATCTTGCGACATATAGTTCCTTCTCCAAGAAGCCTGAAAGTTAACAATCTATGCTCATACACGTGTCCACTCCCTGGTGATCCCTTTAAAATTTTAATGCGCCGTCATTTGGGAATCGTGCCAAATTGTTGAGGGGGAAATTTAAAATTTTTATCCCAAACGTCACGTCAATCAGTTCCCTAAAAAACCCTCTCTCATATAAATACCACCCTTACATCCCATATCTCTCTTCCTACTCTTCTTCATTCCTGTTCAAAATCCCCAAATTCCGGCGAACCCTGGCATTGATCCTAACCATTCTTTCTCAATTTTACACCGTTCTTTCGTCTTTTTGACCATAAATTTGTGTCCCAAATACCATTTTGCTCATCATCTGTTACTTAAAATCACTTTTGGAGCCCTTTTCCCTTGATTTCTCGAAGTTCTGTTCAATTTTCTCCGGTGTTCTTTCATCTTCTCCGACCGACCTTCATATTTGCCAGGTAATTCTTCTCAAACCCTTCGTATTCCTTAAACCCTTAATTTTGATTTCCATTTTTCTCCCAATTACTTGAATCTTATTATTCTTTTTGCCCCATAAAATTTTTCCCCAAACTACCCTTCATGGCTAGATATAAAAATTGTGCTAGGCGGGTTAGGTACGGTATATGCCAGGTTTCAGGCGGTCTATATAGATGCCTACGAACCACTTGGGCGAGATTGCCCAAGGCCGACATAATTAGGCTACTTGTTGAGAATTGGGTGGATCCTTCGATAATCGACTCTCTCGAAATCCAAGGCCGCTTCTTTCTTTCACCTTCAGCCCCTATGTCCCGTATTTTTACTTCACACACAGAATTAGTTCGATTTATCAAGGACAAGTATGAACCCAATTTAAGCGACTCATCTGAATCCCATTGTGTCGCAGATCCTTTTTCCAAGCGTAGGATGCATTATAAATCAGTCCTTTCTTCTTCTTCTTCCAGTGAATCCCGCGAGATGACTGATCAAGCGGCTTCTTCTCCCGCGGCGGCCTCCAGCAATCCCTCTTCCACCAGAGTTCAAAATCTCCGCTTGACTGAAGGTACCATCTTCACCAATCCCGCCCATGCTGAGGCGGGATCCTCACTTGCACCAGATAAAAGTTCCCTCATTCCCAACCCCATTACAGATTGGCATAGACTATACCACATAGATAGTTCAATTTACCAAATTTCTGAATATCAAGGCGACATATCTCTCGCCCATTTAAGAGAAATGCGTGATGGGATAGTAGTTTTCCCTTCCCAGCTTAAAGCAGGACTTAGAATTCCTTTTGACCCCTTCCTTTGTGAAATCTTATTCAAAGCCCAAGCCTTGATCACCGAGATTCATCCCAATGCCCTTAGAATCATTACTGCCTTCATTGTCATTTATCGCTCCCTTCGCAAAGAACCCTCTACTACTGCCTTACTCACTTTATTCAAAGGCTACAAACAAACCAGCCAACTCGAAGATGAGGTAGTAGAAACCCGTCTTTCCCTACAATATCAAAGAGGCCCCAAGGTCCTTACTCCCCTTCCTACAAAAGTTCATGACTGGATGGATGATCCTCTTTTTATTGTTTCCCGCGTGGGGTGGTCTCATCCCGCCGATCTTTACCCTTTAAACCCTCAAATTGAATCTAAATATGCATCCGTTGTTGGAGACAATGCCCTTATTTCCACCATTCGTGCCTTGGTCACTCTTCCTGAAAATTCTCCTGATGGTACTCCCCAGCCTCTCATTTCTTGGAGAGGCATTTTACGAGATAGAGGGTTGCTCAACCAAGTGGGCATTGCTGACAACTTACCCCGCGTTCAGCCGCGAGTTCCCATAATCCACGTTCACTTTGATGGGTGGGAGCGACATACAGAAAATAAATATGCTTATGAGTGCCAGTCATGCAAGGGTACTCGTCACTGTTCCGCCATGAATACTGTTCTTTGTATGTTCCTTCTTGAACTTGGCTCTTTTTCCACTTTAATTCATACTGTCATTTTTCTAACTCTTATCCTCCTTTTTCTTTCTTTCTAGATCATAGAGCGAAATCAATGGAAAGTCGGCAAGCTGCCAATCTTGAAACTGACAACAGACGGAAAAGACTTGCGAGCGCTCGCGACGCTGCTCTTGCCGCCCTTCCTGCAAATCTTCCTTTGCCCATATCCCGCGATGGCAAAGATACAGAAGAGATGGCCTTGGAAAAGTCGCAGAGCTCATCCAAAGCCCGGGCCAAACCCACTAATCCAGACACTCGTTCCAAGCGGCAGAAACGAATTGCATCTGTTTCGACAAAGGTCGCCCCACCTTCACAAGAAGTCATCCCGCCTAATCCTGCCACCGTTTCAATTTCACCAGCCAATGAAGCTGTTATCCCGCCAATCTCTACCTCAATAACAACAGATATCAATATCGCACCAAATGTCGTCCCGCCCACTAATATCACCCCTGAGCCAGAAAATGTTGAGGTTTTCCCTTCTGATCCCGTCCCAACTAATTCTCCCACTTTGGAAGTAAACGCTGTTGAACCCAATCAAACTGAAGTTCCTCCTTCCACCAACATGGAAATTTGCGACCTTACCAATGTCTCTAATTCTCCTTCAACTCCTCGCGACCCAAGTACTTCAACCGCTCTTCCTCCTCCCAGTTGGCTTCAAGAAAATTTTTCTAAGCCCCTTGACTTCGAAGGGCTTTATGAACTTAGTAAAGAAATTGCCAAAGTTCCCCGCATGAAGGGCCTGATTGAAGAGGCTCGCAGTGTGGAAGAATGCATGCTGGGTAGCGCAGCCTTGATTAGAGCCAGTGATCAGCTCCAAGTTCAACGTGTCGCCCAAATGGAACCTAATCATGCCGCTTTGTCAAAATTTGGGCTTTACTTTTCACTGGTACATCATTTTTTCTTTCCTTGGCTAATCTTAACTTTGTTTTTTGTAACTTTCTTTAACTTTCAATTTTCGCTTTTCTCCAGCTAGGTGCTTCCATCATGGGCATGAGTGATCAAAATACTCGCCTTGACAATGATTGTGATAACTTGAAAGCCACTAATCAAATCCTGAGGCGCGACAAAGATACCCTCAAAGGTAGAGTCACTCGGCGGGATGCTACGATCACCAACCTGGAAAAAGAGCGGGACAAGCTGAAGATTGACCTGACTACTTCCCAAAATCAACTTGATCGCACTCTTACCGATCTTAATGCCGCCAAAGCTAATCTCGCCACTGCTACCACTGAGCTTGATTCTACCAAGGAGAAAATGGCTAAACTGGCTAGCGAACACGAGACTTTGAAGAAAACTCATGCCGCCGACATTAAACTATTTCAAGGCGAGATTACTGTTGGGCCCTACATTTTCAATCAACATGTTTTGCAACTTACGCCTAAACAACTTGGTACTAACAACTTGGGTTGTTCTGTTTACAACTTGGTTTTTACAGGTTGGGACGCATAACGCTTTTCCTATTTTATAGGGAACGTGCCAAAGACCGGTTCAACCACGATTCTTCAAATAGCCAACGATTATCTCTTTCCCAACGGATGAGTGCGGATAAATCTCCAAGGATAAACCTCAATTCCGAGTTTGTAGGCCCTCATTGTTATTTAGTTTTATTCTTGAGGTATAAAAGGGAACATACACTGTAAATTCACACACGCACTACACTAGCCTAAGCTCCCCTTTTCATACGCTCTTAGCATTGTAATCTCAAGAAAATTCATAGTAAACTTTCGGTCAAGGCAGGAGCCACATCCTCCCGGGGTTTTATGCCGGCGAACAAGTTGTTCAAGGGCTTTCCCTAGTCAACAAATGTCTTGTGTCCATTTCTATTCAACTTGATAGTCATTGTACCTAGATTCATATCACTTTAGTCACTTTTCCCATCATACAAATCTAATTGTTGAAATTTGACCAAAACAATTTGGCGCCGTCTGTGGAAACTTTGATTATCTAAGTAGAAATGGTTAATCCATCTTCCAGCGGTAGTCGGCCGCTTCCTGTTTCCAATGCCCAAGGCAACCCTCCTCCAAGTGCGTAAGCCGTCAACTTGGAGATAATGTCCAACATGGCGGACATGATGAGGAAAATAGGCGATCGGTTGGATGATCGGGAGAGCGTACGAATACAATGATCTTCAATGCCATTGATAGTCTCAAGCGTAAAGGGAAGCAAGCGGAGACTCAAGTATCCACTCCATTTTCACCTTTACTTCCTAGATCTTTGTTTGGTGCGGAGTACGGGACCAAGCCATGTTGGAGATATCCCGATGTCCAACACCTTGCCGGCTGAAAGCACGATTGTGACATCCGTTCCAATTGAGCAACCAAGATTCGGCCTATCGGCTAGCCAATCCGCGCTATCATCTTGCTACACTTATGCTACACCCTCGGTGGGGCAAACGGGAAGTTTCTTTAATGCTTTCGCTACTTTTGCACCTCAAGTTAATAATGCTCCTCTTTTCGCGAGAAAACCAACTTGTTAAGGAAATGCAAACCATTAAGGAGTTACTCGAAGCGTGCACGGAGTCAACTTGCCATATCACCAAGTCTCTCCAACTTGCTACAACGAGTCTCGTTTGTGCCGGCGATAGCCGGTGTGGAGATCCCGAAGAAGTTCTCGGTCCCTCATATGAAGAAGTATGACGGAAGTACCGATCCGGCTAGAGCACGTGTTCTTTGTATCAAGAGTCAATGGATATCATAAGTATCCCTCCTATGTTTAAAGAAGCATGTTTTGCGGGGGCTTTGGCTCAACCTTGTCGGGACGGGCCTTAAAATGGCTAACAGGGCTTCCTCTCAACTCTATTTCATCTTATGCTCAACTTGTCAATATGTTCATTAATCAGTTTTCATGCAACAGGGCATTTGACAAGTTGACTAGTGATCTTTATAGAATTGTACAACAGCCTAATGAAAGTCTCAAAGAGTATTTGCACAGGTTCAATAAGGAGCGGTGACCATACCCAACTTGGACGTGTCCACCGGCAACGGAGGCATTCCGCATAGGCTTGAAGAAGAGCTCATTGTTTTACAACGAGTTGGTGATGACCCCTGCGAAACAACTTGAAGAAATCGAGAACCCGGGGCCTTGCCCTACATCAGACTGGAGGAAGATAGCTTGGCAATGGGGGAATCAACTGGAGGACTCCTACTCCTCTATTTGAACCCTCTGACAGACGATCGGACTCCCATCACCCTAAGTCCAACAGGGGCAAACCCCCTGTTAAAACTGAACCTTCTAGAATTCATGTTGTAGATGATGATCAGGAAGGTGATGATAATGATTATCCACAAATCTACGAATCTTGCTTTTACGTGGACATTGCGGGAATCTTATGCACCATGGGAAATCTTGGAGATAAAGCGAGATGGCCTAAGAAGAATGACCAGTCAACAACTTGGAAGGACAAGTCCAAGTGGTGCGCATTTCATGAAGATTTCGGACATACCACCGAGAAGTGTGTCGCTTTGAGAAAGGAGATTGCTCATTTGTTGTCCAAGGGTCTTCTCAAGGATTTGTTGGGCAAGAAGAGGGTCGGGAGTGAGTCCAAAGAACTGGTTCAGAGGAGCAATCTAGGCCCGAGAAAGTTGCACCCCCTCCGGCCACCAAGGTAGTGAATGTTATTTCAGGTGGGTCTCATATTTGCGGCACAACTTACTCTGCCGCCAAGCGTCATGCCAAGAGCTCTAAGGAAGATCAATCAGAATTGCCTATAAGGCGCCGCGACTTCACAGACGGTCATGTCATTTCTTTTGAAGATGAAGATAAAGACAACACGTTGGACCCTCATCATGATGGTCTAGTTGTTCGGGTGCGAGATTGCTAATTGTGTGGTCAAGCGGATCTGATCGATGGTGGCGGTTCGATCAACATCATCTTTACTCATGCTCTTGAAGATATGGGTATTCCTTTGTGAAGTTGTGAAGAACTCATCCGTCTTGGTAGGGTTCGGTGGTGAGGTGAAACAGGACGGTCGGTGAGATCAAGTTGCCCATCTACCTAGAAGGTATGAATTCCATGGAGAGGTTTTGTGTGATCGAATGCTCTTCTTCATACAATGTCATATTGGGAAGGCCTTGGATCCACAACATGAAGGCCGTGCCATCGACTTACCATCAATGCGTCAAGTTTCCAACACCTTGGGGTGTTGCCAAGTTGAAGGAAACCAAAGCAAGTCTCTAAGGAATGTTACAAGATCAACATGAAAGCAAGCTAGACCCCTCGGCAAGCATAGCAATTAAAGAAAAGGCCCAGGACATTCTTGAAGCGGTGGAGCACGATACAAAAAGCGTTCTGTTGATGCATCAAATCCACGAGGCCCAAGTGCAAGTTGGGATAGACCTACCGTCCGAAATCGAAGAGGAGTTGATGGAGTTCTGAAAAGCCGGAGATCTTTGTTTCGCTTGGAAACATGAGGACATGACGGGGATAAGCAAGGATATTATTACTCACAAGTTGAACATCGATCCGACCATCCGTCTGTCAGTCAAAAGAAGGAAGTTTGCCCAAGAGCGGAATCGAGATCATTAAGGATGAAGTTGAAAGGCTGCTGAAGACCAAGATGATCGAGAGAAGTTCGGTATCCAAATTGGTTGGCTAACGTTGTAGTGGTGGAGAAGAAGAATGGCAAGTGGCGAGTATGTGTGGACTTCACCGACTTGAACAAGGCCTGTCCAAAGGATCCATTCCCTCTCCCTCATATTGATTCTCTTGTTGATGAGACGGCTGGCCACGACATGTTGACGTTCATGGATGCATCTTCCGGATATCAACAAATTCAAATGGAACCTTCGGACCAAGAAGATACAGCATTCATGACTCAGGAAGGTATATATTGTTATATTTCTATGCCGTTTGGTCTTAAAAATGCGGGGGCAACCTACCAAAGGTTGGTAAACAAGATGTTCAAAGATCAACTTGGCAAGACGATGGAGGTCTACATAGACGACATGGTGGTCAAATCCAAACACATTGAGGATCATGTTGAGCACCTTCTTTGAGGCATTCAACATCTTGAAAGCCTTGAACATGAAGCTCAATCCGTGAAGTGCAACTTCGGAGTTAGAAGCGAGCAAATTCTTGGGGTATATGGTAACCAAGAGGGAATCGAAGCAAGTCCCGAACAAATCAAAGCCATTCTCAACTTGGAATCCCCTAAAAATATCAAGGACGTACAAAGGTTAACGGGTAGGGTATTTGCTTTGAATAGATTTATATCCAAATCATCGATAAGTGCGAGGTTATTCTATGAAGTCTTGAGAAAAAACAAACTCTTTCAATGGACCGACCAACATGAGGCGGCTTTCAAACAACTTAAAGAATATTTGATGACGTCACCCTACTCGCTAAACCCGAACATGGTGAGCCTCTTTATTTATATTTAGCCGTGTACGGCCATTGTTAGTGCGGTATTAGTGAAGGAAATCCAAGGTGAGCAACATCACTGTTTACTATGTGAGTAAGTCTTTATTAGATGCCGAAACAAGGTACTCTCATCTTGAAAAATTAATATTAGCCTTAACTACTGCTGCTACCAAATTACGTCATTATTTTGAAACACACTCCATAGCTGTCGAACTAATTATCCTATGAGGAATGTGTTAAGGACTCCGGAGATGTCGGGCGAGGTTGGCCAAGTGGTCGATCAAGTTGAGCACGTATGACATATCATACGAGCCAAGAACGACCATCAAATCACGAGGCCTAGCCGATTTTGTAGGCGACTTCGGTCCAAGTTTGCGGCTGAGGTAGAGCGGAAGTGCAACAACTTGAAGGTAAAACTATTCCTAGATTTTGGACATTATTTACGAGATGGAGCCTCAAATTCCAAGGGAACTGGTTTGGGAATAGTCCTAAAATCCCCTCAAGGTGATATCATACCTCAAATTTGTATCTTGTGAATTTAATGCAACAAATAACGAAGGCTGAGTATGAAGCCCTAATCATGGGTTTAACTACGGCTTTGAGTTTGAATATTACACATTTAAATGTATTTGTTGATTCTCAATTACTAGCTAACCAGTTTAATGGCAGTTATATGGCGAAGCATTCCAAGATGACTCTGTACCTCCAACATGTTAAAGCTTTAGCTTCGAGATTTCTATCATTCTCTTTGGAACAGGTCCCCAGAGAAGAAAATACGAGAGCGAGACGCCTTGGCCAACTTGGGTTCAACTTGCAAATCAATGTTGCATACTAATATCCCCATTATTTATGTTAAGTACCCGGTGATAGACCAAGTTGAAGAAACTCAAGTGGTTACTCCACCTATTGGGACACAAGATGCTAAGTCTTCTTGGACCCAACCCGTCATTGAGTTCCTTCAACTTGGAACTATTCCCCCTGATGTTAAGAATGTTAGGTCATTTAAGATTCGAACTTCAACTTTCGTTGTAATAGATAATATGCTTTGTTCAAGAAGTCTTTTGCGGGGCACTACTTGAGATGTGTCGATAATGAGCAAGTTGAGCGGTACTTAAGGAAATCCATGAAGGAATATGTGGGAACCATTACGGAGGAAAGGCACTTGCATCAAAGGCCCTCGGGACGGGATATTGGCCAACCATGCGTCAAGATGCCATGAACTATGTGCGAAATGTGACGCCCGCCAAAGACATAGCAACATCTTGCATCAACCGCCGAACCTCTACATCATATAGTCTCATCTTGGCCTTTCATGCAATTGGGGCATGGATATTGTAGGCAAGGTGCCCAAAGCTCCAGGAGGCAAAGTATTCATGTTGGCTCTAACCGATTATTTCTCGAAATGGATCGAGGCAGAAGCTTATGTGCAAGTAAGGGATAAAGAGGTAATTTCATTTTTAAAGAAAAATATCATTAGCAGGTTTGGTGTACCATCAAAGATTGTATGTGACAACGGGTCACAGTTCATAAGTAAAAAGACCAAGGATTTTTGTGCTCATTTGGGGCATCAAGTTAATCATGTCCACACCTGTCCACCCTCAAGCCAACGGCCAAGCTGAATCAAGCAACAAGTTGATCATCAACAACTTGAAGAAGCGTCTAGACCAGAAGAAGGGAAATGGGTTGAAGAATTACCACTTGTGCTATGGGCGAGATAGAACTACTTCTAAAGGAGCCGCGGGTAGGACTCCCTATTCTTTAGTATTCGGAGTCAAGCCGTGATTCCGGTTGAAGCAACAGTCCCACGGCAAGGTATGGCTTATTGACTCAAGATGAAAATAACCTTTTGCTAACTCAAGACTTAGATACAATTGATGAGATCGGGGATTTAGCCAAGATAAGGATGGCGGCTTATCGGCGGCGAATTTCTAGGTCTTACAACAAGAATGTCGAGTTAGAAGGTTCCGGGTTGGTGATTTAGTTTTGAGAAAAGTATTTCAAAATACAAGAGAATTGAATGCGGAGTAAGTGGCTCCCAAGTGGGAAGGCCCATATCTCATCGATGTTGAAGGCGAAGGTGCATGCGGTTGTCAACCCCGAGTGGAGACAGAATCCTAGAAGTTGGAACGCTATCCACTTGAAACTTTATTTCACGTAAGTCCAGTTATTTATAACTAGACTCTTCGTACGGTTTAAATTTATGTCAAGTTCAATTACGCATTTCAATTTTTCTACTCTTATTAAAACATTGCGACTTGAGCGTCGGAGGGGCGTTAGCTATGCTAACGCCCGGCCTAACATAAATTTGTTTTGCGAGGTGTAACTTGAGCAAACGGAGTAGGCTCAACATGTTGACACGCCGGTACGGGCGATACTTGTTGAGACCTAAGGCTGGAACAGGACAAACATGTTGGACACGCCCGGTCGGGCGATACATGTTTGAGCACGAGGAGGACAAAGGTCAAGCATGTTGACACGCCGGTACGGTTGATACATGTTTGAACCTGAAGAAGAAAATTTCAACATGTTGACACGCCGATGCGGGCCGATACATGTTGGAATTCTAGCTGGCGAGGTATAGAGCTTGTTGACACGCCAGGACGGCTGATACTTGCTCTATCCCTTCAAACGATTTACCTCTGATCAAAGGTACTATTGGTTAAAAGATTTACATCTTTTCGTACGAATTTAGGTTTTGACACCTTCGCCTGGGCGCACGTTTTCACACTTCTTTAAGTTGTGAACTATTGGTTGTAACATTTTCATGTTACCTACGGTTTATAACATTTACATGTTATCCAAAGAACAAACAAGCGTCCCTCAGGGACATAACTTACTTTGCTAAAAACCGTTAATTGTTTTTTTCAAAAGATTTTTTCAGTTTAAGGACAAGTTGGATAAGCCAACAAGTCCCTAAAAACCTAAAAAAAGCTTGAGTACTAGACCAACCTAGTACCCCCAAATAATATTGTCTCGGTTCTTATGAACCATTACAAACCAAAAACATTGTTTTAAAGGGACACTCCCCCCATTTGTTGTACCAATAAAGGTACACAAATAAAGCAAAAAATTGTTTTCATCCAAAATACCCAAAAACTTTAAAATGTTTTTCAAACTTTTGGCTTTCTTGCCGCCGGTGTTGCGTCTTCCACTTGATCATTTAGAGTAGCCACTATGGTGCTTAAATCCTTGTTAGCATCATCAACTAGAGCCTCTAGGGCCACGGAATTCACTTCTTCTGCATCCGCTGGCTCACCAATATGGTCCTCCAAAACTTTTCTCTCATCTTCCAAGTTCCAAGCTATGGCCTGTCCATTTTCATATTCTTCAATCATTTGAATACGGGTCTCCAACAAAGTCTTGGTGGCATTGAATTTGAAGTTCCCCTCTGCAACTTCAAGCTCTTTCATATGAGCCTTATTCTCAGCACGAATGGCTTTCACTTCTTCTCCCAGCGTTCAAAATCCTTCTTCAAACCTTCCACCTCACCTGCATGCTTGTTTGCCTCCCTCTTCAATTTCTCCACTTCCTTGGCACTTTTGGTAGCCTCCTTTTTTGATTAACGGCTTCGTGACCAAGCCTCGCCGCTTTGATCTTTAATGCATCAATGTAGGCCACAATCGGGGTCATGAGTTCCTGCACCAAAAAAGATGTTAGTACTTTATCAAGCTCTTTGATAAAATTTAAAGATTCCTTCATCTTTACCTTCTCAACAACAGCCCTAAATTTTTCTCCCTAACTTCTCCATGTCCATATCACTTTGTTTGCATCGTGGCCTCGGCTTCCACCGGCTTTCTTTTCTTTGCATCCCCTTCTTCTTGGATGCAGCCACATGGGAGCTAGCCACAATAGACACAGGGGTAGGGGTTTTCCATCCTTCTTTGCCAAGCTTTTTGCTCACATTTGCGGCAGAAAGGTCGGCGTGATAACAGGTTTCCTTGGAGCGAGTGGTGCAAAATAGAATGAAGAGTTAGAGCAGATTAAAGGTGTTAGAACAACTTAGAGATAGGCAAAGATTTAAAGTATTTGATTAACTTTTTGTAGACATTGGGATAGGCTCGGAAAAGGTTTCTTCAAGGTTTGCCTCTCGGGCTTCTTTGGGACCAACTTCCTTGTTAGAATCTCGCAACAAATAGGCTGGTAGTGCCTTAAAAGTTCTCACTAAGGGTTCCAAGTTATAAACCTCGCTCACTCTTTCCTCTGTGTTGTCTTTAAAGGGAAAAAGCACATCCAATTTCGCAACTAGGCCAAAGAAAAATTTGGAGAAATAGTTAGTACATTGCTGAAAACCATTATTAGAGTAAGAAAAATTGCCTACTACCTTGGGACCTCCATTTGAAGTTGGCACCCACATCCTTCACCAGGGTGCTCTTCTTTGCAACAAAGAACTTGTTCTTCCACCCTCTATCGGCGGGATCAACATTGTCAATTAGGAAAGGCGTCCTACCAACCCTAACCCTAAAACCATATCTCCCTAAACCAAAGCTCCCTAAATTCATGCGTAAAGCAAATTCCTCTAGACCAATTGCTAACTCTGTTTTACTGCATTTAGCCTTACTAGGGTTTGAAGGCTTCTCCAACCTTGAGGCATGAGTTGGGCATAGTTAAGCTTGGAAGATACAAAGAAGCTGGGTGATTAAAATTGGAAACGGGAATTTTAGGCCAATAGTGAACGGATATTCAGGGAAACATACCCATTCCGGGGAAAAACACTCTGGAGTTAGGTCAGGATGGGTAAAAAGTTCGGTTTCAAAAGCCATGGCGGGATTCCTCTTGATAATTTCTAAATTAACGGCAGGAATGGTACACTTTTCTTTTTCAGGGTTCTTTAACATGTTTTGGGTGAGAAAACCTTCGGGCAAACCCTCTCCACTCTCAATTAAAGTTACCACCTTTCTCTTCCCCATTTTTCAAACTTAAAACAAAGATTCAAAGATGGAACTAGAAAGGAAACAAGAAACTCACCGGCAATTTCTACTTGATTCTCCTCTCCAAAACCGTCTTTTCCTGGTTCTCCTTCTTCTTCCCGTAATCTTTTTGAAAGCTACGTTTTTGAAAGGGAGAGTTGGAACAGGAGTCTTCTTATTTATGGAGGTTGAAAGTGGTTGAGACCTTTTAAAACAAATACACCTTTTTGCCTCGAGAAACTACCTGAAAACCGTCCCATCGCGTCTCTTTTTTAAAACCGTCGTTCCTTTCTTATTTTGGCAAACCTTTTGAATTCTTTTTGTCTCTTTCTATTCTTCTTTTTTAAATTCAAAAAGTTTGGGGGCAATTGTTGGGCCCTACATTTTCAGTCAACATGTTTTGCAACTTACGCCTAAACAACTTGGTACTAACAACTTGGGTTGTTCTGTTTACAACTTGGTTTTTACAGGTTGGGACGCATAACGCTTTTCCTATTTTATAGGGAACGTGCCAAAGACCAGTTCAACCACGATTCTTCAGCAAGCCAACGATTATCTCTTTCCCAACGGATGAGTGCGGATAAATCTCCAAGGATAAACCTCAATTCCGAGTTTGTAGGCCCTCATTGTTATTTAGTTTTATTCTTGAGGTATAAAAGGGAACATACACTGTAAATTCACACACGCACTACACTAGCCTAAGCTCCCCTTTTCATACGCTCTTAGCATTGTAATCTCAAGAAAATTCATAGTAAACTTTCGGTCAAGGCAGGAGCCACATCCTCCCGGGGTTTTATGCCGGCGAACAAGTTGTTCAAGGGCTTTCCCTAGTCAACAAATGTCTTGTGTCCATTTCTATTCAACTTGATAGTCATTGTACCTAGATTCATATCACTTTAGTCACTTTTCCCATCATACAAATCTAATTGTTGAAATTTGACCAAAACAATTACCAAGTTGAAGGAAGAACTGGCAGGGAAGATTGCAGAAAATAATTCTCTCCATGCCGATATAGCCAAATTAAAAGACGACATCGTGGATATTGGCGATCAAACTTCTCTCCAGGTTATGCGAGCCGCAGCGGCCGACGCCCACGAGATTCCTGCCATTACCCTTGAAAGGCTTGCCCATTGGGGTTCAGAGCCAATTTTTAGTGAAAAATGTCGCCGCGGCCATCTCTTGGTTCCTTATTCTCCCGAGGAACTCGCTGATCTTGCTGAAGAAGATGCGTTATTAGGTAAGTCGCCCTGGAATCCTCCTTGTGCCAAAGATCCCAATGCTGTTGCTTTATGGGGCGATTTACTTGAGCAAAAACATAAACTGTTGGATGATGCCAAAGCTCTTGCCCTTGCGACCTCCAGCTCTACCCAAGCCGCTCCATCAAATGAACCCAATGTCTGACTTGTTTCTTCTTTGACACTTAGTTTATTTTGAACAATTTGTAACTTGCCTTGGTGGCTGAACAACTTACTCTCTTTTCTTTTGGGGCCTGCGTGCCTTTAAACGATGTACATTCGCGGCCTTTGTGCTTGCCCCTTTACTTTCATGCTTTACTTTTGTTTTTTTTCATCGTTTATATCTTGCCCTTATTACTTTGTTTTGATAATTCATCAAAATTCTCTTTTTTCATGACAGGTACACCATATACATATACTCCCATCGAAAAAGTGAAGTCGTCTTTAGGCGACTTTACTTACCATGCATATTATGCGACTCATATTGTCGCTGACTTTAACTCTTTTTTGATCTTTCTTTGCCTCTTAGAAAAATTTTCCTGCTTTTGCCTCATATCTTTCCTTGAAAACCCTCTTTTCCTGTTATTTAGGCGAGATAACAATCTCCTTCATAACGACTTATGCTCATACCCTTAAAGCGAGATGGAACTTTTCCTCGTTTATAGTCCGGCGACCTTCATTTTTATAGTCCATAGACTCTCGCATATTTATAATCCATAACCTGACTCACATCTTTTATAGTCCTTAGACTGACTCGCATCTTTTATAGTCCTTAGACTGACTCGCATCTTTTATAGTCCTTAGACTGACTCGCATCTTTTATAGTCCGTAGACTGACTCGCATCTTTTATAGTCCGTAGACTTTCTTTGCGACTTACCTTGACTCACATCTTTTATAGTCCATAGACTTTCTTTGCGACTTACCTTGACTCACATCTTTTATAGTCCGTAGACTTTCTTTGCGACTTACCTTGACTCACATCTTTTATAGTCCGTAGACTTTCTTTGCGACTTACCTTGACTCACATCTTTTATAGTCCGTAGACTTTCTTTGCGACTTTACTTTGACTCACATCTTTTATAGTCCATAGACTTTCTTTTTTCCTCTTTTCTTCATCCACTTGTTTCAATAATTCATCAAATATTGTTTTGATAATTCATCAAAAATTCTTTACCTTCTTACCTTTAGCGAGATATCACCATATACATATACTCCCATCGAAAAAGTGAAGTTGTCTTTAGGCAACTTTACTCTAAACAATTTATTTACCATGTTATTGGCGACTAATTACACATTATCATAATCATAAAATTTAATCCATGTAAGATACATATGAGGAATAAAATTTCATACTTTCATTATATTCAAAACATATTCAACACATATTCAAACATGTATATCAAAGTGGTAAGACATATATGACTTTCATTCATGATTGAAAAATTCATAGATTCATCACAATTACTATGAAAAAGACTTTAGTAAGAATAAAATAAGCAAATTACCCTTATTTCTTCAATGATAATACTTCTTTAGATGATCTACACTCCATGCATTTGGAACATCTTTGTCGCCTTCTTCCTTCAAATGATATGTCCCTTCTCGCACAATCTTGGCAATCTGGAAGGGACCTTCCCATTTCGGGTCTAGCTTGGCAAATCCCGCTGTCGCTCCTTTAACTTCACGGCTTCTCAACACCCAATCTCCTACACTGAATGATCTCTTATTCACCCGTTTGTCGTGCTGCGCCTTCATCCTTTGCTTATAATTGATCATTCTCATTCTCGCCCTGAGCGTTTTTTCATCACTTAAATCCAGCTCGAAACATCTCCTGTCGCCGTTCATTATCTTGTCATAATAAGTTACCCTATGGGTAGGCAAACCCATCTCAGTGGGAGCCATTGCTTCTGAACCATAAGTCAATGCGAAAGCTGTCTCGCCAGTCGACCCCTTCACCGTTGTTCTAACATACCATAAAGCTGTGGACAATTCTTCCAACCAAGCCCCTCCTCTTTTTTCTAAGTTTTTACACAAAATCTCCAGAACTTGTTTGTTGGCAGCCTCCACTTGCCCATTGCACTGCGGCCTATAAACTGCGGACTGCCAATGCTTGATATTTAAATTCTCGCAAAAACCATGAAACTTCTTTCTGAATTGTGGCCCGTGATCAGAAATAATTGCCCGCGGCATTCCATGGCGACACAGGATTTCCTCCGTTACAAATCTGATAATTTGGTCTTCAGTGGTAGAAGTTAGTACTCTTGCCTCTGTCCATTTAGTGAAATAATCAACAGCTACCACCACCATTTGAGCTCCTCCTTTGGCCTTAGGGAAAGGTCCTATAAGGTCTATCCCCCACATATCAAAAGGCCAAGCCGCAATAATTGGAGTCTGCTCAGTCGCAGGTTGTCTAGGAATGTTGGCATGTCGCTGGCACTGGTCGCATTTCCTCACATATTCTTCCGCGTCTTTCTTCAATGTTGGCCAGTAATACCCATGAAACATGATTTTATTGGCCAATGTTCTTGCTCCTGGATGTCCCCCACAAACGCCCTCATGCACTTCAAACAAAACATTATCAACCTTTCCCGGCTCTACGCATCTCATCAAAGGTCGCGAGAAAGACTTGCGGTATAAGATCCCATCTTGCACAGTAAACCTTGGCGACATTTTCTTGACAATCCTCGCCCTGTCTTCTTCTTGAGGCAGCTCCTCCTTTTCTAAATAGTCTTTCATCTCGCTTACCCAATCTTTCTCACCCACTTCAATCTCCATTATTAGCGGCCTGTCAAATGCCGGCTCTTCAATAAATTCCACCACCACCTTCTTGGGCAACTCTTCAATTTTGTCACAGGCAGCCTTACTCAACATGTCGGCCCGTTCATTTTTCTCTCTGTCAATTTGCACCAGCTCCCAATAATCGAAGCTTTGCAAAATTTGCCTTACCATTTCACAATATTTCGCCAAAATTGTACTCAATACCCCATACCTACCTTTTACTTGGTTGACAATCAATTGAGAGTCAGAATGAGTGACTACCTGCTTTACTCCAATATCTCGGCATAATTCTAATCCCGCAACTAACGCCTCATATTCTGCCTGATTGTTTGTCATGTTGAACTTAAACCTCAGGGCTTTCTCATATATGCAATCCTTTTCTGGCGAACTTAACGAAATCCCAGCTCCACCTTTGTCTTTAGCTGAAGATCCATCAACAAACAACTCCCAACACCCTGCTGGTCTTTCTCGTTCTTCTTCCACCTCAAGGTCCTGCGACTTGGCCTTCCTCTTCTTGGCCCCCTGAGTCTCTATCTCCTCCCTTTCATACGTAAATGATGTTTCGAGAATGAAATCCGCCAACGCCTGAGCCTTAATCGCCTTTCTCGCCTCATACTGAATATCGAATTCCGTCAATTCAATCGACCACCTTAAGAGCCTTCCCGCTGAATCAGGCTGTTGTAAAATCTTCCGTAAAGGTGCATTGGTCAACACAGTAACAGGATGAGATAAGAAATAGGCCCTCAACTTCCGCGTCGCAATCACCAAAGCATAAGCCAACTTTTCTGCATTAAAATATCTCGCCTCTACTTCACTTAACTCCTTAGACACGTAATACACCGGCTTTTGCATGCCGCCATCTTCTTTTATCAATACCGCTGCCACTGCTAAATCTGAAGCCGCCAGATAGACATACAAACGATCTCCTTCCTCCGGGCTACATAAAATTGGTGGCTTTCCCAAGTATTCCTTTATCTTATGAAATGCTTCTTCACACTTTTCATCCCAAGAAAACTTCTGATCTCCTTTTAATACCTTGAAGAACGGCAAACATTTTTCAGCCGACCGCGACACAAACCGGCCCAAAGCTATCACCCTACCATTTAACCTCTGAATCTCTTGAATGGTCCTGGGCGACTTCATATCAATTAACGCCTGGATCTTCTCCGGATTTGCCTCTATCCCGCGGCGATTTACCAAGAATCCCAAAAACTTTCCCGCCGTTACTCCAAAAGTGCATTTACTTGGATTAAGCTTCATGGAATTTCTCCTCAAATTCTCAAAAGTTTCAGCCAGATCCACCAAATGATCCTCCCCCTTGGTTTTGATTAACATGTCATCAATATAAGCTTCAACATTCCTTCCAATCTGCGATTTGAATATCTTATTGACCATCCTTTGGTATGTCGCTCCTGCATTCTTCAAACCGAAAGGCATCATTTTATAACAAAAATTTCCAAGGGGAGTTCTGAAAGCTGTTTTGGCCTTGTCTTCTTCAAGCATCTTGATCTGGTGATACCCTGAATAAGCGTCAATAAAGCTAAACACCTTGTGTCCTGCGATGGAGTCCACCAATTTATCTATCTTCGGCAAAGGATAGCAATCCTTGGGGCATGCCGTATTCAAATCTGTAAAATCTATGCACATCCTCCACTTCTTATTTGCCTTGAGCACCATGACAGGACAAGCTAGCCAGACTGGATAAGTGATTTCTTCAATGATTCCCGCCTTTAATAATTTCTCGACTTCTCCAATCACCGCCTTCTCCTTTTCCGCTGACAGGTATCTTACCTTCTGCTTAAAAGGTTCTACGTTTGGATCGGCATTTAAACAGTGTAGGGCGACTTTCTCATCAACTCCGCACATATCCTCAGGTCTCCAAGCAAATACATCAATGTTATCCCTCAAAAAATCAATCAGCATATCCTGCTCATCTTTTTTCAACTGTTTCCCAATTTTAACCTTCTGCTCTGGGTATTCGCCATTAACAATTACTTCCTCCAACTCTTCTGCCGCCTGAATATCCGGCTCATCCCGCATTTGCAATGTATCTACCTCCATTTCAGCCGCCTTTTTCTTTTCTACACATCTCTTTGTTCTTTTGTCGCTGCTTTCTCCCTTATCTCTCCCGGCAAGCGATACACCCTCAGGTGTTTCCATTACAATCTCTTCATCACATTCTTCACTTTCGGAATTCACTACCTCCTCAATAAGGGGTTCCTTCATCTTGATAAATTCTGCGGATCTCGACCAGGCCATCTCGGCTTGCATCACCAATAATGCCATCAAATTCCTTTCTGATTTCTCCTGCATCATTTCTGTCTCTTCATCTCGCTCCTCACTTCTTCCTTGCACAACTTCATCTTCTGCCTTTTCTTCAATAATAATGATCGCCGACTTATTTTTCATGCTTTCAGTTTCCTCCCAACTCTCACATCCTCCTAAGTCGGTGATCATATTTATTCTCGCATCCCGCACTGTCAAAGCCGTAGAAAGTGAACTCGTACTCGCCCTAGCCACTGTTTGCATCTCAATCTTTTTCTGAATAACTTCCCTCACCTCGCTTTTCAAACATGCTATTCCCTTTGTCGTGGGAAATTTGACCCGCTGATGCGGGATAGACACCACCATCTCAAAACTTTGCATAAAAGGAATGCCCACAATAGCATTGTATGGCGACACTAAGTCAATAACCATAAACTCCACAGTACGAGTTCTCACCATTTCATCCTCTCCTATTTCCACCGCCAAAAAAATTGTCCCCTTAACCCGCACAGTGTGGTTTGTAAACCCCTCCAAAAATCCTTTATATGGCACCAAATTAGCCTCTGTATATCGCATCTTCTTGAACGCTTCATAATAAAGGATGTTTCGGCTAGCTCCTGAATCCACCAATACTCTATGTAAAATACTGTTCCCCGGAGCAATAGAAATCACAACTGGTTGACATCCATGGCTTGGAGTTAAAGCCAATTCTCGTCTAGAAAAACTGATCATCCTTTCCTCACTGGGTGGGTAAGCGGGAATGTGGCAAGTATGAGATAGCGACATGATCTGGTTACTCAAGCAAGTAATACTTGTTGGCTCGTGAATCACCATAATTTCATTCCTATTGCCATTTCCTCCTTGAGCCGCCACATTTGGCTCTTGCCATACATACTCCTGCAGCTCACCTCTTTCAACCTTCCCTTGAATAACTTTCTTCAAATTATAGCAATTATCCGTATCATGCCCCCTATCCCGATGATAATTACAGTATTGGTTCATATTAATCCTCCCCAGATCATTCATTTTAAAAGCTGGCGGCAAATCCACAGCCCGCAAAATTTCACTTGGTGTAGCGGTCAACCTTGTGAATCTTACTATCCTGTAAGTACCCAAATCTGGCTCATGCCTTCCGGTTAAATTTCCCGGCAATTTCGGTAAGTTTCCCGATAATTCCCCGGACCTTCCTAGTGTTCCGGAAATGTTCTGGAACAGTCCCAAATTAAATTAAGGGCTGAAGGGAGCCTTCCTAATTAAAAAAACACGTTTTTCTTAATTAGGAAGAAGGTTCTAGAATAATGCCACCTTGCATGGTTCTAGAATGCTGAGTCATTGTGGATAAGCCCGCACGGCTGCATTAGCCCAAGGTCTCTGGCCGCACGGCTTCATTAGCCTTATCCGCATCGCCTATAAATAGAGCCCTCCTCTACCCATTTCAACAACAACAACAATACACACAATCCATAGCAATACACTCAGTCACTCCCAAGACGTGAAGAATATTGGTGAAGGCTCAAGAAGGTGAAGAAGAAGGCCAAGAAGCTCCCTCCCTCCTCCTTGAAGATCCAAGACCAATCTCTCCTCCTAGCTCCGACCAAAGAAGCAAAGGAAGCAATTGGTAACCTCGCACGCCCTAACCTTGCTTTTAATTGATATACTTGCTCATTGCATTCATATATCTTGCTTGGGACTTGGCATTTATTCATAAAGATCACATCTTTATCACCCCCTTTCCCTTTTGCATGCATTAAGACCTCATTTGTCATAAAAATGTAGTCTTTTTCATAAAGGTGCATCCTTTGCACCTAAAACCCCCATTTTCAAATAAAAATGTCATCTTCATGCATCATTTGCACATAAAAATCCAATCTTTTCAATAAAAATGCATCCTTTGCATTCAAAAACCTTTTCCAATGCATCATTTGCATAAAAATCCTATCTTTACGCATCACTTGCATAAAGATCAATTCTTTCAATCAAAAAGCATCATTTGCTAAAACCAAAAATGTCATCTTTTCATTAAAGAGTCATTTTTCATCATGCATTTTCCCTTTCCCCCAACCTTGGAACGGACCGGTGTAAAAGATCCTATCTTTACATCGTTCCTTCCATTAAAGGTTCACGATTTCTTTGGAAAGGGATAACCTTGAACCCTATATCTCCGATTATCGCTTAAGAAAGAGTATGAAGCCTCTATACGAGCTCGACCGTCTTAAAGCGTAGGATTGATGGGCTAAGGATCCTCCTTTTCTAAAGAACCTCATCTTTGACCAAAGAGAGTCATTCTCTCGATCACGCAAGTCCCGAGGGTCCCGAGGTTAAAAATGCGGTGATCACAAGTCAAAGATGAGGACGGGATCATAATCCCAAATACATAAAATTCCAAGGAATCCCGAGCGACAACCAACAAATGGTTTGTACGTCCGGAAGACAACTTGGGACATTTCCCCCCCTTATTTTCAAACACATGCACACAAGAAAGCACGCAAGCAAGCACGATTAATGAAATCTTGGGAGACTTGCTCCGGCAAGGCACTTTGGGTGAACGCCAAACGTTCTTCCCAAGGGGTAACTTAACCTCCGAACCCAAGTAAAAACCTTTTTTTCAAAGTTTTGAGGTAATCAAAATGGCGTGGCGACTCCGTTTTTCAAATAACTCGGATGTCTTCAAACTCGCGTGAATCCAACACAAAATTTGGGCACCACATTCACAGTTTGGCGACTCCGCTGGGGACTACCCAAAGGAGAAAAGCTTTTATTTTCAAAACAAAAAATCGATACTCGGTATATAGGTGGAAACCACTTACCCTTCTGTACACTCCCGACGTGGGAGTTGGGATAACCGGTGGTTTAACAATCCACGTACCAGTATCCCTTTTCGAAAAACAATTTTGAAAAAAAAAAGAAAGCTTTTCCCTTTGAGCGGGTTAGACTCCCATCGCCGATTTCATTAATCATGCTTGCTTTCTTTACCATGCATTGCATCATTTGCATCTTGGAATCTGTGCATACTTTGAAACGGGAAATAACCCGAAAAATAGCAAAAGGAGTGGAACTGGAAAATTGATCCATGCGGTCGTACGGCTCAATCCTCATTGGATTCGGCCGGGCGACCTCGGTGGCAATTCCACCGGGAAAAATCATGGTTAATGCGCGAGTCCTAGCGGCTTGGGGCTATTCGGCTCCATGGCGGCCCAGGGCTCCCGAGAAAATTTACGTGCTTATGTGTTGCATTTTCCCCGTCCCGAAAATCATTCCTTTAAAACACATTTATGAAAATCTCTGTTTTAACTCAAAAAGGAACATTTTAGGAGACCGCACACTACGCGCACCTAATATATCTGTACACTTTTGCACGCACGTCCTTCAAACTCGAGGGTGGTTCAGTGCGATCACGGACGGCCTTACGATGCTCCGGGCGCGCACGGAATCATCCCAACCTCCCATGGCGGCCGGTGTCGACCAATGCACGATCCGTGTCACACGTTTCAAAAAACCGTGACTTTTGGTTGGTTTTTGGTCTAGTCCGTGTCATATAGCCCGGTTGCATACCCACGTAAAGTCAAGCCTTAGCTCATAACGGAAGCCAAGATTTTCGCTCAAGCGAAATTCGCCGAAAATTCCGACAAGGAAAAATCGGTGGGATCTTGACTCCGACATTGACTATTGACCTTGACCTACGGAATGCGTAAGAGTCGGGACCGAGTCTTTGCCAAAAATCAAAAGATCTTTCGCTCAAGCGAAGCTCGCCAAAATTCCGACAAGGAAAAATTGGCAAGATCTTGGCCAGGCATTGACTTCGATTGACTCACGCACTTTGCGTATGCAACGAAGTTCAATGTGACCTTTGTGTCATCCGGCTTTTACCGCCCGACCCATGCCTATTATTCTCTCGGACATTACCGAAAGTCAAAAACCGTCATTCGCTCAAGCGAAACTCTGTCAAAGATCCGTCAAGGCGAGAGAGACGAGACTTTCCCGGTATTGCCTTGACTATAATCCGCATCGCTCGTGCGTTGAAAGGTCCTATGACCCGCTAGACCCGATAGGAGCGTTCTTTACTCTCGGTCGGTGGGATCCGCGTGCCCTATAGGACCCTCGCCGGGGTTGTCCACCCTGGGAGGTCGAAATACGGGTGGAATACGAGGGGCTTATAGACGTAGTGACGGAACCCAGCGATCCGGGATCTAGAGTAGTTGTGAAAAAAGAAGGGCGAGAACCCCTTTTCCAACGAAATAGATATTAATAAAAGACAACATTTTAAGTAAACTTGAAGATTCTAATTTGCATATTGCACGAGCCTTCACTAAACACCTACCCCGAGTCTAAAGCTTTCCTATCCCTTTCCCTTGGCGAGAAAGAAGTGGGTGAGAACACCGGGTCGGCGACTTGTTAGCGCGAGAATCCTCGAACGGGTTCGCGAGAATCCTCGGTTTTGTCGGCTTTTCGGTGTCAAAATGGCCAACATGGTAATCCACAACGGTAATGACCAAGCAATTGGAGGGGCTATCCAGTTCAACCCAAGCCTCACATACGGTATGATGTATGTGATTGTGAAGGCTTGCTTAGAGTATGAGTATCAAGAATGGATCAATGAGGACGCTCCTTCAAGGAAGAAGAAGAAGAGAAAGTCCACACGGCGAAGCTTAAGGAAAGATACGAAGGCGGGGACAAGAGCGTAGGAACTTTGGGAGAGCCTTCGGGCAAGTTCGACTACTATGTCGGTTATGCCAAGGAACTGTCATGGAACCCGTCACCCCAAGCACGGTCCGGCTGATATCCCCATGTATAGTGATCCTCTTGAAGCGAAAGTGCTGAATTTGTGGCCATCGTGAAGTTCAATGAGAAGCTAGCGAGATCTAGAAGCGAGAACACGAAAGCCTATTGAATACATAGCCGGTCAAGGAAGAATTAAGATCCCCTCTGAAGAAGACTTCATCGGCATTATCCGAGGCCAACCCATACATTGGCTACACTGACAAGGTCGTGGTGTCCAAGATCGATAAAGAGAAAATGAGTTATCGGCGGTGCATTGATAAGATGAGTCGAGACCCTTCGGTCAATGAGTCCGGTCGCTACGGAAGAGCTAGGCGAAAGATTGCAACAAGTTACTTTAGTTCCCCTCACCATCTTTCCACGTACCGGCTGTTAATGATTTCCGGCAAGCTTTTGATCGGTTCGAAGTCTCCACTTTCGAAGAACGTTGACAAGACTGCTACTCCCAGGGCAACGGCAAGAAGAAGGAGTGAGATCCCGGTCCAACCCTTGTCAAGTCCCCCTCGAGTCAATAAGTAGCGTAGGGTCGAGTCGGTGTTGTCTATTCGGTCGAGTCGGGAATCTTTGAATTCCGAGTCCTCGAGTCATCAGAAGGCCTCACGCACGAGGATTATGAAAATGTAATCGATGTCATCTTTCCCCTTATCTTGAATGAAATGACAAATCTTTACGATTATCCTCTTATTGCCAACTTAACAAATGATAAATTAACTCAAAACTTAACAACGGTTAATAATGAATCATTTGAACAAGATGCAAACACACTAAACGAACAATACATTAAAGAAATCTTTAAGCGGGTTTCGAAAAGAGGAAAACCGGGCCCAAGGCCGAGGAGGTTTTGATAAGTGTGAACTTGGGTACTATTGAGGAACCTAAAGAGACACGAGATTGGAAGCTTCTTCCGGGGGGTTGAAAGGGACGGATTGATCGAGTGCTTTCGGAGAATACGTCGACGTGTTTGCATGGTCATACAAGGATATGCCGGGGCTAGACGGTTCGATAGTAGAACACGAGAATCCCTCTAGCACCGAGATGCTAAGTCGGTAAAGCGAGCGAGAAAGATTAAGCGGAATGGTCTCTACGGGTCAAAGAAGAAATTGAGAAGCTCTGCGGGTAGGGTTCATCGAGTCATTGAATACCCGACATGGTTGTCTAACATCGTGACCGTAACCAAGGCCAATGGGAAGGTGCGGCTTCTTTGTGTGGATTTCCGAGATACGAACAAGGCCGGCCCAAAGACGACTACCCTGCGCCAAACATAGACATCTGGTGGACTCCAGCGCCAGCTACGAAGTCAAATCCTTCGTTGATGGTTTTGCGAGGCTACAACCGGATCAAGATGGCCGAGGAAGACCAGAAAAGACGGCCTTCACCACACCGTGGGAACCTCTTGTTATACGGTAATGCCATTCGGGCTCAAGAATGCGGGGCTACTTACGAAGAGCGGCGACCGCGCTTTTTCATGACATGATCCACAAGGAGATTGAGGTCTACGTAGATGATATGATAATCCACTCCAAAGGAGAGGGTGGGCGGCACTTTGTTGACCTACGAAAATTCTTTGAGAGGTTGAGACAACATTCCATGAGACTAAACCACTGCCAAATGCACCTTCGGAGTGACAAGGGGAAAAGTGCTTGGGTATATGGTCACGGAGCGAGGTATAGAAGTTGACCCCGAAAGATCAAAGCCATCATGGATATGAGGCCACCTCAAACCCGGACGAAGTCAAGAGCTTCATGGGTAAATTGCGGTACATCGGCCGTTTCGTCAATCGAGTTGACCACTATGTGCGAGCCCATCTTCAAGCTCATGAAGAAGAATGTGGACACGAGAATGGACCGAAGAATGCCAAGATGCCTTTGACGGATCAAGGCATACTTAGTACATCCCCGGTACTATGCCCCCACATAGACGAAGCCTCTTACGCTCTATCTCACTTATCCTGAACACGGCGGTTGGGGCTATGCTTGCTCGGGAAAAGAAAGACTCTCGGGTAGAAACGCCATTTACTTTGTCGGTAGGAAGCTACGGGGAGTGAGCTCAATTACTCGGCATGTGAAAAGACTGTGCGGGGGAGTGCAGGTAGTCGGCAAATTGAAGCATTATATACGAAGCCCACCTGTGAATTTGGTCTCGAAAATGGACCCCATCAAGTACATCTTTGACAAGCCTTCCCTCTCGATGCGTTTAGCGAAGTGGTCCTTCTTCTTGGCGAGAATACGACATCAACTATGTGACCGGAAAGGCCATCAAGGGTCAAGCATTGTCGAGATCACTGGCGAACTTCCCGTAATGAAGACGAGAGGGCACGAACCCCAATTCCCGAGATGAAGGGATCTTTGCGGTTGAGCACGAGAATAGATGGCAATTGTTCTTTGACGGAGCCGCTAACAAAGAGGAAATGGTGTAGGAATGCTATTGGTCGATCCGAAAGATGAGCATACCCCATAGCCCTCAAGTTGAACTTTCTGCCACGAACAATGTCGCAGTATGAAGCACTGCATTCTTTGGTTTGGAGGTTTGCCTTAGAAAGAAATGTCAAGGAGCTCGAAGTTTACGGAGACTCGGCCACGATCATCAACCAAGTCTCCAACAAGTGGAAGGCTGTGGACCCTAATGCAACGGTATCATGCCCGTATGGAGGAGTTATTTGGACGGTTCGGAGAAGTGACTTTCCACTACTTGCCGAGGAAAAGAAGCAGTTCGCGGATGCCCTAGCTACTCTAGCCTCATTGGTAGAGATCCACAGGAAAAGCCATAAAGCCCTTGAGTGGGTAGAAGAGAAGCCCCGGCCTATACATTTGTGAAGTGGACACAGGACCAGGAGCCCATAAAGGAACCTTGGTACAATCAGTTACCAATTCCTCAAAGACGGAGAGTCGGCTTTCGGAGACGAAGAAGGTAGACCAAAAGAAGGTGTCGAGCCAAAAGCTTGCGAGCCACTGAAAGGTTGGCCTCCCATTATGTCATCTAGGAGGCAACTTTGTACAAGAAACGCTATCAAGGACCACTCCTCTTATGTGTCACTCAAGAAAGAGCCGGAGAGTTGATGACCGAAGTCCACAATGGTCCTTGCGGTCCTCACATGAATGCGAGCCACGATGCAAGTGATCCTCGAGAATGGGTTACTCTTGGATCTCCATGGAGACGGCTGCGTTCGGCACGTCGAACTGCGACAAGTGCCGGCGGTTTGCCAACCTCAACCATCTCCCACCTCATGACATGTCTTGCATGACGACTCCTTGGCCGTTTGCAACTTGGGGCATTGACGTGATAGGGAAAATAGCCCCGGCCAGGAAGCAATGGGCACGAGTTCGTGTTGGTAGCCATCGACTACTTCACCAAGTGGGTAGAGGCCAAGTCCTACAAGGTCCTCACTTCCGAGAAAAGTGGCGGTTCATCAAAGAAAACATAATGTGCGAGATATGGGGTGCCCAGCGAGATCATTTCGATAATGGGTCACACTTCGAAGGAAGGCTGCGATAGGCTGGCTGTCGGGAATTCGAGTTACTCGCCACAAGTCGTCCCCGTACGAGACCTCGGACCAATGGAAGTGTGGAAGGCTGCTAATAAGACACTCGAGCGGATCATCAGGAAGATGGCCACCCGTGGTCGTGATTGGCCCGAAAAGGCTGCACCTAGCACTCTGGGGCTCTGAACGTCTGTCGGAAACGGCCACGGGAGAAACTCCTTTTGCCTTAACTTACGGGATGGAAGCGGTGTTACCGGTGGAGTTGGAAATCCCGTCATTAAGGGTCCTCTGGAAAAGCAGTGTCAATGAAGTAGAATGGTTGCGCGGCCGGCATGATGAGTTAGCCACCTTGACGAGAGAAGGCTAAAAGCCATGGAACACACCCGAGCCTACCGGAGGCGAATGGCGGAAGCGTTTGATAAAAAGGTCAAGGCCGGAGACATCAAAGAGGGTGACTTAGTCTTGAAAGTAAAGCCCTACCAGAGACAACCCCCTGGGAAAATGGGAACCCGTCTGGATCGGCCCTTATGTGGTGCAGAAGATACTATCGGGAGGAGCCATGAAGCTTGCAGACTTGGATGGCAATCCCTTTGTCCACCCAGTCAACGGTGATAAACTCCGAAGATACTATGTCTAATAAAAAAAAGAAAATAATAAAAAAAAAATAATAATAATAATAATAAAAAAAAAAAAAGTGCAAAAAAGAGTAATACCCAGCTAGGCTGAAAACCCCAAAAAGGGCGGTCTAGGCAAAAGACAGGGTTGCACATATATATAAAAAAAAATATAAAAAAATCTTAGTGCAAAAAGAGTAATGCCCAGCTAAATTTGAAAACCCCAAAAAGGGCGGTCTAGGCAAAAAACGAGTTTGGCCGCACATGAAAAAAAAATTAGTTCACGGAATGAACTACGTAGACTGAGCCCCTTAGCCTTTATTGTAAAAGGGGAACGTAGGCAGACATATATGGTTCGGTCTAAACAATAAAAAGGGCGATTAAGTTTCCATGAAATATGTCCTGATCAATAAAAAAAAAAGACATTTGAATTTCCATGAAATGTGTCTTGACTAATTTCTAAAATAATATTTCTTGTTCATTACAAGTTAAAAACTTCTTGATGAGTTCAAGCACGGTCTACCTCTTGACTCTGCTAACCTGCTACAAAGATCTAAAATACAATAAAATGCCTAAATAAATTAATGTGTTTGCAAAATGGCAATAAGGGAATCCTGAGAAAAGACTTGTCAGTCGTCATTCGCTAAGTCTTCTTTGGTCTTCTTCCCTTTTCCTCGGCCCCGTCGAGTCTTCTTCCTCTTTTTGTCTATGATGTCGGTATCCCTCATTCCGACCTGCGGTATCCTCATGGAGCCTCCACCAACCCCGTGTCAATAAGCGCTCTCTCTATCAGGAGCACGAGTCCGTACCTCCTCCCTGCGAGCCTCGGTCAGGAGCGACCTCGGACAACCTCTTGTACCGAGCCTCCATATCTCGACCAAGTCACACATTGGTTATGGCAACTCGCCTTAGCCTCGGTCTCCCTCGAGTCCTACTCGAGTCGTGGTCGGCTCCCAATAAAGCTCGACGTCTCTCCTCCAAGATGACTTTGAGTCGCTCCCATCTCCCTCTCGTACCGGTCCAAGTAGACGGTGGTCAAGATGGTGCTCTTCCTGCTCTGAAGATAGCCACGGGTGGGAAAGCGGTATGTGTCCAAGCCCTCGAGAAGAAAGAGAAGGCTGGCTGGATCCCTCATGTCCAATGACACCACCTCCATGGTCCGGATGTCCTCCCGATCACTCAAAGGCTCTGTAAAGCCCCAAGCGCTGGATACCAAGCGGGGTATATAAAAGGATGACCGGCGAGAATCCACGGAACCCTCACAACATAAGACTCTGAAATATCCTCACAGTGCGCAACCTCCAATGTGGTATCCACCAACGGATGTCGAAGTGGATAGCCTAGCCATCATCGGCTCCCGGCTACCACGTTCCTGCTTGCCTAGGCGCACCTCTCCGAGAAATCACCCAAGGGCGAGTCGGCAAAGCCCCGAGGCAAAGCCAGAGCCTCTCCTGCACCATAAAGTCAACATAGCCGGACTCCCGGACCTCATGAAATGGTCTCCCGAGCCATCACTGTCGATCCCATGAAATGTCTCTCCCAAAACCGGCGGGACAATATCCTTCCCGGCCTTGCAGTCTCGACCATGTCCAAGAGGCCACTATGTGATCCCCCACGGACTCGGCGGTGAACAAAACGAGAGAATACGCGAGAGAATGAAAGCATCCATAGCCACCGTGGTCGCAGCCATATGCGGAGACCCAAAGCACACGGGATATCGAAAGGTCAATCCTATCAGGGCTACCATCATCCTCTCGGCCTCTCCCAAAGGAATCTGCGGAAAAGATGCAAGCTTTACCGTCACCGGCACGTCTCCGATCAGCGGAATAGATATAGCCTCGGTCTCGGGACCCCCAATCAAGGCTCACGAAGTCTTCGTGCGTTGGGACAATTTCGTTGTAAGAGAAGCGATAAACATGTCTCGGACGTCCCGAGAACTTTCTTTGCGGCTCTCAACGAGTCCCAATCGGGCGGGAGATCCCTCAAATGCCATAAAGACTTGATCTTGAAGGAAGAATCAAGCGGTCCCTTGTGATTTTGGAAGTTATGTCTCGCCCAAGATTGAAGACCGGATAGAAAATGGTCTCGCTTCCCCCTTTGCAATCGACGGGCTTCTCCATCGCAAAGTGATCAAAGATGGTGCTTTTAGGTCCAAAATATGCTCTGGGAACAATTGGGACAAGTCTAGAGTGAAAATGAAATGAAATGGCCAAGCCTTGCTTTTATTCGAGAAAATAACCGGCTCGAGACGGACCGTAAGCCGCACGGCTTCATTTTCCCTCAAGGCCATGCCGCACGGCTACATTAGCCCTCTGCAGAAAAAAATTCTGCAGCAACCAAAGTTGCTGCCCAAGGGAGTTTTCACCCCACTTTTTCAACCAAAACCTGTACAAAAACATATCCAGAAGCCATTCAAGCATTTATATACCATTATAAATCATTTTGGCCCAGTTTCAGCCCCAATTCCAAGCAAAAAAGTCGCCCCAAGGCTCAGATAATATGCAAATTGAGAAAGCATAAATTAGAAAAGTAAATAAAATGTAAATACAATGTTTTCGCCCCATCGGCGCCCAAATAAAGCAAAAAAATAAACAAAGTGTGCATAAAAATTGTTCATTGTTTGTTTTCGTTCCAAATCTATCCTAGAGACCTCCTAGGCCTCAGATTCTTCTTCCTCCTCATCATTTGCTCGGCTCATAGATGCTAGCCTCCCTCATCAAGTCCTCCTGGTCGCTCACGTCGGACAAATGGACATTATCGTGCCCTTACTCGGCCAGTTTGCTCCAGAATGTCGGCGTTGGGTCCCCGCCCCGAGGCATGGCCTTTGGAAGAGTATTCGAGGCCGATGAGGTAGGCTGTGCCCCGACGTGCCGTCTCTTGCGCCCGAGCTCCTGTGCATCCATTGCCGCCTTCGAAGCGCGAGCCGGCTTCCTCGAGAAGAGACCGGCACATGTCCTTCCGGCCCTATTACGCACGACCGGCCTATCGTAAGTGCGAGTGGAACACGAGAAAAGAAAAGAAAATCTCGAAAAAATTGCAAAAGCGAGAAAATGCGAAAGCTAAAAGGGAATAAGACCACTAAGAGTATACTCACGGTGCTATCGGGCGGCAAGGTGTCTTGGGGCTCCCTAGCATCGGGGACAGTATCCTCATCCTCCTTGGCACTCCATGGACCACGTAGGACAGATGAGCATGAGGGATCGGCGGGTCGGTAGGCTCGTCCTCCCCGTATCACGAGTGACCGCCGGCTTCACTAGCACGTGGCGTCCTCAGCGCCGCTCCACAAACACGGCGTAGGGGGTGTCCATGTCAAAGTACTCCTCTACGGCCACGCACACAGTACCTCGCTATCTCATCCTCGGCCAATCCACAGGTGTAGCATCCGTCTTGGAGGATCTGAGGAGTAATGGCGTCGAATGGAGGGACATGGCCATCTTTGCCTCGAGAAACGGTCCCCAGTAAATGACATCACATGTCGGCCCAGTGAGCCACCTCCTGCGCCTCGTCACATCAATGGCATCTCCCGGCCAAGATCTCCAGGATACACGCCCCAAGGGTAGAAGTCCACTCCGTCATGCCCGTCCACGTTGATGGTCGGCCTCACCATTTTGTAGTCGAAAGTGATCCGGGTCTTCCCCGTGAATTTATCCTCGCATCTCCCCTCCGGCGAACCATAGCGGGGAAGATGGTGACATCACTCTGCTTGGTTCCAAGGAAAGAACCCGATCACCTCGCAAAACCAGGCTGCATGTCCAAAACATCAAAAGGTCATTCTCTCTCTCATAAAAGTCTCAAGACAGGAAAAGAGAAAAGAGAAAAGAAAGGAGACTACCTCAAGGGCAAATGAGAAGCGGTCCATGGAAGCGGCTTTGTTCGATTGTACATGTCCAACGAGAAGTAGAGCTCCGCCAATCCGGCCTCTCCCCAAGAGACCGTCCCTATCCCATCCACATCCTCCAAAGAGTCGAGGAGGCAAGTCATGGCCGGCGTCCCGAGAATTAGCAAAGATAGTGACCGATAGCATCAACCATATGAATGCTCTAGCCAGCTGGCTGGCGGTCACATCATTAGCGGCAAAGTTACGCATGCAAGTCCGGACTGCCACCTCGGCGTTTCGCGTCTCCATCCCGGCCCCTTAGGAATCAGCTCAAACCCGACCAAAGCCTGGAATTCCTCGGCGTAATGTGGTCTCTCAAGTCACGGGCCTCCCAGGTGAGCGCCGTAGGCCGATAATAGGCGTGAAGTCGGCATGAGTCCTTGTCGGCTCTCCCGGCCCGGGTGAAAGCTATGGGTACTATCCCACGAGAACTCGAAAGGGCACGGACCAAGCCCTTGCTCTTAGAGGTGATGTGAACACCCCTGCCGATAGCCTCTACAAACGCATCCAGGCCGGTAGCCCTCACCAAATTCTTGGGGTTCACCCCATTCTTCTCAAAATCCGGCATCCTCTGCCAAAGCTTAACCGCTATCTCAGATGGTCCTCTAGACTTGTTCTCCTGTAGACAAGCACAAAAAAGAAGTGTCAGTCCTTCATCATTTTCAAAAGCATGCATATATTCACAAAAGCGCACCTATTTTCAAAAGAAAAGCATTCACAAAAGTTTTTCTAGCATTATTTGCATCAAAAAAGCGTCTTTCATCACTTGAAACGCGTCATGTCAAGTCCCATTGCTTTCCTAAAACACAAAATCACAATTTTCACGATTCTTTGCACATAAGCATTATTCTTTCAAAAATGGCATGCATGAATCATTTTCATCTTCCAAAATCATGTTTTCTCATTGAAAATCAGAATTTTGACCTAGTTCTAGCACAAGGCAAGAACTCCGTCTCATATTTTGAAAATTCTCATTCTTACTTCATTTTGCGAGAAAAAAGTGAGTCATTCTCATAATTTTCATCAAATAAGTTGCACATTGCATATTCTTAGCCTTATAGGTTATTCATCAATGTCTCAAAGTCATTCAAAAATCCTAGGAAAATCCTAGAAAATTCCTAAATTCGGGTCAAGCCCTAAATCGTTCAAAATTCAATCAAAATCGACGGAATTGAGCAAATTAAGAATGCTTACCCCAACCGACCGCGGGTTCGTTGATTTATGCTCCCTTCTCCCCGGGTAAAGCTCCGACGGAGGCGTAAGAAAGTCATACTTTCTTTCCATTCGAACGAGCTCCTTTCTCCTCCTCCGAGCGGCCGCCGAGATGTTTCTTCTTGCTTGCCTCGGTATGGGATTGCCCTCCGGATCCATCTCAAATCAAAGGGAAGCAAGGGGATTGAAAGAATTTCGAAATTCTCTTCCTCTCTTCTCTCTCTCTGCGTTCTTGGGCGGCAATGTAATGCTAATGGCCCGTTCAAATCTGATTTTAAATAATCTGGAAAAAACAGGTCTCTAGCCGTACGGCTCCTTTTTCTCCATCTCATGCCGGGCGGCTTCATTCGCTACGGCGAAATTACAATCCTGCCCCTGGACCTTCCACTTGGGCATGCAATTTCCGTTATCTTTTAACCAAGATAACATCTTTTTCAGAAAATATCCCTTATCTCTTTAGCAATCAAGCTCTATTCCCAGTCGCCTCCGTTAATTCCGTTATAACGGGATAACGCTAGGTGACAACCTCCGAATTGTCAAAACTCTAAACTGAGCCTACCTCTATCCCGAATAGTGACGTACGCTCAAGTTTCTCTCAACTTAAGCTACCTCTATCCCGAATAGTGACGTATGCTAAGTTTCTATCAACTTAAGCTACCTCTATCCAGAATAGTGACGTATGCTAAGTTTCTATCAACTTAAGCTACCTCTATCCAGAATAGTGACGTATGCTAAGTTTCTATCAACTTAAGCTACCTCTATCCAGAATAGTGACGTACGCTTAAGTTTCTATCAACTTAAGCTACCTCTATCCAGAATAGTGACGTACGCTTAAGTTTCTCTCAACTTAAGCTACCTCTATCCAGAATAGTGACGTATGCTAAGTTTCTATCAACTTAAGCTACCTCTATCCAGAATAGTGACGTATGCTAAGTTTCTATCAACTTAAGCTACCTCTATCCAGAATAGTGACGTACGCTTAAGTTTCTCTCAACTTAAGCTACCTCTATCCCGAATAGTGACGTATGCTAAGTTTCTATCAACTTAAGCTACCTCTATCCAGAATAGTGACGTACGCTTAAGTTTCTCTCAACTTAAGCTACCTCTATCCCGAATAGTGACGTACGCTCAAGTTTCTCTCAACTTAAGCTACCTCTATCCCGAATAGTGACGTATGCTTAAATCATTCAAACTTTGGCAACCCATATCTCTGATTCGAAAGAGATTGAGACGTATGCTCAAGTTCACCAAACTCTAGCTACCTCTATCCACTCGATAGTGACGTAAGCTCTAGTTTCAATCGGTGACGACCTCCATTAATTGTCAAAATCTCAAGAATCCTAGACATCGTTCCTAACTATCTAGTGATGCTTGAACTACGATCAAGGCTTGATTCCTCCGGGATACGTAGGTAGCCTTTTATAAAAGGTCCAGCCATTCGACCACTTTGGTCACCCTGTTTCTTTGTCACTCCTCAGTGATAAAGCAGCCCCTCATAGAAGTTCAGATATCCGACCACCTTGGTCACTCCTAGCATGTCCCCAGTAGGATCAATTGCTTGACCTCCTAGGTCATTTTCTCTTCTTTTTCCCCAGCAAGAGACCAGTTTCTCTTCTTCCTCCCCCAGCGGATCCAAAGTTCCGAACTACGGCCTGGCTTGATTCCTCCGGGATACGTAGGTAGCCTTCCAAAAGGTTCAGCCACTCGACCGTCTCGGTCATCCAATCCGTCTCGGCATTCGCCAGATCGGATCCTTTTCTATCGACAACCCCACTCGCCTTGCAAGTGACGTTGCCGAGGGGCTTCTGTAAGTACCCAAATCTGGCTCATGCCTTCCGGTTAAATTTCCCGGCAATTTCGGTAAGTTTCCCGGTAATTCCCCGGACCTTCCTAGTGTTCCGGAAATGTTCTGGAACAGTCCCAAATTAAATTAAGGGCTGAAGGGAGCCTTCCTAATTAAGAAAACACGTTTTTCTTAATTAGGAAGAAGGTTCTAGAATAATGCCACCTTGCATGGTTCTAGAATGCTGAGTCATTGTGGATAAGCCCGCACGGCAGTGCATTAGCCCAAGGTCTACGGCCGCACGGCTTCATTAGCCTTATCTGGGCGCCTATAAATAGAGCCCTCCTCTACCCATTTCAACAACAACAACAATACACACAATCCATAGCAATACACTCAGTCACTCCCAAGACGTGAAGAATATTGGTGAAGGCTCAAGAAGGTGAAGAAGAAGGCCAAGAAGCTCCCTCCCTCCTCCTTGAAGATCCAAGACCAATCTCTCCTCCTAGCTCCGACCAAAGAAGCAAAGGAAGCAATTGGTAACCTCGCACGCCCTAACCTTGCTTTTAATTGATATACTTGCTCATTGCATTCATATATCTTGCTTGGGACTAGGCATTTATTCATAAAGATCACATCTTTATCACCCCCTTTCCCTTTTGCATGCATTAAGACCTCATTTGTCATAAAAATGTAGTCTTTTTCATAAAGGTGCATCCTTTGCACCTAAAACCCCCATTTTCAAATAAAAATGTCATCTTCATGCATCATTTGCACATAAAAATCCAATCTTTTCAATAAAAATGCATCCTTTGCATTCAAAAAACCTTTTCCAATGCATCATTTGCATAAAAATCCTATCTTTACGCATCACTTGCATAAAGATCATTTCTTTCAATCAAAAAGCATCATTTGCTAAAACCAAAAATGTCATCTTTTCATTAAAGAGTCATTTTTCATCATGCATTTCCCCTTTCCCCCAACCTTGGAACGGACCGGTGTAAAAGATCCTATCTTTACATCGTTCCTTCCATTAAAGGTTCACGATTTCTTTGGAAAGGGATAACCTTGAACCCTATATCTCCGATTATCGCTTAAGAAAGAGTATGAAGCCTCTATACGAGCTCAACCGTCTTAAAGCGTAGGATTGATGGGCTAAGGACCCTCCTTTTCTAAAGAACCTCATCTTTGACCAAAAGAGAGTCATTCTCTCGATCACGCAAGTCCCGAGGGTCCCGAGGTTAAAAATGCGGTGATCACAAGTCAAAGATGAGGACGGGATCATAATCCCAAATACATAAAATTCCAAGGAATCCCGAGCAACAACCAACAAATGGTTTGTACGTCCGGAAGACAACTTGGGACATTTGCCCCCCTTATTTTCAAACACATGCACACAAGAAAGCACGCAAGCAAGCACGATTAATGAAATCTTGGGAGACTTGCTCCGGCAAGGCACTTTGGGTGAACGCCAAACGTTCTTCCTAAGGGGTAACTTAACCTCCGAACCCAAGTAAAAACCTTTTTTTCAAAGTTTTGAGGTAATCAAAATGGCGTGGCGACTCCGTTTTTCAAATAACTCGGATGTCTTCAAACTCGCGTGAATCCAACACAAAATTTGGGCACCACATTCACATATCCTCCTTACTCCACGACCTCCATTGCGACCTCCATTGCGACCTCCTCCTCTACCGCCAGCGGGATTCCCTCTACCACCTCCTTGGACTGCATTTCCTTCCTTCACATATTCAATCCTATCTTTAACACTTTTCTTTCCAGTGTTAGAAGTTCCTTCCTCAATATCCTCACCACCACAATACGCTTTGACTCGCTCGTGCAACTCGCTCAAGGTCGCAGGTAGCCTCATCCTTAACTCCCTCCTGAAAGATTCAGACAACAAGCCTGACATATACATCATTATGACATATTTAGGATCAATCTCCGAGATTTGATTGGCGATTAACAAAAATCTATTTGTATAAGTGACAAGGCCTTCTCCTGCCTTCTGTTTAATTCCAATCAACTCCTGTAGCACTACTGGTTGAGCTCCCACTGATCCAAACCTTGCCAAAAACTTTCTCTTGAAGTCTTGATACCCCAATATAGAATTAACTGGCAGCTGCACAAACCAATCCAAAGCTTGAAGTTCTAAGGTGCTAGCAAAGGTCTTACATAACAAAGCATCGTCCTTAGTCAATATCGCCATGGTGACTTCGAATCCTGCCACATGAGTTCTGGCGGTAGTTACTCCTGCATACTTGGATAGAGCGGGCAAACGAAAATCCGGAGCTGGCTCAGCCTCCTGGATATACCTGGCAAACGGAGCGACAAACGAGTCCTTCTCATGATCAATTATACCACCCCTTTCCAGCTCTGCCAACCTTCTTGCCATCTCGGCCATCTGCCTCTTTAACCCGTCCTCTTCTCCAAAGCGACTAACTCCTACACCCTTTCCCCTCTCTACCGCCTTAGGTTTCTCGCTATCTTTGAAACTTCTCATCTCTCTCTCGCCATCTTCTGCTTCATTCGACGCAGTATCACCATCCTCTTCTTCACAATAAAGGGACGACACTTGGGAGGTGTGTGGCCAATGATAAACTTTAATCTTTCGCCCATTCTCCATGTACTCTCCGGCGTTTCGCTTTTGCGACCCTTCAATTCTCGCTTCTGTTTCCTTTGGCTTCTCAGGTTCTACCTCCTTTTCTCGCTCATCATTTACCACAATTACCTCCTTGCTTGTTCCCTTATTTCCTTCTGTAGTTACTCGCTAGCAAACCCTGCGGGATTGGGGTAGGCTTCTTCTTCATTGCCCTTAGCCTCTTGTTATTCTCAATCAACTGTAAGATTAAATTATTATGGATCCTCAGACTTTCTTCCTCATTCTCTGCTTCCTCCTCTTGGGGTGGCGGCACTATATTTCTCTCTCTTTCATCACCAGTATCTCGCTTCATCTCCTCTGGAATCATTTGCTGCGAGGAAGAAGTGTCTCTCGCTCCGCCCATTCCTATACTCCCATACCCCGACATCGGTGTAATAAGATTCCTTCCAGCCACAGTTTTCTGACCCACTATTCCCTTCTCAGGTGTTGACATTCCTTCCACCTACGTAATCAAGCTGACGAACTTCAACTATGAAAATCTGCAAATCTTATGAAGATTTGAAGATCTTACCCAGAAACCAAGAAACAACAAATAATAACCCAGCAAACAATCCTTTCAACACCAACCAAAAACTTTCCAAAAATTCTCAACAATTTCTTCAACTACTCACTACCACCCCAAAAACATCAAAATCCCAACTACTCAAAATAAAATGAATTTACGAAATCAAGTTCAAACCTCGCAATAAACCCAGATTTGAACAAATACTAACAAACAACTTCAAATCCACCGCAACTTCACGCCAACACCTTTGCAATCAGGAATTCACACCAACCCAATTAAACAATATCAAACTCTCCAACTATTTCAACCCAAAAAACATCAATCGATTCCAACACCAATCAACTCCAACAATAGTAAGAACAACAAGTTTCAACTTATAAATTGGAAATCAAACCAATTCGATCAGAAATTCAACACACCCACTGAATCGTCCTCAACACGAACCCACCTTCTAGATCTCCGAACAAAGCTCTACCGATATCAACCTACCACCGACGAAACTCCAATCCTTGAAGAGAAAACAGTCCCGGCAACGGAACCAATTGATGTTGCCAGGAACTTCCTCAAGCAGCAACTCACCGTTGTAGTCCAAATTTGATATCTCCGGCTCCTTCTTCTCCAATTGATCTGCACACACTCAAACGTTAACTAAGCCGGGGGCGGCTCCGGCGTAAGCCCCTCCGGCGTGAGGATAAGAATTTGCTTGACAAAGGGGAAAACCAACAATATTGAAGGTGTTTGTGTGTGTAACCATGGACGTACCTTTGGAATGAAACCTTCCTCTCATACTTATACCCCTTACCCTCGTGCCTTGCATGTGACATCCTCACGTTTCATGCCTCCTGCCACGTGTCGCCACTCCATTGGTCTTATATAAAAGTATACCCTTAACATGTGATCATCAATCCCAATGCATAACCGTCTAACGGGTCCCACTTCGTAGATATTTATATGCCGCCTCTGGTGAATAACGTCAATTGGGATCCCTCTCTCGCCGGAAAGGTTACCTATAGCCCGTCTCGCCTTACAATAATATCTCGCCTTTAGCCTTTATCATTATCTCGCCGGATGCCTCATAATGTCTCGCTTTTATTATCTTGTTCTTCCCCATCTTACCAACTTTTAGCGGGATACATTCCTGTCTCGCTTTCTTATGATCCATCTTGGGTCACCTCTACCTTTGCATTCTTCTTGGGTTTCTTCTCATTTTGGGCCTACATTCTACTCTCTCGCCCTTGGACTTGGATCAGGCCCATCCATTATTTTTGGGCAGCATCAGGAGCATATGCCAAGATACCCAAAAAAAAATCCTCTACGGCTCCAACTCCCAATCATTAAAATTGTGCAAAAACGGGTGTTCCAAACGCGTTGGCCATTCATTGTAATAGTTGCATCAACTACCTTGACATCTTTGTGTGAAGAAACTTGGCACAACCCCGAAAGTAATTGATATGATAATGGAAAAAGATATTTGGATATACACCAATTATATGAGGCCCAATACTACAAGTACGGACTAAAGGTCAGGAAAATAGGAACAAAATAGGATAAAGGCAATTTGGCAACTTCACCAAGAATATTAGCAAGAAACTGAGACTAGCGGGAAGCCCATTATAGCTCATCACTAAATGAAAATGATATAATCTCAAGACTATATTTTGCATAAGGATGTTCATGTCAACGACAATAGCAAAGGTTGCCGCCCAATCATGATTGTCACCTAAAGGTGACATTTGGATCAGCTGTTGTATTCCAGAAGCAACCAAAGACGTAACATTTGAGCCCACAAAATCTGTTATAATGATGACCTGCCTGTCAGGAAAAGGGTAGCATTGTGGCGGCCTCCCCGACCCGGGACCTATAAACTCGTGCCTCGAGCTGCAGGGTCCCAAACCATCTCCATTAAAAAAAAAAAAAAAAAACTTTTTGTTTAATTAACTTGAAAGTAAAAATAAACTTTAACAAACCAACATGAACCACTCCACTTGGAGGCGGTAAATAAACCATCTTTCAAAAGCCATAACTTGTGTTAGTTACAAACACTACCAATGTAAAGGCTTACAAAAGCCAACTTTGAAAGAAAACCAATCCCATATTTACTTACAACACAAACACATTGAAAATGTTTTATAAAAGTTTTATATACAAATCTCCCCCCAAAAGAATAGCATCCACCACCTACTCCCAACTCCCAAACATAACATACCCTGACAAGCCAAAAGTAAGCGGTCCAAACTCCTTTTCGGCCTCACCGGTCTGGTCCTCCTGTCTCAGCGGGATCTAAAACAGTAAAGGAAGAAGGGGTGAGAATAAATCTCAATAAGCTATTACGGATGCAACAATATGCCATATAATATGCATCACATAATTAGGTTTCTCATAATCACATTAGTAAAGTGATAAACACATTACATTACCTCATTTTACCTTTCCCGTCTGAACAATAAGTCGTACAACGTTGGGAGTAAAACTCCACTCATTTGTGAACTGCTTAGGCATATTCACGTCTTATAAGACTCCTAATGCGGAGAAACATATAAGACCTGTAGCTATCTGTAAGGCTTTTGGCTCGATACAGAAGCACGTAACCCCAGTCTGTGGCCATATAGGGGGATAATCACAGGTATAATGTAATCTGATCACCTTATGGAACAATTTCTCATAAGTGATCGTATTCCATTATACCCCCAATGATCAACTGATATAAACACATTCAAGCACATAATAGATACTTGAAAATAAATCCACACTTTGGGATATCAATACATAACATGGTAATATTACTCATGTTAAATCATCACAATAGTGCAACATATATTTAAACGCTATTGACTCACAACAATCCAACAACATGGTATTAATACTCATGTTCAAACCAATGAAGTAGTGAAACATGTATTTAAACACTATGTGCACAATCAATCCATGAATATGAAATCAAATATGGCCACAATGAATAACAAGTAAGCCCTACATATTCATTACACAATATTGAGTACCTTCTATAAAGGTTCCATATCAATTTACCAAGTTTTGACAACTTTGGTTAAAGTTTCACAAGGCCTTTCAACCATTTTCAGGACCATATTTAAAGACCTTCCCTATATTATTTTAGACAAGTTGGAACATCATTTTGAAGTACTAATGTTATACTACAATTATAGTCAAAGAGGAGTTAAAAATATATTAGGTAGACTAGGGTTTCAAGGCTTGGAAAATGGTTCAGAGTCAACAGGGCAGGGCACGACTCGTGCCACCTTAGACGCCCCTCTGATACAGTCGTCCCTATATGGCACGACTGGGCACGACTCATGCCTCAGGGCACGACTCTTGCCATTCCCCAGAAAATCAGTTCAAGGCTGAACATCAGCAGCCAAGGCAAAAAGGACCCAACCTTACTCAGTTTAAGCCATTTCAATATCAGTATACCAATACCAAAACACCTAAATGGTTCCCACAAGGCCATACAACATAACATAACAACTTAATCACCTTCAATCCTAACCCTCAAGCCATGAACCTCATTGTCCTTCTTTCAAATTATATTTTCCTTAATTTCAAAGGCCAAATAACTTGCCCAAAAATATTAATATCATCATAATATCATCTTTAACATAGTATGAACAATTATTGAAATAAATCATAATAACTTACCAAAATATTTAGGAATAAAGAAAAACATTGATCGGTTATAAATGTTCCACTCGACTCCCTGAGCGTTTATATGAAGTCAAAATGAAGAACGGATCAACGGTTGATTTTTAAGGATTTATGGAAGGTTTGAAGATGTTTCTGGTACACAGAGAGAAAGAGATAAACTGAGAGAATTAATATGAAGCTTCTAGGCATGTTTTAAGGATTTATAAAAAGGAATTTACACCTAAGCTCCTTCAGTTTTCAAATCCTACAACCAACCACCTTAACTTTATATTTACATCCAAGCTTCTCAACTTTTTATAACCTTTTATTTCAAATTCCAAATATTATAACTTTACTACCAAATTTCCATTTGTTCCCTTTAGACATTATATAATTAAAATTAATTTATTAACATCTAAAATCACGTAAATTAGCAAAATATTCAAATAAACCCATAACCAATCCAAATATCATATAATGCCTAGCATGAGATGCAATGCACCCCACCCCCACGTGCTCAACACGTGACCAAAATGGTGCCTAGGTTTAGGGTCGTGACATGCATCACCACCTGACTTTGAGTGCACATGCACACCTAATGGAAGGATGACACGTGGCCCGACATCATGTGACCTTCACATGACATGAGGGATTATATAAGCAACATCAGAAAACAAATTCAGTAAGTCTCAAATACATTTTGCAGTATTTTTTCCCTCTTTTCCTTCATTAACTGTTCATTATTTTGCTTGTAGAATTTAGATCCATGTACCTATTAGAGAGGCGAGAAGCATTCTCCGACGCTGATGGCCGCCGTAAGAGATTGGCTGAGGTCAGACAGGCCAGTTTGCTCAGGACTTCCGAACTGGAAATTCCCATTTCCTTCCACGGAGATGACTCCGAGACCATTGCGCTCGAAAAAGCCAATACCGCCGCTGAGAAAGCCGCCGATCCTACCCAACATAAAATGAAGTCAAAGAATCCCATGCGACCTTCTCCCCTTAAGCTTAGGGATGAAGAAGAAGCTGAAGAAGAAGAAAAGCAGCACCAAGAAAGAACAAGAGCAAGATACAGTTCAAAATGCTTCTCAGACCACCAAAACAACTAAAATTGAGGAACCTATCTTGGGTGAGGAAAATGTATCCCGCCCACTCAAAAGCTCTCTCCCTTCTGATCATTCACAAAGTTTGTCCGTTCAGGAAGAAACTGCTGAAGTTAAGGAGTCAAGCAATAAGGTGGCCTGTTGGCTTCAAAAAGGCTTTCAAATGCCTTCTGACGAAGATGGTATTTTTGAGTTGAGTAAGGAAATTGCTAGTGCACCTGCCTTAACAGGTATTGATGTCCACTCAAGGAACCCCACTTACAGCATGATTGGGATGGGATCATTCAGTGTTCTAGCGACAAATAACAAGTCGCTGAAATTGAAAAATAAGATGTTTATCTCTTCATAAATTATGCCGGCCTTCAACTGTGTGGAGTAAGTTTAATGTTTCTCGCCATGCTCTTTACTTGATTTTTGCCAATTTCCTCTTTAACAAACATTATCTCTTTCTAACTGATTTCAAGTACTCTTTTCGGTCTGAGAAACAAATGCCAAACATTGACTTCTGAATTGGAGTCATGTGATAAATCTCGCAAGGGGGCTTTTGCTGAGAAAGAGAAGTACAAGAAGAAGTGCATCACGCGAGAACAAGACATGGCTGCTCTCTAAGCTGATAAAGCAAAAGTTGATGAGGCCGTTAAGGCTTTTGACCAAACTGAGTGGGAACTTCGCAGCGAGATGGAGGCCTTAAAGCTTGGTTTGGAAGAGAAAAATAGACGCTTAGAAGTTGAGACTGCTAAACTCAAGGAAGAGGCCTTTCAAAAAGATAACTTGATTTCTATGAAAGATGTCACTGACGCTCGCTCTAAGGTTGAGCAAGAATCTATGGAACTTTATGATAAAGCTTTAATACATGCTATGTGAGCAGCACCAGTCAGTTCCAGCGAGTTTCCCGCCATTACCTCGGAATTGATTGCTAAGTGGGGTTCTGAACCTATCTATAGCGACTTTTGCCGCTTGGGCCACCACTTAGTTCCTTATGAAGAGAATGAGCTCAGCGCCTTGGTGGAAGAAGATAAAATTTTGGGCAAACCAGTTTGGGAGGCTCCTCCAATAGCCGAGAATGATGCTTTAACCTTGTGGGTTGAGTTAATTGATGAGAAGAACATGACGCTTGCCAGTGCTAAGAAGACTGCTAGAGCTGCCCAGGCTGCCCAACACAAGAAGCAACCAATTCCTCCCCAATGACTTTGTTTCTGAACAATTTTAACATTGGATTTGGATGTGTACCAAACACTTTATTTCTATCTCAAGTATTTTCTGTAATTGTCGCCGTTTGCGACATAACTTATGACTTATCCTTGTGATTATTTCTTTTATGTTATGCTGATGTCTTTGCTTCCTTTAATCTATTATGAATGACTTTCGTGTATGTAGTATGCTTATTTTTCTTTGATAGTTTATCAAAGATCCTCTTTACAATCTTTATATCCGTATACACAGTCTTTAGGCTGCCTTACTCCTTAGTGACTTTTCTTGAATCTTTGCCTTTGTCTGAAGGTGCCTAATATGGTGGCAACCTTCCTTAGCAATCATCATATATTAGGGGTACCTACAAGGGCGGCAACCTCCCTTTTCTTTTATCACGTCTTGGGGGTGTATAGTAGGGAGGCAACCTCCCTCGGCCTTCATCATGTCTTGGGGGTGCCTACTAGGGCGGTAACCTCCATTGGCCTTTAACATTTCTTAGGGGTGCCTGCTATGGCGGCAACCTACCTTGGCCTTCATCATGTCTTGGGGGTGCCTACTAGGGCGGACAGCTCACTTGGCCTTCATTATATTTTGGGGGTGCCTACTAGGGCGGCAACCTCCCTTGGCCTTCATCATATTTTGGGGGTACCTACTAGGGCGGCAACCTACATTGGCCTTTAACATGTCTTGGGGTGTCTACTATGGCGGCAACCTACCTTGGCCTTCATCATGTCTTGGGGGTGCCTACTAGGACGGATAACTCACTTGGCCTTCATCATATTTTGGGAGTGCCTACTAGGGCGGCAACCTCCTTTGGCCTTCATCATAATTTGAGGGTACCTACTAGGGCGGCAACCTCCCTTGGCATTCATCATATTTTGGGGGTTCCTAATAGGGCAGCAACCTCCCTTGGCATTTATCACATTTTGGGGGTGCCTAATAGAGCGGCAACCTCCCTTCATCATTTCAAGCTCTGGGGTGCCTAATAAGGCGGCAACCTTCCTCCATCATATCAAGCTTTGAAACCATTCATACATCCGCCATTCCATGCAATGACAAATTAACACAAAATTAAAATTGACAATCATTGTAAAAACAATACGTCAAGAAATTTCATTAATATTTGTTTTCCGCATCACATCAAAACATATCATTCTATAATACTGAATTAAATATAACTCTCACTGTTCTAGAACAATCAGAAAACAAAGTACTTTTAATTTAAAACATAGGAAATTAGCGACAAGCTATTGATAATACCGCTTTAAGTGATACACGCTCCAGGCATTTTTTAACTCTTCTGCATCTTTTCTTCTCAACTTATAAGTCCCTTCTCTAATAACCTTAGTGACTTGGAAATGACCTTCCAACTTTTCATCAATCTTAGAGAATCCAGGTTTTGGTCTGGTTGCCTCCATGCTTCTTAGAACCCAATCTCCCACATTGAACAATCTCTTTGCTGACCCTTTTATCATGTTGCGTCTTCATTTTCTGCTTGTAATTGATCATCCTCATTCTCGCATTCATTCCTTTTTCGCCATATAGATCAAGATCATTGCTACTCCTTTGTTCGTTTCTAACTTCATCATAATAGGTAACTCTGTAAGTTGGTAAGGCCATCTCTGCCGGCCATTGCTTCTGACCCATATGTGAGTGCAAACGTTGTTTCTCCAGTTGAGCCCTTTGCAGTTGTTCTTACATACCAAAGAGCAGTCGACAATTCTTCTAACCATGTGTGAATGTGTGCCCCAAATTTCGGTGTATTTGGAAATTCACGCGAGTTTGAAGACATCCGGTTTAATTTGAAAAACGGAGTCGCCACGCCATTTTGATTACCTCAAAACTTTGAAAAAAAGGTTTTATGGGTTCGGAGGTTAAGTTACTGTGAATACCCCTTCCCGATGCAACGCGCATTCGGAGGTTTGAAATAAATTAATTATATAAAGTCGGATCGAAATGGGATATTCATTTAGTGACACTCGCTTTAAACCATATTAAAATATTAGTTTAAATTTTGAGAGTCGCCACGCCACTTTGATATAGCCCAAAGCTTTGAAAAAAGGCTAAACATGTAATTGGGTTCGGGGGTCAAGTTACAACAGAAGAAGAAACGTTATCACTCCTATTGCCCGACGAATCGGTCTTTCTAGCATGTGGGGTGTTGGTTGTGTGCGGTGTTTACAGGAATAGATAGAAGAAACGGGATCATGCATAAGGAGGAGGGGAGAGAAAGAATTAATTAATGATCACACCCTAGAACCTTTGAGTTAGGCCCTCGGAAGGTGCACTAATCAATGTTCATCCTTGGGGGATTGTTGATCATGGGATAATTATAACTAAGGTGGAAGGAAAGAAATAGTTCCTAGATCCATTGGGTTTCTTAGGGCGAAACCTTAGATCATCCTCGGCTATGCATAATTAAATATATTAAAACAACCCTAAATCTAGCATATAGGACTTAGGCAAGAAATAAAGTAATTAAAATACTAAGCATGCAAACAATAATAATAATAAAGACAATAATAATAAAGAACAAAAATATTAAAAAGAGTCTTACCAATTGTAGCAAGACTTTGAGGTCGAATCTAGGGCGATTCGAAGAGAGTAAGAAAAACTGTGGGTAAAGCAAGTGTAGTCTCGCTTCTCCCGAGTAAATTGTGTGTGAATATGGGGAGCCGGGCACCCCTATTTATAATACCTCGGTACCTGGGCTGGGCCTCTAAAGGGTCGATCGGCGCTAGGGCTGAAGGGTCGATCGTCTCTAAATAAAAGGGTCGATCGGCTCTACCACGGGCAAAGGGCCGATCGGCTCTTCTGACTGGCGTACTTTCCAAGCTGACAGTGACGGCGCAGTATGGACGAATTAATGAATCTTTTAGGGTTTTGCTAGGGTTTATTAATTAACCGGGCCAGGTATTTGGAATATCCTTTTTTCGGACCGGGTACTAACAGTAGCCCCTCGGCGACGCTTCTTGTAAGACAAGTGGGGTCGACGATAAAAGAATAGGATCCGTCCTGAAAAAAGGGATTTCAGGAGGTAAGGAAAGTGATCTTGCGGATGCAAGGGATTGGACTCGAGCTGAGTCGCAAAAGGATGACCAGATAGGTCAAGTGGCTGGACCCACGTCGGGCTACCTACGTATCCCTAAAAAGGAATCAAGCCAAGTCGTAGTTCGAAAACGTGGGCGTTTAGTACCCGAGAATGGCGGACGTGCAACGTCTCAAACCAAAGATGCGATTTGTGGCGAGGCTTTGAGGATCGAATCTAAGGACGATTCGAATAATATTGAGAGATGTATGGAAAGGAGAATCAAGTATAGTCTTGCCTTCTCCGCGGGAAAATATGTTGTGTGTGGAAAGGAAATTCAAGTATAGTCTTGATTTTTTCCCTTGAAAATTGTATGTGATAGAACAAATCAAGTGTAGTCTTGATTTGTGAGATAATGTGTGGAAAGGAAATTCAAGTATAGTCTTGATTTTCCCCTTGAAAATTGTGTGTGATGGAACAAATCAAGTGTAGTCTTGATTTGTGAGATAATGTGTGGAAAGGAAATTCAAGTATAGTCTTGATTTTCCCCTTGAAAATTGTGTGTGATGGAACAAATCAAGTGTAGTCTTGATTTGTGAGATAATGTGTGGAAAGGAAATTCAAGTATAGTCTTGATTTTTCCTTTGAAAATTGTGTGTGATGGAACAAATCAAGTGTAGTCTTGATTTGTGAGATAATGTGTGGAAAGGAAATTCAAGTATAGTCTTGATTTTTCCTTTGAAAATTGTGTGTGATGGAACAAATCAAGTGCAGTCTTGATTTCTCCGTGTGTTGTGCAAATAAACCAAGTTTAGTCTTGATTTGCGTACTGAGAGAAAGTGTATGGGGCAGACCCTTTGAAATGGAGGATAGACCTCTGGAATGGAGGATATACCTCTGAAATGCGGGACGGACCCTTTGAAGATGCGGGACGGACCCTTTGAAGATGCGGGACGGACCCTTTGAGATGCGGGACGGACCCTTTGAAGATGCGGGACGGACCCTTTGAAGATGCGGGACGGACCCTTTGAGATGCGGGACGGACCCTTTGAAGATGCGGGACGGACCCTTTGAGATGCGGGACGGACCCTTTGAAGATGCGGGACGGACCCTTGAAATGGAGGATAGACCTCTGAAATGCGGGAAACTGTAGCTGCCAAAGGACTTAGGCTATCTGCATCGATGAAGAATAGTTGTGTGAATTGATTGGGATTATTATGGCTTCCCGAGCCGAAGAACCAAGCGATTAAAAGATTGGGATAATCATTGCTAAGGCTTAGATAGGAGTCTTGTCTCCTAGGCTTAAGGCTAGGGTTTTAGAGAGGCATTTGTCACCTAGGCTTAAGGCTAGGGTTTTAGAGAGGTATTTGTCACCTAGGCTTGAGGCTAGGGTTTAGAAAGATATTTGTCACCTAGGCTTGAGGCTAGGGTTTAGAGAGGTATTTGTCACCTAGGTTTGAGGCTAGGGTTTAGATTTTTGTTACCTAGGCTTAGGGCTAGGGTTTAGAGAGGTATTTTTTGTCATCTAGGCTTGAGGCTAGGATTTAGTGAGGAGATTTGTCACCTAGGCTTAAGGCTAGGGTTTAGAAAGGTATTTGTCACCTAGGCTTGAGGCTAGGGTTTAGAAAGAGGCATTTGTCACCTAGGCTTGAGGCTAGGGTTTAGAAAGAGGCATTTGTCACCTAGGCTTAAGGCTAGGGTTTAGAGAGGTATTTGTCATCTAGGCTTGAGGCTAGAGTTTAGAAAGGCATTTGTCATCTAGGCTTAAGGCTTAGGGTTTAGAGAGGTATTTGTCATCTAGGCTTGAGGCTAGAGTTTAGAAAGGCAGTTGTCATCTAGGCTTAAGGCTTAGGGTTTAGAGAGGTAGTTGTCACCTAGACATGAGGCTAGGGTTTAGAGAGGTATTTGTCATCTAGGCTTGAGGCTAGAGTTTAGAAAGGCATTTGTCATCTAGGCTTAAGGATTAGGGTTTAGAGAGGTAGTTGTCACCTAGGCTTGAGGCTAGGGTTTAGAGAGGTATTTGTTACCTAGGTTTGAGGCTAGGGTTTTACATTTGCGGTAAGTCTAAACAAGGCAGTTTTGAGCAGAAAGGTTATTGGTTTAAACTAGGCGAGGTCGAGTAAGTGTCGATGGTAGAAGGTGGGATTAGGTAAGTTTGATGTCCAGAGATGAGGACCGAGTCATCTTGAGAGAGAGGCGTCTTTGATAGACTTGAAGAGTTTGAAAATTTGTGGAGACCAAAGAGTGATTTTGTAAACAAGGTACCAAGGAGGACAGTATTTTGAAAGCATGTTTATTTGATAAAGAGGCCTTTATGATTAATCATGTTTCTAACTAACTCAAAGAGTTTGCCACATGCTGATCTTGATGACAAGGGATGCCCTTCATGCTAGATATGACTTCATTGGAGCTCCGATTAGAGCCCTTTGGCCTTTTCTGAAGAATCACATAGTCGACCCATTTTTGTTGAGGGGAGCCCCCCATGTTTGATGAAGTGACCTTGGCGAAGTCCCAGTTGATGATGAATGGCGAAGCCCCAGTTGATGATGCAAAGCAAACCTGAAGGGAATGGCGAAGCCCCAGTTGATGATGCAGAGCAAACCCGAAGAGAACCCGAGAGAACGAATTAACAAAAGCCCCACTTGGAGAGATTCAATGCATCCCTATTTGCGTACAGAGTCATCTTGCGGCCACGGGGCGACCCTCGTTTCGAACAATGGTCAATCGCCGCCGGACAAGACTCGGAAATGTATATGTGCAGGGGCGCATTTTTTCGAAGGTGGGAATGGATCCCGAGTTCGTGTATGACACTTTCGCTTTTGGGTTTGACTCTTTTGGGAGAGTATAAGCATCACAAGGTGTGGAAAAGTGTATGGAAGCCCCCGCAGTACGTAAAGACAAAGGTTTGGCTCTATTTTCCTATGATGTAGAAAAAGAAGACTTGTCGAGACATTTGAGGAATTATTTTATTCAGAATTACATCTTGATTGCTCGTGAATGGACCTTACTGATTGGTTTATCAAATTCCAATTATATAGGTAAACAAATGAATGTTTTGATTTGAAGGTGAAATCTGGCTTGTCTTTAGAAGGAGAAGGATGTTCCGTTGTTGCTTGCTGCTCTGGGCTGTTCGGTGATAATCGTGGTGCGGGCTGCCGTTGCATTGATCTCCTTCATGGGAAAGAATGAAAAATAGAAAAAAGATTGGGGTGGAAGAAAAGGTGGGAATTGACTGATTATAACCCAAAGATTTTTTCATTCCTTCAAGTGAAGATTCTTTGTTCCTTTGTTCTCGCAAGCCGAGGGGAGTAGTCCCTGGCGCGTGTCTCCTTGCTTTTACCGGAGTGCCGCTGAGAGGCACGGATGCGAAGCCCCAGTGAGACTTTTGCAGACAGTGTTTGAGGAATCGAATGAACGAATTTCAAGAATAGGACGAGTTCCCAAACTTTTGAGAGAATATGTAATATGCTCACGTAGGATAACAAGTGACTCAAAAATCTGAATACGCATTTCTTTTAAATAATCTTTTGAGAATGCCATCCGGTAGCGGTTGTAGCTGGTCTTTGGGTTGCGATCGACCATTGGATGATGCTTAACATGACCTCTTAAAGTGAGAGGTCGGCTGGGCCATTTGCTGAGAGGTTGGCTTGAGGGATGTGTTTGGAATTTCTAAGGTGAAGGGATTTTCTTGTTGCTGCTTCTTCAGAACCTCTAAGAGTGAGGTTAACTTTTATTTTGATAAGGTCAAGGGTGGTGATGGAATCCTCTAAAAGTGAGAGGATGGACTTTGGAATTGGTTTACGGGATTTGTCCAAGAGGGAATTTTTGTTGCTTCTTCTCGCGAGTTTGTTGTGATTTCAGCAGGTAACTTGATCACGATAGGACCTTCACTCGATGTCTCGTTTTCACAACCTTTGAGATGGGAGGTTCACTTCGGGGTGATGAAGTTGTTTTTTTTTTTTTTTTTTTTTTTTTTTTTTTTTTTAAACACCCTCTTATCGAGAAAAGCCTTCGGATTTGTTTGCTCGCGATAGCCCCTAGTGTATGCCTTAGGATGCGTTTACCTTTTCCCTCTTGGGCTTGGAGGTGGTCCCTTCTTTTGTGAGTCGAGTGAGGTCCTTGTGATTGCTTCCTTTGTGAGTCAGGGGAGCTCCTAGTCTGAATTTCTTTCACATTCCGCCTTTTTTGAGCTTGGAGGTGATTACTTCCTTTGTGAGTCAGGGGAGCCCCTAGTATGGGCTTCTTCCTTAGGGTTTCAAAACTTTGTCGATCTTGAAATGAAAGGGTATTATTTAGTGAGGATAAGATTATGGCTTCCTATGGTGAGAGGTTCAAGCTTCAATCGCTACTGGATGGCATTCTCAAAAGAGTATTTAAAATAAATGCAAACTCATTTAACCGACTCATTGAGTAAGGCAATAATATATTCGGACCATGCGAAAGATATGTGAGCATATTCAATGAAAGCTTATCGATCAAATGGAAAATCAGAGGAGACGCGAGATTGGGGGGTTGGTGAGCCCCAAGTTGATATTCATGTAGTACTTGTGAAGGATAAGAACAACTCCTTGCATCTTCTTTAAATTGCAGTGGCGTGAGCAGCTATTTTCTGATGATGAGCAACAACGGTCTTTGCTTATCTTGATCATATGGAAAGGAGGTCAAGCGGGGGAGAGTGTTTTTGGGAAAGTGTATGTTTGAGACGGTATAACGGGTATGTACAAGGAGTGTATGAAAAGTATATGGTGGAGTATGGAGAGAGTGTATGAGAGAAGGGTGTATAGGGATGGTGTATATGAAGAAGGAACGGTGAGTTGTTTACTCCAATCAAAGCATTCATTCATTGTTTACTTTATTAGCCGGTGAGTTTATCAGTGAGATTAGCAACCAAGTGATAATTATAAATAAAACAATCTTCTTGAAAGTAATGCGAGATTATGTCTCAAGTCTAGAGAGAAAAGAAAGAAAGACCTTTTTTTATTGTTGAAATAACTAGTTCAAAGTGGACATTACATATCAATGCCCAAAATGGACATAAGAAAGACATACTAGAACCTACAAGACTGAATGAATCTAAATCTTCCCTTGGAGGGCGAGGGTTCCTTCATCAATGAGGCCTTGGGTCTTCCCTTGGTTGATCAATCTTTGAATTGAGCGTTTCAGTTGTACACATTTGTCAGTGGTATGCCCAGCGTACTTGTGGTATCTGCAAAACTTGGATGTATCTAAGTCTTCCTTTGGGTTAATAGGCTTGTAGTTCTCGAGCGGCTTGATCAAATTCTTCCTCACCAAAACTTCGAAGAACTCACCCACAGGCATTGCCAAGTCATCAAAATGCTCCTTGTTGATTTTCTTCTCTTGGATTGAATTTGGGGGTGACTCGGGTATTGGTGCCTTTCGTTGGTTGGTGGCCACAGCAGGCATCCTGAATGAGACATTCTGATGTGTTGGACCATAAGTGGGACCATAAGCATGCGAATGGTAGGGACCCTGGAATTGAACAGGAGGAGGAACTCTTCTCAAGTATTCTTGGATGTAGGACAAATGATGCTGCTCAATTTCATGCATGTCTTTGAGGAGGTTGATCACTCCCAACCTCATGTCTGAGACTTCTTTAAGGGCTCCAATGCTTTTCTCCATAGACATGATGCAGAATTCTGTAAGAACATACGGCAGAGTCAAACCAATGAGTTGAATTAGACTCGCAATTAATCTTAAGGCATCCTTGAGAAAATAGTTGATCTCCACAATTTGAGAGTTTGACCGGGCTGAAGTTGCCTACGTAACCCTTACCATTTAAGGTATGAGCTCAGGTCACCGTAGTTCGAGGGGGCCCCGATTGATGATACAACCAGGGTTAAGTTTAGAGAAAGAGAGAGGATGAATGTAAAAGAGTCCGTTTGGTGAAAAAAGGAGAGGAAGATGACTCGATCCTTGGTCAAATATAAGTGAGGGTGATCTAGGCGAGCTAATCGGACTTGGTAAGTTGGCTTAGGTAGGCCCTAGATGGTGGTTTGATCTGTATGGGTCGAGAGAGGTTTGATCTAGGTGGGTCTTTGGCTGAAGGGTGCTAGAGATAAAGGATCTAAACTATGGATGGTTTTAAGACTAAGGGAGCAAACTGCGGATGGTTCAAGAGGTAAGAGGTAGAACTTTGAAGGGTCCTAACTTGAAGGATGTAGACTGTGGGTGGTCAAAGGTAGAGGAATGGACCATGGATGGTCCAAGAGACGAGGGGTGGACCTCGAAGAGTCTCAGGTGGAAAGGTGGACCTTTAATGGTCCTAGATAGAGAGAGTGGACCTCGAAGGGTCCTAAATTGAGGAGTGGACCTTGAAGGGTCCAAGAGAAGAAGAGCGGACCTTGAACGGTCCAAGATATGAGGAGTGTGGACCTTGAAGGGTCCAAGAGATGAGGAGTGGACCTTAAAGGGTCCAAGAGAAGAGGAGTGGACCTTAAAGGGTCCAAGAGAAAAGGAGTGGACCTTAAAAGGTCCAAGAGAAGAGGAGCGGACCTTGAACGGCCAAAGATATGAGGAGTGGACCTTGAACGGTCCAAGATATGAGAAGTGGACATAGTATAGGAAGAGCACCACGAAGGGTCAAAGAGTGGACCTTGAACGGTCCAAGATAGAGAGACTGATCCTAGAGTGGTCCGCAGTAAAGGGTGTGGACCTTGAAGGGTCCAAGAAGTAAAGAGCGGACCTCGGAGGGTCCTAGAAATGGAGAGTGGACCTCGGAGGGTCCTAGAAATGAGGAGCGGACCTCGGAGGGTCCTAGAAATAAGGAGTGGACCTCGGAGGGTCCTAGAAATGAGGAGCGGACCTCGGAGGGTCCTAGAAATGAGGAGCGGACCTCGGAGGGTCCTAGAAATGAGGAGCGGACCTCGGAGGGTCCTAGCGGACCTCGAAGGGTCCTAGAAATGAGGAGCGGACTCTCTGAGGGTCCTAGAAATGAAGAGCGGACCTCTGGAGGGTCCTAGAAATGAGGAGCGGACCCTGAGGGTCCTAGAAATGAGGAGCGGACCTCGAAGGGTCCTAGAAATGAGGAGCGGACCCTGAGGGTCCTAGAAATGAGGAGCGGGCCTCGGAGGGTCCTAGAAATGAGGAGCGGACCTCGGAGGGTCCTAGAAATGAGGAGCGGACCTCGGAGGGTCCTAGAAATAAGGAGCGGACCTCGGAGGGTCCTAGCGGACCTCGAAGGGTCCTAGAAATGAAGAGCGGACCTCGGAGGGTCCTAGAAATGAAGAGCGGACCTCGGAGGGTCCTAGAAATGAAGAGCGGACCTCAGAGGGTCCTAGAAATAAAGAGCGGACCTCGAAGGGTCCTAGAACTGAAGAGCGGACCTCGGAGGGTCCTAGAAATGAGGGATAGTTAAGCACTTTATTTACAAAAAAGCCCTCTATTTTATAGAACCTACTCTTGGTTGGAAGGGATACCCCTTTTTTCGCAACTAACTAAAGGTCCTAAAGTGGTGGATCCTAACGACTAACCGTCTCATATAGACATTTAAGATGATATTTATGGGAAGTACTACAGACCTATGATAAGACAAGATCTTTTAACAAACACTCGACCTTACATGGCACATCCTTTTAAAAAGGAAATCAAATTTTTGTGCTCTTTTTTCTCTATAGATCTTGACTTATCACTGATTCGTAGTGACTCAACATAAAGACCTTATTACTTGTCTACATGAAAAAGCTAGTCAAACCAACCGGTCACAAGGAGTGTATTCCTAGCAAAGTGGGTGACACAAGGGTTAGATTTCAGGCTCCCACCGTGCAGCCGAAGCGCACTGATGAGTGGATGACCAAGTGAGACTCGGAAGGGAGGCAACATGATCACCACACTTCCCGCACTTTGGCTTCTCCGAAGGGTTAAGGGGTAGCCGTGGCAAAGGTGACACGGACTCTAGTGGTAGTGTGAGGTAAAAAGTCTAATTCTTTTTTTAAGGAAAAAAGAGAAAGATTTTTTTTTATGAGATGCATGCATGCAATGCAACAGTTGAGAGTAAAGAAAATAAAACAGAAGGCGAAAAATACAACACCATACAAGAAAACGAAAGTCTGACCCGCTTAGTTTGAAAAGATTTCAAAACAGTCCCCAGCGGAGTCGCCACTGTGAATACCCCGTCCCGATGCAACGCGCATTCGGAGGTTTGAAATAAATTAATTATATAAAGTCGGATCGAAATGGGATATTCATTTAGTGACACTCGCTTTAAACCATATTAAAATATTAGTTTAAATTTTGAGAGTCGCCACGCCACTTTGATATAGCCCAAAGCTTTGAAAAAAGGCTAAACATGTAATTGGGTTCGGGGGTCAAGTTACAACAGAAGAAGAAACGTTATCACTCCTATTGCCCGACGAATCGGTCTTTCTAGCATGTGGGGTGTTGGTTGTGTGCGGTGTTTACAGGAATAGATAGAAGAAACGGGATCATGCATAAGGAGGAGGGGAGAGAAAGAATTAATTAATGATCACACCCTAGAACCTTTGAGTTAGGCCCTCGGAAGGTGCACTAATCAATGTTCATCCTTGGGGGATTGTTGATCATGGGATAATTATAACTAAGGTGGAAGGAAAGAAATAGTTCCTAGATCCATTGGGTTTCTTAGGGCGAAACCTTAGATCATCCTCGGCTATGCATAATTAAATATATTAAAACAACCCTAAATCTAGCATATAGGACATAGGCAAGAAATAAAGTAATTAAAATACTAAGCATGCAAACAATAATAATAATAAAGACAATAATAATAAAGAACAAAAATATTAAAAAGAGTCTTACCAATTGTAGCAAGACTTTGAGGTCGAATCTAGGGCGATTCGAAGAGAGTAAGAAAAACTGTGGGTAAAGCAAGTGTAGTCTCGCTTCTCCCGAGTAAATTGTGTGTGAATATGGGGAGCCGGGCACCCCTATTTATAATACCTCGGTACCTGGGCTGGGCCTCTAAAGGGTCGATCGGCGCTAGGGCTGAAGGGTCGATCGGCTCTAAATAAAAGGGTCGATCGGCTCTACCACGGGCAAAGGGCCGATCGGCTCTTCTGACTGGCGTACTTTCCAAGCTGACAGTGACGGCGCAGTACGGACGAATTAATGAATCTTTTAGGGTTTTGCTAGGGTTTATTAATTAACCGGGCCAGGTATTTGGAATACCCTTTTTTCGGACCGGGTACTAACAGTTACCCCTTGGGAAGAACGGATCGTCGTTCACCCAAGGTGCCTTGCCGGAGCAAGTCTCCCAAGATCCCATTAATCGTGCTTGCTTGCGTGCTTTCTTGTGTGCATGTGTTTGAAAATAAAGGGGGGAATGTCCCAAGTCGTCTTCCGGACGTACAAACCATTTATTGGTTGTCGCTCGGAATTTCTTGGATTTTATGTATTCGGGATTATGATCCCGTTCTCATCTTGGACTTGTGATCATTGCATTTTTAACCTCGGGACTTTGCATGATCGAGAGAATGACTCTCTTTATAGTCAAAGATGAGGTTCTTTAGAAAAGGAGGGTCCTTAGCCTATCAATCCTACACTTTAAGACGATCGAGCTCATATAGATGCTTCATACTCATCTTAAGTGATAATCGGATATATAGGGTTCAAGGTTGTCCCTTTCTAAAGAAATTATGAAACCTTTACGGAAGGAACGATGTAAAGATAGGATCTTTTATACCGGTCCGTTCCAAGGTTGCTAATGGGGACATGGGGGAATGCATGTAAAAATGACATTTTTAGTGAAAAGATGACATTTTTGGATTGCAAAGGATGCATTTGATTTAAAGAAATGATCTTTATTTGCAAAGGATGCATAAAGACATGATTTTTATGCAAAGGATGCATTTTTATGAAGAAATTGGGATTTAATATGCAAAGGATGCATGAAGATTGTATTTTGAAAAGCATAGGATGCTCATTTAGGATAAAGATATGATCTTTAATGCAAAGGATGCTTGAAAAAAAGGGGTTCATATGCAAAGGATGCATTTTTATCATAAAGATTGGATTTTTATATGCAAAGGATGCATGAAGATGATATTTTTATGTAAAAATAGGGTTTTTTAGGTGCAAAGGATGCACCTTTGATTCAAAAGATTACATCTTTAATGGCAAAGGATGCCTAATGCATGCAAAAGGGGAAAGGGGGTATAAAGATATGATCTTTAATCTACCAAGTCCCAAACAAGATAATAGCAATTATATGAAATGCAATGAGCAATTAGAATCACATAGAGCAATTAGGATGCAAGTTTAGGGCGTGAGAGGTTACCAATGGCTTCCTCTTCTTCTTTGGATGGAGCTAGGTGGAAAGGTTGATCTTGGGATCTTCAAGGAGGAGGGAGGTGGATTCTTGGCCTTCTTCTTCACCTTCTTGGACTTCCAGCAGCTCTTGGGAGTGTCTTCTTCGTATTATGTGTGATTGATGGTATTGTTGTTGTTGTGAAAATGGGTAGAGGAGGGCTCTATTTATAGGCAGTCTGGATAAGGCCAATGAAGCCGTGCGGCCAGAGACCTTGGGCTAATGCAGCCGTGCGGCATTATCCTCGTGACTCAAAGATGTTTCTAGAATCATGCAAGGTGGCCATTCTAGAAGTTTTCCCAAATTAAGAAAAACGTGTTTCTTAATTAGGAAGCTTCCCTTCAGCCCTTATTTGTTTTGGAACAAGCTTCCGAATATTTCCGAACACTAGGAAGGTCCGGGGAATTATCGGGAAACTTACCGAAATTGTCGGGAAATTTAACCGAAAGGCATGAGCAGATTTGGGTACTTACGTAAGCCCTCGGCAATGTCACTTGTGGCGAGTGGGGTTGTCGATAGAAAAGGATCCGATTCGGCGAATGCCGAGACGGATTGAGAGACCGAGGTGGTCGAGTGGCTGAACCTCTGGAAGGCTACCTACGTATCCCGAGTGGGAATCAAGCCAGGCCGTAGTTCGGAATAGGGTCCGCTGAGGAATGGAGAAGAGAAACTGGTCTCTTGCTGGGGAAGTAGAAGGGAAAATGACCTAAGAGGTCAAGCAATTGATCCTACTGGGGATATGCTAGAAGTGACCGATGTGGTCGGATATCTAGACCTCTATGAGGGGCTACTTCATCACTGATGAGTGACGAAGGAACAGGGTGACCAAAGTGGTCGGATGGCTGGACCTTTTATGAAAGGCTACCTACGTATCTCGGAGGAATCAAGCCTTGATCGTAGTTCAAGCATCACTAGATAGTTAGGAACGATGTCTAGGATCCTTGAGGGTTTTGACAATTAATGGAGGTTGTCACCTGATTTACAATTAATGGAGGTTGTCACCGGATTGACAATTAATGGAGGTTGTCACCTGAAGAAACTAGAGCTTACGTCACTATCTGTGATAGAGGTAGCTAAAGTTGGAAAACTGAAGCATACTTCACTATTCGTGATAGAGGTAGCTTAAGTTTAGAAGAACTCGAGCATACTTCACTATTCGGGATAGAGGTAGCTTAAGTTTAGATAACTTGAGCGTACGTCACTATTCGGGATAGAGGTAGCTAAAGTTTAGAAGAACTTGAGCATACTTCACTATTCGTGATAGAGGTAGCTTAAGTTTAGAGAACTTAGCATACTTCACTATTCGTGATAGAGGTATCTTAAGTTTAGAGAACTTAGCATACTTCACTATTCGTGATAGAGGTAGCTTAAGTTCGGATTTCGACAATTCGGAGGTTGTCACCTAGCGTTATCCCGTTATAACGGAATTAACGGAGGCGACTGGGAAGAAAGCTTAATTGCTTAGGAGATAAGGGATATCTTCTGAAAAGGGTGTTATCTTAGTTAAAGGATAACGGGAATTGTAGGCCCAAGTGGAAAGTCCAGGGGCAAAATTGTAATTTCTGCTCAGAACGAATGAGGCCGCCCGGCATGAGAGGGAGGCAAAAGAAGCCGTACGGCTGGAAGATTAATTTTTCCAGATTATTTAAAACCTGGTTTGAACGGGCATTGGGCATTATTGCCGCCCAAGAACACGCCGAGGAAGAGAGAGAGAGGAGAGAAAATTTGAAAATCCTTCAATTCCCTTGCTTCCTTTGATCAAGAATGGATCCGGAGGGCAATCCTATGCCGAGACAAGCTAGAAGAAATATCTCCGCGGCCGCTCAAAGGAGGAGGAAGGAACTCGTTCGAACAGAGAGAAAGTATGACTTTCTTACGCCTCCATCGGAGCTCTATCCGGGGAGAAGAGAGCACAAATCGACGAACCCGCGACCGGTTGGGGTAAGCGTTCTTATTTGGCTCGATTCTGTCGATTTTGATTGAATTTTGATTGATTTAGGGCTTGACCCAAATTTTAGGAATTTTCTAGGATTTTTCTAGGATTTTTGAATGACTTTGAGACATTGATGATTAACCTATGAGGCTAAGAACATGCATGTGCAATTTATTTGACAAAAATAATGAGAATGACCCACTTTTTTCTCGAAAATAAAGTAAGAATGATAATTGTTTAAAATGAGACGGAGTTCTTGCATGTGCTATAACTAAGTCAAAATTTTGATTATCAATGAGAAAACAAAATTTTGGGCAATGAAAAGGATTCATGCATGCCACTTTGTTGAAAAAATAATGCTTATGTGCAAAGAATTTTGAAAATTGTGATTTTGTGCTTTAGGAAAGCAATGGGGCTTGACATGACGTGTTTCAAGTGATGAAAAACGTGTTTTTCATGCAAAGGATGCTAGAAAAATTTTTATTGAATGCTTTTCTTTTGAAAACATGTGCACTTTTTTGAATATATGCATGCTTTTGAAAATGATGAAAGACTGACACACTTCTTTGCTGTGCTTGTCTACAGGAGAACAAGTCCAGGGGACCTTCTGAGATCGCAGTCAGACTTTGGCAGAGGATGCCAGATTTTGAGAAGAATGGGGCGAACCCCAAGCACCGGGTGCGGGCTACCGCCTAGATTCATTCATTGAGGCTATCGGCAGGGGGATTCATATCACCTCTAAGAGCAAGGGCTTGGTTCAGGACCTATCTGAGTTTTGGTGGGACACCACTCATAGCTTCCATCTGAGCTGGGGAGAGTTGACAGTGACTCCCGCTGATTTCACAGCTATCACTGGCCTACAGTTCACTGGGAGGCCTGTGACTTGGAGGGACCACATCACAGCTGAGGAGTTCCGAGCTTTGGTCGGGTTTGAGTTGATTCCCAAGGGGCTAGGGATGGAGACGCGGAACGCCGAGGTGGCGCTCCGTAACCGCATACGGGATTTTGCCGTTAGTGAGGTGACTGCCCACCAGCTTGCTAGAGCCTTTGTGTGGTTGATGCTGTCGGTCACCATCTTTGCAAATTCTGGGACTCTGGCCATGACTAGCCTCCTTGACTCTTTGGAGGATGTTGGCGGGATTGGGACGGTCTCGTGGGGCGAGGCCGGATTGGCAGAGCTCTACTTCTCTTTGGACATGTACAAATGAACAAGGCCGCTCCATGGATTGCTTCTCCTTTGCCCTTGAGGTAGTCCCTCTTTCTTTTCTCTTTCTCTTCCTGTCTTGAGACTGTTATGAGAGAGAAATGTCCCTGTTTGATGTTTTGAACATGCAGTGTCCGGGTTCGTGAGGTGATCGGGTTCTTTCCTTGGAACCAACAGAGCGATGTCACCATCTTCCCTGCTATGGTTCGCTGGAGAGGAGATGCGAGAGATAAGTTCACGGGGAAGACCCGGATCACTTTTGATTACAAGATGGTGAGGCTGGTCATCAACAGGGATGGGCACGATGGAGTGGACTTCTACCCTTGGGGCAGATATCCGGAGATTTTGCTAGGAGAGGCAATTGAGGCGACGAGGCGAGAGGAGGCGGTCGATGTGGCCGACATGTGATGTCATTTATTTGGGGGACCGTTTCGAGGCAAGCATGGCCATGTCCCTCCTCGACGCCATTACTCCTCATGATCCTCCAAAGACGGATGCTACAAATGTGGATTGGCAAAGTGGATGAGATCGCTAGATATCAGCAGTGTATAGCGGCCGAGGAGTATTTCGACATGGATACCCCCTACGATGTGTTTGTGGAGCCAGCCGAGGACGCCACGTAAGCCGATGAAGCCGGCGGTCACTCAAGGATATGGGGAGGACGAGCCTTCTGATCCGTCGATCCCTCCTGCGCACCTGTCTTATGTGGTCCACGGAGTACCGAGGAGTATGAGGATTCCTGTCCCCGACACTAGGGAGCCCCAGTATACCCTGCCGCCCGACAAAGACCGTAAGTATACTTTTAGGGTCTTTCCCTTTTTCAGCCTTTCTTTGCTTTTTGCAATTCCGAGATTTTCCGAGATTTTTCTCGAGATTTTTCTCCTCTTTTTCTCAGTTCCAAACTCGCACCTATGACAGATTGGTCAAAGTGCAGGGGCCGGAAGGACATGTGCCGGTCCCTTCGAGGAAGCCGGCTCGCACTTCAAAGGCGGCAATGGACGCACAGGAGCCCGGGCGCAAGAGAAGGCATGCTGGGGCACAGCGTCTACCTCATCGGCTTCGGAGTACTCTTCCAAAGGCCATGCCTCGGGGGACGGGGACCCAATGCCGACATTCGGGAGCAAACTGGCCGAGTACGGCACGATAATGTCCATCTGTCTGATGTGAGCGACCAGGAGGACTTGATGAGGGAGGCTAGCGTCTACGAGCTGAGCAGTGATGAAGAAGAAGAAGAATCGGAGGCCTAGGAGGTCTCTAGAGTGGATTTAGGAACAAAACAAACAATGAACACGTTTGATGCACATTTTGTTTATTTTTTTCTTTATTTGGGCGCCGATGGGGCGAAGACAATGTATTAACAATTTATTTGCTTTTCTAATTCATGCTTTTTTAATTTACATATTACTTGAGCCTCGGGGCAGTTTTTTGGCTTGGAATTGGGGCTGAAACGGGGCCAAAATGATTTATGATGATATATAAATGCTTGGGTAACCTTTGAACATGTTTTTGTACAGGTCTTGGTTGAGAAAGTGGGGTGAAAAACTCCCTTGGGCAGCAACTTTGGTTGCTGCAGATTTTTTCTGCAGATGGCAAATGTAGCCGTGCGGTTTGGTCCTGAGGGCTAATGAAGCCGTGCGGCTCACAGTTATGTCTGAACTGGTTATTTTCTGAATAAAAGCAAGGCTTGGCCATTTCATTTCATTTTCAACTTAGACTTGTCCCAATTGTTCCCAGAGCACATTTTGGACTTAAAGACACCATCTTTGGTCATTTTGCGATGGAGAAGCCCGTCAGATTGCAAAGGGGGAAGCGAGACCGTTTTCTGTCCGATCTTCAATCTTGGGTGAAACACAACTTCCAATTTCACAAGGGGCTGCTTGATTCTTCTTTCAAGATCAAGTCTTTATGGCATTTGAGGGATCTCCCGCCCGATTGGGACGTCCGGAGACACGTTTACTGCTTTTCTTACAACGAGATTGTCCCAACGCATGAAGACCTCCGAGCCTTGATTGGGGGTCTAGAAATTGAGGCTATATCTATTCCGCTGATCGGAGACGTGCCGGTGGCGGCAAAGCTTGCATCTTTTACGCAGATTTCTCCGGAGAGGCCGAGGGGATGATGATAGCCCCGGACAGGATTGACCTTTCTGATATCCCGGGCAGGTTTGGGTCTCCGGCTATGGCTGCGACCACGGTGGCTATGGATGCCTTTATTCTCTGCATATTTTCTGCTTTGTTCACTGCTGAGTCCGTGGGGATCTGTCATGGTGGTCTCTTGGACATGGTCGAGAGGCTGAGTGGGAAAGACATTGTCCCACCGGGTTTTGGGAGAGACATTGCATGGCATTGACAGGATGGCTAGGGAGACCATTTCATGAGGTGCAGGAGTCCAGCCGTGCTCACTTTGTGGGCTGCGGGGAGAGGCTCGGGGCTTTGCCAGGGGCTTTACCGACTCAGTGCCCTTGGGTGATTTCTCGGAGAGGTGCACCGAGGCAACATGACCAGGGTAACGGGGAGCTGACGATGGCTAGGCTATCCACTTCGGACATCCGTTGGTGGATACCTCACTTTGGAGGTTGCGGACCAAGAGGATACTTCAGGAGTCCTATGTTGTGAGGGTTCCGGGGTTACTTTGGTCGTCCTTCTACATTCCTGCTTGGTATCCAGGCGGTTCGGGGCTTTACAGGAGCCATTGAGCGATTGGGAGGACATTCGGACCATGGAGGTGATGCCATTGGATATGAGAGATCCGGCCCCGACTTCTCATTCTTCTCGAGGGCTTGGACATACACGCTTTCCCACCGGGGCTATCTTCGGGAGCGGGAAGAGCACCATCTTGATCACTGTCTACTTGGGTAGTACGAGAGGGAAATGGGAGCGACTCGAGGTCATTACGGGGAGAGACGCCGGGCTTTATTAGGGCCGGCGTGACTCGAGTAGGACTACGAGGAGGCGAGGCTAAGGCGAGTCGCCATAACCGGTCGGGTGACACGATCAAAGATATGGAGGCTCGATACAAGAGATTGTCCGAGGTCGCTCCTTTGGCCGAGGCTCGAAGGGAGGAAGTGCGGACTCGTGCTCGTGTAGAGAGGGCACTTATTGACACGGGTTTGGTAGAGGCTCCAGTGAGGATACCGGAGATCGGAATGAGGGATACCGACCTTATAGAGAAGAAGAGAAAGAAAACTCGACGGGGTCGAGGTAAAGGGAAGAAGACCAAAGAAGACTCAGCGAATGACGACTGACAGATCTTTTCTTAGAATTCCCTTATTGCCATTTTGCAAACACATTAGTTTATTTAGGCATTTTTTGTATTTTAGATCTTTGTAGCAGGTTAGCAGAGTCAAGAGTAGACCGTGCTTGAACTCATCAAGAAGTTTTTAACTTGTAATGAACAAGAAATATTATCTTAGAAATTAATCAAGACACATCTCATGGAAATTCAAATGTCTTATTGCTTGGGACACGTTTTATGAAAACTGAAATACCCTTTATTTTTATTTAGGACGCACTTCATGGAAGCTTGATTGCCCTTTTTTATTGTTTAGACCGAACCATATATGGCTGCCTACGTTCCCCTTTTACAAGAAAGACTAAGGGGCTCAGGTCTTCGTAGTTCATTCTGGTGAACTATATATATTTTTTATGTGCGGCCATTTGTTTTTGCCTAGACCGCCCTTTTTGGGGTTTCGGCCTAGCTGGGCATTACTCTTTTTGCACTAAGATTTTTTCTTTTTTTTATATGTGCAACCTGTCTTTTGCCTAGACCGCCCTTTTTGGGGTTTTCGGCCTAGTTTGGGTATTACTCTTTTTGCACTAAGATTTTTTTTTTTTTTTTTTTTTTTTTTAGACATAGTATCTTCGAGCTTATCACCGTTATTTGGGTGGACAAAGGGATTGTCATCCAGGTTTGCAAGCTTCATGGCTCCTCCCGATAGTATCTTACGCACCACATAGCGGCCGATCCAAACGGGTTCCCATTTTCTCAGGGGGTTGTCTGCGGTAGGGGCTTCACTTTCAACACTAAGTCACCCTCTTTGATGTCTACGGCCTTAACCTTTTTGTCAAACGCTCATGGCCATTCGCCTGGTAGGCTCGGGTGTGTTCCATGGCTTTTAGCCTTCTCTCATCAAGCGGGGCCAACTCATCATGCCGGCTGCGCAACCATTCTACTTCATTGACACTTTGTTTTCGGGAGGACCCTTAATGACGGGATTTCCAACTCCACCGGTAACACTTGCTTCCATCCCGTAGGTTAGGGCAAAAGGAGTTTCTCCCGTAGCCGTTTCCGACAGACGCTCTATAGCCCTGAGTGCCAAGTGCAACTTTTCGGGCCAATCACGACCACGGGTGGCCATTTTCCGGATGATCCGTTCGAGCGTCTTATTAGCGGCTTCCACGGCTCCATTAGTCTCGAGGTGCATGCGGGGACGACTTATGGTGAGTGATTCTGAACTTTGACAGTAACCTATCGCAGTCTCCTTTGAAATGCGACCCATTATCGAAAATGATCTCGTTGGGCACCCGTATATCGCACATTATGTTTTCTTTGATAAACTGGGCAACCTTTCTGGAAGTGAGGACCTTGTAGGATTTGGCCTCTACCGACTTGGTGAAGTAGTCGATGGCTACTAGCACAAATTCATGCCCATTGCTTCCTGCGGGGGCTATTTTCCCTATCACGTCAATACCCCAAGTCGCAAACGGCCAAGGAGTCGTCATGCAGTACAGGTCATGAGGCGGGAGATGGTTGAGGTTGGCAAACCGCTGGCACTTGTCGCATGCTCGGACGTGCTGGACACAGTCTGTTTCCATGGAAATCCAGTAGTAACCCATTCTGAGGATGACTTGCATCAGGGCTCTAGCATTCATATGAGGACCGCAGGGACCATTGTGGACTTCGGTCATCAACTCTTTGGCCTTTTCTTGAGTGACGCACAAGAGGAGTGGTCCTTGGTACCGCTTCTTGTACAGGTTGCCTCCTAGAATGACATAATGGGAGGCCAACCTTTTCAAGGCTTGCAAGCTCTTGGCTCTGATACCTTCGTTTGGTCTACCTTCTTCGTCTACGAAAGGCGACTCTCCATCTTTGAGGAGCTGGTAAATTTGATTGTACCAGGGTTCCTTTATAGGCTCGGGTCCCAGGTCTACTTCACAACAGAAGGATGGGGCTTCTCTTCTACCCACTCGGAAGGGTTTTATGGCTTTTCCCTCGGGGATCTCTACCAATGAGGCTAGAGTAGCTAGGGCATCTGCGAATTTGTTCTTTTCCCTTGGCAAGTAGTGGAAAGTTACTTCTCTGAACTGTCCAGTCAACTCCTCCATATGGGCATGATACCGATGCAGATTAGGGTCCACAGTCTTCCATTTGTTGGAGACCTGGTTGATGATCAGTGAGTCTCCGTAAACTTCGAGCTCCTTGACATTCCTTTCTAAGGCGGCTTCCAAACCAGCAATGCAAAGCTTCGTACTCGGCGACATTGTTCGTGGCAGGGAAGTTCAACTTGAGGGCTATTGGCGTGTGCTCATCTTTCGGATCGACCAGTAGCATCCCGAAGCCGTTTCCTCTTTTGTTAGCGGCTCCGTCAAAGAATAATTGCCATCGATTCTCGGGCTCAACTGCGAAAATCCCTTCATCTGGGAATTGGGGTTCAGGCCCTCTGTCCTCATTGCGGGGAAGTTCGCCGGGTGGTCGACAACGCTTGACCCTTGATGGCCTTTACGGTCACATAGTTGATGTCGTACTACGCTAAGAAGAAGGACCACTTTGCTAGACGCATCGAGAGGGAAGGCTTATCAAAGATGTACTTGATGGGGTCCATTTTTGAGACCAAATTCATAGGGTGGGCTTGCATATAATGCTTGACTTGCCGACTACCCGGACCGATCTGCACAGGTCTTTTCACATGCTTGAGTAATTGAGCTCACTTCCTGTGACTTCCCTGACAAAGTAAATGGCGTTTTCTACCCGAGAGTCTTTCTTCTCTGAGCAAGCATAGCCCCAGTGCCGTATCGGTGACGGTGAGATAGAGCGAAGAGGTTTACGTCTATGTGGGGGGCATAGCGGAGGATGTACTAAGTATGCTTTGATCCGGTCAAAAGCATCTGGCATTCTTCGGTCCATTACGTGTCTACATTCTTCTTCATGAGCTTGAAGATGGGCTCGCACATAGTGGTCAGCGGATTGTGAAAGCTTGGTGATGTCTGCAACTTTCCCCATAAAGCTCTTGACTTACATGCGGGTTCGAGGTGGCCTCATATCCATAATGGCTTTGATCTTTTGGGGGTCAACTTCGATACCTCGCTCCGTGACCATATACCCAAGCACTTTTCCCCTTGTCACTCCGAAGGTGCATTTGGCAGGGTTTAGTCTCATGGAATGTTGTCTCAGCCTCTCAAAGAACTTCCGCAGGTCAACAAAGTGCTGCCCTTCCTCGCCTTTGAAGTGAATTATCATGTCGTCTACATAGACCTCAATCTCCTTGTGGATCATGTCATGAAAAAGCGCGGCCGCTGCCCTTTGGTAAGTAGCCCCGGCGTTCTTAAGCCCAAATGGCATTACTGTATAACAGTAAGTTCCCACGGTGTGGTGAAGGTTGTCTTTTCTTGGTCTTCTTCGGCCATCTTGATGCGGTTGTAGCACGCAAGCCATCAACGAAGGATTTGACTTTGTAGTTGGCGGTGGAATCCACCAAGATGTCTATGTTTGGCAAAGGGTAATCGTCCTTGGGGCTGGCCTTATTTAGATCTCGGAAATCCACACAGCAGCGCACCTTCCCATTGGCTTTGGTTACGGTCACAATATTGGACAACCATGTCGGATATTCGATAACTCTGATGAATACTACCCGCAGTAGCTTCTCAATTTCTTCTTTGACTGTAGAGACCATTCGGCTTGATCTTCCTCAATTTTGCTTTGCGGCTTAGCACCGGTGCTAGAGGGATTCTGTGCTCTACTATCGAACCGTTTAGCCCCGGCATATCCCCGTATGACCATGCAAACACGTCGACGTATTCTACGAGCAGATCGATCGGTCTGTCCCGTTCAACCCCACGGAAGAAGTTTCCAATCTGTGTCTCTTTATGTTCCTCGACAGTACCCAAGTTCACATTTGTCAAAACCTCCTCGGCGGCTTGGGCCCGGTTTTCCTCTTTTACGTAACACCTTAAAGATTTCTTTAATGTATTGTTCATTTAGTGTGTTTGCATCTTGTTCAAATGATTCATTATTAAGCTGTTGTTAAGTTTTGAGTTAATTTATCATTTGTTAAGTTGGCAATAAGAGGATACTCGAAAGATCTGTCATTTCATTCAAAATAAGGGGAAAGATGACATCGATTACATTTTGATAGTCCTCGGGCGTGAGGCCTTCGGATGACTCGGAGAGGACTGGAATTCAAAGATTCTGACTCGTATAGATGACGGGGGTGTTTGACACGGCTGGGTTGAGAAGGACGGGGTACTAATCCAAGCTCCGCGATCATTTCTTGTCGGGCGCTATCGGTCTGAGAACGTCTCCCAATTCTTCAACGGCATCTCTGTCTTAGTTACCAAAGTGCGGGGATCAAAAGGATTTTCACCACCGTCTCCAATTACGGCAACTATCTCATCATGTGCTGAAGTCGATCAAATGCGGGATACGTGCTTCTTCGTCAAACAATTCTTAGCAAGCCCCACTCACTTTGTCTTCACTCTTGGCGGCTTCTATCGGGCGATCTTCGGAAGAGCTAACTCGAAGGCGGAGAAATCCATTACCACGGATGCGACTCTCCGATTTGTCGAGTTCCCTTTGAAGACATACTCGTTACGAACGGTAGTTGTAGCCCCGGGAATGTACGGCAAGTCAAGGAACATTCTTCGAACAGGATTGGTGGCTTTCCCCTCACTTTCTCAAGATTTTCCGAAGGGTTTTACGCAAGGAGATGCGGTGATCACTTTTATCGTATTGTGTCCCGCCTTTTGTAAAGTAATGGGTTAGGGATAAGCTGTAGGGATGGAGCTGGACCCCTTTAGCTTTTACGCCATTCCGAGAATTCGGTTTGTATCCCAATCCATATCGGTGGTTTGTTCCTTTACATCAATGATGGTATTGCGACCACGGAGTCTTACGCCCAATCCAAGTCCGGAAGATAACCCATTTTTCTCATCATTCTCATGGTAGGAGGGATTTTATCGAAAGTAGTGGTGAGGTCGGTGCAACACACTTGTGCTTTGGAAGAAGCTACGAGAGAATCCGGTCAATGCCAACCCTTCATCGTCATGCTTAATTTCCAATATCGGGATATCTCCAAGTCTTTGGTTCCTTCTACCGTGACACTCTCTCCGTAAATGGTGGTGATAGTACCATCATTTGGCGAAATTTGATGCACTGGTGCAAAGTAGAGGCTACCCCATTTATCACGGTGGATCCAAGGCCGTCCCGTGAGCGATAAATGAAATCGGAATATCAATCACTTGAAAATCAACGTCCATGACCTTTTTCCGAACCACAACTTGAGAGTAGCAATCCCCAAAGCGATCGTGCGGTGGAGTCATAGGCCTTAATAGTCGACTAGAAGGCTTCAAATCTGTTGGTTTCGGAGTCCAATAAGTCCATCATCTTGGGCGGCAAGACATTCATTGCGAGACCCTCCATCGACTAATACCCAGTGGCAATCGACGCTCTTCTAAGCGGGCTGTGATATAAAGAGGTTCGTTATGACTAGCCCCATATTTTGGCGAGGTCCAAGTCGGTGAAGGTAATGATGTTTCCGTAATGGATACTTCCAATCATTTGGACGACCTCATCTGGGGTGACATCTATGGGCACCATGGTCTTGGCCAAACTTTCTTCTAGCTTCAACTTATGAGGGTATGAAGAGGTTAACAGGGACCACAAGGAGATATTGGCCTGGGTACACTTCAACTGAGTCAACATTGGATCCTCTTTGTCAGAGTCTGGCTTTTCTACTTCCGGCTTATAAGGCCTCTTATCTGTCTTCGGCTTCGAGACGGCATTCCTTTTGTCACCCTTAGGCTGCTCAATACTCATTTTTCCGGACCGAGTCATCACATAAACATTGGATTTTTCTGGGTTATCATTCCTACTGGAGGATTCTGTTAACTCTTTCAAAGTTAGAGGCGGGCTCTTGCTGGCGTATGGCCAATTCTGCTGATTAATCTGATTAACGGCGCTACTGGAGGCATAGGCGGCTTCTCGAATCTGATCCCAGGTTACCGGCTTTACGACCTTTTCGAGTTCGACTCTCTAATTGGCTTAGCAATTGGTGGTTTCGGCTTCACCTTCTCCGTTTAGAGCCTTCACGGTCTCATTCAAACTTTTCAAAGTCGGCATGCAACAAGAGTTATCACTTTCGGGGTTTGGAGCACGGCGAATGGCTTTCTCATCCGGACCTAACAATTTTTCAACGAGTGGGATCACATTCCTCATCAGCATCCAAGCATGTCCCTTCTTTCTCTAGGGTTCAACCTTCGACGGCATTTTTGACATTGGCCAAACACTTTACGAAGTGGGAAATTCCATCATCAATAAGGATTTACGCGGGGTCAAACCTCATGGCGGGTTCTGTTCTTTCTTGTCGGGAAGGTTTTACGGGCTTTTCGGCTTCGGGCTAACCACTTCTCTACTTGTTCCTTAGGCACTTCGACCGTGTCTTCATCGGTATCACTACGGTAACTCTCGTGGGAACTTTCGTCTTGACTTTGATGACCAATGAGGGCAAAAGCAGGTCGGGATACTTGACGCCATATAAGGGGTATCTTGGACTCCTCCTCTGACTTGGGAATTACCAAGAAAACATCGTTGTCATCATAGGACATAAAGGGGATTGGGGTCGCCTCGAGACTTAAGACCCTTTCCAGGGCATCCATACACTCTTCTTCGGACCGGGCTTCAGGGAGGTGACTATTAACACCGTAACAGAGTCTACTCTTCCCGATGAGGGTTTGGCTTCGGCGACGCTTACGTGTTCCCGGATCGGCGGGCGGAGCCCACTTTCCTCTTTCAGCTAGAGCTTCAATTAAGTCCCTCCATTCACCGACCAAGTCTTTGTAAGGAGTATTGAACTCTAGGATGTAGGATTCATACGCTGCCTCATCTAAGCTATCATCTTTTTCCTTTCCCAAGCCTTCACACAGGCTGCAAATACACTTTGAAGTGATTACATCCCCTATTCCAGGTCTGTGGTTTTCTACCTCATCTTGCCCTTTGGGTTTCACTTCCGCTGACTCCAAGTCCATTCCTTCTACTGAACTGTCATCATCACTGTAAATCCATCCATTCCTATTCTCATTTTCGACTGATTCTTCACTACTACTGTCTGGGAGATAGGCAAATTCACAGGCGTTGACAAAATTAGAGAGGTCAGGCTGGTGCCGAGATTCCAGGGTAAGGAGATTTGGATTAGGCTGAAAGGAGGGAAAGAGTCCCACGGGGGAATGCAAAGGCTGCGAGGGTGTCGGGACCCTGACGGCTTGAGATATGAGGGAAGACTGAAAAGGGACAGTCTTTGGCAATGGATTATATGAGGATGGGGGAGGACATTGGCTATAGGCTAGCTCTTCTTCTCTAGTCATCTGGTTACCCAAACCAGTACTGTTTTCTGTCGAATCGGACATTCTGACTCTCTGGGTGACCAAGGCGAGGATTACGGCTAGCGTACGAGAATTCTGCGCTAACAAGTCGGCGACCCGGTGTTCTCACCCACTTCTTTCTCGGCTGCGGGAAAGGGATAGGAAAGGTTTAGACTCGGGGTAGGTGTTTAGGTGAAGGCTCGGGCAATATGCAAATTAGAATCTTCCGGTTTACTTAAAACAGTGTCTTTTATTAATATCTATTTGGTTGGAAAAGGGAATTTGCCCTTCTTTTCGCAACTACTCTAGATCTGGATCGGTGGGTTCCGTCACTACGTCTATAAGCCCCTCGTATTCCACCCGTATTTCGACCTCCCGGGGTGGACGGCCCGGGCGAGGGTCCTATAGGGCACGCGGATCCCACCGACCGAGAGTAAAGAACGCTCCTAACGGGTCTAGCGGGTCATAGGACCTTTTAACGCACGAGCGATGCGAATTATGGTCAAGGCAATACCGGGAAAGTCTCGTCTTTCAGCCTTGATTGGATTTCGGCAGAATTTCGCTTTGAGCGAATGACGTTTTGACTTTCGGTAATGTCCGAGAAGATAATAGGCATGGGTCGGGCGGCAAAAGCCGGATGACACAGTGTCACATTGAACTTCGTTGCATACGCCGGGCGTGAGTCAGAATCGAAGTCAATGCCGGGTCAAGATCTTGCCAATTTTTCCTTGTCGGAATTTTGGCAGAGCTTCGCTTGAGCGAAAGATCTTTTGATTTGTTGGCAAAGACTTGGTCTCGACTCTTACGCATTCCGTGCGGGTCAAGGTCAAAGTCAATGTCGGAGTCAAGATCCTACCAATTTTTCCTTGTCGGAATTTTGGCAGAGTTCCGCTTGAGCGAAAATATTGGCTTCCGTTATGAACTAAGGCTTGACCTTTACGAGGGTATGCAACTGGGCTATATGACACGGACTAGACCAAAAACCAACCAAAAAGTCACGGTTTTTTGAAACGTGTGACACGGACTGTGCATTGGTCGACACTGGCTGCCATGGGGAGGTTGGAATGATTCCGTGCGCGCCCGGGAGCATCGTAAGGCTGTCCGTGACTGCAGCTGGAACCACTCCTGGTTTGAAGGACGTGTGTGCAAAGTGTACAGGATATATAGGGTGCGCGTAGTGTGCGGTCTCCTAAAAATGTTCCTTTTTGAGTTAAAACAGAGATTTTCATGAATGTGTTTTAAAGGAATGATTTTCGGAACGGGGAGAATGCAACACGTAAGCACGTAAATTTTCTGGGAGCCCCAGTCAGTCATGGAGCCGAGTAGCCCCAGTGCTAGGGCGCCGGATTAACCATGATTTTCTGGTGGAATTGCCCTTGAAGTCGTCCGGTCAGAATCCAAGGAGGATTGAGCCGTACGACTGCATGGATCAATTTTCCAGGTTCCACTCCTTTGCTATTTTTTTCGGGTTGTTTCCCGTTCAAAGTATGCACAGATTCCAAGATGCAAATGATGCAATGCAAGGTAAAGAAAGCAAGCACGATTAATGAAATCAGCGACGGGAGTCTAACCCGCTCAAAGGAAAAAGCTTTCTTTTATTTTTTTTTTTCAAAATTTTTTTTTTCAAAAAGGGATACTGGTACGTGGGATTGTTAAACCACCGGTTATCCCAACTCCCACATTAGGGAGTGTACAGGAAGGTTAAGTGGTTTCCACCTATATACCGAGTATCGATTTTTGTTTTGAAAATAAAAGCTTTTCTCCTTTGGGATATCCCCAGCAGAGTCGCCAAACTGTGAATGTGTGCCCCAAATTTCGGTGTATTTGGAAATTCACGCGAGTTTGAAGACATCCGATTTAATTTGAAAAAACGGAGTCGCCACGCCATTTTGATTACCTCAAAACTTTGAAAAAAAGGTTTTATGGGTTCGGAGGTTAAGTTACCCCTTGGGAAGAACGGATCGTCGTTCACCCAAGGTGCCTTGCCGGAGCAAGTCTCCCAAGATCCCATTAATCGTGCTTGCTTGCGTGCTTTCTTGTGTGCATGTGTTTGAAAATAAAGGGGGGAATGTCCCAAGTCGTCTTCCGGACGTACAAACCATTTATTGGTTGTCGCTCGGGATTTCTTGGATTTTATGTATTCGGGATTATGATCCCGTTCTCATCTTGGACTTGTGATCATTGCATTTTTAACCTCGGGACTTTGCATGATCGAGAGAATGACTCTCTTTATAGTCAAAGATGAGGTTCTTTAGAAAAGGAGGGTCCTTAGCCCATCAATCCTACACTTTAAGACGGTCGAGCTCATATAGATGCTTCATACTCATCTTAAGTGATAATCGGAGATATAGGGTTCAAGGTTGTCCCTTTCTAAAGAAATTATGAAACCTTTACGGAAGGAACGATGTAAAGATAGGATCTTTTATACCGGTCCGTTCCAAGGTTGCTAATGGGGACATGGGGGAATGCATGTAAAAATGACATTTTTAGTGAAAAGATGACATTTTTGGGTTGCAAAGGATGCATTTGATTTAAAGAAATGATCTTTATTTGCAAAGGATGCATAAAGACATGATTTTTATGCAAAGGATGCATTTTTATGAAGAAATTGGGATTTAATATGCAAAGGATGCATGAAGATTGTATTTTGAAAAGCATAGGATGCTCATTTAGGATAAAGATATGATCTTTAATGCAAAGGATGCTTGAAAAAAAGGGGTTCATATGCAAAGGATGCATTTTTATCATAAAGATTGGATTTTTATATGCAAAGGATGCATGAAGATGATATTTTTATGTAAAAATAGGGTTTTTTAGGTGCAAAGGATGCACCTTTGATTCAAAAAATTACATCTTTAATGGCAAAGGATGCCTAATGCATGCAAAAGGGGAAAGGGGGTATAAAGATATGATCTTTAATCTATCAAGTCCCAAACAAGATAATAGCAATTATATGAAATGCAATGAGCAATTAGAATCACATAGAGCAATTAGGATGCAAGTTTAGGGCGTGAGAGGTTACCAATGGCTTCCTCTTCTTCTTTGGATGGAGCTAGGTGGAAAGGTTGATCTTGGGATCTTCAAGGAGGAGGGAGGTGGCTTCTTGGCCTTCTTCTTCACCTTCTTGGACTTCCAGCAGCTCTTGGGAGTGTCTTCTTTGTATTATGTGTGATTGATGGTATTGTTGTTGTTGTGAAAATGGGTAGAGGAGGGCTCTATTTATAGGCAGTCTGGATAAGGCCAATGAAGCCGTGCGGCCAGAGACCTTGGGCTAATGCAGCCGTGCGGCATTATCCCTTGTGACTCAGCATGTTTCTAGAATCATGCAAGGTGGCCATTCTAGAAGTTTTCCCAAATTAAGAAAAACGTGTTTCTTAATTAGGAAGCTTCCCCTTCAGCCCTTATTTGTTTTGGAACAGTTCCGGAATATTTCCGGAACACTAGGAAGGTCCGGGGAATTACCGGGAAACTTACCGAAATTGTCGGGAAATTTAACCGGAAGGCATGAGCCAGATTTGGGTACTTACACCATGCTCCACCCCTTCCATCTAGATTTTTGCACAATGCGGTAATTATCTGTTTGTTTGCCGCCTCTGCTTGTTCATTGCATTGTTACTTGTAAACTGCTGACTTCCAGTGTTTGACATTCAATCACGCAGATTCTGCCAAAAATTTCTTCCCAAACTGGGTTCCATGGTCTGAAATGATTACCCTTGGACTGATATGATCATGGAAAAAGATATTTGGGTATACACCAATTATATGAGGCCCGATACATCAAATACGGACTAAAGGTCAGGAAAATAGTCCCAAGATAGGATAAAGGCAATTTGGCAACCTCACTATGAATATTAGCAGAAACTGAGTCTAGCGGGAAGCCCATTAGAGCCCATCACTAAATGAAAATGATATAATCTCAAGGCTAGATCTTGCATAAGGATGTCATGTCAGCAACAACAACAAAGGTTGCCGCCCAATCATGGTTGTCGCCGAGAATGACATTTGGATCAGCTGATGTATTCCAGAAGCAACAAAATATGTTACATTTGGGCCCAGAAAATTTGTTATAATGATAACCTACTTGTCAAGAAAAGGATAGCATCACTACCAACTTTGAGTGCTCATGCACACCCAATGGAAGGATGACACGTGGTCAAGAGCATGTGACCTGCACATTACATGAGGGAGTATATAAGCAACATCAGGAAAAAAATTCAGTAAGTTTCAAGTACATTTTGCAGTATTTTTTCCTTTAGTTTCCAATGTACTTTCTCTTCCTGAATAGATCTTCTACTTATTCTCACGCCGGAGGGGCTTTGCCGGAGACGCCCCCGATCTAGTTCACGTGTGTTTTGTGTGTAGGAGACCACGGAGAAGAAGACTGAGTATTCGCAGTTGGGCTGCTCATTTTGGGCCAGTGCAATCATTTTATGTGGCAGAATCTGTAATAATGAGAGAAGAGTCTCTAAACCAAAAGTCGGTCCAAAAGTGAATTCTACAACCATCGCCAACCTTGAGCTGATAAAATTTCGGAGGTTGTCTCACCCTTAGGGCCTGTTTGGTAAAACTGAAAATTAAGCTCTGAAAATGTAGAGCTGAAAATTAAGAGCTGAAATCATTAAGTTGCTGAATTTTGAAGACTTATGTTTGTTTGATAATGACAGACCACTTACATCTGAATTTTCAGAATTTTAACTCAACATTTAAAATATTATATGAATAATATTTATGATTTTATAATAAAATAAATTCATTATTGACATATACATTATTATTATTATTATTATTATTATTATTATTATTATTATTATTATTATTATTATTATTATTATTATTATTATTATTATTATTATTATTATTATAAGTAAATTTTAATCTTATAATATTTAAATATTTTTATTTGTACTTTCTTTATCCCATAATAATATTTATCTTGATTAGTTTGGTAAATATGATCACAAATGTTGACAAATAATAAAAAAAAATTACTGTATATAATGATACTTTAATAAAAATATTATTAAATGTTAATATTAAAAAAATTTTATTTTCATACTTTGTCAAATATAATTTGTATGAAAAGAAAAAATATTTCAACAAAAGGAAGTAACAATAAATAAATAAATAAATAAAATATGTTGATGTGTGGATTTGAACTCATTCCCTTTTTTTCTCATTCTTTCCACCTCTTACTTTGTTAAGCTATTCCTTGCTCACTTAAAATTAATAGCCTTTTTTTAAGACAATCTTAATTATTTAAGTGATTCAAATTTACCTTACCAAACAAGCTTAATTTTTTAATCTCTTAAAGTGTTCCAAATTAAGATCTTAATTTGGTTATCAAACAGGCCCTTAGTTATACATTTCCACAATCCCACTCCGTAAGGAAAGCGTCTCTCTTTAGTCATCCAACCATAATCATACTTGCCAAATCGGCTTATAACTGTTTCCAAAAAAAGTGTTGATCATCTCTACAACCACTTTGTTAACTAGGCTTCATTGAACAAATGAAGACCCTTATACCCAAACCACCATGAGAAATCAGCTTGCAAGATAAACTATATTTAATCAAGTCTAACAACAAGTGTACCAGGTATCTCCTAGCGATCTATTTACCAAGATATACTAGATTCAATCAAATTAAATTAAAATTTATCTAGTCTAAATCTTATCTGAAGCTAGAGCTGTCAATTCGGGAATACGGGACGGGACGGGATGAAATTATGTTGTCCCACGACGGGAACGGGATGAGACGGGACGGGACAAAACGGGATGGGACTAAAATACTCCGTCCCATCCCGTCCCATTTGCGGGACGCGGGATCCCGCGGGACAATGCGGAACCCGTTGACTAGGAGGAATTAGGCGTTGACTAGGCGCCAAAGCCAACTCTCGTACATCATCCTTTGTGACCCTCCTCCTCTCAAATTCAAACTCCATCTTTGTGATAGGCTGGCAAGATGGTTTTTGGACAGTCCCTTAAAGTATCAGCTAAAGCCTGATTGAATATAAAACAAAGAGAATATCTTAACCACATAAGTTATGTTGGAAACTCTCAACATATACCATTGATCATCCCCCAGCAGTCGGCCTATCCTTCGGGTCAAAAGCAAGCAGCCGTTCCAACAGCCGAAGTGCCAGGGGATTTGCATTTGGAAATTTCTGTGCCAATGGAACAGCCGAAGTGCCAGGGGATCTGCATTTGGAAAGATTATATTGATGGAGTAAAATAACACGGGACGGGACGGGATGGGCGGGATCGTACTATGTTGTCCCGCGACGGGAACGGGACGAGACGGGATGGGACGAAACGGGACGGGACTAAAATATTCCGTCCCATCCCGTCCCATTTGTAATGCGGGACGGGACGTCCCGACGAGACCGTCCCAACTTGACGGCTCTATCTGAAGCATATATTTAATTCTAAAATATCTCTAATAAAATCTAAATAGTACTTTCTTTGTCAAAATAAATGTCGCACTTTAACTTTATTGGTCAAATAAGTTAAGTTGAACTTTGACCGATATGAAAATTCTATTATCTTTATGATATTCGAGATAAGTACCTACTTTGTCTCCAACCTATAGTCACTTTTTCGTTTTCGTACTGATTGTATTTTTTTTCGTCCTGATTGTATTTTTTTTCGTTTCCCCCTTTACCTCGTTTTTTGTTGTTGTTGTCATCCTTCCGTCGGTGCTCCGAACTGAGATACAAAAAGATCCGTGAATATCCTTCTGTATATATCCTATTAATTGTAATTATTCTAGCAGTAATCTTCTCATTAACTGTAATTATCATTGGAATATTTTCCTTAGAAGTAGGTAATCTTTTCATTAATTGTGTATCAAGAATGCCTGTATATAAACATCTGTAAGCAATGAAAAACATACGAGTTCTCTTTACTAATTATTGTCTTTCAATATGGTATACTAGAGCTTATCGATCCATCCCTCTCTTCCTCTTTTTTTTTTCAGGCCACACCACCCAATCCTATTCTCTCGGCCTCTTCCACCCAACTCTACCATGACCGCACCTGCATCTACAATTCCCAATTCTGCAGAACCCACCACTCCTCTCATATTGGTGAACCTCTCACATTGCATAAAACTCACTCCTTTTACCTATCTTTCTTGGGCATCCCAACTACAATCTCTTCTTTTTGGTCTTGACTTACTCAAGTTCATTGATGGTACCCACCCCCAACCTCCGGCCAAACTCATTACCAACGGCCAAGAATCCAATAATCCTGCTCATATCACTTGGAATCGCCAAGATCGTCTTCTCTTAGGTTCCCTCCTAGGCACCTTAGACACAACAATAGCCCCTCTCGTCCTCCAAGCCAAAACCTCTAAAGAGGCTTGGGACATCCTTAAAACCACTTATGCTAATCCCTCCCGTGGTCACATTCTACAAGTAAAAGACAACCTAGACTCCCTTACCAAATCTGATCTTACCATTACGGAATACATGCACTCCGTAAAATCCTACACCGACAAGTTGGCAATCCTTGGAAAACCCATGGACCCAGAGGACATCATTGCCAAAACCCTCAAGGGTCTCGATTATGAGACTTACATACCGATTATTGACTCGGTAAGAGCTCGTGACACAACCATTTCCTTCGAATCCCTCCATGAGAAACTGATTAACCAAGAACTCACTTTAAAACAACACCCACCGCCCCTATCTCTTCCTGCCTCGGCCTTACTCGCCCAAAACCGTACCTCCACCCCTAACCCCAGTTTTCGTCAAACCCGCAACTACTCTTCTCCGCCACTACTTCCCACACCCACCCATCAAAACCCTACCTCCTCTAACCCATTCAAAGGCAAGTGCCAATATTGTCGCTTCACTGGCCATGTAATTTCTCAATGCCGCAAGTTTAAGCGAGACTACCCGAGTGTTACCTTCCCTCCTCAAACCAATACAACTCGGCCCAACCATACCAACCCCTCCCACACTCCACAAGTCCATACTGCAACCGCACCCACTCCATCCCCTCCTAAATCATGGCTTCTAGACAGTGGTGCAACTCATCACATCACTAATGATCTCTCCAATCTTTCTCTCCACAACCCCTACAATGGTAGTGACGATGTCATTATCGGTGATGGTTCATCTCTTCCAATTTCCGATATAGGTTCTTTCACTATCTCTTCTTCTCGTTCCACTTTAAAATTCTCTAAAGTTCTTCATGTCCCTCTTATCTCTCGCAACATTATCTCTGTCTCTCAATTTTGTAAGGATAACAATGCCTTTACTGAACTTTCTTCTTCTTCTTTTCTTATTAAGGATCTCATAACCAAACAAGTCCTTCTCCATGGAACATGTGAACGTGGAGTCTATCTATGGCACCCTTCCTCCCCTCAAGCACTTCTAGGAGTCTCCGAGTCTCTCCATTCTTGGCATCATCGACTAGGACATCCAGCTCCTCCTATCATTTCCTTCTTACGAAAGCAATTTTCTTTATCTATTCCGTCTTGTCAACTTAACAATTGTAATGCTTGCGACATTAATAAAAGTCATAAATTGCCCTTCTCTTCTTCGTCGTTATTTTCTCATTCTCCTCTCGAACTTGTCTTTTCTGATGTTTGGACTTCTCCCGTCTACTCTCATGACAAATTCAAATATTATGTTATTTTTGTTGATCACCACACCAAGTATACTTGGTTTTACCCCTTGAAGCAAAAATCTGATACTTTTGCCACTTTCTCTCGGTTTAAAGCACTTGTCGAAAAATATTTCAACAAACCCATTATTCAACTTTTCTCTGACAATGGTGGGGAATATCTTAAATTAACCCCCTCTCTCTAAGGATGGAATCACTCATCTCACATCCCCTCCCCACACCCCTGAACACAATGGCTATGCCGAATGAAGACATCGTCACATTGTCGAACGGGCCTTGCCCTTCTATCTCATGCTAATCTCCCCCTCACAATGTGGACTCATGCCTTCACCACCGCTACATATCTCATAAACCGTCTCCCCACCTCAACACTTGAAAATGACTCCCCTTATTTACGTCTTTTTCATACACCACCTAACTACACTAAACTCCGGAGTTTTGGCTGCCTTTGTTACCCTTGGCTCCGTCCTTACTCTCCTCATAAATTGGCACCTCGCTCTATCCCATGCATCTTTGTAGGGTACTCTCGACCAGCGCGTACCACTTTGTCTTGACCCAAAACATATCGACTTTATACTTCCCGCCATGTCAAATTTGTTGAGAACTCCTTCCCCTACAAACGGTTATCCAAACCCGGTAGAGCCATCACCTCTCGTGACTCCATCAGAATGGTGCACCTTCTCCATTCCATTACTCATTCCTCCCATCCAACCAAATCTACGACCACTGCCAATGCCTGCCTCTCCTCACTCTCTCCCCATTACTCCTACTACATCACCATCTCTTAACATCCCCGCTTCCGCTGCCTCCCTAACTACACCACCCTCCCCACCCTCCCCAATCCACCGACAGCCCCAGCTGCCAAACCCCTACTTCCTCGGCCAACACCCAAACACCTCTCCAGTTCCAGCAATCAGCCTCCAATTCGGCACCACCTTCCCCACCCCCACTGCCTCTTGCTCGTACTATTGTCACCCGTCTCACCAAAAACATTACAAAACCCAACCCTAAGTATGCTAACCTAACAGCTCTCTCCTCACCCACCACTCTGCCCACTACAGTCAAACAAGCAATTGACACCCCTCATTGGCTTGCCGCTATGAAAGAAGAGTATGATGCCCTCACCCGAAACCAAACTTGGTCCCTTGTTCCTTCTCACTCTGCTCCTAATATTGTTGGTTGCAAATGGGTCTTCCGAATCAAGTACAACCCCGACAACTCGATTCAAAAATACAAAGCTCGCCTTGTGGCGAAAGGTTTTCACCAAAGACCCGGTATTGACTTCTCTGACACTTTCAGTCCTGTTGTCAAACCGGTTACTGTCTGTCTCCTTCTCTCTCTTGCTATAAGTCACGGTTGGTCCCTTCGCCAACTAGACATAAACAACGCCTTCCTTCAAGGCACACTTCATGAAGTTGTTTTTATGTCTCAACCACCAGGATTCACTGATCCCTCTTATCCATCCCATGTTTGTCGTCTTTGAAAGGCTATCTATGGCCTTAAACAGGCACCTCGAGCATGGTACATAAAACTCAAAAACCACCTTCTTTCCTCGGGTTTTAAAACCTCTCTTGCCGACCCCTCTCTTTTTATTTCCTCTCACTCATCTTCCAAAATTTATCTCCTCGTCTACGTCGATGATATCATCATCACTGGTCCTTCACCTTCTACTCTAAATCATTTCATCTCCAATCTTTGCCGCTTCTCGCTAAAGGATCTTGGCCCATTATCCTATTTTCTTGGCATCGAGGTTACACCCAATGCCAAAGGAATTATTCTCACACAAACTAAATATGCTCATGACCTTCTCGCTCGGCATGACATGCTTGGCTGTAAGCCTTCACCCACACCAATGGCTACACAACCTAATCTTGCTCACCAGCCGCTTACTCCTATCTGTAACCCCACCGCATATCGGTCCATTGTTGGAGGTCTTCAATACCTCTCTATCACTCGTCCAGATATTGCCTTTTCTGTCAACAAGTTAGCCAAATTCATGCAACATCCTCAGTCCACTCACTGGGTCTCTACGAAAGCGGCGCTTCGCTATTTACATGTCTCTCTCAGTGGGCATACGGTATGCAGGGACACACCTATGTCTCTTCATGCCTTCTGTGATGCCGATTGGGCAGGTGACAAGGAAGTCTACATTTCCACAACTGGGCTCTTGGTTTATCTTGGTAAAAATCCCATCGCTTGGTCCTCTCGAAAACAACGAGCCCTTGCTCGCTCGTCCACCGAAGCCGAGTTTCGGGCTATTGCTGATACCACTGCTGAAGTTATTTGGGTAAAGAATGTACTTTCCGAACTTGGCATCTCTTCTTCTCTACCTCCGGAAATCTACTGCGATAATCTTGGTGCAACTCATTATTCTGCTAATCCAGTTTTTCACTCTCGCATGAAGCACCTTGCTCTAGCATTTCACTTTGTTCGTGAACAAGTTCAAAATGGCGCTCTCCGTGTCCAACACATATCTGGTTCGGACCAAATCGCTGATGTCTTAACTAAGCCACTTCCTCGAGCACGGTTCGCTTCGTTACTCTCCAAGATTGGCCTTTTCCACGAAACGTCCATCTTGCGAGGGCCTATTGAGATACAAAAAGATCCGTGAATATCCTTCTGTATATATCCTATTAATTGTAATTATTCTAACAGTAATCTTCTCATTAACTGTAATTATCATTGGAATATTTTCCTTAGAAGTAGGTAATCTTTTCATTAATTGTGTATCAAGAATGCCTGTATATAAACCTCTGTAAGCAATGAAAAACATATGAGTTCTCTTTACAAATTATTGTCTTTCAATACTCCGTCCGTTTCTCCGTTAAAAACGCCTAGCTGGCATGATTACGTCACCATTTTGCTTAATTGGCAATGAACATAATCAAAATTTCTTTGCATGGAAATATAAGGGTTGAAAATGGAATTTATTAAACCAATGACCCTAAAGACAAAATTCAATAGGGGAAACAATTTTGCAAATAATACACCCTATTTAACCCTACCCTCCCCTCACCTCACCTAACCTAGCGTCGCCTTCTCTCCCTCCTTCCCCCTTCCTCATTCTCACCCTTCACCCATCCAAGCCAGTCCTCCAGCTCAGCCTGCCTCCCCCCCCCTCTGCGATCTTGCATCCGTCTCCACCTCTGCTACGACCTCTTTCTCATCTCCCTCAACAAGTCAGTCTCCTTCTCATCTCTGTCGCTTCTCCTCTCACCCTCGTCGGTCTTCCCCTAACACATTTCTAGAATTCGAAGCTTCCTGTGTATGGATCAGGTCTGGCTGACTCTGTTTCTCAAGATCCAAACCCTTTCCATCTATTCATCTGATTTCGTCTTTACCCTCATCCAGTTTACTTCTCTAATACCCATTTGAGATATTGTATCTCAACATTTTCAAAAAAAAAAAAAAAAAAAAAAAAAACTTAATTTTCGTAGAGATCGTAATTTTGTTTATTAATTGAGCTTGAGAGACCATAATTACTTGGGGCCATTAATATCGAATTCTGATTTTGATTTTTTTTTTTTAAGATTTAGATTTGGCCATGGTGAAGTTGTTTGTTTATGTTTGAAATGGTGGTGGTAATTGTGTAACCATGGTTGAAATGATGTGGGGGCTGCAGTAGTAATTGCTTGGTGTAACAAGAAATGGGGATGCATTGGTAGTGTACCAGTGGTGGTGGTGTTGGTAGGCGGAGGAGTTGTGGAGGTGGTGTTGATAGGTGGTAGATGGTGATGATAATGGGGCGGTGGATGTTGTTGGTACAAATTGGATGTTCCTATCACAGTAATAATTAATTATCACATTTTAGGAAATGTTAAAAGTTTTCTAAAAAATGTTAATTTCTGAAGAAAAAAATGTTAAAAGTATTTCTTAAAATAATTGAGCATTTTTAAAAGAAATATTGAAATACGTAATTAATTTTGTAAAATAAATAAATAATTATTCTGCTAAAAATTTGTAAATAATTATTCTAAATTTTATTTTTAAATATTTTTCTATCTTTAAGGCAATATTTATTTATTGATAACAATAATAATGAGTAAAGTAATTTCAATATTTTCTTAAAGCCCTTTATATTTAATCAGTGTTAAAAGGCGCTGGGGTGCTGCAGGCCTCTGCAGGCGTGGCCTCTCCAACGCCTAGTTAAAGCGCCAGGTAAGAGTAATCCCGACTAGTCCTCGCCTGGCGAGGCGGCTCCGCCAGCGTCCGCGCTTTTTAGAACCTTGTATTTAATATTACACACTCTAACCCCCTAATACTTACACCTTAGCCAACCTCAATAATTTGTAATGCCAACTCAGCATTTTGACAAGTAAGTAGTATACCACATATGCATGTTTTAACGGAGAAATAGACTGAATACTGATTGAATGACGACAACAACAACAAAAAACGAGGTAAAAAGGGAAAACGAAAAAAAAAATACAATCAAGACGAAAATGAAAAAGTGACTATAGGTTGGAAACGAAATAAGTACTTATCTCTATACTATTCTAAAAAAGGTTATTTGATGCACCACTAGCAACACCATTTATAACTATTTTAAAATTTTCATGAAGATTAATAATTTATTATTTAATGTTGGTCAAAGGTCAACTTATTAGATCAAAAAGTCAAATTACTATATTTATTTAGGAATGCAAGGAGTACAAAATATTATATTAAGGATATACTGTGCAATAATAATGCGAAGCATCCACAATGGGTTGTTATGTGTCCAAGACATGGTTGCTGATAGACAAATCATAACTATCAATAACAAGTTTTAGATTTTCATTCGAATAATAATAATACACTATATAATTACTCAATTCACCCAAGTTAACAACAAAAAAGCGAGAATAACTTTTTTTGTGGTGGAGAGAGTATTTCTGTGTCTGGCCCATTGCCAAAGACCACGGTGAATGGAAGACTTTGAGGTCAACTATTAAGACTTGTTTCATACCACTCACCAACTTTTCCAAATACTCCATTATGGCCTTACCCGAATTTAATGTTCTAAGTCATGGTCAGTCAATTGTTGTTATGGTCCATGACTAAGCCATTACCTCCCAAAGCGGAACCGCTGCTGCTTTCATTTTACTCATATGGAACTCACCTCTCAAGGCAAATAAATCTGAGACGTTGACACAATCTGGTTCATAGGCTGAAGTTTTCTGCAGCATTTCCAAACTCATCCACCCTTTAGTAGATTTTTAAGATTGTGAAGTCAAGAGGGCTTTGTATACCTCGTACCTTAAACTTAATGAACCCTAAATAATAATGTTACTAACTAAGCAAACAAGGATTAAAGGGTGGACTGGAAGGAAGGACAATTGGCGATGGGCTTTGAACAAACACTCACACTTCTCCTTCTCATAACCTTCACTCAACTTTCCCATTTCACCACAGCCCAAGAACCAGAATTCATCCAAAGTTTCTGCACAAACACAGCAAACTACACCACAAACAGCCCCTACAACTCAAACCTGGCAACCCTCCTCTCCTCTCTCCCCAACAACACCATCAACAATTACGGCTTCTACAACACCTCAGTCGGTCAAGACCCCGACACGGTTCACATGACTGCACTCTGTCGTGGCGACGTTTCAAGAGATATATGCAACAGTTGTGTCTCTAACTCCAGCCTAAAGTACGAGAGCTTTGCCCTAACCAAAAGGAAGCTATTGGTTGGTACGACTATTGCATGTTAAGGTACTCATTTGAGTAGTAACTCAAACGACACCATTTTCCATCGCGTGGATCCTAACTTCTATACTGTCTTTGCGTGGAGTCTTAACAATGTTACGCGCATTTCTGATTTCAACCGTGCACTTCGGAACTTGACTGAGAGGCTAAGAATCGAAGCAGCCGCTGGTGGGTCCCTCAGGAAATTTGCTACGGGGAACATTAGTGGTCCAGATTCTCGGACTATATATGGACTTATGCAGTGTACACCTGATTTAAGCTCGGGGGTGTGTAGCAACTGTTTGAATGATATTAGACTCCTGATTCCTCAGTGTTGTAATGGGAAGCAGGGAGGAAAAGTTATGCGTCCCAACTGTAATCTTAGATATGAGATTGACATGTTCTATGATGAAATCCCAGCCATTTCACTTCCACGGACTCCTCTCAGGGAGACGCCCCCATCTGTATCAACAACACCTCCACCGGCCCTGCCAGCTACTATTTGTTGATGAGGCATCAAACTAGAAGAAGATATACTCTCTAAATAATTTACCTAAGACAAGTAACTTTTTACTTATGATGTTTTACTGGCTTGTACCTTTCTTAAATTGCATTACAGTTGCCTTTTTTTCAGTTATGTTTGATGGGTTTTGGAATTTATCAGCTTTCCGATTATCCAAATCTCATTATCCATAAAACTAGTAATTTTTCTATAAAAGGCAATATATATAAAGTTTATGGCAAAGATAATTCTTTCATTACACAACTGAAGTATACTCCCTCCGTCCCAGAACAATCTTCACACTTTCCCTTTTGGGTTTCCCTTTTGGGCGTCCCAAAACTTACTTCACACATTTAAAACTTACCTAAAATGGAAAGGAATCTTTACTATTCCCTCCACTCATTCTCTCTCCTACATTATTTTAATACCTTAATAACAATTTATAATTTACTATTCTCTCCACTCATTCTCTCTCCTATTTTATTTTCACACTCACAACACTTTCAATATAATACTCCCTCCTTAAAACATGTGCAAACAGTGTATGTGAACATTGTTCTGGGACGGAGGGAGTATATATACATGGGAAGCTAGATGAAAAGACCAAAATCTAAGAGGCATAAATAAATACATTAATCAAAATTAAAGGGACAAGCTGAATGTGCATGAACTGAAGTGGAAGCAACATGAAATGCATCAGTCGCGTGAGGCGGGCGCCTGGCACATGATGAGGCAGCCGCATGGGAGGCCGTGGCTTCAGACGAGGCGTGGACAAAGTGAGGCGGGCGCCTGGCACATGATGAGGCGGCCGCATGGGAAGCAGTGGCTTCAGACTTGGCGTGGACAAGGTGAGGCGGGCGCCTGGCTTTTGGTGAGGCGGGGCCTCACTTGTTTGAGGAGTCTTTTGATTCTTAACACGCCCCCGCAAGATGGACGATCCTTGTGTGAGTCCAATCTTGGAAATAAGCGATAGAAACCGAGCTCGAGAGAGGGGTTTTGTAAGAGCATCTGCGAGCTGGTCTCGGCCTGAAATATGCTGGACACGCAAGGTTCCAAGGTTAACCTGTTCTCGCACAAAGTGAAATGCTTAGGCGAGATGCTTCATCCGTGAGTGAAAGACCGGATTGGCAGAGTATGTTACTGTACCTAAGTTATCGCAGTAAATGACCGGAGTTGTAGTGAGGTTGACACCAAGTTCAGACAGGAGGTTTTTAATCCAAATGAGCTCAGCGGTAGTGGCAGCGACATCTCGGAACTTAGCTTCAGTAGAAGAGCGAGCTAAGGCTCGTTGCTTCTTCGAAGACCATGTGACGGGGTTGCGGCCTAGGTAGACAATGAAGCCGGTGGTGGACATAAAGTCGTCCTTGTCTCCCGCCCAATCCGCATCACAGAAGGCATGAAGAATGGGTGGAGTTTGTTTAAAAGGTTGTAGTCCCAAGTGTAAAGTACCATGTAAATAGCGGAGCAATCGTTTGAGGGATACCCAGTGAGCTTCTTGGGGGTGATGAAGGAATTGGGCTAATTTGTTTACGGAAAAGGCAATATCGGGTCGAGTGAGGGAGAGATATTGAAGGCTACCAATAATGGCTCGAAATTCAGATGGGTTGCAGATGGGTGTGCGGGGAAGAGCTGAGAGAGAAGGATAGGTAGCCATGAGGGTAGGAGAGGGTTTGGAGTTGTCCATGTTGTGCTTGTGGAGGATATCATTTATATATTTTGACTGAGAGAGTAAGAGACCATCTGAATTTGGGGTGACTTCTACTCCTAGAAAATATGAGAGTGGGCCTAGATCTTTTAGAGAGAAGCGAGTTGAGAGACTTGTAATGAATGTAGAGAGAAAGGAGTTTGATGAACCCGTGATGACTATGTCGTCGACATAGACAAGAAGAAGAAGATAGTTGGAGTTATGAGAGTAAATGAAAAGAGAGGGATCAGACAGTGACGAACGAAAGCCAAAGGAGAGAAGAAATTATTTTAGAGCGGTGTACCAAGCACGAGGTGCTTGCTTTAAACCGTAGATGGCTTTTGAGAGACGACACACATGAGAGGGAAGAAGAGTGTTCTTAAAACCTGGGGGTTGGGACATAAAAACTGTTTCGGAGAGATTGCCTTGAAGGAAGGCGTTGTTGACGTCGAGTTAGTGAAGGGACCAACCACGGGTGATGGCAAGAGAGAGAACAAGACGTATTGTTACGGGTTTGACTACGGGACTGAATGTGTCAGAGTAGTCAAGGCCAGGGCATTGATGGAAGCCCTTGGCGACAAGACGAGCTTTGTATTTGTGTGTAGTGTTGTCGGGGTTGTATTTTATGCGGAACACCCATTTACACCCAACTATGTTTGGGGCTTCATGGGATGGAACAAGTGACCATAATGTATTATGCATGAGCGCGTCATATTCCTCTTGCATGGCGGCACGCCAATGGGGTATGGAAAGGGCTTGTTTGGTTGAGTTGGGAAGCGAGGAAGGGGAAGGAAGGGTAGCAAGACAGGCATATTTGGGATTGGGTTTTCGGATGCCATGGGATAATCTGGTTTCAATGGTGCGAGTGGGTGGTGGGTTAGGAGGGGCTGATGGAGGGGTGTTTGGGTCGGCAGTGGGGGTGGTGTTTAGGTTGGTATGTTGTGAGTCTGGTGCAGGTTGAGCCGGAGGAATGGGTTCAGCTGAGGTAGAGGCAGTAGGGTGCGGGTGGGTGTTTGGCTGTTGTGGCTCGGCTGGTGAGGTGGGAGGTGTTTGGGCATTAGGTACAGCGGGTATGGATTGGAGAATTGGGATGGAGATGGCACACCATTCATCTAGGGAGATTGTAGGAGATATAGTGGGGTTTGAGGTGAGTGTTGAGTAGGGGAATATGGTCTCAACAAATCTAACATGACGAGAGGTGTAGATTCTATTAGTGGTTGGGTTGAGGCAGTGATATGCACTATGAGATGAGGAGTACCCAACAAAAATGCAAGGGGTGGATTTTGGTGCAAGTTTGTGAGGTGTGTATGGTTTAAGCCATGGGTAGCACAAACACCCAAAGCTACGAAGTTTCGAGTAGTTGGGTGATTTTTGAAATAGCTTTAGATAAGGAGAGTCATTTTGAAGAGTGGGGGTGGGGAGTCTATTGATTAGGTAGGCTGGGGTTGTGAGGGCATGAGACCAAAAAATGAGCGGAAGCTTAGCATGGGATAGGAGTGAGAGGGCGGTTTCGACTAAGTGTCGGTGACGACGTTCGGCAAAGCCGTTGTGTTCGAGAGTATGTGGTGGAGAGGTTAAATGAGAGATGCCATTTTGGAGAATGGATGGAGTGAGTTTGAGATACTCCCCGCCATTGTCGGGGAAAAATTGAACAATAGGGTGAGAGAAGAATTTTTCTACAAGGGATTTGAAGCGAGCGAATGTGAGGAAGGTGTCAGATTTTTGTTTGAGGGGATAGAGCCACGTATATTTTGTAAAATGATCAACAAAAATCACATAATATTTGTAATTATCATAAGAGTAAAGCGGAGAGGTCCAAACATCGGAAAAAACTAGTTCAAGAGGGGCATTGGTTTGTAAAGACGAAGTAGAAAAGGGAAGTTTGTGACTTTTATTGGTAAGACAAGGATTGCAATGGGAAAAAGTTCCATTAAACGGAATGCGTAAAGAAAAAGTTTTATTTAAATGGGAAACAATTGGGGAGGAGGGGTGCCCCGATGCAGTGATGCCAGGTTTGAAGTGATGTTGAGGTGGTGCCAATGAGAGCTTGAGGAGCGTTGGGGTGCCAAACGTAAACACCATGGTCAATTGTTCCTTGAAGAAGTATTCGTTGGGTTGAGAGTTCCTTAAAAATAAAGGAAGAGTGTGAGAATTCTATGGAAGCATGGTTATTTTTGCAGAATTGAGAGACGGAAATAATATTTTTAGAGATTAGAGGAACATGTAAGACATTATGAAATTGAAGTGTAGAATGAGAGGTGGGAATGAAAAAAGAACCTATATTTTCGATGGGGAGTGAGGAAACGTCACCGATGATAACGTCATCACTTCCATCGTAAGGATGATGGAGAGTAAGAGTAGAGAGGTCATTTATTAAGTGATGAGTTGCACCACTATCCACAAGCCAAGGCACAGAATGGGTTGAGGAAGGGGCTGTCACGGTGTGGGCTTGGGGCTGTGATTGGGATGAATTTGAGCGATTGGTGCGGTTTGAGGAAGGCGGAGGAGGAAAGTTGACTGTGGGGTAATCTCGTTTGAACTGGCGACATTGAGATATGACGTGGCCAACATATCTGCAATATTGGCATTTCCCTTTAAATGGATTGGAGTTAAATGGATTGGAGGGAGTATTGGCTCAGTTTTAAGGGGGTGTCGGGAGAATAGGGTGACTCGGGTAAGGGCGGGTGGGAGCATGGGAGGAGTGGGTTTTGGTTTGGGCAACATGGGCTGAGATAGGGAAGGAAGGTGAGGGAGTTTGTTGTTTAAGAGTAAGATCGTGATGAATGAGCTTCTCATGAAGGGCTTCGAAGGTTATTGGGTCATCACGGGCACGAACAAAATCGACTATGGGTTTGTAGGTGTCATAGTCGAGGCCCTTAAGAACGGTGGCAATAATATCTTCGGGATCTAGGGGTTTTCCCAAAATAGCGAGTTTGTCGGTGCAAGCTTTGATAGCTTGCATGTAGTTCGAGATTGAGAGAGAGGATTTGGTGATAGTGGAGAGGTTGTCTTTGAGTTGAAGAATGTGATCTCTAGAGGGATTGGCGTAGGTTGTCTTGAGAATTGTCCAAGCCTCGTTTGAGGTTTTGGCTTGGTAAACAAGAGGAGCGACGGAGGTGTCCAAGTTTCCTAAGAGGGCACTAAGAATAAGCCGATCTTGTCTGTTCCATGTTTTGAAGGCAGGGTTTGGTGTTTCTTTACCATCAACTGTGGTGATTTCGGTGGGTGGGGTTTGGGTGCCATCTACATAATGAAGAAGATCTAGGCCGAAGAGAAGGGATGTTACTTGGGAAGACCAAACCAAGTAGGTGAGGGGTGTTAGGGTTTTGCATTGGGAGAGGTTAACCAAGAGGATATGGTGGTTGGGTTCATCGGTGTTAGGGATGGTGGAGGAGGATTGGCCCGCCATGGAGGAAGACGACAGTCTGAAGAAAAAAAAAAGAAAGGGTTGGTTTATTGATCACTCGAGCTCTGATACCATATAAAGTTTATGGCAAAGATAATTCTTTCATTACACAACTGAAGTATATATATACATGGGAAGCTAGATGAAAAGACCAAAATCTAAGAGGCATAAATAAATACATTAATCAAAATTAAAGGGACAAGCTGAATGTGCATGAACTGAAGTGGAAGCAACATGGAATGCATCAGTCGCGTGAGGCGGGCGCCTGGCACATGATGGCGGCCGCATGGGAGGCCGTGGCTTCAGACGAGGCGTGGACAAAGTGAGGCGGGCGCCTGGCACATGATGAGGCGGCCGCATGGGAAGCAGTGGCTTCAGACTTGGCGTGGACAAGGTGAGGCGGGCGCCTGGCTTTTGGTGAGGCGGGCGCCTGGCTTGTTTGAGGAGTCTTTTGATTCTTCACAATATATATATATATATATGCCTATAGGCACAACAGATGGAGTCCGGCACTCATCAGAATGTGATTAATATTTTTTCTGGTTTAGCAGGAAATAATAACAATACAGCTCGAAATGTAATACTCCCTCCGTCCCAATCTAAATGTCCAAAAATGGGTCCGGCGCGGGAATTAAGGAAAGTGAGGTAAGAAAGAGAAAAAGTGAGGTAGGAAAGAGAAAAAGTTTAAATGTTGTGAGTATGAAAAATTAAATAGGAGAGAGAATGAGTGGGAGGAATAGTTAGGAGAGAGAATGTTGTGAGTGTAAAAGTAAAGTAGGAGAGAGAATGAGTGGGTGAAATAGTGAAAAAAAGTTTCCTTTTTTGGAAATGAGACATTTTCAATGGGACGCCCAAAAAGGAAAGTTTGGACATTTAGATTGGGACGGAGGGAGTAGTTATTATTGTCCCAATTGTCGGTGTCGTGACAATGACAGCTTTAATTTGCTTTGTCATGGGAAGGCGGAAGAAAACAATCCCAGAGGAACCAACTGATGATCGTAAGTTCCAAGTGTTTTTTCCTCTCGTCTCAGACTAAATCTAGCTATATAGCTATATGCCGAAAGAGAAACTGGAATCACTACTAATTTGATTCTGTTTTGGTGATCCTATGTTGAAGATACGGATAATATCAGCACCATTGAATCCTTGCAATATAGCTTTAGTACTATTAAAGCTGCAACAGATGAATTTTCTGAGGATAAAAAGCTTGGGCAGGGTGGATTTGGTTCTGTATACAAGGTATTAGGAACACAAACATACTTTACGTATGATGATTACTCTTTAATATATACCAAATCACGATTCTTACATTTAGAAAGTATGTGTTACATCCAGGGTAGGCTTCAAAATGGAGTAGAAATAGCTGTGAAGAGGTTGGCTAGCAATTCTGGACAAGGTGAACTAGAATTCAAGAATGAGGTATTGCTAGTCTCAAAACTTCAACATAGGAATTTGGTCAGGCTCCTTGGTTTCTCTTTGGAAGGACAAGAAAGACTTTTGATCTATGAGTTTCTTCCTAATACAAGTCTTGATCAATTCTTATTTGGTACGTATAACATTTTTTCTTCGTTTCAATGTACCAAGACCTTTACCGCAAATTTTTACAGTCAAAAAATTCAAAGTTTGTAATGAGTCTTCCATCAAATGGTTTATATGTGTTCAGACTCAACAAAGCGTCCAATTCTGGATTGGAATAAGCGGTTGAACATAATAGGAGGTGTTGCTAAAGGGCTTCTTTACCTTCATGAAGATTCACAGCATAGGATTATACATCGTGACCTCAAAGCAAGTAATGTTTTATTAGATGCAGAAATGAAGGCTAAAATTGCAGATTTTGGCATGGCAAGATTGTTTACGCCAGAAGAAACTCAAGGCAGTACAAATCGAATTGTTGGAACCTAGTAAGTTTTTTAACCAATAGTTATATTTAGTTAAGTTTCAAGCAGATGTGCGTTCATTACTAAAATGAAACATTTGAGGGATTTCAGTATTTTAACCGAAAGTATGACGTCCCCTACCCAGAGAAAGTATTCATCTTCTTTTCCATTCATCTTCAACATGCATACTTTTAAGGGTATTAACATGTTTGTTGTACCTAACCATTGTAGTGGGTACATGGCTCCGGAGTATGCAATGCACGGGCGATTCTCAGTGAAGTCGGATGTCTTTAGTTTTGGCGTTTTAGTCCTAGAAATTGTGTCCGGCCGAAAGAATAATTTTCAAAATGGGGAGAGTTACGAATGTCTTCAAAATTATGTAAGAGTTTACTAAGAACATCTCTAACAAAGTTACTATCATAAACCATATCTAATATTTTGTTTGTACCATGTTCAAAATTCTTCAGGCATGGAGATATTGGCGAGAAGGAAACGCTTCAAATTTGGTTGATCCGATATTGATGGACGGATCAAATGGCTCTATGCGTGACATGATAAGATGCATCCACATTGGGTTGTTATGTGTTCAAGAAAATGTGGCTAATAGACCAACCATGGCTTCAATAGTACTTATGCTTAGTAGCTTATCTATGACCCTCCCAGTACCTTCAGAGCCTGCATTTTTCATTCACAGTAACATCGATCCACAAATGCCACCCTTCCACTCTGGATCGTCTTACTTGTCACCAAACGAGGTCTCGATAACAGATTTGTATCCTCGTTAATGGTAGATGGAGAATTTCAGGATTAAAGAAACTTTCTTTAAAAAAATACCTCTGTCCCAATGGCCAAAAAAAAAAAACCAAATTTGCTCCTCATTTGGGACGGAGGGAGTATATATCAATAATACTAAAGATCAACTTGTTTGAGGAATGGATCAATGTTTTGTGGGTACATTTAGGAGTGTTGAATTTGTATTATGTTGATTGGCTCTTTTTGCATTTTTATTGCCCCTGCTATGGTGGATATTGTGCATTCTTATGAGTTGTACTTCATTTATTTTGTAATGGGATCGTTGTTGTTTCACTGTGATATTGTCTTCGGGCAATCTGAACTTTATAGGAAGGATAATTTACTTTATGTATCTTATTAAAATTTACAATTGCTTTTTCAGAAGTGTATTTTATTTAATTTTATTTTTTGAACAACCCAAAAGGGTAAGCAGACTATATTTGGGCTAATATATATAAATATATACATATACATCATTGATAAACAAATTAAGTCTAAGTAGACATGCTAACTTGGACGATCACATAAAGAAAAACTCTAGAGATTACAACTAATAAGGATTAGCCTATTATTAGTCCACAAGGTTTTCATATTCAGACGGAAGCACTAACTGAAGAATGATCTGATGTAAGAGAGAATGTACCGGGACCAATTGTTGATGATTCATCTGAAAAGGCAAATCTACCAAAAGAAAGCGGAGGTTCTGATGGTTGGGGAAGGCTTTCCCATTGGCCTTCAATCATAAAGATGACAGATGACATGGTGGGGCGAGCCGTAGGTTCTTCTTGGACGCACAACAATGCAATATTGATCCATCTTAGAGCCTCAGTTACTGGACACTCATTAATTATGTTTTGATCGATAAACTGCTCTGCTTTGTTGTCTCTCCATAGCTGTGATGCCTGTAAATATACACACATATAACACATGTCGAACATGTGAAAGACTAGTAAATGCTTACCCCATCGATCATTTTTTTATTACTATGGTTTAAAAAAAAAAAACATATTACATACATGTGTAAGAAGGCTCTGGACTTGATCATGATGATGGAAGCGGCTGTTCTTTTTCCCACTGACAATTTCAAGCAGCAAAACTCCAAAGCTATATACGTCAGACTTGGTAGAAAATAATCCCTCCATTGCATACTCCGGTGCCATGTATCCACTATCATAAGCCCCCAATAAGGGAAAGGTAGAGGTTAGAAATCATCATAGAATAGAGAAGTATATTAGATAGAAATGGAAATGTTAATCTAAGAAAAGAGAAAGAAAAGGCCAGGAATTGGGCATACTATGTTCCGACAATTCTGTTGGTGCTAGCTTCAATTTGCTTTCCTCCAAATATCCTAGCCGTGCCAAAATCTGATATTTTTGGGTTCATCTCCCTATCCAAGAGTACATTGCTAGCTTTCATGTCCCTGTGCACGATTTTTAGGCGAGAATCCTCATGCAGGTATCGAAGTCCCTTAGCTATTCCACTGACTATATTTGCACGTGTAGGCCAATCGAGTTCCTTGCATTTAATTGGGTCTGTTAACAAATAGAAACTTCTGGTAAGAAATGATTTACCTAATGTAACCATGATAAGATAAAATCACCCAAGTAGAGAGAGAATGAGAGAGAGAGAGAGCAGACCAAAAAGGAAGGCGTCGAGACTAGTGTTAACCATGTACTCATACACAAGAAGCTTTTCATCCCCTTTTATGTAGCAACCTAAAAGCCTCACCAGATTCTTGTGTTGAAGTTTCACAATCAACCTTACTTCAGTCTTGAACTCCTCAAGACCTTGCCCAGAGTTTCCAGAAAGCCTTTTAACCGCTATTTCCTTTCCGTCTTGTAGCAATCCCTGTACAGTGGTTTACACCATTTTCTTAACAAACTTACCAAACATTTTACAACAACAATAATAATAATATCCTTACCTTGTAAACAGGTCCTTACCTTGTAAACAGGGCCGAAACCACCTTCTCCAAGCTTATTGGCAGCTGAGAAATTGTTTGTAGCAGCCTGAATTGTTGATAGGTTGAAGTAACTCATCTCATGAGTATCACCATCATCTATCTGATGCTCACTAATATCATGATTGCTAAAAGGGGATTCCGATTCAGGCAATAGAATTTCCCCTGTTTCAAGTTGAGTAAGAAATGAGAAACAAGGAAAAGAAGTGCACCAGATTTCATTAGGGAAAATAACCAAACCATGCAATGTACTAAACCCTTGGTTTCACAAAATATTACGTACTATCTAGTGACAGCATAATGCAATGTACTTTTGGAATTTTTTACAAATAATGCAATTTAGTTGGATGACGTTAAATTTGATTAACGGAATGATGATGTGAACAACATTTGAAGTAATATGCTTAAATGGCCAACCAACCCATATAAAAACCTAGAATTCGAAATCAAGAGATCGAAGAACCCTGCATGCGTCCTTCATCGTTGAATCGAAGAACCCAGATCGCGTCCTTCTCCAACATGTGACCTCCTCCAACAAATCTGAGTTTTGAGCAAAATGAAAATGGCTTTCTTGAATATTTGTGATAGGCTAAAGTCGCACGCCTACAAATTAACCAAAGACTTGGCCACAATAATGTAGCTAGAGCAAGTCCAGGATCGAACACGAAGAACGGTTATAAGTTCGCACAATTGTCACTTGACAAGATTTGGGGTCTAAGAATGATTTTGATTACTTCCTAAAACGGGAATAAAAACTATATTGTAAATAAATAAAAGAAAGCACTTTGGATTAATTATTATCCCCATCTATTCTTCAAATATCATCGGTCAACTCTTTTCAATTATATCATATTCACTTGATCACGAGATGTATTTCAATCTCTATCTCTTTCTTTAATACTCCCTCCGTCCCAACATAAGCTACCCATTTTTTTCATTGCACGTAAATTAAGAAAATGAGTGGGAAGAAAAAATGTTGTGAGTGTAATTTGAAAATAGGAGAGAGAATGAGCGGAGGAAATAGTAAATTATAATGGTGTTGTGAGTATTAAAATAATGTAGGAGAGAGAATGAGTGAAGAAAATAGTAAAGATTCTTTGCCAAAAAAGGAAAGTGGAAGCTTTTAACGGGACACCCAAAATAGCAAAATGGGAAGCTTCTACTGGGACGGAGGGAGTATTAATTAATAGCAGTAACACACTCACTAATAACCCTAATCAATATTCAAACCTAACTGACACAGTCTAGAAATACCAATTGATTAACGATTTAAGAGATGAAGATCGAGATCACTTTCTAATGTTATTTCAATTAGATAATTGTTTATTTTCTCCCAATTCACAATCCACCATGACATATGCATGGACTATAAAGATGCTACTTGTGAAACCCTAAATTGACACAATCTTAGGAAATTCTAGCAATAAATCAATAAAAAGGATTTAACAATCGGCCTGATTGCAAAACCCTATAAATCAATTTAATCAATCAAGAATAAGAGAATATAAATAGGATAAAAGAGATGAAAAAAATTAACCTTAATTGAAATCAAGAACGGTTTCAATAATTAAATCCAAAGCAAAAGAAATTAGTTCTCTATGGAAAAATAATAATCTCTATAAGAAAGTAAAAGTTGGAACCTACCAATAAGTTTCTAAAAGGAAGTATTTATACTCCACCCTAAAAACCTAAATCAAAAAGGAAAATAAAAAGGTTTTCTAAAAAAACAATAAATCTTCACGGCGACCTCATAGCACGAGTCGTGCTTGTTGTTTCATTCGTGCTGATTGGGAGCACGACTCGTGCACCTGGTTACCACTCGTGCCTTGGATTCGATTCGCATTTGTACTTTGGTACTTTTCTCTTTTGTACTTTGGTCAATGTACTTCTCTTTTGCACTTTAGTCCTTCAAGTTTTCAGATTTGCAGTTGGCCCCTGAACTTTATAATTCCAGTTTACTCCCCAGTTTTCCATAATTGCAGTTTGGTCACTGGATTTCTCATATTTCAGCAAAACAGTCCTCAGCTTCACAATCTTGATCCCTTTTAGGCTTGACTTTTGCTTCTTGAAAATATTACATCCGAATATGAAATAAAACAACTCAAATACCCTCAGATTACAATAAAATCTCATTTAACATACTATCCCAAAATTATATCAAAACTAAACTAAATATATCAGAATAGGGATAATATGCCAAGGAAAAGAGGGAATTACATATGATAAAATTCACCACATCAATTTCCTCCACGCTTAGACCATTACTCGTCCCTGAGTAATATCCTAACCTCACTCTAAAACCTCGGTCTAAACAGGTAGCATGGGAAGAAAATGACCCCTAATCTCCTCTAATCCACCAATCCAAGTACATCAATCATAATGCGGAGTATACATACTTCCGTCTCCTTATAACTCCCCAAAAACATATGAGTATACGGGCTTAGCTCAATACCAACTCCAACATGTAAAAGGTCATCCGAACTAAAGCCCACACATAAAAGCAAAGGGGAACTAAAATTGTCCTAATTTTCCCCCACGCTTATCTCCCACTACTACCTCCCTCGTATAAAAGTCTTGTTAAGGAATGTTAATCCCCCACAAAACTACCTCGCAAAAGCACCAACTCCCCTTATAATTTCAACAGTGAACGAGGGTTTCTATCCTAGGCACCACTATCCGGACCTCCTACTCCAAATAATGATCCTACCCGACACTCCAAAACCTCCCTTATATCTCCACTCCAGTGATATAAAGGATGTCCACAATTTCATTCCTCACCTTTTGCCTAAGTGCCCTTTCGAGTTTTCACTTAGCCTCTCGTTTTTTTTTCTTTATTTATTTATTTATTTATTTATTTTTAACAATATTTATATATACAATATTCATCCTTCCCCCACGCTTAAACTAGACATTGCCCTCAATAGCAATAAACCATAAAACGGAACAATAAAACATGGGGGGAAAGGGCACCAAGAGAACTAAATAGGGGATATGAAGGCCCCACTATCATGGACCTCATCAATATAAGGGGAATGAAAGACTTTTCGAGTTACCTCTAAAAGATGATTCGGTTCAATGACATGTCTCCCCGTTGAAGACCATTTAAGCTTCCCCTTTTTCGTCTTCGCTTCCTTTGCTTTCTTCTTCTCCCTTGGTGGCTCTCCTTTCTTCTTTCATCCGGCTTCACTTTTGGAGACTCAACATAAACATCATCTACCTTGGCCCCATCCTTGATAACTGGCTCCCTCAAATTCATGGCACAAACCTTACGCACATCCTTGAGAAAATTCTTAGTATCAAACGCATTAAAACTTACTGCTTTCCCATCAAACTCCATGGTTAAAATTCTTAGTATCAAACGCATTAAAACTTACTGCTTTCCCATCAAACTCCATGGTTAAAGAGCCCTTTTTCACATCGAGCTCATTTTCAGAAGTAGACATAAATGGCCTCCCCAACAAAATGGGGGCCTCAGAATCAGTCTCCATATCAAGAACAAAGAAATCCGCCGGAAACAATAGATCATCAACCTTCACCTCAACATCTCTAACCACCCCCTTAGGTATGCATTAGACTTATCTCTCAATTGTATAATCACCCTAGTGTCTTTCAACTTACCCAACTTAAGCTCTTCAAATAATGCATAAGGCATAACATTAATTGAAACCCTAAAATCAAGCATGGCTCTATGAAAATTACTCCCCCCAAACGAAACAGGAATTACAAACATACCAGGTGTTTTGGTAGAAAAAACAATAATGTCGAATCTTAACTTAGAAAGTGTATGGATTTAAACAATAAGGAGGGGACTTTGGAATTCGATTAAATGGAACAAAAGCATGAAAATAAAGAATGACACAAGGATTTTGTTAACGAGGAAAACCTTAGAGATAACAACCTCTTCGGAAAAAACCCCGGGAGTTAGGTATCCAACCTTAAAGGTTTCACTATAAATCTCGTAGTTACAAGCTGGAAGACCATGGAGAGAGTACAAGAATTCTGTGTGTAGGTGAATGTGAGAACGTGTGAGAATGTGTGTGATTTAATCTCCATGTCCCCTATAAATAAAAAAGACTAACAAAACAATAACAAACTGCTCCTATAATTTCGGCCTTATCTCTTATCCTTCCAACCAACGTCTCTTGACTTAGTCTTCTTAGCGTTGAGGGAAAAGTCCCATGTGCTGGTAAATATCTCCGGATTTAACTCCTTTGATTTACTGTAAAATATGATAAATAATATTAGATAAACATAATAAATATTATGCAATACTTACAGTGAAGTATCATCTTGATATGCAGGAACAACTGAGGATGTCGCCATGCAGGGATATTGAAGATGTCTACATATGGAAAATCTGGCCACAACAATTGCCCCCAAACTTATCACTTCGCGGAATACGAAGAGGTAAGTTTCCAAACTCCGAGTAACCTGTCTTTCGATTCCTGTTAATTTTCCTTTTCCTCAATGCTTACACTTTCTCTTCAGATTCAAAGGCATTTTCTTCAGGCTTAGACTTTGATCTGGAAGATTTGGATGCTCTTGTTGGTGCTTTTCCTGCTAAGTCTGATGTTAGGCCACCAACTGTCCCAAAGAAACGAGTCCAGATGGGTGAAAGTACTGGCATTGGTTCAAGGGTAAAGAAGAGGAAGGCTGTAGAGAGTGAGATTATCGAAGTTACGCATGCGGATATTTTTGAGATTTGAAGGCAGAAGAGGTGAAGAAGAAGCTTCTAGGATTAGTAACCAATGTAAGATGTTACTAAACTATTCTGACTGTTCCATAGCTCTATTATTTGCTGGTTTGGAACTTTATGGTGTTTTCTTAACAGGCAATGGGATGCTTGGAGTCCCAAGTAGAAGATATGGCTAAGATCAATGAGAAATTTAAGAAGAGCGCTAAGAGTGATACGGCTTAGGCCAAGAAGGAAGCTGCTTTTTGGGAGAAGAAGTTTTAACGAGCAGAAAGAGGAATTTAGAGGAACAGAAGAAGACAGTGAAGGGGTTGTTAGCAATCTGACTTCTATTGAGGGTGACTATCAAAATGAAATAAATGAAGTAAGGGAATCCTGGAAGTTGGTTGCTGCCAAAGTCATGTTTGAAGATCAAAATCAAGATGATGGAAGAACATAATGATGGAAAATCTAAGGATTGAAAGGTTGAGAATGAGTATGCAAAGTTGAAGAATCTGTTGGGTGAGAAAAGTGGATGAAGGAGAGGTGTCATCTAACCCTAAGGATACGATGGTTGAAGAAAAAAGAGAGAAGAAGGATGAAGAAGACAGAACTTCCTCGGCAACACCTGCAGCAGATGCTAAGTGAAGAAAAATTCAAGTTAGTTTTTTAAGTTGTTTTGTTTGATGATGATTCCCAGGGCTGAGCCCCAAAGATAATTTTATCAATTTTGGTATGTACCTGGTCCATAAGGACCGAAGAAAATTTATTTCAAGTGTTGGGTTGGTTCAACACTTTACTTTTAGTTTCATGTTGTTTGGATGTTGGAGCAGGCCAACTGAATTTGGAGAAGTATTAATGGTATTTAGTATCTTAATGTTTAGAAAAAACTTTTGTTAGCAACTTCTGTGCATGTCATGCTTTGATCCCTGATGCTAAAGTATTATCATAGGATGTTGACATAATAAAATGTCATATTTTTGTTTTCGAGTGAAGACATGAGAATGTCATAACCGGATGTACTTAAGATGACAGGAATATGCCATAACCAATTGAATCATGCTTAAGATCAATCATTTGACTGAGTGGAAATGGGTAAGCTATACAAGTTTCCTCATATAGGCCCATCCCACACCTCAACCAATGAGATATCGTGCGCTCCCGGGCGAAGGTGTAGAAACCTAACTTTCGGAGAAAGAGGTAATTAACTCTTTAAACCTTAGAAGGGATTGTGTACCTTAACTTTAGAAGAGATGGCCAGTCTCTAACGGAGGAGATTTCGTTGTCACTTTGACTTGATCACTTTGATATGTCCCCACTTTTGTATGTCAACATCTTGCAAGACAGAGATATGTTAGAGATGGGCGTCCACTTTGTTGACGCCCCTCCGCAGGTCGTGTTAGTGACATTTTGTTTTTAAATAATCATGAAATAAAACAAGAAGAAATGAAAAGACAACAAAAACGAATATTCATACCTGGTTTGTGAGGATATTAGGAGACAGATATTATTTAACTGAAGTACCTTTTGAAGTGAATGACATTCCAGCTTCTTGGGATCATCTGGTTATTCAAAGTTGACAATCGATATGCCCCCTTTCTTAGACGTCGTCCTATCAGCCCATAAGACCAATGGTAACTCTTCTGGTCTAGTCTTCTCTTCAGGTTGCTTATGGTAATCTTATTGCTGGGATTTTGCTTGTCCGTTTGCTTGAGGGTGAACGGTGAAGATGTCACTATCTTGACTCCTCATCTTGTCAAGAAATCTGCGTTTTCCTACTAATGAATTGGGAGCCGTTATCGCATATTATCTCTGAAGGTATCCCAAACTTGCTGAATATGTTTCTCTTTATGAATGAGATAACTTCCTTGTCCCGGACCTGCACGTATGCTTCAGCTTCTACCCATTTAGAAAATTAGTCTGTCATGGCTAGTAGAAATACTCTTCCTCCTGGAGCCCTTGGCAATTTCCCTACGATATCCATTCCCCAAACCATGAATGGCCATGGCGACAGGATAGGATGTAGCAATTCAGCTTGGTTGATGTAGGATATCCCCGTGTCGTTGACTGGAATCACATTTCTTTGCATAATCGCCGCGTCTCTTCGCTTGGTGGGCCAAAAGTAGCCCATATTTAGAGCCTTGGTATATAGGCTTACGCCCCGTATGATTTCCACATTGCCCTTCATGCAGCTCCATCAAAACCTGTTGTGCTCGGTCTGCTTCTAGACATCTCAAGTAGTGACCTGCAACAGATTTCCTAGACAAAAAGTTATCAATAAGTAAATACTTAGATGACCTTACCCTGAATGCTCGAGCGTTTGTCTCTTCTGCTGGGATTGTATCATCTTGGAGATACTTGATTATAGGGCGATCCACAAGGTTCTCTGGATTGGGATGGATGTCGACATCTAGGGCAAACAGCTCAAGACGTTCAATTCTGGGATGTCAACATGCACAATTGGGATACCGGTCTGTGAAATGCTTTTGAAGGCCGAGCCTAAGTTTGCCGAGCATACGCTTGTGAATTTTCTTCTCACGGCACCTACTATAAAGTAAATGTTTTGAATTTGGCTGCCAGGGTTTTCACTATATCCAAATATGTCGTCATCTTCGCGTTTTTCGCTATATAGGACCCGTTGTAATGGTTGACAACAAAGAAAGAATCCATAAACACCACGATGTGCTTGATATCCGTGTCCCGGGCTACCGTTAAACCTACAATTAACGCCTCGTACTCTGCTTCATTATTGGTGGCCTTAAACCGCTGCTTATGGATTGTGGTATTATGTCCCCTTGTGGCGATTTTAGTACAATACCAAGACTGTGCCTCTCATGTTGGAAGCATCATCCGTATAGAGTGTCCACATTCTTGAGATGTCGTCATCCTCGTAATTGATGAACCTCCAACTCTACCTCTTGTTGCATGGTTGGACTAAAGTCGACCACAAAATCAACAAGAGCTTGAGATTTTGTTCTTGTTCTTGGCTCATATTTGATGTCGTAAGTTCTTAATTGTACAGACCACTTAGCCATCCTACACGACATCTCTCGATTTTTTCATGACATTCTTAATAGGATAGTTAGTACGTACTATTATAGTATGTGTTTCAAAATAGTGTCTTAATTTAATGGATGCGATTATCAAAGCCGAATTAACTTTTGTAAATGAGAATACCTGGTTTCCACGTCTAAGAGTGTCTTACTTATATAATAGATGGAGTTATCTGAAAGCCATCTCATTCTATTACTAGTACCGCATTTACTGCGCATTACGATCTTGCTAGGTAGATAAATAGGTGTTCGCCCTCCTGAGGTTTGGCCAATAACGGAGGTGTCGACAGGTAAATTTTAAGATCTTGAAAAGCTTGTTCAGGGTGATCCTCCCAGTGGAACTTCTTATTATTTCTTAAGATGTCATAAAAAGTCTTGCATCGATCAGATGATTTGGAAATGAACCTGTTAAGTGCTGCAATCTTCCCTGTCAATCTCTGAACGTCTTTGACAGATTGAGGTGACGACAGGTTAATGATGGCACGAGTCTGCTCTAGGCTGGCTTCAATGCCCCTTTTAGTCACCATATAGCCCAAATATTTTCCTGCCCCCATTCCAAAATTGCACTTTGCTGGATTTAGTTTCTTGTTGACACAATCCAAGATGTCGAAGGCTTGGGACATATGGCTTATATGATCTTCAGCTTTCTTGGATTTCACAACCATATCGTCAATATATACTTCCATTGTATCCCCAATCTGGTCCTTGAACATTTTATTCACGAGCCTCTGATACATTGCACCTGCATTTTTTAGTCCAAAAGGCATAGCAATATAACAATAGATACCTGTGGGTGTTATGAAGGCGGTGTCCTCTTGATCAAATGGCTCTAGGTCATCATGGGGAGGTTCCAGCAAGTTGTCTCGATCACTCTCATCAAAGGTGATTGGTAGGATGTCGACATCCTGGATGGTCTTTCTGGCTTCTCCCCCTTTGACTCCTTGGCGTGTCGCTTTGCAGCAGAATAGGAAGTGCCACAAATTTCTGACGCACCACTGATGAAATTGATGACTTCTGTTGATGCTGGAGGAGAGACTGGGTGCTCGACTTCAGGTGGAACCTCCGCATTCTCGGTCTTCTTCTTTCTGGAATCAAGCAACTCCTTGAGATGTCCCTTCGAGAGCATGTGGCTGATCTCCTTTCTTAGCGTAATACAATCCTCTGCGATATGCCCAAAGTCTTCATGAAAGGCACACCACTATGACTTATCATGCATTCCCATAGATCTTTCTATCTACTTCGGCCACCTCGCTTTATCTCCCAGGTTGCCCATTGCATAAAGTACACCTGAAATGTCGACAGAAAAGCAACAATCAGAAATATTAGGCACACTATCATTATCTTCGTCCTCACCCTCGATTGAATTAATTTTGTTGTTGTCAATTCTTGGATAAGGATTGGATCGATTGCTCCTGCAGTGACATGGTTCTGTCTTCCTGTCCAGGTTGTCATATGTCGACATCTTGCTTGAAGACTTCGATCTCCGCAACTTATCTTCCTCCAACCTTATGAACCTTAGGACCCTGCTTATGACCTCTTCCAACCGCTTACAAGGAGTCATCACCAGATCTTGATAGTGCTGTGAATCTTTCTTCAACCCCATTTTTAATGCTTCTGCAGCTGTCGACATGTCGAGATTGGGAATTTCTAGCACTTCTTTGTTAAACCGGTGGACATATTCCTTCAAGGTCTCATTAGGCTGCTGGGTCACATTGTAGAGGTCGCTTGTCAGCTTCTCGAATTGTCGACTGCATGAGAATTGGTTATAGAACATGTTGATAAGCTGGGCGTATGAACCAATTAAGCCTAGGGGTTGCCTAATCAGCCATTTAAGAGCCGGTCTGACCAAGGTTGATCCAAATCCTCTGCACAATCAAGCTTCCCTGAATTGAAGTGGGATATGCACTATGTCCATCTTCTCGTGATAGTGGGCAACATGCTCCTATGGATCCGTGCTTCCATCATACAACTTCATGGATGGAACGCTGAAACGCTTCGGGATGTCGATATTTGAAATTGTTGGGACAAACCGGGACTGATTGTAGCAATTCTGAGATACTGGTTGGATTAGAGGGGTTATGCCTGGTACATTCATTATCAGCTCTCTAAGGTCCTACATCTGCTTGGCTAACGGATTACCTACAAAAGGGTCAGCCGCAGGAATATGATTGAAAGCATTATTATTAAAAAGATTATTAAGCAAACCAGTGTTGTCTACGGCTGAGGTAACAACGGTGTTGTCAGTGAATGGCATGAAAGAGGTGAATCCTGTTGGGGGTGGTGTCAACAAAGTGTCATCAGATTAAGGTGTCGACATCTTGGAAGGTGTCGACATCTTGGAAGGTGTCGACATCCATTGGAATGAATTCATTCTGAAACGGAGATCCTCCACCGGTTTCAAAGCTGATATTCCTCGCGCGCATTGGCGAGATGTTGCTGAGCTGGGATGCAATGAGCTTCTGATCTTGCTGCATCTTGATCATATCATTGGCCAAAAACTTTGAGTTACTATCCTGGTTATCCAGCCTCTAATTCAACATGGTCAAGGCACTTTGGATGTCAGCATCCACATTAGAAGATCCTGCCTTTTGGGAAGATGGCGAAGGCTGCATCATCTGAGGCTTCGATTGAGGAGGTGGCGGCAATGAGGTTGCCTTGCCCCCAGACGACGGAGTAACGACGATTGTCTTGCCGGCGGCGGAAACCTTCGGGTTAGTTGACATGATGAATCGTTTTAGGAAATGATCCAAATAATCAATAGACCAAATGGCCCCTCGGTGGGCGCCAAATTGTTTTGGTAGAAAAAACAATAATGTCGAATCTTAACTTAGAAAGTGTATGGATTTAAACAATAAGGAGGGGACTTTGGAATTCGATTAAATGGAACAAAAGCATGAAAATAAAGAATGACACAAGGATTTTGTTAACGAGGAAAACCTTAGAGATAACAACCTCTTCGGAAAAAACCCCGGGAGTTAGGTATCCAACCTTAAAGGTTTCACTATAAATCTCGTAGTTACAAGCTGGAAGACCATGGAGAGAGTACAAGAATTCTGTGTGTAGGTGAATGTGAGAACGTGTGAGAATGTGTGTGATTTAATCTCCATGTCCCCTATAAATAAAAAAGACTAACAAAACAATAACAAACTGCTCCTATAATTTCGGCCTTATCTCTTATCCTTCCAACCAACGTCTCTTGACTTAGTCTTCTTAGCGTTGAGGGAAAAGTCCCATGTGCTGGTAAATATCTCCGGATTTAACTCCTTTGATTTACTGTAAAATATGATAAATAATATTAGATAAACATAATAAATATTATGCAATACTTACAGTGAAGTATCATCTTGATATGCAGGAATAACTGAGGATGTCGCCATGCAGGGATATTGAAGATGTCTACATATGGAAAATCTGGCCACAACACCAGGGTCACTACATTTCTTTGGCATCTTTCTTTGATAAACCGCAGACACATGCTCCATGATCTTCACTTTTTTAACTCACCCTTCTTTGAATTCCTCTTTGGAGTGCATAACTCCTTAAGAAACTTAGCATATCTTGGAACAGTAGCAAGAAGATCCAAGAAAGGGATATTCGCCTCAAGTCGCTTGAACGTATCAAACATATGCTTCACCGACTCCTTTGAGGTGTCTCTCGTCAATGCATCTGGGAAAGGCGGGGCAGGCTCATCCTTAGGAACAACTGGTGGAATATACTTCTCTTCAGGGATTTTCTCTTCCACCTTCTTCTCCACCTCCAACTCTGGCTCAACTTTCTTCCCACTTTCATTTCAGGCTCCACAGGCACACTTTCCTCAACTTTCTTCTTCCTCCTCACATAAACAGCACAAGCAGATGGATTAGGATTTGGTTTAGTTATAGATGGCAACTTCCCCGAATCCTTAGCCTCCAACCTCCCAACTGCATCGGCAAGCTGACTCATATGCTTCTAGAGATTGATGATACTTGACTCAGTCCGTTGCTGAAACTGTTGAAAATTCCCATTCATGGTAAACACTCTGTGCTAAAGAGCTAATCAACTCCTCCGCAAACTTTGCAGGAGTTGGGCCCTGCTGTTGCTATTGTTGTCCAACTGGTGCTATGTACTGATTAAACTGGTTGCCCTGATACTGTTAACCCTGCTGGTATCCCTGCTGATTATTAAACTGTTGTCCCTCGAAACCTTGTTGACCCTGTGATGGACCATACCTGAGGTTCGGATGAACATTGCTCGAGGAGTTGTAGTTGTACTGTGGTGGCCTCTGACCCTGCTGATTAAAACCTATAGCATTAACATCTACAACCTCATCCGACAGAAGAGAAGGACAAGAATCTATAGGGTGAGTCACATCATTACAAATGCCACAATGCTGAGGTTTATGACCCAGAACCAACGTTTTCAACAAACTCTTAACATCCTCAACATCAACCTCCAACTTGCTAGTTTTATCACCAGATCCTGCTGCACTTACTTGTCTAATACTAGACTTTCTTCCATGAGTTCTTATGCTTTTGGCAAATTCCTCTATCAACTTCTCTGCGTCTCTGGTAGTTTTATTCAAAATACAACCTCCACAAGAAGAATCCACCATCTGTTTATCCTGCACAGTTAGTCCCCCATAAAAGTACACAATCAGCTGCTCATCATCAAATTCATGATACGGGCAACTTCTGCAAAGCTTATAAAACCGGTTCTAATATTCATATAGAGACTCATCAAACCGTTGTTCCATGTTACTGATATCCCGTTTCATTACATTGATTTGGTTTGGAGGAAAGAACTTATCAAGAAATACCTCTTTCAGTTGCTGCCAAGACATGATGATATTCGGTGGCAAGTGATAATACCACGCATTTGCATTATCCTTGAGAGTAAAGAAAAATGCTCTCAACAATAGTTGTTTGAGGGGAAGTGCAGCCGGTTTCATGCTTCTGCAAATCTGCACAAACTGCGTTATGTGTTGTTTAGGGTTTTCCCATAGCATCCCATTGAAGTGGGGCAACTGATTCAACAACCCTAGCTTCAATTCAAATGTAACCCCAGTAGGTAAATCATGGAACTGGACTGTTTGTGGTTGCTCATTCAAGTTCGGAGCAATTTTCTGCCTCAATGTCAGATGTGGGGGAGGTAGGTTATTATTACCTCTTCCATTACCGCCATTATTCACAACCTCTGGCCCACGATCATCCCCATCATTATTATTATTCATCTCTTCTAACTGCCAAATCCTCGAAGCTTCCTTGCTTTATTTTCTCCTTCTCCTGAAATATTTTTCAATATCTGGAACAAAGGGACTAGCAAAGTTATTAGCAGAACGGGTATGGACCATAAAAAGTTCCATAACACAAGATGACAATAATAAAGCTTAACGAAAAGGAAACAAGAAAAAGAAAAAGAAAAAGAAAAAGGAAAAGGAAAAAGAAATAGATTAAGAAAAAGAATAAGAGTGTAAACAAATAAACACCGTTCCCCAGCAATGGCACCAAAATTTGATAGGCTAAAGTCGCACACCTACAAATTAACCAAAGACTTGGCCACAATAATGTAGCTAGAGAAAGTCCAGGATCGAACACGAAGAACGGTTATAAGTTCGCACAATTGTCACTTGACAAGATTGGGGGTCTAAGATTGATTTTGATTACTACCTAAAACGGGAATAAAAACTAGATTGTAAACAAATAAAGGAAAGCACTTTGAATTAATTATTATCTCCGTCTATCCTTCAAATATCATCGGTCAACTCTTTTCAATTTTATCCTACTCACTCGATCACGAGATGTATTTCAATCTCTATCTCTTTCTTTAATATTAGTTAATAGTAGTGACACACTCACTAATAACCCTAATCAATATTCAAACCTAACTGACACAGTCTAGATTTAAAATACCAATTGATTAACGATTTAAGAGATGAAGATTGAGAACATTTTCTAATGTTATTTCAATTAGATAATTGTTTATTTTCTCCCAATTCACAATCCACCATGACATATGCATGGACTATAAAGATGCTACTTGTGAAACCCTAAATTGACACAATCTTAGGAAATTCTAGCAATAAATCAATAAAAAGGATTTAACAATCGGCCTGATTGCAAAACCCTATAAATCAATTTAATCAATCAAGAATAAGAGAATATAAATAGGATAAAAGAGATGAAAAAAATTAACCTTAATTGAAATCAAGAACGATTTCAATAATTAAATCCAAAGAAAAAGAAATTAGTTCTCTATGGAAAAATAATAATCTCTATAAGAAAGTAAAAGTTGGAACCTACTTATAATTTTCTAAAAGGAAGTATTTATACTCCACCCTAAAAACCTATATCAAAAAGGAAATGAAAAAGGAAAATAAAAAGGTTTTTTAAAAAAATAATAAATCTTCACGGCGACCTCGTAGCACGAGTCATGCTTGTTTCATTCGTGCTGATTGGGAGCACAACTCGTGCACCTGGTTACACCTCGTGCCTTGGATTCGATTCGCAGTTGCAATTTGGTCACTGTACTTTTCTCTTTTGCACTTTGATCACTGTACTTTTCTCTTTTGCACTTCAGTCCTTCAAGTTTCAAGATTTGCAGTTTGGCCCCTGAACTTTATAATTCCAGTTTACTCCCCAATTTTCCATAATTGCAGTCTGGTCACTGGATTTCTCAGATTTTTGCAAAACAGTCATCAGCTTCACAATCTTGATCCCCTTTAGGCTTGACTTTTGCTTTTTGAAAATATTACATCCGAATATGAAATAAAACAACTCAAATACCCTCGGATTACAATAAAATCTCATTTAACATGCTATCCTAAAATTACATCAAAACTAAACTAAATACATCATAATAGAGATAATATGCCAAGAAAAAGAGGGAATTACATATGATAAAATTCACCACATCAATTTGACTTGAAAAAACACTTTGAAAATGAATTTGGGTTTTGATTAATCTAGAAGGTTTTGATTTTTCTTCTTGGATTTTTGTTATTTTATGTTGGGATATGTTAGATTCAGGGAAATGATGTAGTTTGTGGAAAGATTTTGAACTTTTTTTTTAATTTCTACAATTGTGTAGCTAAGATGGTCGATACCGGTATTTGGACGAATAATATGGAGGATATGGATATAGATTCGACTTTGACTAAGATGGTACATACCATAAAGGAGGTGGCGAAAGAAGTCCTTGGAGAATCTAGAGGAAATGGGCCACCAAGTAAGGACACATCATGGTGGAACGAGGAAGTAAAACAAGCAATAAAGGGCAAGCGAGAATGCTACAAATTATTGGGAAAATGTAGGAGCGACGAGAACTATGAGAAGTATAAGGAAGCTAGAAGAGATGCTAAGAAAGCAGTAAGAGACGCAAGAGCAAAGGTGAATCAGAAACTTTATGATAAGTTGGATACAAAAGAAGGGGAAAAGGACATCTACAGACTCGCTCGTATGAGGGATAAGAGGACACGAGATATTGGGACGGTTAAATGTGTGAAGGATGTAGACCAAAGAGTTTTAGTCGGGGATAAAGAGATAAAAGATAGATGGAGTTCGTACTTTGATAACTTGTTCAATGGCGGTCAAGAGCAGGATGTTGGAGATTTAAATATCTCTTCGAGTATGGTTAATCGAGATTTTATGCGGAGAATTCGAAAGAGTGAAGTGGAAATGGCAATGAAAAAGATGAGATTGAAGAAAGCCGTTGGACCGGATGGTATACCAATTGAGGTTTGGAGATGTTTCGGGGAGAGGGGAGTAGATTGGTTAACAACGCTATTTAACAAGATATGGAGAGTTAACACAATGCCATTGGAGTGGCGGAAGAGTATTCTGATCCCTTTGTATAAGAATAAAGGTGATGTCCAAGATTGTGTCAACTATCGGGGGATCAAACTAATGAGCCATACTATGAAACTTTGGGAAAGAGTGATTGCACAAAGGCTGAGAAAAATTATGGATATTTCGGATAACCAATTTGGGTTTATGCCAGGAAGATCGACTATGGAGGCAATATATCTTATGAGACAAACCATGGAGAAATATCGGGATCAAAAGAAAGATTTGCATATGGTTTTCATTGATTTGGAGAAGGCGTATGATAAAGTGCCAAGAGAGGTACTTTGGTGGGCATTAGCAAAGAAGGGTGTTTCAAAGAAATATATTGATATTATCAAGGACATGTATAATGGAGTTAGTACTTGTGTACAGACTAGTGTTGGGAAGACTGAAGAGTTCCCTATAAAGATTGGAGTGCATCAAGGTTCCGCACTTAGCCCCTTTCTTTTTGCTTTGATAATGGACGAATTGACGAGGTCAGTCCAAGATGATATACCAAAGTGTATGCTGTTCGCAGATGATATTGTGATGATTGACGAGACAAGAGAGGGTGTTGAAAGTAAATTGGAGTTTTCGATTAAGCAGAAGCAAGACTGAATATTTGGAGTGTAAGTTTAGCAGAGTTGAAAGTAGGGAGGCAGGGGCGGTCACATTTGATGGAAATATTATTCAAGCTTCTGAGTTTTTTCGCTATCTTGGATCCATTATCCAAAAGGATGGAGAATTAGATGGAGATGTGGCTCATAGGATTAAAGCAGGTTGGTTGAAGTGGAAGAGTGCTACAGGGTTTCTATGTGATCGCGGCATGCCTAATAGATTAAAGGAAAAATTCTACCGCACGGCAATTAGGCCGGCATTGCTTTACGGCACCGAATGTTGGGTCGTGAAACAGTGTCACGTGCATAAGATGAATGTGGCGGAGATGCGTATGCTTCGATGGATGTGCGGTCATACAAGAAAGGATCGATTGGGGAATGAGGTGATCAGAGATAAAGTAGGAGTTGCGCCCATTGAGGATAAAATGAGGAAAAATCGTCTACGGTGGTTTGGACATGTGAGAAGGAGACCGAGTGATGCACCGGTTAGGAGGCCGGAACAGTGGAGAAATGATAAAATGGCGAGGGGTAGGGGAAGACCCAAACAAACTTGGATTAGAGTAATCGAAAATGATATGAATTTACTTGGAGTGGATGAAAGTATGGTGTTGAAGAGGCCGGAGTGGAGGGCAAAAATCCATGTGGGGGGTTAATTTTTTTATTTTTTTATTTTTTATTTTTTTTATTTTTTTATTTATTTTTTTTTTTTTTTTTATTTATTTATTTATTTATTTATTTATTTTTCACGATAACATATGAGGATTCATGTTAGCCGACCCCAAATTATTTTGGGACTAAGGCTTTGTTGTTGTTGTTGTTGTAATTGTGTAGCTGGTGGTAGTAGCAGACTGGTGGGTGGAGGTGGCGGCGGACTGGTTTCTGGCAGATCGGTGTTTAGGAAGATGAAGAGGTGGTGTGGGTGTAGATGAGGGGATGAACCTGGATGAGAAATAATTTTAACGGGTGTTAGTCTTCTTTTTAACAAATGTTGGTACATTCTGTGATGCTCAGACCCTTCAATTTTGCTAAAGTATCCGTGTCCAAAAGATAGGACATGGGTGGGGGTATGGATGGGCTATTTTACACTAAATTTAGTGTAAGATCTTGAAATTTTGGAGGATCCGACACTCGGGTCCGTACCCGTGTCAGACACTCGTACCCGAATCCGAGCATAATAGGGTGCATTTAACATTGGTTAGTTTAACGAATGTCGACATTTTTGTTAAGTTTTTTTACGTCGTTAGGTTGATATAACGTAAATTGTATTCTATGAAAAACTACAAGATATTACATATCATTAAGTAGTCACTATATATATAGTACATTGCATTAATTGAAAAAAGTGAAAAAGTACGTTGCATATTTTGATTGTTCTTCCGATTTCATTACAACTAAAAACGCCTTTTCAGAAAGTCATAAGTAAGCTTAAAGGTTGCAAATGGAAAAAAAAGGTCTAATAAATTAATGAAATAGGGTAGGCTACTATGCTGACCTTGTTTCTTTTTTCTGCGAAGTGAACGGCAAACAAAGAGAACTAATATGACTATCACCAAAACTGCTGCTATTGTGGGTGCAATGATCAGTGCAATGTTGCGATTTCCTGCAGACAAAAATTAATTATCAACATACAAGAAGCCAAACTATTTCAGAGATTGGATGTTAATCAACCAGCGAGTCTCACCTGAAGGAGGTGGCGGTGGAGGCGGAGGTCGTGGTGGTGGTGGGGGTGGTGGTGGCGATGGTGGAGGGTACCAAGTCTGATTATAAAATTGACTCGTCTCGAACCTAAGAACACAGTTGGCAAGAAAAACCCTTCCACCTCTTCTACCACCACAGAAACGTCCAATTCGTAGAGTAGCCTCCTTTAAGCATTGATTGCATTGTGACTCTAATAAATCAGGAGTGCACTGCATCATTCCATATATGCTCGAATTAGTAGATCCACTTGTATAATTCCTTAACCCTACCGCATACTTTTTTAGTGCATCCCCTCTTGCAGCTTCCCCTCCTAATGTATCCAACAAATTACTCAATGTCAGGTTGAACTGGTCAACTTCAACATTTGAGACGTTCAAGGGGCTGCAACCGTAGAACCAAATCCCATCATCCACTGTGTTTAGAATCGAACGGTTAGAGTACCTCAGAACACACAAATCGTACCATCCAGTGGCCTCCTTTTGGTTGGGACAAAGCTGTCTCAGACGGCGCGTAGCATCGTCTACACATCTCCGGCAGGAGTCCGGCGGAGTGTCACCTCTACATAGAGCGATTGCTGTAGCTGAATCGGAGTCTTCTTGACCCATTGAATAGTTATAGAAACCGTATCCATTATTAGTTCCGGTGAGAGCAAAAAGTGCATCATCGAGGCTTTGACGGTAGGTGCTTGTTTGTGTGTAATTGCCTGTGGTTGAGCAGTAAGGTACCAAAAAGTCTTCCTGGGCAATGGTTTGAATGAAACAAGCACCTATTGTCAAAAGAAAATTTTTGAGAGATATCCACCTTTGAGGAACCATTACAAATTACGAAATATATTCAACTGATGAACAATTGAACATCAATGTTATCTCCTTTCCTTTCATCAGGTTGATAGTCTTCTGAGTTTTCAAGAAATGAATTATTAAGCTTGAGTCAAAGAAATTGACTTGTTCAAATCACCTTTTTTCTTCCTTAAAACCTTTTTTTCCTATATATCTGCTCTACCTATTTTAAAGAAAGAGGACAAGGCACCTGGCCAGTTGTAGAAATAGGTTGATCCAGTCAACCCCCAAAGTTGGGGGTCAGAGAGTTATTTTATTCATTTCATCTCCAACCTAAACCCATAACTCTCCCCCAGCCTCCTGTTGGGATAGAGGACCAACCAGACTAGACATCGAAGCAAGGGGGAAAAACTCGTCAGGGGTTGCTGGGAACAAGAGCGGCCGCGCAGGTGGTGTGCGCGACCGCGCTCTTGGACAGAGACTGATGCTCGGGTGGAATTCTTCGAGGGCGACCGCGGCGGGCAGTGAGGGCGACCGCGGCGGGGATTTTACAAAAGCGTTGGAGTTTACGGAGGTTGCGCGACCGCGCTCGGGGTGAGGGCGGCCGCGCTCGGCCCGTTTTTCAGCAGTCATAGTTTCCTTGTTTGATTAGGTTTTGGTTTAATCCCTAGGTCATATATAATCAATGTTCCGCCTCCAATTCAGTTGTAACACAAATTCTACATACATAGTGCAAGATCCTGGCTTGGTAGTGCCCCGACGTAGCCAATCAAATTGGTGAACTCGGGTTAACAATTTCTTGTGTTCTTTTCTGTTTCTTTGATTTCTTGTGCTTGGTTTGTGTGCGATTATTATTCTTGTAGGTTTGCTTGGGTGTGGAGGGCAATATTCACAACAACTGGTATCAGAGCTCTTGGTTTAGGATCAAGGGAGTTGTTTCAAGCAATCAAGAATGGGCAAGGACAAACAGGCGGTGGAGAAATTCGATGGAGTCCGACTACGGATATTGGAGGATGCGAGATTGAGGATCTCTTGTACAACAAGGATCTCTACAAGCCTCTGAAGGGTGTCAAACCGGAAGATGTAAGTCATGAGGAATGGGAACTCATGGATCGGAAAGCCCTAGGGGTGGTTAGATCTACTTTGTCAAAGTGGATTGCGAAGACTACCAGGAAGGCGACAACCACCAAGGAGTTATTGGATTATCTTACTGAGAGATTTGAAACTCCGTCTGCTGCAAATAAGGTTGATTTGATACGTAAGATGGGCAGTCTCAAGATGCAAGAGGGAGGATCCTTGGCTAAGCACATTGATGAATTTATGGATGTCATAGATTCATTGACAGCGGTGGAGATCAAGTTCGATGACGAGGTTCATGCATGCTTGTTGCTAGCTTCTTTACCGGCAAGTTGGAGCGGAACGGTGATCGCAATCAACGCTTCAAAGAGTAAGAAAAAATTGAAATATGATGATGTTAAAGACTTTCTTTTAGGTGAGGAAAATCGCATGAAGAAGTTGGGGACATCAAGTACTTCGGGAGCGGCTTTAGCTACTACTAGTAGGGGAAAGCCGGGTACTAGCAAACAAGGGAGAACCGAATCTAGGGAGAACGGAGTGAGTGGAAAGGGCAAAGCTGATGAGACCAAGGACAAACCGAAGGTTGCGAAGGGATCTGTTCAGTGCTATTATTGTAAGGAGTTGGGACACTTTAAGAGGGATTGTCCAAATCGTAAGGGCAATCAGGCGAATGTGGCAGTCGAAGGTGATGATGTACTGGTTCTGGGTGTTAGTAGTGCACTAGAATCATGGGTGCTGGATTCAGGGGCATCATTCCACTCTTGCGGGCATAAGGAAGAGATGGATAATTACACTTAGGTGATTTCGGGAAGGTCTATCTAGGCGATGGCGAGCCTTTGGAAATCAAGGGGAAGGGGGATGTCAGGATAGGAGCATCGGACGGGAAGGTTCTACATCTGAACGGGGTCAGGCACATTCCGGGTTTGAAAAAGAACCTACTTTCAGTTGGGCAGTTGGACGAAGAGGGTTACAAGGTGACTTTCGGCCGCAGGAACCGGGATTATTATCAAGGAAGATTGTGAGATCGCTCGGGGTAATAAGGAGGGTACTTTGTATTTGGCAAACAACACCAAGGATAGTATTGCGGTGGCAGCAGCCCAAGGGTGATACAGATTTGTGGCACTGTCGATTGGGTCACATGAGTGAGACAGGGATGAAGGTGCTTTGTTCAAAGGGTCTACTACCGGGTTTGAAGACAGTCAACGTGGGGATCTGCGAAGATTGTATGTTTGGCAAACAAGGGAGGAATAATTTCTCGAGGACAGGTAGGGGATTAAGGGAAGCAAAGTTGGAATTGGTTCACACGGACTTGTGGGGGCCATCTCCGGTTACATCTCTGGGTGGTGCGTCATATTACATGACTTTCATTGATGATTCTACAAGAAAGGTTTGGGTCTATTTCTTGAAGGGGAAAGATGAGGCTTTCGAGGTGTTCAAGAAGTGGAGGGCCTTGGTGGAGAATCAAACGGGACTTAAGCTTAAGTGCTTGAGATCAGATAATGGTGGGGAGTATGAGCTCGGGGAGTTTAGGGAATATTGTGCTGCGAATGGTATTCGTATGGAGAAGACTCCAAAGAAGACTCCACAACTCAACGGGGTAGCAGAAAGGATGAACAGAACATTGAATGAGCGGGCTAGAAGTATGAGATTGAAGTGTGGACTTCCGAAGACGTTCTGGGCATATGCAGTTGACACGGCAGCTTTCTTGATCAATCGGGGACCATCGGTTCCATTGGGGAACGGAATTCCAGAGGAAGCTTGGAGTGGCAAGGTGTAAATCTGTCCTTTCTTCGCGTATTTGGCTGCGTTTCTTATGTTCATGTTGATTCCGCTGAGAGAACTAAATTAGATGCTAAATACATTAAGTGTACATTTATTGGGTATGGCGGGGATGACTTCGGGTATAAATTTTGGGATGATCAAAACCATAAGGTTATTCGTAGTCGAGATGTGGTATTGATGAACGGGTTTTGTACAAGGATAGAAAGGGGGCATCTGATGGTACTAGTTCGGAACCGGAGGTTGTAGAGGTGGATATTCCGGACTCGGGTGGGAGCGGGACGGTTCATGTTGACCATGGTCGGGGAGGTCACTTGAAGATGAACCACATACTCAGAATCGGATATTCATTGCGTAGATCCAGCAGATTGCGTGGATCACCCGACAGTATACTCCTTCGAATTATTATTTGTTGTTGACGAGATAATGGGGAACCGGAATGTTATGCGGAGCGGTTCGTAGTGTGCTTTGTAACAAGTGGAAAGCTGCGATGGAAGATGAGATGGTCTCATTGAAGGCAAACAAAACTTGGGAGTTGGCGAACTACCTAAGGGGAAGAAGGCACCGCATAACAAATGGGTTTACGTAATCAAGGAGGAAGCAGACGGTAGCAAGCGTTACAAGGCAAGACTGGTTGTTAAAGGGTTTCAGCGAAGTATGGTATTGACTACACCGAAGTATTCACTCCGGTTGTGAAGATGAGCACTATCGAGAATGGTTCTGGGGATAGTAGTGGCGGATGACTTCTTGCTAGAGCAGATGGATGTGAAGACAGTCTTTCTTCATGGGGACTTGGAGGAGGAAATTTACATGGTACGAGCCAGAGGGTTTCTTGTCTAAGGGTAGCGAGGAGCTAGTTTAGATTGACTAAGAGCTTGTATGGCCTTAAACAAGCTCCTAGGCGTGGTACAGAAATTTGATGGATTCATGCACGACATTGATTTTATCGATGTGAGGCGGATCATTGTTGCTACTTCAAGAACACGGACAATGGGTACATTATCTTCTTTGTTATATGTGGACGACATGTTAATAGCGGGCTCTAGCAGTAGAGAGGTAAACAGGTTGAAGACTCAGTTGTCAGAACGGTTCGAGATGAAGGATTTGGGAGAGGCAAAGAAAATCTTGGGCATGCGGATTGATCGGGATAGGGAGTCGGGCAAGTTGGTTCTTTCACAAGCAGAATATGTTGAGAAGGTCTTAGCAAGGTTTTGTATGGAAGAGGCGAAGCCAACAGGGACGCCATTGGGTTTGCATTTCAAGCTATCCGAGAGGGACTCGCCTAGGAACAAGGAAGAGCGTGACAAGATGGAGAGAACTCCATATGCTTCAGCTGTGGGGAGTCTCATGTATGCAATGGTGTGTACAAGGCCGGATATTGCTCATGCGGTGGGAGTAGTCAGCCGGTTCATGGGCAACCCAGGAAAGCAACATTGGGAAGCGGTTAAGTGGATCCTACGTTACTTGAAGGGTACTGCTGGTAAGGCTCTATGTTTTTCAAGCAAGGAAGTGGTGTTAGCGGGTTATGTTGATGCGAACTTGGCATCAAGTGATCTTGATAAGAGGAGAAGTACTACGGGTTATGTGTTTACATTGGGTGGTACAGCAATCTCAGGGCTTCTAAGTTGCAAAAGATCGTGGCTCGCCTACCGTGCGTAATATGTGGCGATGAAGCAAGTAAAGAGATGGTTTGGCTGCAGAACTTCTTGGGTGAACTTGGGAAGACGCGAAGTGGTAATATTCTCTACAGTGACAGTCAGAGTGCAATTCACTTGGCAAAGAATCCGGCGTTTCATTCGAGGACAAAGCACATTGAACTGAGGTTTCACTACATCAGACATCTCTTGGAGGAGAAGACTTTGTGGCTTGAGAAGATATTGGGATCGGAGAATCCAGCTGACATGTTGACAAAGGTTGTGAACCTTGAGAAATTGAAGCTGTGCAAAGCTTCAATTGGGCTTGAAGAGTGAGAGAGGAGGATGGCACTACCATGATCGAGGTGAGCACTAGGAGGACACCAAGGGTGAGTTGAAGACGGATACGGGGCTTATATGTGTGGTTGATCTCTAGGTGGGAGATTGTTGGGATAGAGGACCAACCGGGCTAGACATCGAAGCAAGGGGGAAAACTCGTCGGGGTTCTTTGGGAACAAGAGCGGCCGCGCAGGTGGTGTGCGCGACCGCGCTCTTGGACAGAGACTAATGCTCGGGTGGAATTCTTCGAGGGCGACCGCGCTGGATAGTGAGGGCGACCGCGCTGGGGGATTTTACAAAAGCGTTGGAGTTTCTGGAGGGTTGCGCGACCGCGCTCGGGGTGAGGGCGGCCGCGCTCGGCCCGTTTTTCAGCAGTCATAGTTTCCTTGTTTGATTAGGTTTTGGTTTAATCCCTAGGTCATATATAATCAATGTTCCGCCTCCAATTCAGTTGTAACACAAATTCTACATACATAGTGCAAGATCCTGGCTTGGTAGTGCCCCCAGACGTAGCCAATCAAATTGGTGAACTGGGTTAACAATTTCTTGTGTTCTTTTCTGTTTTCTTTGATTTCTTGTGCTTGGTTTGTGTGCGATTATTATTCTTGTAGGTTTGCTTGGGTGTGGAGGGCAATATTCACAACACCTCCACCGTCATCACCATTCAAGATCACATACACCAACATACAGAACACGACCAATTTGACAAATTCATCACCAATAAGAAAGATAATAACAGATGTTACCTTAATTACATAAACAGACACACACAAATGAATCAACAAATTGAATTAAAAGCAGGAAGCGGCGAAATTAAGAGGGAAGAGAAAATCAGACACACACCAGACTATGCCGTCAAACGCCATTACCGAAGGGAATTTTGGCGGGAGATTATACTTGTCGGCGGGTATGCCATCTACTACATTAGACTGGATGAATCTACCGTCGGGGCATAAAGTCGCCGGGATGTTCCCGATTTCGACTGCCAACTGGTGCGGCTGTGGTGGCAGGTCGGAGGATTGAGATGATGCATCCATTGAGCAAACAGGGGGCGATTGGTTCGCGATAATTGACCATTCCGGGCGGAATGGAATGGTCAATTCTGTTGATTTCGTCAATTCCGTTGACTTCATTCCTTAGCCTAGTTTGATTTGTTGAAATGAAAAAATAAATTCTACGGAATGAAATTACATTTCTTGAAATGGATTTTCATTCCTTCCAATTTTTAAAGGAATGATGAATTCATTTGACAATGAAAAAAAAAATTTTTTTGATCAAAATACCCCAAACCCAAACCACCCCTACCCATACCCATGCCCACCCAGCCCCTACCCTATCCTCCCACCCCCATTCCCACAAATTTTTTTTCTCTGCCTACCCCCCCCATTTAGCCCCCGCCCTACCTCCCAACCCCACGAAAAAAAAAAAAAAAAATTCCCTACCTACCCCCTCCTCCCATCCCTACCCTACCCTCCACCCCCACCCCCCACCCCACCCCACCCCCACAAAAAAAATATTTTTCCCCTACCTACCCCCTCCCCCATCCAGCCCCGCCTAAACACCCCCCATTCAGCCCTGTCCTACCCTCCCCCTCACCCCCACGAAAAAAAAAAAAAATCCCCTACCTATCCCCTCCCCCCCATCCAGCCCTGTCCTACCTCCCACCCCCCATCCCCACGAAATTTTTTTTTCCCCGCTTAACCCCGCCCCCCATCCAGCCTGCCCTACCCCCACCCCCCCATGAAAAAAAAAAAATATTTTTACTCATTTTGCATACCCCTACTTACCCCCATCCCTCACCCCAAAAAAAAAAAAAAAAAATTTAAAAAAGGGTAAATTGGACATTTTATATGCTTTCATTCCATTTCTATAATTTGTATTTTCAAACCAAACATGATTTGTCATGGAATTGAATGACAATTTCATTCCATTCCATACCAACCAAATGGAGGGGTTTGACCAGTTTTTTTCCATTCCAATTTCTTAAGGAATTCAATTCCATTGACCATTCCAATCCTTCACTTTTTTTTCACCGAATCAAACGACCCTAAAAAATGGAATCCTTCGTTTCTTTCTCCGGTGTTGAAATTTTTGAGCAGGTGTTCGTGTGACAGATCGTGGTTGATTTGGAAGGAAATTTAATATTTTGCCTTTTTATTTCATGAGGTGGACTCCCATGAGAACAAGGGGATCCGTCTCATGCATGAGACGGATCGACCCATGACCCATGGGGCATGACCCGCATAATGACTCGTCGGTTAGGGCCAATTCCACCTCAAGATTTATCTTGGGCGCGGCAAACCTGAAGCCCGTGAAGTATGTCTCAAACAGGCCGGGCCATTGGACAGTACCAGTATTAGGAACGTGGGCATGAGCCCGAACAATTTTTGGGGGGATTTCAAGATTCAGGCATGAAAGCCCAAAGTATTATGGAACTAACAAGCTCCTGTTGATTTGATTGTTCTACACAATAGTATCTTTTATCTTGGCTAATATTAATTTGTTTTTTTTTGTTTTTTTGCTTTTTGCTTTTTTTTTTTTTAGTTTTTATATTATTTTTTCGGCTTTTCAGTGGTTTAGAAAAAGTAATAGTTACCATCTCTTAATGTAATGAATGTATACATATAAAGTAACATTGTTCATAAGTAAACGTAATACCTGTTTTAAAAAAACAAAAGCTCGTTTTCACCCATTTTTTCAAATGTAATACAAACTATATGTATTACATTTGAAATGTAATAACTTATGTATATGAATGTAATAGTTTATACAAGTAAATGTAACACTTTGATAGATGAAATTGTAACATATTTCTATAGATAATGTAATACTTTTACATGTATCATGTTAAATTTGAACTCATTGTAACTTATTGTTTGAAAACATATAGATATCTATACATACGTGTTACAACTATGTACAAATACTATTACATATAAATAACACGTTTGTTACATTTTAGTTATAATAAGTATTACTTTTATCAAACGAAGAAAACATAGGGAAAAACACTATTACTTTTCTGTATATATGTATTACTTTAATGTATACAAACTATTACTTTATATGCATACAATTATTACATTATGTTATAGTAACTATTACTTTTCACAAATCGAAAAAAAACAAAATTTTAAAATAGACCAATGGAGTGCTAACACTATGATAAGTACAGTAGGCCGCCACACAGTTTACCTTTCCTTTTCCATCGCCTTCCTTTCGCCAGAATAATGTGACTAACCACTAAAAGTGGAATAACCAACTTCTAAATTAGACAAACTAATCCATCCACTCACTCCAACTTCTAAATCTATTTCTCTCAAATCCAAAACCTAATTGTTTCCATCAATCAAAGAGATGAATCACTTGCTCGCGAGGTCTGCACTGAGATGTCTCATCACCGGCCGGGCATCCGGCAGGCACTTGTCATCGTCTCCGACAGCAGCGGCGGCGTCGTCCATGGCTGTTATTAGACCCTTTAATGAAACTCCGGTGGTCAGTGGACAGGATTATGGATTTTTCATTGGCGGAGCGCAGTGGCGGAGGATGATGAGCAGTGGTCCTGAGAACAAGGCTAAGTCGAGCGATAAAGGTGATCGTAAGGATGGTGCTGCTGCTGCAGTAATCGCCGATGAGAAGGAACGCGCTGGCGACGGTATTGGTTCAATGGGCTGGGTCATGGGTCAAAAATGACCCGTCTCATCCATGAGACGGGTCATAGTGTTCTCACATAAGTTTTTGTCTTATTTCATAGTATTGCGTTTTGGAGTATGGTTTGTTGCCCATGACCCATTATTATTGTACGGGCGTTGTAATGTTCGAATGGGTCAGATTACAAAAGAAATTTACAGGAAAAATTAATTCAAAATGAGGTGACGGTATTGAAATCAAACACTTTGAGTTTAGGCTCCGTTTGTTTCGACGTAAAACATTTTTCGGAAAACATTTTTCGGAAAATGTTTTCCTGTAAAATGTTTTCCTGTAAAATGTTTTACGGAGGTATGGCGTAAAATATTTTACGGAGGAAGGGTATAAAATGTGTTCAGCTGTTTGGTAAGGAAAATGTTTTCCGGAAGGGCGTAAAATGTTTTATTTATTTATTTTATTATTATTATTATTATTATTATTATTATTATTATTATTATTATTATTATTATTATTATTATTATTATTATTTATTATTATTATTATTATTATTATTCTTATTATTTTATTATTTTTTTATTATTAATATTTTTTATTATTATTTATTATTATTATTATTATTATTATTATTATTATTTATTTTTATTTTTTATTTTTTATCTTTATTATATTTTTTATTTTTTTAATTTTAATTTTTTATCATTATTATTTTTTTATTATTATTATTAGTGTATTTTTTTTATTTTTTTTATTATTATTATTATTTTATTATTAATATTTTATTTTTTATTTTTTGTTATTATCATTATTATTTATTTTTAATTATTATTATATTATTTATTACTATTATTATTATTATTATTTTATTTTTTAATATTTTTATTTCATTTATTATTATTATTATTAATTTTTTATTATTATTAATTTTATTATTATTATTATTATTATTATTATTATTATTTATTATTATTATATTATTTTTTTATTTATTTTTTTTTCTATTATTATTATCATATTATTATTATTATTATTATTAATATTATTTTATTATTATTTTTATTATTATTATTATTATTATTATTATTATTATTATTATTATTTATTATTATTATTAGAATAAGGAAGTAGAATGTTGTACCTTGTGAAATATGAGTTGTATATGAAGGGCACCATTTTTCGGAAATTTTTTTTACTTAGGACAAGGTCAGTAAATCATTTTACTTGGGAAGGGCGTAAAATGTTTTCCAGAAAACGTTTTCTCCATTTTTCGGAAAACACAACCAAACAGCGAAAAACGAGTTATTTTACTAAAACGAGTTATTTTACGGTAAAACAAACGGGGCCTTATAGATGGATAAGTTTTACGCAACTTCTTTCGTATCTTATAACCAACTTCTTATGAATCTTATAGCTGGATAAAATATTTATGTGTCATTAAATAAAAAATTAGTAAGATGATTGTGCTCAAAGTTGTATTGTCTTAACTTAACTTCTTGATTTCGCTAGCTAGCACATTGCTTTCCCGTGGAGTAGCACTCGATTCTTCAAGCTTCGCAACTTAAGTGTCTCTTAAATGGGGTTCCGGGAACGAGGGAGTTACATTCCACTCAAATGAGAAAAAACATATTCCTGAAGTCGAAATGTTGTAACTTCAGTATTTGCTTAAGAAATTCATTTTCGGTTGTTCAGCATTTCGACTTCAGGAATATATTTTTTCTTAAGCATATACATCGTTCAAAAGCAAGGCACAGTCTGTTGGAATATTTGATACACGTGGTATGGAAGTCCATAGCTCTATGACTTTGTTGTGTTATGGGTGTGGACTGAATTCGGCCAAAGGAAAAAACACGTCGAAGTCTCTGCCAAGGAGGGCGGCCGCGCTAAGGCCAAGGGCGGCCGCGCTTGAAGGCCGAGATCTCTCCAATTGTTGCTGGATGTTAGCGCGGTCGCGCAAGTCACAAGAGCGGCCGCGCTGACGTCGATTCTGGTGTTTTTCCTGGGCCGAATTGGATCAGTTTTTAGGTCTTTTTAAACCCTAAAACCCTAGTTTACCATATGTATATATACTCTTATTCCTCCAGCCGAGTTTGATATGATTTTAACAAGAGAAAACTCAATTCTCTAGTTTCTTTCATTGTTCAATTACTTCGGGTTCATTAGAGATTCGTTCGTGAGATTCAAGGCGACTGAGATAGGACCGCCGGTGATTACCTACCTGTGTGCTGATTTGTGGTACGTAATCCGTGATCGTTTTATCCTCGGAGAAATTTGCCTGTACCTGAGTTGCACCAATTGGGGGCAATATTTTCTCTTAGGACAGTCTTCCTAAGGCGACTCGACCAAATCACGATAAGTTTTTCTAATCGTTTGTTTTATTGTTTCTGTTTGTTTTCCTGATCATGTTCCTTGCTTTCGGTTTTTGCTATTGGCTTATTGGTACGCTCTTGACTTGATCAATAAATCCCCTACTGTTGATTAAATTGTTTGTTTAATCTGTGGTGCTATTAAATTAATTTCCAACAGTCTAAGAGAAAATAGTTTTATTGAATCATGTCTGGTAGTACCTCTAGTTCTCCCTTTAAGTCCCTAGTTGACACCTCAGATCTTCCGAAAAAGTTTGGTGGCAAGAACTTTAAGCGTTGGTCTGAATGCATGAAGATCTGGCTGTCAATTAAGGGTATGTCTGGTATGCTGACATCTCAATGTCCCGCTCTGAAAGCCGATGATGTCGCTAGTGTGGCTGCTGTTAAACTGTGGAAGGAGCAGGACGATGTTGTTCGAGGATGCATTACAGCCGCCTTTGTCGAAGGCACTCTTTGATGTCTATTGCTCTGCTCCTCTCACTGCTGCGTCACTGTGGGAATCGCTTTCCACGAAGTACAGCACCGATGACTCCGGTGTGGAAAAGTACTAAGTGGGTAAGTTCCTGAATTATCGCATGAGTGAGGGAAAGTCGGTTACCGACCAAGTGCACGAACTCCAAATCATTTTGCAATCGCTCAAGGATGCTGACATGGGACTTCCTGACAAGTTCGCTGTCATGGCTATTATTGAGAAGTTTCCTCGATCTTGGGGGGAATTCGGTATGACCCTCAAGCATCGTACCGGAAGCTTGACACTCAATGAGCTGATGAATGCAATTGCGATTCAGGAGGTGCATAATGATAACCAACCGAGCGTACCTGTGGAGGCTGCTGCTAATATGGTGACTGGTAAAAGCAAGTTTAAAGGAAAAGGTGTGAAATTTCACTCTAAGGATAAAGAAAACCATGATAAGATCAAAGTTAAGAAAAATAACTTTAAGAAGCCAAAAGCAAAACTGAACTGCTGGAATTGTGGAGAAGGTGAACACTTTTCTAGGGACTGCCCGTCCAAGAAAGGAAAAGGACCACAAGGCTTTGCTGATGACCATCCTGCTGTCAACATGGTGTTGGGTCCGAAGGATTATGATGATCCTGACTCTGACGCACCTGGAGTTTACGCTCTGACCTGCAATGTTACAAAGTATGTAACCTCTTATCCTGAAATCTTTACTGTCTATGAACCCAACGAGTGGCTAGTTGACACTGGGGCAAATGTGCACGTTTGTGCTGATACAAAGAAGAAGAGTGACTTGATTTGCTACAACTGTAGAAAACCTGGCCACTTTGCATCTGAGTGTCCACAGCCTAAATATGAATACATGAAAAAGAAAACTTTTCCTTCGAAATTTTCTCATCGTAAGGGAATGGTTGCTGAGGAGGAAGAGAATTCCAAGGAATTAGCAACTTGGATTGAAACAGATTCTGAGAATGGAAGTGACGGTGAAACCGAAGAGGTTAACCTCTGCTTAGTTGCAGACGCTTCTGATGACTCAGATTCTGAATCATTTGAGTTGTATGATATGGAGGAAAAGGAGGTTTTTGCAAAACTTCCAAATTATAAATTGGATGATGATATTAAACTTACTCCTAGCGTTAAGATAGGAAATTGTTCGTATTCACGTCCCATTTTCTCATCTAAAACTGCTCCACCTTCAAAAGCTATTCCAAAGAAAATTTTGAAAAAGGTGGTGGAAGAGGTTTCTCCCATGGAACATGAAAAGATGTTCAAGGAAGCTGAAATGGTGATCCATCAATTCTCAAATCTTAAGAAAGCCTTAAGCTTAGCTCATGATGAACTTAACTCGTACAAGACGGAGAAAACTGTGATGAGGTCTGAAATTTCTAATCTTAAGGACCAAATCAAACAGATGACTCCTCTTGCTGATCAAAACCGCATCCTTGAAACTAAGGTTGCTGCACTTCAACTCAGGAATGATGACTTGATAACCCAAATCGACGATCGCCAAAAGATTATTGATTCGTGGCTCAAGTCTCAATCCACCAAGGATAAAATCTTGGACTTCCAAGTTCCTCCTGGAACTAAGGATGGTCTAGGGTTTGGATCTGAGGAAGAGGAGAAGTGTGCATCCTCTAGTGAAAAGGATGAGGAATTTCCAGAACTAACTAAAGAAATTTCCAAGGAGAAGCATGCTAAGGGAAAGGGTAAAGCTAGACAAGTAAATTATGTCTACCCTAAAGGAAAGCAATATGGGAAGAATTACGTGTTAAAACCTAAGAATTCCGTGGAAGCACCCGAAGAGGAAATGGCTTATGGAATTGGTAGAATTCTGCTCCAACCATTTACGGTGGAAAAGGCGGTTCGCTAACTCTGTGTCTCGACCGCGTTTCTTCTTCGACCGCTCCTCCCGCCTTCAAAAGCAAGAATAGTGTTCCCGGGAAATACGTGGTCAAACCAAAGCCTCGTTCCCTTTGTATCACTGGAATGTTAGCCGGAACCGCACCTCCCAAACCGCTTCCTTGTCCCAAACCGCATGGAACTCCTAAGAAGAGTAAGGAGTTAGTAAAACCTCATGATGCTTGTAGCTTTTATAAATGTTACGTGTGTGATGGTTTAGGTCACAAGGGTGCGAGAATGCCTTTGCGGTTCACATCCAATGCCAGGAAGAGTAAACCTCCTTACGTCCAAGCGAGGTGTGGGTCGTAAAGGGTTGCTAACTTCAGGGACCCAAGAAATAAAGGGGGACCTCGTTCTTAATGTTTACATTTCAGGTCCTCTCGCTTCATGGCCGGTCACTCCAAGGATAATGAATGGTATCTTGATAGTGGCCGCTCAAGACATATATTTGGAGATAGATCATTACTTGAAGATGTCGTTGAAGCAAGTGGTCCATCCGTAACCTTTGGTGACAACAACAAAGGAAAGACCATAGGATATGGTGTTATAAGGAGAGGAAACCTAACTATTGAGAAGGTTTCTCTTGTCGATGGACTCAAACACAACCTCCTTTCAATTTCTCAATTTTACGACAAAGGAATGCTTTGCAACTTCACGTCATCAAATTGCTTTATCAAAGATAGCATTTCCGCGTCACCCTACTCACGGGGATTCGTAAGAGTAATATTTACATTATTGATCTAAATTCGCATGTAGTATTACTAATCTGTTTTGTAGCTAAGAATGTGAGCGAAAATAGTTGGCTATGGCACAAGAGGTTGAGCCACTTGAACTTCAAGTATCTTGCAAAGATTGGTAGGGAAAACCTCGTTCGTGGTTTACCCAAAGTGGCCGACCACCATCCAGAGAAATGCGTGCATGCCGGCTTAGTAAGCGATCCGCGTCGTCTTTCACCAAAGAAGACCGCTCCATCAACTTCAAGATGCTTACAACCGCTTCACATAGATTTGTTTGGACCCGTAACCACCGCGCATTGGATGAAATAGATATACTTTAGTGGTGGTGGATGATTACTCAAGATATACGTGGGTTGAGATGATGATTTCCAAAGATGATCGCTATGAGATTCTCACCGCACTTTTTAGACGGCTCCAAACTCAAAAAGAAGACGACATCGTTAGTGTTCGATCGTATAATGGAACAGAATTCAAAAACAATCGGTGTTGCTCAAGATTGTGATGACCACGGGATTGATCACAATTTTTCCAACTGGCCGGTGTTCCACAATAAAATGGGGTTGTGGAAAGGAAGAATAGGACGTTGATTGAGGCCGGAAAGACTATGATATCCGAAGCAAAGCCGCCTCGCATTTTTGGGCCGAAGCAATCAATACCGCATGCTTCACTCAACCGCTCCCTCATCAACAAAACCTATAACAAGACTCCCTATGAGCTTTGGCGAGGAAGAACCCCCAACATTGCATTCTTCAAGATCTTTGCCGCAAATGCTTTGTCCTCTACAACGGAAGAGAAAATAGAGGTAAATTCGGAGCCAAGGCCGACGAAGGTATTTTTGTTGGGTATGCTAAACATTCTAAAGCTTTTCGTATTTTCAATAAAACTAGTTTAAAAATAGTAGAGTCTGTCCATGTTACTTTTGATGAGCATTCTCTCCTTGAGCCACATTTGGCTCCAAATGTTGCTGATGATTTTGTTGAGCATAATGAACCAGGTGAACCTCAAACCGCACCCGAACCTCAACCGCAAAATCCAAAGCACCCTCAACCGAAATTCCCTCAAACCGCACTTTTGAAACCGCACCCGAAGTTCCTACTCCTGATGCAACCGCAAGGGAAGAAGAAGTTGAAAATTCCCTATCCAGCTTATAGAACCTCTTCGTCAACTTACCTTCCATGACTTCGCCGAAGGATCTAACGATGTTCCAATTAAAGATCTTCAAAGAAACCTCGCCCAACCAGACTTACCCCCGGAGGTTCGTGAAGTCAGCAGTCACCCCCTCACAAATGTGATTGGTGATCTGTTTTCCGGTGTTCAAACAAGGAGATCAAACTATGACGAGCATACTTCACTTTTGTCTCAAGTTGAACCCAAGAAGATTGATGAAGCACTCCAAGATTCCAAATTGGGTCGTTGCTATGCAAGAAGAACTCAACCAGCTTTGAAAGATGCAAGGTCTGGACTTTGGTGCCTAGACCTCAGGATCAAGGAGTGATAGGAACTAAGTGGGTATTTAGGAATAAGATGGATGAGAATGGAAGCATCACTGGGAATAAAGCAAGGTTGGTCGCACAAGGATATAGGCAAGAAGAAGGAATTGATTATGATGAAACCTTTGCTCCAGCTTGCAAGATTGGAAGCTATCAGAATTTTCTTAGCCTACGCCTCTTTCAAGCATTTCAAGTTATATCAAATGGATGTTAAGAGTGCATTCCTCAACGGCGAACTGCAAGAGACCGTGTATGTTGCCCAACCACCTGGATTTGAAGACTCCAAATTTCCCAATCATGTCTACAAACTCCAAAAAGCTTTGTATGGACTTAAGCAAGCTCCAAGGGCATGGTATGAGACTCTTTCTAAATTTTTACTAGAAAAAGGATTTAAACGCGGTAAAATTGATACAACTCTTTTTATTGCCAAATATACTGAGCATACTTTACTTGTTCAAATTTATGTTGATGATATTATTTTTGGTTCTACTAATGAGTTGCTTTGTAAGCGTTTCGAGAAGCTAATGAAAAGCAAGTTTGAGATGAGCATGATGGGAGAATTAACATTCTTCCTCGGGCTTCAAATCAAGCAATGCGAAGAAGGTATTTTTCTCAGCCAAGCCAAATACACCAAGAAGTTGATAAAGAAGTTTGGATTAGAAAATGCTAAAGCATATGATACTCCTATGGCCACCGGAAATAAGCTAGATAAGGATCTCAAAGGTAAGAAAGTTGATCAGACTTTATATCGAGGTATGATCGGCTCATTACTTTACTTAATCGCTAGTAGGCCCGATATCATGTTTAGTGTCTCGTGTATGTGCTCGCTACCAAGCGTATCCTAGAGAAGCACATCTTATTGCAGCTCAAGCGTATAATCCGCTATTTATCTCGGAACCACTAACCTTGGACTTTGGTATTCCAAAGATTCGAACTTCGATCTTGTAGGTTATTCGGATGCAGATTATGCAGCTTGTACTATTGACAGAAAAGCACTAGTGGTACTTGTCATTTCCTTGGAAATAGACTAGTTGCTTGGGCGCAAGAAGCAAGCTTCGGTTTCAGTTTCTACCACGTAGGCCGAGTATATTGTGCTGGGTAGTTGTTCTTTGTCCAAATCCTTTGGATGAAGCAAATAGCTTGGTGGACTATGGAATCCATGAAGGGAATTGCCCCATCATGTGTGACAACACTTCAACAATTTCGCCTCCAACAACCCCCGTCATGCATTCCAAGACCAAGCATATTGATATCAAGTATCATTTCCTCAAAGACCATGTGGAGAAGAGGAATATCCATTTAGAGTATGTGGGGACAGATAATCAGATTGCTGACATCCTCACCAAGGCTCTTGACTCCAAGAGGTTTTCCTTCCTCAGAGGAGAAATGGGTATGCTTGAACTTAAATGATTCCATACTTTTTATTGACTAACTTGTGTGTTGAGTTTAGGTTGTATGTCTTATTGAAAATTTTCAACCGCACCATTGTTGAACCGCGTTCATTAAAACCGCATGAGTGATCAACCGCCTCTGCAGCCAACCGCGTATTCCCAACCGCATGCTGCTTATGACCGCTCCATCTTCAACCGCCTTCAACATGGTATTTTCAAAATCAAGTTTTAAATTTTTTTAAGCTATGCGGTTTAAAACTCTTTTCAACCGCACTGCCACGTGGACCCAAGGTAAGTTCTTTTATTTTTTATTTTAGTCCACATTTTGACATAAGGGCATTTTTGCAAATGTTTTCCCACGCTATTTCAAAATTTAAATGCATTTAATGCAAAGGAAACATTAGCATTTAAAGCTCTCTTGTCAGCCGTCATTGGTTAAAGAATAGGAGATGAAAGGGTGCAACAGAGGTAATGATTCAGCTTATGGGAAAATCAAACCGTCCCTTTCAACCGCCCTAAACCCGAATTTTACCTATAAATAAAGTGCATAAGACAACAATTTCAACTCTTCCTACTCTGTCTTCTCGCAAAAGTACTTTCTACCAACTCACTCTCTCTCTCCTCCATAAGCTTCATAATTTTTTACTTTCTTCAATGGCTCCCAAGGCTCCCTTCTCTCGATATGGTATGTTTCCTAAACTTCATCCTTCTTCATATCTCGCAAAATTACTCATAAATCCGCCATTGATGAACCTTGAAGCCTCGAAAACCCTTAAATGCATTTTTGTTCATATCTACCTTGATTGTTCATCATTTTGCATAAATTCAGCTTGGGTTTTGCTCGGATTTGTTGTTAGATTCTTTATATGTAATTTATTTTACGATCAACCAATGATTTGAACACCGATTTTGGACTTTAAACTTTTCTCATTCGAAAACCCATTTGAGTGTTCTTGCTTTTTGGTGTTGATTCTCGAGCAAAGTATGAATTTTTAATGTTATATTGTTAATCTACCGCTTCAATGTGATCATTTTGACATATTATTTGTTGATTTTGGTGAACATTTGTTGAAACTCTGTTCTTAGTGTTCTAAGTGCTCTTCGTGTTCATCATGCCTTCAACTTGACTGTTCATATGCCATGTTAAAATTATCACATGTTTTGGTTCATTTGATTTTCACACATGTTTTTGTACTTAGAAAATTTTCAATAAATTTTTATACACTATTTGTAAACATCAACCGCATGCCTTGATTGTTTGGAATTGCATTCATGAATACTTCTTGATTCCAACCGCATGTCCTCTTGAACCGCGTTCACATTAGAACCGCATGCTATATATCAACTGCATTCACTTTTGAACCGTATGCAAACTATGAACCGCCTGTTATTTTGAAACCGCATGCTAAGTTTGTTTGAGATATTACTTAGTATATAGGCTGGACACCATAACCTTCCTCTCCAAGCACCGCTTGCAGTGTGGGATAAACTTGAATTACAATGCCACGTACTAGTATAATCTCTTACATATTTTCTAAGTGTTTTAATTATATTCACAATTTACTTGAGGTTTGGAGTTCTCAATATTTTCAACCGCATCAATTGCCAACCGCATGGATGCCCAAACCGCTTGTGCATTGTGAATCACTTTTTGGATCTAAACCCTTTGTCTAATTTTGTAGGATCCTAAATTCTTTATTCCAGGCTTTGAGATCAATGAGCCTGAGCTCCAAGGAGATGCTCTTGGTAGAGAGTTGATCAGAAGACTCACTTCCTCTGGAATCCTCCCTCTCTTCAACAAAGGCCAATCCTATATCATTCCTTCCTTTGTGGATCAGTTCTACTCCTCTGCTGTTCTAGGAGACAGAGAATTATCAGATGGCACCAAGATCAAATGCCTGATTGGCAGTGTTGAAGGCTTCGATATATCCATTGATCATCTCGGATATTAGAAGTACTTTTGGATTTCATGTTTCGGATGCCCCATGGAGGTTGATCGTGAAGTGTTGGATGCAACCGCTCTATCAATCGTCAATCTCGACCTCTCTCTCTCTCGGTTATTACAAGAAGAAGGCAAGGAGGGAATTTGGTGAACTTATGAGCCACTTGGGCTATTTAGTAGGAATGTCTCGTGTGTGGTAAGACCGGCAACCACAACAACTTCACTACTCAAAGAATGGATTTACCGCTGTGCCATTTATAATGGAATTAAGCCGAATTGGCCCAAGATTCTCGATGAAGGAAATGGCTAGTTCCATTGATGCTTATCAATCCAAAATCAAAAATGAACACCAGAGACGGAGACCATTCTCGTGCTCCTAACCGCGTTGTTCACTAGCTATCAACACTTGGAGGATCTCGTACTCTCAACTCCCGAGTTATCGCATCAATGGGTGAAGGTGACTCCCTTGGAACCGTGGTTTGTCACAACTTCGTATACTCATTTGGGAGATACCCAAGTACAAATTTCTATATGATGCCGATACTCTCAACCCCAAGGAGTTCTATGTTGAAATGAATCCAAAGAACCGCATGTTATCGCTTTCTAGGAAAGGCAATCAAGAAGGCCTCTAGAAAGAAAAACATTGTCCTAGAACCGCAGGCCAAGAAGCCAAGGACCGCACTACCTCAACCGCGTGTTCAAACCGCAGGTGCTAGTCAAAGTGCTAAGCCTCAGGAGAAATTTGGTTTGAGAGATGAGCCTACTGATGAGGAAGAAGAAGAGGATGCTGGAATTGCCCCTCTTATCAAGAAGGCAAAATCTGTGAAGATCAAGCACGCTAATCTCACAGAGGAAGATAAGGTTGCTTTTTATAAAGCAAAAATTGACAAGTTGGAAAGAAGGGCAGATTTGAGGAAGGCTGCCAAAGGAAAGAAACCATCTTCTGAACCGCTTGCTACTTCTCAACCGCAAGCTCAAGTTCAACCTCCTGTTCCTCATCAATCCCAACCGCTTCAAACTCCTCCAACCTCACCTATTCAAACTTCTTCCCCAATTCCTACCCAACACCTTTCTCCTTCCAAATCTCTTTCCCCCAAACCGCTCTCTCCCTCTCCACCTCCTAAAACTGCAACCGCTCAGGGGGAGAATCCCAAGAAGAGGAGGTTCAAGCAAATGGCCAAGAAAGTAACTCCTCCAAAGAAACACTACCTTCATACTGTTGCCAAATCCAATATCAAAATTCCTGGTGAAACCTCCTCCTACTTTGATAAATCCTCCTCCAAATCCAATTCAACCTCATCATCCCCTTCTGAATTTCAAACCCCTCAAAATCAAGCCACCTCAAATCCCAAAGCCTTCACTGAATGGACATCCAAGCCATCAGCAGGCCCAGCCCATTCAACCTCTAGACTTAGAACTCCAACTCCTTCACCACAAAATTCACCCTCACACCATTCATCCCCTCATATATCAAACCGCACCCATAAATCCCCTTCCAAATCACCTATCTCTTCCCCACAAAAATCTCATTCAACTCATTCCAACCCAATCACTTCAAATCCTCCTACCACTTCTATACCCATACCAACCGCCCCCATACCAACCGCCCCCATACCAACCGCCCCCATTCCAACCGCCCCCATACCAACCGCCCCCATACCAACTGCCCCATCCCAACCGCCCCATACCAACCGCCCTATCCCAACCGCCCCCATTCCAACCGCCCCATACCAACCGCCCCCCATCCCAACCGCCCCATACCAACCGCCCCCATACCAACCGCCCCCATCCCAACCGCCCATCTCAACTCAAACCTCATCCCCTTACGCTTCCTCGCCTCACGCATTTTCCAAACCCTATTATCTCAAATGCCTCGCACCGCTCCTCCTACTTATTCTCGAATCGCCTCCTTCCTTCACCTTTATTCCTTCATCTTCAACCGCTCCTCCACCCTCCGACTACTCCCAAATCCTTTCCACCCTTAATCTTATCCAGCCCCAACTCCTCATAAACCAAGGCCACATTATCAAGCCGACCGCTTCTAATGCCTCCTCAAGCTTCAAACCGCTCTCTTCGAAGCTTGCCGAATCTCAATCCCATCTCGATTGCCTCTCAAACTCCTTCAAATGGCTGATCATAAGAACTCCCTAAAGAGTTTTGCTCGTAGACTTGATGCCATTAAGGGGGAGAAGGATCTAGCAAACATTGTCAAATCCTCACTCGATTCTTGCTTTGAAGGATTCAAGAAAGAGTTATCTCAAGGTGTCATTCAAATTCAATCATTTGGAGATTCTCGATCTCAAGGAAATGATTTCTCGCCTTGCAACCTCCTCCAAAACCGCCTTTGATTCCTCCAAGCCGAATTCCTTAAATCTGCCAATTCCCAACCGCCTTCTACTCAAGACTTTCAAACCGCCTTGAATGCGGTTGAAGCAAATATCCTTCTCGGGAAATTGATGATGTCAAAGAGAAGCCGGAAATCAAGACAAACTCCCTCGATGATGCTTTGATGGCCAAGTTGAATGAAGTCAAGGATGAATTCAATGACCGCTTGAAAATATCAAGTTAGGATTCACCACTAAACTTGAAACCACAAACCAACGAGCCGAAATCCTCCATCCAAGTGATCGTGAATCTTGATGAAATGATCGAAGCTCTCTTCTCGGTATCGCAGCTAGCCAGGGGGAGGTTCAAACTTTGTACAATTCATTGAACTCCTCCTTTCACACCTTGATTGATGAGCTAATCCGATCAAGTGTCTCGATAACTCCAAGGCAGTCTCGATGCCAATCTCAAGATTGATTCTCAAGCAAATATCTTAGAGAGATTGGTGACCGCCAAGGAAGGACCGCAGAAGAGGTGAGAAAAATTAGAAAATCCCTGAAGTCCGAAACCTCGCATCAAATCTTGCCAGAACCCCGAAATCAACCAATCGCAGCAGCTGAAGCAGAAGGTCAAGAACCGCATCTACCTTAAACCGCTTTTGCTCGTATTTTTGGTAAACTCTTTTATTGTTGGACCGCACTCTCATTGTATTTCCTTTTGTCCAACTTACTCTTGTTTTTGTTTGTAACCCTCGTAATTTTCTTTTCATTCCCGTTTTGTAACCACTTGAGGAATTAATGGAAATTGCATCATGGTTCCAAAACCTTGTTCATATCAAACCGCTTGTTTGTAGAACAATGAAACCTCTTATGGTTTTAAACCTCATTCAAATATTTTTCAACTTAAAATCATATTTTTGAATTGAAGTTTAAACATTCAGTTTAAATCGCACTTTGAACTTAAACTCATATTTCTTAAGTGCACTGAATGCATTTCTCTACTTTCCATATTGTAAGTTTTTATCTCTTAGAAAGTATAGAAATCTATAGCTTAAGCTAAGTGTGTGCATTGACTTGGGACATGAATTACCATGTTAATTCTTATGGACATGTTCTTACCAAGTACAATGTTTGCTTTAGTTATAGTAGGTAATGGCATCAATCAAATAGGGGGAGATTGTTGGGTATGCATGTTTTAACCCTCCTATTTTGTATTAGATTTGATTGATACCATAACCTCCTGTCTATTTTAAGGACTTTAGGACCCTATGTAATGAAGCTTAGACTTCAATTTTTTTAGTTAAGTCCATTTTATAGATTAGGTTAAATTTAGGCTTGAAGACTGGCACAAGACTCATTGGAATTGAGAGTTGCAGCCGTAAGTTTCAAACCGCTTCTTTCAAACCGCCCTAGCAAAACCGCCCTTAGCATTTGCTTGGTGAAATCCTTTGTTTGAAACTACCCTTGAACTACTCCAGTGCAACCGCCCTTTGATGAACCGCACCTTGCAGCTCATTATCAACCGCACTTTGCAACCTCACTGGAGTTACCAACCGCTTCTATCAAACCGCCTACTCCAGAACCGCTCCAATGATTGAGACTTGAAGTGAACCACCTTTATAATCCACATCAGCAATACCAAATGTCAACCACCTTATCTTGTCACGTGATTCAAAGTCAGAGAAGATCTGCAAGGATCTTGAAAAGGTGACAGTGTCCAAACCTCATTGCTTGTAAATGGAGCATTATCGCCTTTATCTCGCAACTACTGTACCAAAGGACAAAAGTGGTTGCTGTGGACCAATAAGAAAGCATCAAGTACTATCCTTCAACAGCTGTGTCCAACGGCTACATTTTGGATGCTTGAGTATAAATACCCCTAATCTTCACCATTTGAAGATTGCTTGAAAATTAGAGAAATTGTTGTGTTCATGAGAAGTCAAGCTCGCCTTAAATTCTTAGTCCTTTGAATCTTCATCTTCATACTTCAAGAAATATTCCCAAATGTAAATCAAGCCTTAACACATTCAAGAATCATTGAGCTCTACATCTCACAGAATTAAAGAGCCTTGATCTTGTTCTCACACACACACCTCATTTGTTCTAATCACATAGATTAAACACTTGAGATACACTGGTTATAGTTTTGGATTTGTTCTTCATAGTAAAGATTTTATTGTACTTTGTAATCTCTCAAATACTTAATATAAAATCTCTCTTAGAAATCCAAGACTAACCATCTTGGTAGTGGACGTAGATCGTTTATCGATTGAACCACTCCAAATAGCGTGTTCTTACTTTCTGCAATTATATTTCTTGTGCTTACTAATTATTTATCTTTGTCTCTGTTTGATCTTTATTTAGATATCCATTATTGTGAAATAGTGTTTGGAGTTAACATTGTCAAAACCTCACTTGTTTGTAAACCGCACGCACCAACTACTTTATTAAAACCGCTTTACAAACTTCCTCTATCAAAACCACTTTGTAACTCTAAATATTCCGCTGTGCATTTTACACTATCACTTCAGTCTATTATCAACTGCAAGAGGATTTTGTAAGCAAGAGGTTTAGTTTTTAAAAGAGGGCAAAAAATTTTGAACAGCTATTCACCCCCCCCCTCTAGCTGTATTTTCACCCTTGTTGCCACCTTTGGGACCAACAGGAGATTCAATGTGGTAATAACAAGCTGTGGGGTGAGTCGGAGCACCTAATAATAGATTGACATGTTACATGTCTGAGTCTATCCCCTGAATAGCCTAGAGGTGCTCGTTGCTGCTAATAAAGTAAAAGTTTGGAACTTTGAATGGGATCAAGTCTTTTAGACAAGATGTTAGCAGTACATCTTCTGAGATGCCCAGCTAAGTGAGTGTTATTGTTGGCCGCAATTAGAGGAATTCGGGTTATTCCTTGAAAGCACTCATGATAGAGGATCGGGACATATGGCTTATAAGCGTCAAGTGTTCGATAGAGGGTCTATCATAGCTTTTGTCGTGTTTGTTACCAGCAAAGGTCTCTACATCCAAAGGCATCAGATTCAAGATTCAAGACACCCGTTCATCTGGTCCTGTGGAGGTTTGCGCTGGATAACATAGGTAGTGGTTCAAGCCGGAAGGTACCATTATTGAAAGCATGGCAATGGACAATCTGTACACGTCATATTTCTATGAACTTGTGGGGGATTGTTGGAATATTTGATACACGTGGTATGGAAGTCCATAGCTCTATGACTTTGTTGTGTTATGGGTGTGGACTGAATTCGGCCAAAGGAAAAACACGTCGAAGTCTCTGCCAAGGAGGGCGGCCGCGCTTGAAGGCCGAGATCTCTCCAATTGTTGCTGGATGTTAGCGCGGTCGCGCAAGTCACAAGAGCGGCCGCGCTGACGTCGATTCTGGTGTTTTTCCTGGGCCGAATTGGATCAGTTTTTAGGTCTTTTTAAGCCCTAAAACCCTAGTTTACCATATGTATATATACTCTTATTCCTCCAGCCGAGTTTGATATGATTTTAACAAGAGAAAACTCAATTCTCTAGTTTCTTTCATTGTTCAATTACTTCGGGTTCATTAGAGATTCGTACGTGAGATTCAAGGCGACTGAGATAGGACCGCCGGTGATTACCTACCTGTGTACTGATTTGTGGTACGTAATCCGTGATCGTTTTATCCTCGGAGAAATTTGCCTGTACCTGAGTTGCACCAATTGGGGGCAATATTTTCTCTTAGGACAGTCTTCCTAAGGCGACTCGATCAAATCACGATAAGTTTTTCTAATCGTTTGTTTTATTGTTTCTGTTTGTTTTCCTGATCCTGTTTCTTGCTTTCGGTTTTTGCTATTGGATTATTGGTACGCTCTTGACTTGATCAATAAATTCCCTACTGTTGATTAAATTGTTTGTTTAATCTGTGGTGCTATTAAATTAATTTCCAACACAATCTTGATAGTGACGTCAACAATCAATTATAGCATTATATCCTTTCGTGGCAAAGCTGCTATATATTAAGCCTTGTAACTAACTAACCGAATCAACAAAAGTTCAAAAACTTACAAGTTTTATTACATCAGTGGCACTGAAATGGGGTTCATGAAATGAAAGATCTATTGTAAATGTTGATACTGTCAAGACACGGCAAATATATGATCGAACAAATCATGCAACTGGCGTAAAAGACAGGACAAATACAAGATCAAGCAAATTGTCTGATACGGATTATATGACTGCTTAGGATACTTCAGATTGTTTTCAAAATGAAAGATAGATGAGCATGAAGATCAATGAAGAGACGTAAATGTTGATAACTTCAAAGTGGTAATTGCTGCCGGAACTCTTCCCATGTGATGTTTCTTCATCTCCTGTATCTTGTCATGGAAAATCCCAAGCAAAGTATATATTTGTATCAGTATAAAGAGGAGAAAATGCAATGACAGTTTAATAAGAAAACAGTAAAAACTAAATAATATATAAATATTTCCTTTTGGTCCAAGTTCTAGTAATTACTTATGTCCTCTCCCTTTCTCTAACAGAATTCTTACTCTCTCTTTATTTTTGTTGTTGGGAATTAAACAATAATTACTAGAATCCTAAAACTTTGGACATTCATTTTGGGACAGAGAGAGTAACACTTATTTTAAGACGGAAGACTAAATATTTTTTATTTATTTTTTGAGGGGGGGGGCTGAAAATATTTCTATCGCCTTGTCTTTGTTTACTTTACCCGAATGGGTTTATATACAATAAGTCTGGGAGACTTGAAAAGATATCCTATGGCTGCTACTGATACATTATCTCTACATATTCCTGGAAGATCCACTTTCTTAGATACAATGCGACTCTACTTCTACTTTCATGCATGCATATGAGACCAACAAGGGGAGACAGTTCTAGAGTATTCTAGAGAATTTCAACACTCCCCCTCAAGTTGGAGTGTGGAGTTCACGAACACCCAACTTGCCAAGTAGGAACTGCAAACGGTCCGTTCCTAGAGCTTTGGTGAATACATCTGCAACTTGATTTGCCAAAGAGATAAAATGTGGCTCAACATCCTTACGTTCTACCTTTTCTCTTACGAAATGGCAATCCATCTCGACATGTTTTGTGCGTTCATGAAAAACCGGATTGGTGGCAATATGTCTAGCAGCTTGATTGTCACAAAATAGTGGGGTCGGTCCAACTTGCTCAGCCTGAAAATCATGGAGCAGCCATCTTAACCACACAACCTCACACACCGTCGTGGCCATGGCCCTATATTCCGCTTCAGCAGACGATCGCGCTACAACGGATTGCTTCTTGGTGCGCCATGAAATTGGTGCTCCACCAAGAGAAATGTAATAGCTTGAACTAGAACGCCGTGTCGTGGCGCAACCACCCCAGTCCGCGTCACAGTAAGCTTCCATCTCTAGGTTTCCATTAGCTGGGAAAAAATGCCCCGTCTGTGCGATAACTTCAGTAACGTGTAACTCGATGTGCGCTGGCCCAAGTACGACTTTCGCGGTCTACTGAGAAACTGACTGAGCATATTAACAGAAAATGTGATGTCCGGCCTTGTTACGGTGAGATACAACAGTTTCCCAATTAGCCGGCGGTACAAACCTGCATCAATTTCTTCTGTATCATCATCACGCAATAATTTCACATTTTGCTCCATGGGAAATCGACTTGGTCTACTACCTTGCATCCCAGTTTCCTTCAAAATGTCAAGTGTGTATTTCTCTGACTTATCACAAGTCCTTCATTTAGTCGCGTGATCTCTATGCCCAAAAAGTACTTCAATGGCCCTAGGTCTTTGATACTAAACTTGCTGTCAAGATATCTTTGACTCCTTTAATCACTACTTCGTTATTTCCAGCAAGGATTACATCATCCACATATATGAGAGCCACAACATATGTATCTTTACTTGAATAGATGAATAATGAATGGTCTGCCTTGGATTGTCGAAATCCGTGTGCCAATAAAGCCTGAGTAAATTTCTTGTACCAGTTTCGAGAGGCCTGCCGTAGTCCATATAAGGATTTATGGAGCTTGCAAACCCTTGTCTCTCCTTGACGAGCAAACCCATGTGGTATCTTCATGTAAACATCTTCAGCAAGGTCGCCATGCTGGAAGGCGTTATTTACATCCAATTGGTGTAACGCCCAACCTTTCTTTGCTGCTACTGCTAGGAGTGTCCGGATTGTTACCAGCTTAGCCACGGGAGCAAACGTTTCATGGAAGTCAATACCTTCAACTTGTGTAAATCCCTTCGCCATAAGTCGCGCCTTATAACGCTCCACTTCACCATTTGGTTTGTATTTGATTTTATAGACCCATTTAGAGTCAATTGCTCGTTTGCCCGGCGGAAGTTGTTCCAATGTCCATGTCCCATTGGCCTCTAATGCTTTAATTTCCTTTTGCATAGCCTCGCACCACTCTTGATGTTTCACTGCCCGGTGAAAGTACTTCGGCTCATCATGTGATGCGATGGCCGCAAGGAAAGATTTATGAGCACAAGAAAATTTTTCATAAGACACAAAGTGAGATAAAGGGTGTACCGTTGAGGTTCCTGAGTCGGCCGTGGGTAGTGAGTGATCAATGGACTTTGGCAACTCGACTTCAAAATCTTTGAGGTGGCTCGGCTTGTAATGTTGCCTGGTGCTTTTCCTGGTTTCGACCTCAGCCCCTTCAGCTATTCCGAGCTCGGCAATGTTGTCCGCTGATCCATCTGCCATATTTCCATTCTGGTTCGGATCTACTTGTTCGCTTGAGTTGTTTTCAGTCCCCCTGAGCTGCTCTCTTGGCAAGTCTTCAACATGGTGTGACCCAGCATTGTTGTTGATTTCTTGTTGGTCCTCGACCCATTCTTGTTCTCTCCATGTTCGAGTTTCAAGCTGAGTTTTATTCAAGTTACTATTTTTGAATGGAAACTTCGTCTCGAAGAATTTTACGTCTCTACTGGTAAATATTTTCCCACTATTCAACTCATACACTCTATAACCCTTTTGAGAAAATGGGTATCCTACGAAAACGCAAGGTCTCCCCCTCTCATCAAATTTATCCTTGCCCTTTTTATTGTCCTTGGCATACACAAGACAACCAAATACCCTTAAATGCTCATATGTGGGTTGCCTTTGTAATAAAATTTCGTATGGTTTTTTATATGAAAGAAGGGGTGTGGGTAACCTATTTATGATGTAAACGGCTGTAAGTATACACTCGCCCCAAAATTTAACGGGTAGCCCTGCTTCAAACCTTAGGGCACGTGCTACTTCAAGGATGTGCCTATGCTTTCGTTCCACCACCCCATTTTGTTGGGGTGTGTCCATGCACGAAGTTTCTAGACTCATTCCGTGCTTGGCATGATAGTCTGACATATAGTTTGACTGGAATTCATCCCCATTATCCGCCCGTATCCGTTTCACCTTCTTTTCAAACTGTGTAGAAACCATGTTACAAAACAGTGGCAAGTAGTGTGCAACTTCAGATTTGCGTTTCATGAGATAAACCCGTACAGTACGACTATAATCATCAACGATTGTTAAGAAATAATGTGCCCCCGAAAACGAGGGTGTTTTATAACCTCCCCAAATGTCACAATGTAAAAGTTCAAAACAAGACTTGGTTTTAATAAAACTGCTAGAAAAAGGAAGTCTAGACTGCTTCGCCCTTAAACAAGAATCACAATGTTCAATACTACTCTTAATATGTAAATGATGAATATGCCGGATTTTATCATTGGATGCATGTCCTAACCGTTGGTGCCAAACTTGAGATCCTGGTTTCACGGATAAGGCCATACCTCCATTCTTGATCGGCTCCAGTTGATAAAGTCCATTGCGTTGACTACCCACTCCAATCAGGTTCCTCGAACGTAAGCCCTGTATCACACAAAAGTCCGGAAAAAATATTAGTGCACAATTTTGATCTCTTGTGATTCTACTTACAGAAAGTAGATTGCACTTAAAATCCGGAATATTGAGAACATGATCTATCTCTAGACCGTTTGGTAGGTGTGTCTTTCCAATGTTTTTCACCGGTATATGCTCCCCATTAGGAATTTGGACAGAGGATTTGTCCCATATTCCCGCCGTTTTTCCAAAGAATTCTCCATTGCACGTAATGTGCTCCGTTGCTCGCATGAGTCAATTATCCAAGGTTTATTAAAGAATATCTTACCGGCCATGTTGATGTTAGGCGGATTAAGGCTTTCTCCCCGGCTTTTCTCCTCCCAAAATTCCATCGCTTTGCATATTGCTCGCCATTAAGTCCCGCAATTGGGCTTCTCCGAGTTTCTATGATCTGTTGTTGTTACTTCCTTTACTTGAGCAGCTTTCGGAACTTGGGTTCCTGAGAGAGCGCCTCTTTTTTCTCCTTCATTGCGCTGCCCCTTTCTCCAATCCGCCATCCCTTTCTTCCAAAGCAGTGCCGGATAGCCAACAATCTCATAGCAATGCTCCTTTCGAGTGTTCAACCTTATCACAAACGGCCGCATCTTGGTTTGTCTCGCCGTTCTCCCCTCCCGTCAAAGTTGTCTCTACCATTTCTTTGCGCAACCGTTTTGAAGCGCCGTACTGCCTTCCACCCTTGTTTTTCGCGAACCTGACACTTGCTTCTGGGCTTCATCTTCCGACACCAAGTGATATGCAGTCCCAAGATTGACTGCAGGTGTTGTGCTAAGGATTTGAGTCTTCACAATACCAAAGGAATCGTCGAGTCCCATAAGAAACTCATACAACTTTTCTCGCTCCCCCAACACTTGCAGCTTCTTGTTGACATCGCAGGTGCAATTTCCACATTCACATTTTGGCATAGGTGAAATCGATTGGATTTCATCCCATATACCTTTTAACTTCGTATAATAAGATGAGACGGAAAGGTTTTCCTGTCTCGTTAATGTCAGTGCCCTCTTGAGTTCGTAAGCCCTTGGTGCACTCTCTTTTCCAAATCGCTCATCAAGATCTACCCAAATCTCATGAGCGGTGGCAGCGTATTTTACACTATTACGGATTTCTTTGTCCATAGCGTTGTTTAGCCATCCTTTCACCATGGCATTGCATCTCTTCCACAACATCCATTCTTCGGACGTTGACTCGGGCATTGGAATTGATCCATCTACGAATCCTATCTTGTTCTTGGCAAACAAAGCATTGCTCATCTCGTTCACCCAATCTCCATAGTTTCCATCACGGTGTATTTCGCTGACAAAAACTTGTCCTGGGTTATCCGACGGGTGAATGTAGTATGGTGACATTACATCCACGGTAACAGCTGTTATTTTCTTCTTTTGTCCGGACGATTCTTCCATAGCCAGCAGCGGGTTTTACGATTTTAGTTTTGATAAAACCAGCTCTGATACCATGAAAATATTTCTATCGCCTTGTCTTTGTTTACTTTACCCGAATGGGTTTATATACAATAAGTCTGGGAGACTTGAAAAGATATCCTATGGCTGCTACTGATACATTATCTCTACATATTCCTGGAAGATCCACTTTCTTAGATACAATGCGACTCTACTTCTACTTTCATGCATGCATATGAGACCAACAAGGAGAGACAGTTCTAGAGTATTCTAGAGAATTTCAACAGGGGCAGAAGAAGCTTGTAACAAGCTCTAACCATCATACTCATATTCACAGCTTCATGGTGAAAGAGTGCTGAACATTTGAACCCTAGGCCTGGACTTGGACTTGGGGTGGGAAAGCAGGACCATGGAGAATTCCATGCGGTGCTAGTGTTATGCATCTGCGATCAAGGCAAGTCCTTAAATGAGTCAATCGAATGCTTAGAAATGACAAAAAAACAAGGAGAATAATTCTTGGAGTTCGAGATAATTTCTCTTTTTGTCGCGTCTCATCTCTAACATCCAAGAAACCAATTTTATGGCATCAGATGATCTAGATTTCAATAATGCAACCGACCACCACGAGGCCTAATACATTACTTAGTATAGGACCTAAAGAAATACGAAAATGGATTCGACTTCACCAAGTAAACAGCATATTCCTGAAGTCGAAAAGCTAAAGGTATGAAAATGATTTTCATAGGCAATAACCTCATTAAAAAGCAAGGCACAATCTTGATAGCAATTTCTACAATCATCCATAGCATGATATTCTCTTGTGACAAAGCTGGCTATTGAAGCCACAATTTTATGGTCCAAATTTATTTATTTCCCAATATAATCCTTGAAATAAAAGAATTAACAAAAGTGAATCAAGAACTAAACATAGAGAGTAGGTTGAAATTTTGAGATGAAAAACATACCTGAAATGCCAATAGTTGAGATGTTGGAATAAAACTTGTAATCATTATACCACATACTACAACTCAACCCATAAATATCCCACCCTGTCAGATTCCCGATTTGCACCCGAAAATTCACCAGTTGATCATCCAAGCATTTCCCACAGTCAGATTTATTCAAATCTCTCCTACACTGAGCCAAACCATACCTCTTCTGTCCCTGCCCAACATCTACAACCGACGACTGAACCATACCTGGCTGATCCGGAGCCGTGCTAGCCAGTATACTCATCATAGCAAGCCCTTTTGAACTCGCGGCTGAACCATCCGTCCCGTTCTCAGTAGTAGTTTCCATCGAAGTTTTCTCCCAAACACCAAAAATACTGACATTTGAGTATCTTAACATACACCATCTGAACCAAATGGTCACGTCTCTGCTATTTGGGCAGCCTCTTAAGGCTATTCTGATGGCCTCACTTGTGCAGTTTCTACAATCGTTTGAAGAAATGTCGCCTCTGCATTGAATAATGCCATAAATTCCGTCTGGACCATTTCCAACTCTAGTTTTGTAGAAACCATGGTGCAGAACCACATTTGTAGGCAGAGAGCTAACAAACGTATTGAGGTTTGCTCCGAAAGTGGGGTTCACAGTTGAATTATCGGGTTCGTAACACATATCACCCGGTTGGAAATTAGTATCCGCATAGCTAGAGCCCATCATGAACATCACTGTCAATAACATGAACATTTTCATTGCAGTACTTGTGTTGGACATTGGTTTTCTAGCTGCTATTTTTTGATGATACAAGAGTTCTTTAAATGTTACTCCATCCTTAAAGTCAACTCTTCCGAGTTTTAAACCTTTAATTAACACGTTTTAAGCAACTTCTAAGGCCCCTTATAGCTGGATAAACTCTTCTGACTTTTGGGCCTATATGCAACTTCTAAGGTATCTTAATTATGGCTGGATAAAATATTTGTATATGATTAATTAAATAGATTATATTGACTCCTTAACGCTGACCATAATCTTTTTTGCAGCCCCAGATCCATTTATTCTGATTACAACACATGATTAAGCACGATGTAGGTTTTAATATCTCAACTTACGAGCAGATTTTTAAGACTGATGAGCGTAGGGAAGTTCTACAGAGTCAACTCCTTTGAGTGATTTTTCTTCTCGAATACGAGTATTATATATTCTCATTCACGATACTCCCTCCATCTCAGTTTAAACTTCAAAAATAGGATCATTGACATTTACCATGACAGCAAATCAGAGTACATTATTGTGCATAAGATCACTGAAAGCCTGACAGTTATCTTCGTAATATTACATTATAATGACTATTTATTTATTAAGAAATATAACACTTATTTTGGGACAGATCAAAAAGAAAAATGTCCAATTTTTAGCCAAAAACTTATAAAAAACGCATTTTTTTTAACCTTAACAAAAAACGTGTTTTTCACCCGTCGCGCTCGGACTCTCTCTCTACTCTCTCTCTCTAAACGCAAACAGAGTTCCTCACCATTGCCGGCTCCCTCAATCGTCTTCTTCATTGTTTTCTCTAATCTGGACACCAAAATCAGATCAAATCTGAACATAAAAATCCAATTAATCTCACTTAATTTAGGATTTTTGATTTGGGGATAGTAGTACATTGCGAATGTTGATGAGTGAGTGGAGGAAGAAGACGACGAGAAATGGTGTGGTGGGTTTTGAATACTTTAATAAAAACATGGTGATTCTTGGTGGGTTAATTATTGAATTGGGTGGGAAATTTGTTTGTAATAGGATTAAGATTTAAGGTTTAACTATTACTGGTAAAGATTGAACAGTTTGGTGTACAGAGGAAGAGGACAGATGCTTGTCTTTGTCGATCATTCCCGTGAAAAGAAAGTCGGTGGCAGCAGAGGCTTTTATTTACATGCCAGTGTGAGGGATTTTATGTGCCAGTTTTAGTGTAAATTAATACCAGTTTATAAGTATTTGAGTACCAGTTTGAGAATTTGATATATTGGTGGACTGGGTAATTAGATGCCAGTGTATGTGTTTTGGAGTGCCAGTCCATGTATTTTGGAGTGTCAGTTAGTGTATAATAGAGTGCCAGTAAGTGTGTAACTGAATGTCAATGTATTTTTTGAATGCCAGTTCTTGTAATTTTGAATGTCAGTCCATGTTTTTTTGAATGTCAGTTCATGTTTTTTTGAATATCAGCAAAAATAATTATCAGTGTTTTTGAGTGCCAGTATATGCATTTTTGAGTGCCAGTAAATGTGTTTTCAAATGCCAGTCCATGTATTTTTGAATGTCAGTGCTTGTATTTTTGAGAGCTAGCAAAAATATTAGTGTAACAAAGTGCCAGTGTTAGTGTAACAGAGTGCCAGTGTGAAGAGTGTCAGTTCATGTATTTAAAAGTGCCCGTGTAAAAAGTGTCAGTTTCATGTTTATAAAATGCCAGTATGAAATCACTGGTCATTTGTAATATTAACACTGGCATTTATCATGGTTGCCAGTAATTACAAAAATGCCACCGTTTATTTTGAACATAGTTGCCAGTAATTACAAATTGTCACCGTTTATTTTGAAAACACGTTTTTCCTTATCTTAAGAAAAAACTAGTTTTTTATAAGACCAACTCCAATTTTTATGGGATTGAGAGAGAGAAGAATGAAAGCATATCACACGGTGAAGATTTAGATAGTAATACTAATGTAGATGATCACTGATTATGACTCCACAATCTATAATGTCAATTACACATTAACTAGAGATAGTTATTATTTCCACCCTTTTTTTAGTGACTTCACCCATTTTCAAGCTTTAATCTATTTGCATGAAATGAAATGGGGAAGAGAGTTAGAAATATTAACTCTCCTCAGAGTAAATTTGTTCAAGAGTCGAAAATCAATTTTCAAAGAACACAAGCAAAATAAATAAATAAATAAAAGGTGAAACATAAGTAACCTAGCACAAGCCATAGAGTTATGGAAAAGCTGTAAATTTTCATTAGGATAATTAAATTAATTTAAGATTACTGTTCAAAGTATCTTCATATTACTAAAAAAAAAGTAAGAGAATCATTTCGAGGCGGGGAAAGTATATTCTCTTTTTTAATTTTTGTGTTCAAGCAAAATAGTGCAAGGTGTTATAGAATTGAAGGAGTACTGTATAATATATATATACTCCCTCCGTCCAAAGAAAATGCTTCACCTTTTATTCAAAATGGCGTCCCGTTTGAAGGTACACATTTCCTAAAATGAAAAAGTTTTATTAATATTCTATTATACCCACTAACTATTTCCTCCACTCATTCTCTCTCCTAATTCACTATTACACTCACAACACTTTTTAAATTTACTATTTCTTCCACTAATTCTCTCTCCTATTTTCAAATTACACTCACAATATTTTTTCTTCCCACCTATTTCCTTAATTTACGTGCCGAACCTTAAATGATGAAGCATTTTCTGGGACGAAGGGAGTATATATATATATATATATATATATATATACTCCCTCCGTCCCGGTAGAAATCACACTGTTACTGTTTACGCGTAAATTAAGGATAAAACAATGGAAAAAATGTTGTGAGTATGAAAAGTGAGGTAGGAGAGAGAAAGTGGGGTAGGAAATAGTGATTTAATTGGTGTTGTGAGTATAAAAGTAAAGTATGAGAGAAAATTAGTGGGTGGAATAATAAAGATTCTTTGCCATTTTAGGAAGTGTGTGATTTGTAGCGGGACCCTCAATGAGGAAATTGTGTGATTTGTAGCGGGTCGGAGGGAGTATATATGTGTGTGTGTGTGTTTTTCAAAAGTATTCTTGACTAAGAGAGCACTGCTGAATGGCACAAAAGGAAGTGTTGCACTTGCATGCACATCAGATAAGAATGTGCCCTTTTTTCCTAGAAGAAAAAGAAAGGGATAACTATGAGTGGATATTTTAGAAGAAAAAGAAAGGGAGCACTCACTTGGGGAATCTTGAATCTTATTGATACTAATAACAATCACTTATCTTTCTCACATGCCAAAAGTTAAAACCCCAAAACAAAACCCAATCTTAGAGTGGTTGGTTCTAGCCTTGTAGGTCTATTGAGGAGAAACAACAATTATTCTTATAAATTTGATGTGCTAGTTTGAAAATTTGGAACTCGCGAATAATTTGCTACAACATTTTTGTCGTAAAATATTTACCGACATATGTAAATATTTCACCATAAATATAAAATATGTATAATCTAGGTGATATAATATATTTATAGTAGTGCACGTAATAATGTAAAACATTCATATACTTGTACAAATGTATTATATTACATACACTATAAATAATTTACATTTTGTGCTGGAATTTTAACATGCATCAATAATTTTTTACTACAGGACGCAAGAGCACATGCTCTGCTTGAGCAATTCCAAATCCGGGTGTTCAAGAGACTCCACTTTTTTAAGTAATTAATCTTGTTTGTAATTCTCAAAAGTTTGTGCTCGTAGCCATATTTCAAACGGACGTTACATTGGAATAGTAATCAGATTAATCGGTATCTAATGTAATGTTCAGATAATCTGATTCAAACCAAAGAAAATGTTCACTAGTGGCCCACAAGTAAAAAAGAAAAAAAATAAAAAACTAGTATGTTGACGAGCTTTCCACGAACATGCATTCATAACTCTACTTGTTTCACTTTTATTTGAAGTTAATGCATTTACTAATTAATTGAATGAACCTTGAGACATTCTCCTAACTTGCTATGAATATATAGAGATTTCCTACTTTTGTCACATACTCATAATAATGATCATTTAATAAACACAACATTTTCTTTGTCGCACTTGATGAATAATGTTGATTAAAATTCAAGGGTACTATTATTGACCTATCATAGAAAGGCATGTTATCTACAAAGTGGTAAACAGGTGTTGAGATGTCATTCTTCTACTGGCTCTACCATGCACTTAATTTAAAAAGTGTACTCATTTCGTTAATTCCAAAAGGCACAAACAAACAACACAACCCCCCACCCCACACCCACCCACCCACCCATTCATTTTAATGACTCAATATAAAAGACATAAGAATATAAAAGACATAAGTTTAAATTGGAAAATTTTTAATATTTATTTATTAATAGGACCCCCCACTTATTATAATTACAATAACTATGTACTAACTATTCTCTATTCCACTTCTTTCTCCTACCTCATTTTTCACACTCACAACACTTACTCTATTATACAATTTTCTTAATTTTTGTTCAAAACCAATTGGCCAAAAACTGCTACTTTACTCTCCTAAGTTTTTATTTTTTTTCAATGTGCTCACTTATTTAATTTTGGGTCCAATGTCCTCACCCAAGTACGTAATTTTTCCAATGTTCTCACTCCTATGACGGAGTCGTTAATTTTTTAGCTACTTTAGATCACGTGCAGTCACGCGACTACTCCCAGTTAAAAAATTAATGAGTCAGACGAAAAAAATAGCATGAGTACCCTAACTTCATTTTGTTTAAGATCAATGATTCAACTTAATTAAACAACGACTCCTCCGATGGAACCCTATAAACCTTAGTTAAACAAAACAAAGTTAGGGTCATGTTAATTTTTAGGTTTGATTCGTTAATTTTTTAATTGAGGTTAGTTACGTGACTGTACGTGATCTAAACCAGTTAAAAAACTTTGTTATATGAGTGAGAGCATTGAAAAATTACGTAATTAGATGAAGATATTGGAACCAAAATTACATAAATGAGCACACTAGAAAAACGTAAAAACTTTGATTAGCAAAGGAGCAATTTGGCCAAACCAATTTTATACTTTTTATCTTTTATAATGGAATAGAGGAGAATTATTTTAAGTAATACTCCCTTCGTCCCAATAAAAGCTTTACCAATTATTCAAAAAGACGTTTCGTTAGAAGCTTCACCTTTTTTTTTTTGGCAAAACATTTTTACTATTCAACCCACTCATTCTCTCTCCTATTTCACTACTACACTCACAACATTTTTCAAATTTACTATTTTCTCCACTCATTTTCTCTCCTATTTTACTATTACACTCACAACATTTTTGAAACTCTTAATTTACATGCCGAGAAAAAATGGTGAAGCAAATATCGGGATGGAGGGAGTATATGTAGGCAATGAAGAAAAATCAAAGTTGGATGCATTGTGTTTGTGATGTAGGAGGAACTGTGAAAGGAATCTGCAGCCAGGCGTGCACCGGAGAAGCCTCGAACCTGCCCAAGCGGGCGCCTCCAAGCGGCATCAACAACACACCAAACACTATAACTTTCGATTCATAAAGCATAGATTTTTAATAATCCAAATGTTATTTCACCTATCGATTCATCGCACCATAGGAGTTATTGTATAAACGAAATACAGTTAATTCATGATGAATATAACTTTCGATTTCTTATCACTTAACATATTGTGAATGTGGTGCCCAAATTTTTTTGTTGGATTCACGCGAGTTTGAAGACATCCGAGTTTAATTTGAAAAACGGAGTCGCCACGCCATTTTGATTACCTCAAAACTTTGAAAAAAAGGTTTTTACTTGGGTTCGGAGGTTAAGTTACCCCTTGGGAAGAACGTCATGCGTTCACCCAAAGTGCCTTGCCGAGCAAGTCTCCCAAGATTTCAGTAATCGTGCTTGCTTGCGTGCTTTCTTGTGTGCATGTGTTAGAAAATAAGGAGGGGGGAATGTCCCAAGTTGTCTTCCGGACGTACAAACCATTTGTTGGTTGTCGCTCGGGATTCCTTGGAATTTTATGTATTTGGGATTATGATCCCGTCCTCATCTTATGACTTGTGATCATCGCATTTTAAACCTCGGGACCCTCGGGGCTTGCGTGATCGAGAGAATGACTCTCTTTTGGTCAAAGATGAGGTCCTTTAGAAAAGGAGGGTCCTTAGCCCATCAATCCTACGCTTTAAGACTAGCCGAGCTCGTATAGAGGCTTCATACTCTTTCTTAAACGATAATCGGAGATATAGGGTTCAAGGTGTCCCTTTCTAAAGAAATATGAAACCTTTAATGGAAGGAACGATGTAAAGATAGGATCTTTTACACCGGTCCATTCCTAGGTTGGGGAAAGGGGGAATGCATGATGAAAAATGACACTTTAATGAAAAGATGACATTTTTGGGTTGCAAATGATGCACTTAGTTTAAAGAAATAATCTTTATTGCAAATGATGCATAAAGATTTGATTTTTATGCAAATGATGCATTTTTGTTGAAGAAATTGGCATTCATTATGCAAATGATGCATAAAGATTGCATTTTGAAAAGCATATGATGCTAGTTTATGGTAAAGACATGGTCTTTAAAGCAAATGATGCTTGAACAAGGGGGTTTGAATGCAAAGGATGCATTTTTATTGAAAAGATTGAGTTTTTATATGCAAATGATGCATAAAAATGACATTTTTATTTGAAAATGGGGGTTTTAGGTGCAAAGGATGCACCTTTATGAAAAAGACTACATTTTTATGACAAATGAGGTCTTAATGCATGCAAAAGGGGAAGGAGGTGATAAAGATGTGATCTTTATGAATAAATGCCAAGTCCCAAGCAAGATATATGAATGCAATGAGCAAGTATATCAATTAAAAGCGAGGTTAGGGCGTGCGAGGTTACCAATTGCTTCCTTTGCTTCTTTGGTCGAAGCTAGGAGGAGAGGTTGGTCTTGGATCTTCAAGGAGGAGGGAGATGACTTCTTTAGCTTCTTCTTCACCTTCTTGAGCCTTCACCAATATTCTTCACGTCTCTTGGGAGTGACCGATTGTGAGTGTATTGCTATGGATTGTGTGTATTGTTCATGATTAAATGGGTAGAGGAGGGCTCTATTTATAGGCAGTCTGGATAAGGCTAATGAAGCCGTGCGGCTAAGAGCAGCGAGCTAATGCAGCCGTGCGGGCTTATCCATTGTGACTCAGCATTCTAGAACCATGCAAGGTGGCAATTTCTAGAACCCTCTTCCTAATTAAGAAAAACGTGTTTCTTAATTAGGAAGGCTCCCTTCAGCCCTTAATTTAATTTGGGACTGCTCTAACATTTCCTAACACTAGGAAGGTCCGGGGAATTACCGGGAAACTTACCGAAATTGCCGGGAAATTTAACCGGAAGGCATGAGCCAGATTTGGGTACTTACAGATATTCAATTCATTTTAATTAAGTTACTGATGCTGCAAGAATCGTGCCGTAATCAATATGCGTCCAGCTGTAAGATCAATCTCCTGACTTCTGACCTGAAAACAGAACCCACGACTAGCCGGAATGGTCTCCGGTGAAGACCCTCGAGCGTGAGAATAAGTATGGTGATTTGAGGACTAAAATATTATAATGAACAATGTATTCAAAATAACAAAATAGCAATTATCCTGGAACGGTTGACATTGTCTTGTATTTATAGTTATTGATGAGAGATATAATTGTGATAGGATTGTGTTAAATCCCTATAATCTCGGATTAGATGTGCATAAGAGATCTTGTCCACGAATAACTCCTGATTTGTAGGGAGTCCGTTATGGCAAGACTTGTGTTCACACCTGGACTCTGTAGGTCATCATGTATTATAATAGGTCGAGGTCGCCTATTGAGTTTAGGTCGACTTGACTGATGGATGAGATCGGGTCATGCCCGAACTGAGATCTGGATCGTATGTCGGACCATAGCTAGGTCGGGACCTGGTAGGTCGGACAATGAGCTAGGTCGACTGATGAGACAAATGGTCCATGGGCCTGGTAATAATTGGGCCTAGCCCACTGAGAACGTAGTGGCAATAGTAGGTAGATAATTGGGCTTAGCCCACAGAGAATGTGGTGAATATAATATGTAGGAGACTGGGCTTGCTCGTTGGGCTTAGCCCGTCACATTTATTCTGTTCAGTGGCCCCCAACTTTCTTAGTTGACTTTGTCGACCAGAAAGTTAAAAGTATTTTTTATTTATCTTTGAAGTAGATCGCAGGTCGATGCTCGAACTGACAATTAGTCGACCAATGATGACGTGGCTTGATCCTGGACGTTGACTGCGGACGTCTGGATCAGTTGAAGTGCCGAAATTCCGTAATGATTACCGCCTCGAAAACCGTCCGGGTATTTAAATGTTGATTTAACCGTTTGGAAACCCCAACCTTTCCGTTTTCAGTAAGGATTAAGAGAGAGAAAACCTTTTCCCCTTTGGATTTTGAGAACCTTCGATACTCAGGCGTATAGTTTCGACGGCCGGTTAAAGCAAAGCTCTTGATTTCCGTTGTCTTCAGCCCTTTATTTTCCTCGTGCGACCTTCGTCATCAACTCAATTTAAGGTATCTTTCGATTTCTTTGCCTTTCTATATTATTTTCGAGTTTTTGTTGATTTCTGCCATGGTTAGGACCTTTAGTTGCGAACCTGGGGCCTGGTATGGGTATTGCGTTTTTAATCACCGAATATACAAACATATAAACGGAATATGGAGAGATATGCCCCTGGATGAGTGTGCCTCCATCTTGACGATGTGGGGATTGACTTTTTGTGAATTAGACCTACCCGTAGGAGAGAACTTGGGAGATTTAGAAATAGACGACCCCAATGTTGTATCTTTTCATCTTTTTCACGAGTTACTCGACCATATATCACTGTTTTATGTGAAGGATCCCAACAAAACTTCCTTCCTTAGGAATAGAAAGCAGGGAAATCTAGGTCGTCCTTAGGTAGGTCGCCTGAATATGATGATAGGACTGATTCCCCTGTTTCTTCTTCTTCTTGTATAGATATGGCAGCTCAAGGGGGAGCTACAGCTTCCACTTCATCTAGTCCGTGGATCATGGATGCTTTTGATTCCTCAGTGGCCAAAGGGAGGAATGAGAGGGGCTATGTTCCTCCTAAACCAATTCGAGGGAAGAGGAACTCGGAGTCTCGAATATGTTGGGTTTTACGGGTCCATGTGCAGCGGAATTAAGCATCAAATAACATAAAACCCAAGAAGCCCTAAGATCCGTTCTATATGATTAACTTGAAAAACTATGAGATAGATATAACCAACCTTGAACGCTTTCCGTTCTTGAGCTATCGAACGATTTGATTATGTGATTTCGAATCACAAACTTCGTTCTTCAACTTGCTTGAACTCTAGGCCTTGATCGATGAACGAGCGAAGACCCTCTTTCGGTATCCACACCTTCGAATGGATCCAAGAACAATTTCTTGAAGATTGCTAGATCCTATAAACCTTGGAATAATATTGAGAATATGTTTGTGAATTTCTTTTGAGAATTTCGGCTAGCTTTTTAGGGCTGACGGACTGTTATATTTATACTACTTTAGCATCAATATGTGTTTCCTAATCGAATTAGGAAACCAGTCCAAAATTAGCTCTGTGGTCTTATTGTATCGCACGACCAGACGAGTCACGTGGACTTGTTCTGTCGCGCGATACAATGAGTAACCACAGCTTTTTCTCAATCATTCCTCCCATGGTTTAATCAATCCATTCTAGTTGTGTGTGACCCAATAGGATTACATTATGTTGGCAATGAGTTCGATCATATCGACCCTCATAAGACATAAGCGGACTCTAGCAAGCCATTATGTCTACCCAAATAATGTAACGTAAGAGTTCACGTTTCCAATGGTACACTTCCATTTTTCCCTTTGTCTCACGATGTTATATTGAACACAAGTCATGGTCCTCGTCAACTTGCCTTTGTTCAATGCTTTCTCGATTCTTGAGTATAATGATAATTCCAATCATATTGGGGTACGCCCATACACTTTCATCATTATCACTCATCGAGGGGCCCAAGCAAAACATCTCTCTATCGAGGGACAAATTCCATCTTGACTTATCATCCTTCCCATCATGAATCCGATCATGCCAAAATTAGCCTTTATAAATATCGTGTTAAGATATCGTTTGACTAAAATCAAACATGACTTTCATCATATGTAAGGTCATGATAATCTCAGGTCTAGGAACTAAATGAAGTAACCTTATGAGATTTAATTATGACATTTGACCATGACATAAATCTCATGCGGGTCAAGTCCAGTCACTTGTTCTCTAACAAGTACCCATAATTTCAATGTGCATCTCTATGCATATAATCATCGTATGATTATCCATTGACAATTATACTAATTATTCTCTTAATAATTAGGGACGGAGATTATTATAAACAAATATACAAAAACATATATAATAATCAAATGATAAACATCTCATATAATAATAAATAATGTCAACACATAAGTCTATCAATCATAGGCCTAGGGCATAACACTAACAGAATAGCCATGGTATATGACTTCTGTGAGGTGGACAGAAAAGAGTTCAATGTGACTCACTACAGTAAGAAAGAGTTTATGTCCTGGTTTGGTGATACCTTCACTACTGACCCAACTAGGGTGGCCTTTTTCTATGGCCAATTCGAGGCTGGCTTAAGACTGCCATTAGATCCCTTTATCAATGAATTCCTGGAGTGCATGAATGCTTTGCCTCTCCAACTAGGAGCTAATACTTGTAGAGTTTTAGTGTGCTTTTCCATGGTATGTCGCTTCCTAGGATATGAGCCTTGTATGAAGGTTTTAAGGGAGTTCTTTAGTATCAAGACAGACAAGGTTGACTTGGGAATTAGCACCCCTTCCAAACCAAATGCCCCCAAGCTTTTTGTCAATCTTTCTAGCAAAGTGAGTGGCTAGAATGCCCACGTGATGGTAGTAGAGGGTAGGAGAGGATGGGAGTTCCCCTTGCCCAATGTTGAATCCAAGGTTATAAAGGAAGAGGATTATTGGGTGCCTGATTGGAGTATCGAGCTATATAAGAAATTAGTCTAGGTAGCCGATAAGGGGGCCATCAGCTGGGATATTCTAGGAACGGTCAAAAATAATTATATCCAAGCTGGAATGCTGCTTGGTAATGGGGATGTGGTTCCTTTGGTTCCCATTGTGAGATGCTTGAGGTATCCTGACTGGGTCACCCATGAGGGAGGTAGATTTAGGTTTGAAAGTCAGTGCCACGAGTGCAAGAGAGATCCAGATCACTGCAGGCTGAGGGTGGATCACTTTGGTAGTAAGTGTTTACTTGTCTTTTTCTCTTTAGCTCATCCATTAATTGCTCGCATGTAGAATATTAACTTGTACATGTTTTGCTCGTACGTAGAACTTTTAGCTCGTACGTAGAACTTGTTTTATCGAACTAACACTTTGCTTTTTGATCTTGTGCAGTTTTAACTCCTGAGCAAGAGGCTAATATGGGCCACATTATTAATATAAAGAAGAGCAAGAAAAGCAGTGGGACTGCCAATGCCCGAGAAAATCGTCAGAAGGAGGCTGAGAGCCGGCAGAAGTAGTTCATTCTGATAGATGAAAACACTGAGGGGTTGATCCCTGTGGAAGATGATGATGCCGAAATAGAGGTGGAGAGAACTGAGGGTGATGCCCAAGAGGTCCAAGAGGTCACTACTGCTGAGACCGAGGAGGCTAAGCAAACTCTAGAGCTGACAAAAGAGGTTCCACAAGTTAGGACCAGAGCCCAAACTAGGGTCAGGACGTATGTGGTCAATGTAGATGGCGATGAAGAAGATGACGATGCTCCTCTTAGCAAGAAGAAAAGGTCTGAGCCCAAACTTCGATCTGAACAAGGGGATGCTACTACTAGCAGCCTTCAGCCTCCAACCATCCAAGTATCCTATCCCGAGTTGGTTCATGCTCGTGTGGACAAATTGAGTAATGTTCCTTTGCTAACGGGGGTAGATAGCTCGTGTAGAGAATACCCCGAGCTAGAATTTAGGAAGGTCGTGGTGAGACGGGCTGCCGATCAGGACCTGGTGAACAAGTTCACAATAGGGGTGTGCACGGTCCGATTTTAGGCTAAAACCGAAACCGAACCGAAAAATATCGGTTTTTGTATTTCAAAACTGTTCGGTTTCAGTTTTGTTCGGTTTCGGTTTTGTTCAGTTTCGGTTTGATTTCGGTGTCGTTTGGGACACCATTCAAAATTAGAAGCCACATCAAACTCCAGACTTGGTGTGTAATTAGATTTCATCTATGGCTTTTCAAGAATTTTTGAACTTCCAAATAAAGTAGAAGTAATTGCAAAACTCAAACTTATCAACAAACATGCTTCTCCTAACAACGCACTATAAAACGGCTCAACATTATCTGTGAATAGTTTTGAGAGAGATTCACATTGATTGATTCATGAAGATTGAGGCAGCAAGTGAATAGTTTTGAGAGAGATTCACATTGAGTTTGGAGAGATTGCAAAAATAACAAAATAGAGCTACTCATCTAAAAGAAAAGGGTGAGTAAGGCTAGAAAATTATATTCAAGGCAAGTATTTTCTACTGTAAACTTGTAGAAAGATTGAGTTGCAAGAATGAGAGAATCAGAGAAAGAAAGCGATTATATATATATGAGATATTAAACGACAGCGTATATAAGTAATTTCGGTTCGATTTTTTTTACCGGTTTATTTATACCAAACCAAAACCAAACCGCTTCAGCCGGTTTTTGAGTTTTAAAAAACCACACCAAACCACTAAGTGATCGGTTTGGTTTTTCGGTTCCGGTTTTTTCAGTTTTTTTCGGTTTTTTTGGTTTTTCGGTTTTTTTGCTCACCCCTAGTTCACGAGCAAGGGATTGACTGTAGAGATGTTTCAAGCCAGGTCGGGGCTTATCCATTCTAAGGTAATACTTGGCATTAATTTTAAAAACTGTCATGCTCTCTGTTTGCTCGTATACTCCCATTAACCCCTTTTTATTCGTTCTGATCCTTTGGTCTTTTCACTGTAGTCTCTTGCCATGGTCGAGCTAGCTACCAGCTACTGGAAAGACCCAGAGGAGCAGGAGAGATTGGCCAAGACGATGTTGGGCCAAAAGTCAAATGAGCTGGAGAGGTTGGAGAAGAAATACGCTGAACTGGAGGAAGAGCGTGCTAACTTGGATTCTGCCTATGAGGCTGTGAAGCTGGTGAAGGATGACGCTCTGAAGGCCAAGGAGGATGCTTGGGGAAAACTGGGAGGCGTTAAAAAAGATCTTGTAGCAGTCAAAGTGGGCAAGGAGAAAGCTGACCAGGATCTTGAAGTGGCGACCAAGATGTTGGAAGAAAGCACTGCTATGTTGTCCAAGCAAACTGAAGATTTTAAGGCAGCTCGCCTCAAGTGGGAGGAAGAGTTGAAAACTGCTGTGAAGGCCGCCAAGGAAGCTGCTAGGAAGGCCGCGGTTGGTGAGTACAAAGAGAGTGACGAGTATCATGATTACGTTACTGAGAAATCCATGTCATTTTTTTATGTAGGTCGTAGCCACATGGCTCGACGTATCGTAGTGGATTCTTTTGTTGGTCTATCCATTGAACAGCTGGCAAAGTAGGCCTCAGAGGATCCATATGATATGGCAGCTCGTCAAGGCCATTCTCTAATGCCTTATACTGAAAATGACTTGGCTGCCTTGGCCCAAGAAGATGAAGATATGGTAGCAGAACCTTGGGTCCCTCCTCCTGTTGCTCCCGTTAATTTCAATACTATACTGAAGGAGCTTGAGGAACCTGACGAGCTAGCGTTTGAGGGAGATACTCCCAAGCATGGCTTCACTGAATTGGGCAAGCTTAATGATTTCCAACAGCAGGAGGAAAATGTGGGTGATCGAGCTACTACAAGCGATCAAGTTGAAGCCAATCCAGCTGCTTGACTTTTCTTGAACATTAGGGTGGTTATGTAATGAACAAGTCCCAAAACAATTTTTATTTTTTGCTTTGTGTATGTATTGATGCCTTGGCCCAGTTTTTTGGGAGGCATTCTAACTCGTAACATTTTGCTAACCTAAGTCCTGGCCCATTTTAGGGGGACTTTAGTTTATTTAATTGTAGTTGACTTTTTACTTGATCCCATCTTGCTTTGCTTTGGCTTGATTGTTTGAATGTCGAACTAGATTTAATAGGACAAGTGAGTCGCTATAAGCTTTTGATCGGACTAGTTTTTTAACAACAAATTCGACCTTGTACTCGCATGATTTTTGAAAACGAGATTGACTTAGAGTTGAAGCTGTTAAAGGAACGAAGCTGACCAAGAGTCGAGCTTGTTAAGGCGAAGTCGACCAAGGATCGGACTTGTTAAATGAACGAAGCTGACCAAGAGTCGAGCTTGTTAAGGCGAAGTCGATCAAGGATCGTACTTGTTAAATGAACGAAGCTGACCAAGAGTCGAGCTTGTTAAGGCGAAGTCGACCAAGGATCAGACTTGTTAAATGAACGAGGCTGATTATGAATCGAGCCTGTTAGAACGAAGTCGACTAAGAGTCGGACTTGTTAAATGAACGAGGCTGATTATGAATCGAGCCTGTTAGAATGAAGTCGACTAAGAGTCGGACTTGTTAAATGAACGAGGCTGATTATGAATCGAGCCTGTTAGAACGAAGTCGACTAAGAGTCGAACTTGTTGAATAAACAAGACTGATTATGAATCGAGCTTGTTTAAAGGAACGAGGCTGACTAAGAGTCGAGCCCGTTTAAGGGAATGAGACTGACTATGAGTCGAGCTCGTTTAAAGGAACGAGACTGACTAAGAGTCGAGCCCGTTTAAGGGAATGAGGCTGACTAAGAGTCGAACTCGTTTAGAATCGATGCAAAAACGTAACACAATTCGAATAAATTGAAACTTTATTGAAGTAATAACACGATTACATAGAAAACGGAGAGCTAGAACTAAACTTTCAACTTGAAAACGAAAGCTAACTTTGAAACTGAACTAGAAAACTGAACTAGAAGTAGTATCTGATAAGGTGGGTAGCATGCCATGGGTGCTTCAATTCTTCTCCATCCAAATGAGCGATCATGTAATTTCCCTCCTTAACAACTCAAGTGACGATGTAGGGACCTTCCCAGTTGGGAGATAACTTGTTCATCTGAGTTCGCCTTCCAGTTGACTCGATCCTCCTCAAAACATGGTCGCCTACTTGGAACGATCTTATCTTCACTTTCTTATCATGATAGATCTTGGTTTTCTTCTTGTAATTTACCATCCTTAGATGAGTTGTATCTCGCTTTTCGTCGATCAAATCCAGGTCGATCAATCTATTGACCTCGTTCTGCTCTTGGTCAAAGAAAATTACTCTAGCTGTGGGAAATCATAGCTCAGTCGGTGCCATGGCTTCTGATCCATATGCAAGAGCGAATGGGGTTTCCCTCGTAGGCCCCCGAATGGTTGTGCGAATTGCCCAGAGAGCAAGGGGGAGTTCGTCCAACCAGTCGCTTTTACGACCAACCAGACCTGTTTTCAATGCTGAGAGGACCAACTTGTTAGCTGCTTCGGCTTGTCCGTTGCCTTGGGGATAGGCGAATGAAGATTTCCAATGCTTGACTCCAACTCTTTTCATTTCATCTTCAAAATCTTGGGAGAATTGTAACCCGTTGTCCGATACTATTGCTCGAGGAATCCCAAAGCGGTACCAAATTAAGTCGTGAATGAAATTGATGGCGTTCTCCTCAGTAATCCTGGCTAGTGGCTTGGCCTCGACCCACTTTGTGAAATAATCAATAGCTACGATCACGTACTTGCAATTGCCATGGGCGGGCGGGAAGGGTCCAACCAAATCGACACCCCACATATCAAAAGGCCAAGTAGCGATCACTGGAGTTTGCTCGGTTGTGGGCAGGTGAGGTAGATTGGCAAATCTTTGGCACTGGTCGCACCCTTGAACAAAATCGTGAGCGTCTGCTCTCATGTGAGGCCAATAATAGCCCATTGTAATCAACTTGTCGGCCAAAGTTCTGGCCCCCGTGTGTTCGCCACAAACTCCACTATGCACGTCGTACATCAGCTGGGTTACCTCTTGGGGGTGGACACATCTTAACAATGGTTTACTGAAGGACATTCTGAACAACGCATTTCCTTGAATGACATACCTCGGAGCCTTTTTATTGATGGATCGAGCTGCTTTCTCGTCCTCAGGAAGCTAGCCTGTTTCTAGGTATGTTCTCATTTCGTCGATCCAGCACTTGGTGTAGACCCAATCTCTACCAGTACTCTCCAGGCATTGAATCTGAACTCTCTCATAGGCTGGATGTTCGAGAAAAGAGATAGGCTCCCCATGTTTCTCATCCGATGTAGCCAGTCTTGAGAGTAGGTCGGCCAATTCATTTTTGTCTCGACCAACCCTCTGTATCTCCCAAAATTCCAGGTCTTTGATCAACTTCTTCACCAGGTCACAGTATTTGACTAAACTGGGATTCAGCACCTCGTACTCTCCTCTGACTTGGTTGACTATCAACTGAGAATCACAGTAGGCTACAATCTTGGTCGCCCCAAAACATTTTGCGTATTCAATAGCAGCGACCAAAGCTTCATATTCAGCCTGGTTGTTTGAAGCTTCAAACTTGAATCTCAGTGCCTCCTCATACACGGTCCCTGATTCTGGCTCAACCAATACAATTCCGACCCCACTGACGCTCTTTGTTGCCGACCCATCAGAGTACACTTTCCAGCAATCGTCGGGCAAACTTGTGGCGGGCTGAGTCTCTGGCTCCTTTCCTTTTCCTTTCTCCTTCTGAGCTCAAACTTCGCTATCTCACTTGGTGAACGTAAGCTTGACCAAGAAATCTGCCAAAGCTTGAGCTTTTAATGCCTTTCGAGGCTGATACTCAATGTTGAATTTTGTTAGAGCAATTGACCAGTTGAGTAAGCGGCCTGAACTTTCTGGCTTGTGTAGGATCTTCCTCAGGGGTGAATAAGTGAGTACGAAAATTGGGTGAGCCAAAAAATAAGCTCACAACTTCCTGGAAGCTATGACCAAAGCATATGCTACCTTCTCTATACCTGCCCTCCACGTCGGACAAGGCCTTGCTTACATAATACACGGGCTTCTGAAGCCCTCCTTCTTCTCGAACTAAAACAGCGGCCACAGCTTGATCGCCGACAGATAAATAGATGAACAAAGTCTCTCCAATAACCAGGCTGCTCAACAATGGCGGGGAGGCAAGATACTCCTTAAGCTGCTGGAACGACGAATGACATTCGGTCGTCCACTCAAAAAAATTCGTCCCCCTCAAGGATTTAAAGAAGTGGAGAGATCTTTCTGTCGACTTAGCTATAAAGCGACCTAGGGCTGCAACCCTACCGTTGAGTCGCTGCATCTCCTTGATGTTTGTAGGCTCCTTCATGTCGACCAGAGCCTTGATTTTCTCTGGATTGGCATCAATACCTCGTTGAGAAACCATAAAGCCAAGAAACTTGCCAGCTGCCACGTCGAACACACACTTACTCGGGTTAAGCTTCATGTGGTTTGCTCGTAAATTGGCGAACGTTTCCCTTAGGTCGATCACGTGACGTCCGGCATTTATTTTGATGACCATGTCGTTGACGTAGGCCTCCATATTTTGGGCAATTTGTGAAGCAAAGACCTTGTTTACCATCCTCTGGTAGGTCGCTCCTGCGTTCTTCAAACCAAATGGCATCATAGTGTAGCAATAGATACCCCCAGTAGCTTGGAAAGCCATCTTCACTACATCGTCCTCGTGCATCTTGATCTGATGATAGCCCGAGTAAGCGTCGAGGAAGCTTAAAGTGGTGTGCCTCGCTATTGAATCTACGAGCTTGTCGATTCCAGGCAGAGGTTAGCTATACTTGGGGCAAGCTTAGGTTGGTGAAGTCGACACACATCCTCCACTTGCAATTGGATTTCTTCACCATTACCACATTAGCTAGCCAAGTAGTATGAGAGGCCTCCTTGATGATGATTGCACTTAAAAGTTTTTGTACCTCAAGTTTGATTGCTTCCTCTTTGTCACGAGCAAAGCTTCGCAGCTTTTGTGCTTTGTGTTTCATGGTCGGGTTAACCTCTAGCCTGTGAACAACGACTTCCTCCTTTATTCCCTTCATGTCTTCTACTCGCCAAGCAAAAACATCACTGCTCTTCTTTAGTAGCTCGACGATTTCTACTCGTTCTTCAGCTGTCAACTGCTTACCAATCTGAATTTTTTGTTTGGGATAAGAAGGATTTGTTATCACTGCCTCTAGCTCGTCAACGCCTTCAAGTTCAGGACCATCTCTAAACTGCAGGGTCTCGATAATGATCTCGTGAACCCTCCATCTTTCTTCAGCCCCCAAATGTGGATCTTCTTCAACAATTATATCGTCCAATTCAGCTGCGATCTCACTGGTGGTGGCCCCCGAGTTATTGTCGATCTGTAGGCATAGCTCGCCTATGAAGACTTGGTCGACCATAACTGCATCTGAATCGACCATGGTGTTTTGAGAAGGACGTGTCGGCTCAGTCATGACGTCGTCATGCGAGTGATAGGTCACTGAAATTACCCGAATCGCGCGCGGAAACGCGGCGAGCGGTTCTTTCGAATGGACTTCACTTGGAAAAGAGAGTCGTCACGCCGTTTTGTATTATGAGCCTAAACATTGAAAAAGGCTTTGAAATGGGGCGTTTTGATTGGTAGCCAAAACTTGACAAAAGGCTTTGAAAAAAGGGGACATTTTGATTGGTAGCCAAAACTTGACAAAAGGCTTTTAGGACCAGAGACTGTTAGGTTCGGAGGTCACGTTACATTTCAAGAAGAGTATATTGAAATCACCCAAAATGCCTCGTATGACGAGTCTTTCTACCTTTCTCAAAAAGTGTGCGTGTGTGTGTGTTCGTGTTACTTTTGAAAATGGGCTTGAATGACAAGCTTTAATCTTGGTTTGAATGACAAACGTTGATTTTGGTAAAAGAGCGTTTGAATGACAAACGTCGGTTTTGAGTTTGAAAAGGAGTTTAAAAGGGGAGTTTAAAAGGGGAGTTTGAAGGACAACTTTGGTTTTGAACCGGGCATTACGATGTTACCCATTTTGATGAAAATAATGGCAAGTAAGATGCGATCAACAAGTCATTTTGTGACTTGGACTTTGGTAAGTAAATACTATCACGAGCCAAACGGCTCGGACTTGTAAATGACAGTATTTAAAGTGCAGTATCAACGGATCAAACAATCCGGACTTGTAAAAATACGATCAACGAGCCAAACGACTAGGATTTGTAAAGTGCGATCGACGAGCCAAACGACTCAGATTTGTAAAGTGCGTAAAGCAAATGCGATATCAACGGATCGAACGATCCGGACTTGTAAATGACAATCACGAACCAAACGGTTCGGATGGTAAACGTACGAATCAACGGATCAAACGATCCAGACTGTAAATGACAGAAAAAGTAAAAATGGGGCCGAAACGCCATTTTAACCCGAAATTACTTCTCTTACGGGAGAGAAGATGATTAAGGGGTAAAACGTATCGAGCCCCGTAGACGGCATTACGTCTACATTTAGAGCGTTTCAACCGGATCAAAATTAACGTTTGACGCGTAAATCGAGGCAAAATGGAGTTTTTAGAGAGAGAGTGTGTTATCTATGGCTAGGGGTTGACTCTTTGGCTCGGTTTACGTATACAGGATACGGTTTTTTGGTGTTTGAAAGGTGTTTCGAGGTTGTTCAGTTCGTGTTTGGTTGGAAAATGGGATTTTCACACAAATTGAGACAAAACGGGACTCGGGAAGGGTAGAATGGCTTTGGGCTGTGAGGTTTGAGAGAGGGAGTAATGTTTTTTCTCTTCCTTTTTACAAATGACAGCTCTTGTATTTATAGGGGTGAAAATGCAAAACAGGCCGGACGGCCTAAGGCTCAATTTGGGGGGATTTTGGGTATTTTGGAAATTTGGGGGACTTGATGAAAATTGTGGTTTTTCACGTAAAACAGGCCGGCCTATCTCTCAGTTTCAGGGGTATTTTGGTCTTTTCACCCTCGAATTTGATTGATGGCGATGCGGGAGGGTGTGCATGTGTGTCGTGTGTCCCGATGAGTCACCAGGGCTAGGTTTTTTGTTCCGTTATTCCCGGTTTTGTCCATTTTTTAAATAAATGTCCGGAAAATGTCTGAAACAGTCCCGAAAATTGCGTTTTTCGAGAAAAGTTGTACTTTTATGTGTGATAACGTGTGTTGAGTACACTTTGATGTCGGGATGCATGGGGCAGTCCCGGGATGTCTCGTTGACTCAAGAATGGGGAGCTTAACGGGTTCTGGTTAACCTGGAAAGGGACAGTTAACGGATTCTGGTTAACTTTTAACGGATTTTGACGATCCGGATTTGGGTACTTACAGTTGCTTCTTCCACGCAGGTGATCGTAGATAGTCGCGAAGTTGTGGTGACGGACTTTGATAGCTTCAAGTACCCCTCAGGAGTTTCAACCTCTAGCTCCCTCTTCTTTCTCATTCGAAGGACATGATCAAGATAAGCTCGAGTTGTACTTTGCACGCATTCTACTCCAGCTAGCGTGGGAAACTTAACTCGTTGATGGGGGATGGAGGCCACCATTCCAAGTGCGACATGGCCAGGAATACACAAAATAGCAGCATAATCACTATTGACATCAATAACAATAAAGGTTACCTTAGTAGTGACCCTGAATGGATGCTGGCCAATATCAACATCTAGCTCGATCTGCCCCTTTGCATCCACCCTATGATTGGTGAAACCCTCAAGTCGACCATCATAACGTGATAGCTGCTCCTTTGAGAGCCCCATTTCTTTGAATGTTTTGTAAAAAAGAATGTCTTTGTAGGCCCCCGTGTCTATTAAGAGTCTGCTCGTCGTATACCCATCACGGATAACGAGAACTTGCTACTAGTTGCTAGTTCATCTTGATAAAAGCTGATAACCTCGTCCCTGATGTAGCTTCTAGGCGGCACGTGAGGGGCCTTATTGAGCTGGAATATCTTGTGTTTCAGAGCGGTGTTGCTAGCTTGCTCAGTGATTACTCCCAAATTCAATCTGGGTTGCCTTGGTTCTTGCATACCACCAGCAGGTCGCTCACCTCCACCAGGCCGAGCGGCCTTCACATACCTGTCGAGCTTACCATCATCGACCCACTTCTGAATGATACGCTTCAGACGCATACAATTTTCTGTAGTATGGCCCATCTCCTTGTGGTATTCACAATATTTACTATTGTCCCTTCTGAACTTATTTCCTGGGTTCATTGGGGCTGGTGGACCTAGCTCGACCGTGTTCAAAATTTCAGTGCGACTCACTGTCAGGGGGGTAAATGTCTCGGGCACTCTCTCAGTCGTCCTGGTTCTGTTCTTCCCATTCTTGTTGTTACCACCATTTTTTGCTTGGTCTTTCTTATCAGCATCTACGTCCTCAGCCTTGGAACCTGTCCCTTTCTTCTTTTCTTTCCTCTCTTCATCAATGGCCACATTGTAGGCCCTTTCAAACAGCTCCTGACGGGTCGTCACGCTCCTGACTTGTAGCTCGTAATCTAAGTCAGTAGAGGTCACTCCATTTCTGAAGCAATTTATCACTTCCCTATCTGTCAGGTCCTCCTCAATTTTGTCGACCATCTCCTTGAACTTGGTATAATAGCTCATCGAGCTTTCATTTTTTCCTTGCACCAAATTGTTCAAGTCGGCGACTGTCAATTTTCGGGCTCCAGTCGTCGAGAAACGATCTAGAAACTTCTTTCTCATGTAATGCCATGTGGTAATACAACCTGGTGCCAAACCCTTAAACCAAGTCAGGGCTGCCCCTGTGAGAGTGCTGACAAGTGTCTTGCACATCATATCATCCTCGTTGGAGATGAAACATATAGTAGCTTCCAGATGCTGTATATGACTTTAGGCGTTGGTCGCCCCTGAATATTTTTCAAGAGTGGGCAACCTGAAACCGTGGGGAGGTCGACGGTCGAGCAATTCCTTGGACAAGGGACGAAGAGTAAAGTCGTTTCGTTCACCCTTTCCATCGTCCTCTTTCTTGTCGGCCTCCCATTGCTCTAGTTTCTTCTTCTACTGCAACCAATAACTAGCATCTGGATTGTCGTCCCTTGAATGGGAGACGTCATTGGATCTTTGTTGATCATCACGGTGAGGTCCCATCCTTGAGTTGGCCCTATGCCTTTCGTTTCTGGGGGGAGTCACCTCTCTACCTCGTCTATCTCTGTGAGAAGGTGATCTTACCGAGTTCACTGGCGACCTGCGCCTATCTTCTCTGACTGGCGACTTGCGCCCGTCTCTATCCCAGTGAGAATGCGACCTAACTGATCTGACTGGTGACCTACGCCCATTTCTCTCGCGGTGGGACTGCGATCTCTCTGTTCTAGCAGGCGACCTGTGCCTATTCCTCTCAGCTTCTCTTTGTCGCCTCAACTCCGACTCGGCCTCCTGCTCCCTGTTCGTATTGAGATGATTTCGCAAGTCGTCAGGCGGAACAGGTATGTGAGTGCGAATGTGTGGTACGATCTGCCGCTCATCATTCAGCCTGTTACTCCCGTTTTGCCTAGTACTTCCGTCGGGCTGCGTATGAGAAACCTGAGAGGGGGCTGCCCTTTCCGACCTTCTGTCATTCTTCTCAGGCTCCTCCTCCATCGCTATCAACTCTGCTAGAATTCTAGCCCGCTCCACTAGCATCTCCTTTCTACTGAGGGGATTGGTTGAGGGACCTGGTCTGTCGCCTGCAGCCATTCGCCTTGCTTGCGGACGCTTTGGAGGGGGCTGTGCTCCTTGCTCGACCATAGGTCTCTTCTCCCTCCTATTATCAGGCAGGCCTCTACCATCAGCAACGCTGTTCGAACGTGTCGCCCTTGCGTGCTGACGAGGCGGAGGAGGAGGAGGCATGTTAACATTACGGTTTCCAGCATTCGTATTAGTATCGGTGTTACCCTCGTTATGCTCATCCGAGGCCTCTAAAATATGACCATCAGAAGTCACCATGATGATGGGTTGTAAGAAATCCCGGCAATTGAACCAAACTGATGCTACAAGAATCGTGTCGTAATCAATCTGCGTCCAGCTGTAAGATCAATCTCCTGACTTCTGACCTGAAAAAAGAACCCACGACTAGCCGGAATGGTCTCCGGCGAAGACCCTAGGGCGTGAGAATAAGTATGGTGATTTGAGGGCTAAAATATTATAATGAACAATGTATTCAGAATAACAAAATAACAATTACCCTGGAACGGTTGACATTGCCTTGTATTTATAGTTGTTGATGAGAGATATAATTGTGGTAGGATTGTGTTAAATCCCTATAATCTCGTATCAAATATGCATAAGAGATCTTGTCCACGAATAACTCCTGATTTGTAGAGAGTCCCTTATGGCAAGACTTGTGTTCACACCTGGACTCTGTAGGTCATCATGTATTATAATAGGTCGAGGTCGCCTATTGGGTTTAGGTCGACTTGAATGATGGATGAGATCGGGTCATGTCCGAACTGAGATCTGGATCGTATGTCGGACCATAGCTAGGTCGGGACCTGATAGGTCGGACAATGAGCTAGGTCGACTGATGAGACAAATGGGTCATGGGCCTGGTAATAATTGGGTCTACCCAATGAGATCGTGATGTCAATAGTAGGTAGATAATTGGGCTTAGCCCATAAAAAATGTGGTGAATATAATATGTAGGAGACTGGGCTTACTCGTTGGGCTTAGCCAGTCACATTTATTCCGTTGAGTTACATATAAATTATGAGATTTTTTTAATAATCCCAGGTTTTGTTACCAATGTTCCATCTTCTCTTTCTCTAAGGATTTCTTATAAACACATATATTTATTAAATAATTTTATGTTTAAATTATTTTGATTAATGATGAATATGCTTTTGATAATTCAAACATTATTAAATTATGAGAATTTTGATAATCTCAAATTTCATCTTCTCTTATAACTTATTAAATGAACTTATATTTATTATATAATTTTCTTTTAGTTACTTTAATGCGTGATGAGTAATATTCTTCATTATTTGATATTTAAGTTGTATTTGTTAAATCATATGAGTCTTTTGATAATCTTAAATTTATTTAATTTAAGTTTTATATTTCTTTAAAAGTTATTGCATGAACATATTTTAAAATTAAGAGACTTTTGATAATCACACATTTATTTTAGACAATGTTCCAACTTTTTAGTGATCTATTAGATTCAAATATATTTATTACATGTTTTTATTTTTAATATAGTTTGATTCATAATGAAGAGACTTTTGATAATTCAAACATAGTTTCACCTATTGCTTCATCTTTTTTTAAGAAAATATTACAAGAACATATATTTATTGAACGTTTTGAGTTAAATAATAATAATAATAATAATAATAATAATAATAATAATAATAATAATAATAATAATAATAATAATAATAATAATAATAATAATAATAATAATAATAATAATAATAATAATAATAATAATAATAATAATTTTTTATTTTAATATCAATTAATATTTAAGTTATATTAATGAAAATAAATTATAAGACTTTTGAGAATCCCAAGTTCCATCTTTTTTAAGAACTTATTATCAAATATTTCATCTTCTTATAGGACTTATTACATGAAAATATATTTTTTACATGTTTTTCTTTTTAAATATTTTGAAACTTGATGAATTTTCTTTTTTCATTTCATATCATATTAAATTCATTTAGTACAATAATATATTAATAAGATCAAGTTATAACAATTATGATAATCAACATCACTATTTAGTTCATGAATTGTCTCCACGTAGTATATGGATGTATGACATAAAAATATCCTTGCTTGAATGATCTAAATTTTGAAATATGAAAATTAGATCTAGTATCATTTAAAAAAATATAACATCATTGTTACCGACATTCATATTTTGAAAACAATTAAAACATTTAAAACTTTATTGCACGTCTAGCTTTCTTCGATGTTTTAAAAGATGTCTACACATAAGTTTCCTCATCAACACGTAAGTTTCCTCATCACTTGAATGTCCTCGTTTCACCAACATCTCAATATTTGGGATACATTTTAACAAAAGTGAAATATAATTGTCGTGTATAGGTGAATAAAAATGTAATGTACTTTTGGTATGATTATACTTATGGAAATTAAACCCGTGAACCGTTGGACCCGTACCCGTACAGTTGGCGGTTCGATTACGGTTCCTCATTTTTCGGACCCGTGACCCGGCGGGTTCAACCCGTGCAACCGTACCCGTTATGACCCGTGGAACCGTACCCGTGAGACCCGTGTCAGGAACCGCGTCAGAATATTACCTTTATGACTGACTTTTTGACCTCTTTGTCTTTAATCCCGTTAGTGATCCCGTTAGTAACGGGCAGTTTGACCAAAATATTACCGTTTGACCGACTTTTTGACCTCTTTTCAGTCCTTCAAAAATAAAATTTGTTATCCATATATAAATAATATAATTATCTAACTATAAATACCATTTCCCACCCCAAATAATTTACTTCACAAAAACTCAGTTATCTCTCACTCTCTCTCTCTAACGAAAATTGTTAATTCAAACTTCAAAGCCTTTTTTTTTACATTTTTACTTTGTTAATTCATTATATAGTGTGTTTGAGATCAAACTCTCAAAATGCATAAGTCTAGTATCTATCATCAAATTGTAAACTCTTAAAATTTTCATTTGATTGCAAGAACGACAATATTAATGATCCATTACATACATAATAGTTCCTGATTTTTAATTGAACATTTCAAAAATAAATCTGTCTCTTTGGTATTTGTTACAAAAAGAAAAATAGAAAGTAAAATCACATTCTACAATATAGCCAAAATAAGATTGATAAAATACAATTTTATTATTATAATCAAAAAGAAAATTATAAGAAAGTATGATTTCAATTAACTAAAGTTAACAAAATTACATAATCCCAACCCCCACCCACTTTCCTCTTTCCCCTCACCCCCTTACCTCACCCTCTTTCCTGTAACCTCAAACCCACTCACTATCCTTAAATTGTTGTTTTCCAAACTTCCAATACTATTATAGAGAAATCATGCTCTAAAATGATACACTATCGAAAATAAAATCTTGACCAAGTATATCAATTATTCTGAGTGCCTGCAATAACAAAGCTAAGTGAATACATGGAAACAAATTGCAAATATTCCGGAATAACAATACAAGCTCACCTTATAAGATATCTCTCCAAACTTTTCACCACTTTCAAGAAAGTTTGACTTGATGAATAAAAGTACTCGTTCCAAAGCTGAAATATATGTTACTTATTGCATGAAAATATCACATCCGGCCTTAAATGAGATTGAGTTAGTGTCCCATGACTAAAAAGAAAATGCTTATTAGATAATATCATAACATTATGCAAATTATGTGCACTAAATTTGATTATACTTACAAAAGTTTTAAGAGTTGAAGAAGAAGCAAATTAGTACCCTCGTCAATCAGTTTCATCAACCACTTCCCAATCCCACCCCTCTTCCATTCAAAACACTCACTCCAACTATTACTATGTAACCCACCCAACCCTACACTCCTTTATGTAAACTTCATACACTCACTCTTCTATTCATTTTTAACCTAAAAAAATAACAACACCCATCCATCCTTGTATTCTTATTCAACATATACAGTCTCCAAAATAAAAAAGACAACTAATCATAGGCATGACTGCAATTGACGTGTAGTATTCTTTTTTTTTTCTTCTCAATTTTGTTTGTTCATGTATTGTAGGGTTTTTTTATAGATATGTTTGAAGGAATTTACCTTTGTTTTTGGCTCTCAAAATTGTTGCTTCTTGGTTATGTTTCCCTTTTGTTCTTTTCTTTCTACTTAATTTACAACAATGACACAAAAACTTACATCCTCCCATGAGAATTTTTCCATTCGAAGATACACTGAGGTGTTGTGAGTGGGTAGGAGAGAGAAAATGAGATAGAAAATAGTAAGGCGATAGTCGTTATAAGTATTAAAAGTGAGTCCCATTAATAAATAAATATTATATATTTTCGTTCATAGAAAATGAGACTTATCAATAAGACGCTCTAGATGACAAAGTTGGTAAGATTATTCGAAATAGAAGTAGAGGGAGTATTGTGTTAAATTAAGGTCAAAATATGCATTTTGACTAACGGAAGTTAGTCATGTAACTAACTTCGGTAATATGTCATGTGAAATGATCGATTTGTCCATAAAAAAAAGATGTCCATGATATATGACTTGGAAATATAACATCATATATTTTTTTTATTTGCAACAGATTATAAAAACAAATACTCCCTCCATCTCGAAAAATTTAGATCACTTTGACTTTAATGGTCAACTCAATTATAAAAACAAATACTTCCTCCGTCTCGAAAAATTTAGATCACTTTAACTTTAATGGTCAACTCAATCAAATTTTGACCGTAATTTTATGAAAATTTAGATATTTTTATTCAATTATAAAAATTGTTATTTTTTCACCATTAGATTCATGAGTAGCAAAAGTTCTACAAAAATATAAACCAAGCAAAATAGACATTATCAAGCAAGCAATAGCACAGTACAAAAAATATTTGTTAGTAAATTCACCATTTAGCTTAATACTTAAAATTAATAATTATTTTTTAACTATCAACATAGTAAAATTCAATTTTGTTAATAAAAATTATTAATTATTTATATTAGTTAGTAACCGGTGTAGGGGAGTTTTTATGTTTTTTTCAACTTTAAATCTAGGCCGCTCTTTGTTTTTTGAGAGATTAAATCTGAACCACTCTTTTTTTTTATATATATATATTTTCCACTACTCACAAACACACACACATGCACGCACAGAAGCGCCTAGGAGATAAATCCTAGGGAGAGAAAGCCTTCCCTCTAACTTCTGGGGGATCGAACCCATGACCTCCAGGTTGGAAGCCATGACCTCAAGCCAGCAGACCAAATCTCCATGTGCATCTAAACCACTCTTTTTGTGACGGTAGAGAGGTAGTAACCGTTGTAGCAGAGTGGGAAGTTAAAAACAAATTTATTTTTCATATTCAATCCTAGCCACCAGTTATGTTTTCTCAAACTCAATCTTGGCCATCGATTATGTGGCGGTTAGATGTGATCTCTATTGTATACATGTTGGCACTTTTAGAGTGTTTTTTTCAGTTGCCCACTTTTGTTTTTTTCTCATAAGAAAATTGCATACCAGCTTCCTCTAGTGATTGTCCTTATTTAAGGACCATAATATCATACATTCATACCTCACCCTCACCACCACTGCCACCGCCACCAAAATTCCAGGAGAATGAAGAGTCACAACTCTCTCGCCTTAATCCTCCTCATTACCATTTTCATCACCTTCCACCATTCCCAAGCAAAACAAGCACAACCCATCTCAGAAAACCTCAGAATCCACCAATGGCTGACACTCGAAACAGAACCAACAAAAGATGCCAAATTACGGTTAACACCTCCGTTCATGATGGCAGGACTTTTATGCTTCTTAGCTGCTTCTATAGCAAGTGCAGGTGGGATTGGAGGTGGCGGCTTGTTCGTTCCTATACTTACTATTGTTGCTAGCTTTGATCTCAAGACAGCTTCTACTTTCTCTGCGTTTATGGTCACAGGGGGGTCACTTGCCAATATTATTTGCAACATTTTCATTGCAACACCAAGGTGTGGGGGCAAAACGGTAATTGACTTTGATATTGCTCTGTTATCACAGCCCTGCTTGTTGCTTGGAGTTAGTGTTGGAGTGATATGTAATGTTGTGCTTCCAGAGTGGCTTATTACTATTCTGTTTGCTGTGTTTCTTGCTTGGTGTAGCTTTAAGACGTGTAGATCAGGGGTATTGTTTTGGGTAATGGAATCGGAAGAGGCGAGATATAGGTGTGTGAGACTGGAAAATGGAGGTGATATTGGGGTCGTGAATGGGGTAAAACAGCCTCTTTTGAGTGGTGGAGGGAAGGGTAAATTTGGTCATTTTCCATGGGTGAAACTTGGGATCTTGATCTTGGTCTGGTTCTCCTTCTTTGTTTTGTATCTACTTCGAGGAAATAAATACGGACAGGTACGACTCTGCTCACTATCGACACGCTAATTAACTACTCTTACTTATGTAGTACTATAAGTAAATGAGATTGCACTAGCAGGCAAAGAATGAGGGAAAGTTCATGTTTATATGCTGATCATAACTCAACTGTAATGCAGAATATCTTACCTATAGAGCCTTGTGGAGTGGGATATTGGATATTGTCATCAGTCCAGATTCCTGTTGCTATAATTTTCACGGCCTGGATTCTGTACAGCAGAAAAGAGGGCCTCGAAGACCATGGTTCCGTTAGACAGGTGAGAATACCACTCAAATCAATGTCACTTTTGACACAATATGAGCTTCAAAAAAGCTAAATATATTTATTGAGGTCTTATGTGAAACCAAACACTAGTCTTTGTTTTTGGTGTAGGAAACGGAAGGTAACGTTAGAAGCGGACCACCAAACTTGATGTTCCCAGCAATGGCTATATTAGCGGGAATTTTGGGCGGAGCTTTTGGAATTGGTGGTGGAATGCTTATAAGCCCACTTCTACTTCAAGTTGGAATAGCCCCTGAAGTAAGTTACTCCTATCCATCTATCACCATGCTTTAGCCTTTGGAACCGGAGTCCAGATCTTTTGTACCCACTTTTTGTGTGCCACACCCTGTACCACCAGTGATCCAACATCCAACAGTTACATGTTTAGATGACCTCATTATGATGTCAGCCCTAATAATTGTGAGCCGTTGGATCATATTAGTGGTTCAAGGTGTGGTACAGAAAAGCTGGTCTCATGAAACTGTTGTTGAAAGAAAGTTTTTTTGATTCGTTTTGACTTTCTCGTTGACCAGGTAACAGCTGCAACATGTTCATTCATGGTGTTCTTCTCTTCAACAATGTCTGCAATTCAGTATCTGTTGTTGGGGATGGAGGGCATCGGAGATGCCCTTATTTTTACGTTCCTCTGTTTTCTTGGCTCGATTATCGGGATAACGATAGTACAAAGAGCTATTGGAAAACATGGGAGAGCCTCTATAATTGTATTCTCAGTGGGTACAGTTATGGTGTTAAGTACTGTTCTGATAACCAGTTTTGGAGCATTAGATGTTTGGAGGGATTATAAGAGTGGGAAATATATGGGATTCAAATTACCCTGTTGAATTAGACTTCTGTTAGACTGTAATCTACTTCCTTGATAATCTTAATGTACCTGAAGAAGGTATTGATTCTATAGTGACTACTCTTTTCGTCTATTCTGACATGAAAATAACCTTTCAAGACTTGCAACAAGCTCGCGCATACACACAGCCACCTGCATGGAGATACACACACAGCACAATAAGAATTAGAATCATGCCACAACACCAGTTCGGTAAAAGATACGTGCCAAAAGAAAAGAGGGACAATACTAACTGTGAACAACCGAAACATAAATTGGAACATTGATTAAAGCGTTTTCAGTTAAATGTAAGCTGATGTGTAGGAAAGAACTAAAGTTGGTTAGAAATTTACAAGTTGGGAAGGAACTAATCAATAAAAAATGCTCCATCCATCGGAAACTGTGTCCATTTTCTTCATTATCAAGAAGTAAAATGGAAACTCGATTTGGAACAGATGGAGTACCATTATTCTAGGGAAAATTTTGTGTACCGAAAAGATGTCTGGGATGCTCATTTAGGGAAAAAAATGAGCAGTTCCTCCTGAGAAGCAAAGTACACCGCATGCTCAAGCAACTGGGAGTCACAGAACATGATCCTGAGATGTATCAACTGCTGCAGACAGAGTAAACTGCCACACGGGGGACCAGAGTATCCTGAGAAGGCAATTCAGGTGGGGAAGCCTCCGGAAGGAATGCTGGTCCGGTGCTAAAAACTTTCAATTGCTGCTCAAGTCTCTCTTTCTCTGCCTTCAGTCTTTGGCTACTCATCACCTAGTTCGTCCTTTACAGCCTGCAAAGACTTTTTTTTTAAGCCGAACAAACAAAAATGAATGACAACGTACGCAAAAATCCTATAGAAGAATCAAGTGGCTGATGTTGATTATTATCAACCCAACTATTACATCATCTTAGTTGAAAATGCTAGGAGAAAATTTCACTCCAAAAAAATATTAAAATAAAAATGTAAGCCTGTCCGAAGATGGCAGGCATCCAAAACATCTCGAGGAAAACATGAAGTATCTAACAAAAGGGGGTTACCTTCAATCCATTGAACTTCTCCTTCAAGTTCTCAGAAAACTCTTTCAACTTGCTGGCTTCATCCCTTTTCTAAGTCACCATCATAACAGCATCACTTCAATCTACAGCAGTCATTTTATAGACATGGTTTGTGATGACGCCAAGCTATTCAGGGTCTTGAACGGTTTTATGGATATCTGGCTGGATATATTTGATGGTTGGGATACCTAGAACACAACACAGAAAAGCACCGTTAAGGTCAAAGTTGGATGTTAATCCAACTCAGGTCCTCGGATGTGAGAGTAAGAATACCGAGTAATATAAGGCTTGGAATACCTTGAGTGTGTGAGGGCGAGCCTTGGCGCAACGGTTAAGTTGCTCCTTTGGTGACCATAAGGTCACGGGTTCGAACCTTGGCGAACAGCCTCTTGGCAATTGTCAGGGGAAGGCTCTAGCAAATGGTTCCCTCTCCCAACCCCCGCAAGGCGGGGAGCGCTTGACGCACCGGGGTTTGCCCTTAATACCTTGAGTGTGTGTGAGTGTTTAGGGTTTAACAGCAATATGGCTTACAGAGTATATTTTGAACTTACCTTGTCCAAGGGGACAAAGGTCTTCTATTTATAGGCAATGTGGAGCTGCTCGCTGACGTAAGCCATGAGGTCAGCCCTAAGAGCACTTTGGTATTTGACTGCATACATGTGTCCGCATCTGATTGGGTCTGTCAGGGAAGGAGGATTCTCTGTCACAGAAGGGATGTCGCTGATGTGGACAGGAGTCGTGTATCCGGCGCGGCGCATTAATGGCAATAGTAGGCGCCTGTCTCTGAGCCGCATTGAATGCGATGGGAGTGAGCCGGCAACTTGCATGTCAGAGCCAGTAATCTTACTGGCTCAGTAAGGCTTGCCATTAACCGGGAGGCAAGTGAGATAACCGGGAGGCAGGTATGAGCCCGTGGTCAACATCTTGAGCGCGATCAAAGGTATTTGATGCGGGCACGGATGGAGCGATCATACCTCCTGCGATCACCAAGTCAGCGGTCAGGATCCCTCCGGTCTGGAGTAGGATGATGCGGAGAGGAGCGCGGTCTTGACCTCAGGGGTCTATCTGTCCGCGGTCTTGACTCCGGCGGTCTAGGGAATGCCACGTCACTGGTTCCCTGGACCAGACCGAGCGTGGACCCGGTCCAGCTGGTCCGGGCTCATCAGTGGCCCCTAGCTCCAAGTGTGATTATTTATGGTCAGAGCGAGGAGCTACTAGTTAAGCTCGGTTCGCCCAGATCGCTCCTCGAGCGGGCACCAGTGTTGGTGTTTTTCATTGGTTGTTGCTCTGCCTCCAGCGCATTTAGGCACGTTCGGGAGGCACATGGGGAAGATTTCAGGCGCCTTGAATGCTCTGCCTCCCGATTCGCGAGTGGGCCTCTTGGCGTATGAAAAGACAGTGCGTGACAGGTACGGAGGGTACGTGTCAGCCATCCAAGGAGCGCAATAAATGCTAACCGGCGGAATTTTCGAAAATTCAAACGTTTGGCGTCGGTTCGTGGTTTGAGGAAAGGTTTGTGGGCTAATTAATACGGGTTAAACGGGTTAACCCATACTGGTAGGCCCTATAAATACAAAACCCTTCTTCCCCAATCCCTTTTACCGTTTTCAAACCTTCAAACTGCTTTAGATAGAGAAATTTCTGCTGCGTACTTGTGATTTTCTTTCCTTCGAATCTACCCTCGAATCCACCCTCGTAAGTAATTTTTGCTTTTGTTTCTTCTTCATCTCCTTCTATTTCTTCTGGGTTTCAATGACTACCCGTGAATTTGGGCCTCGCCATCCGTTAGAACTAGGGGATGGGAGCACTTCGGATACTTTTGCCATTTGTAAACGGGCAGGGGGAATTTATAGGAAGGTAGCTCATGGTTGGCTTAGGTTGTTTATGGAGTGCTTCCAGTATTTCTGTGAGAAATCCCAATGGGGGCCTTTTGTCCCACACAGATTGTGGGAGGCCAAGAAAAAGATGATTAAAAGGAACGGTGAAGTTTTGGTGTAGGGGAATACGAGTAGGTTAAGAAATTTTGTAATGGGGGTTTTGTGCAGGTTTCCCCGTGAGAGAGACCAGGCTCTGAACGCCGTTGAACTAGTGAGGAGAGCGATTCGCGTCCCCGAAGTGATAGTTGACTGGGAGAAAGTTGAGCTGATGGATCATAACCAAACTAATGAGAGGCGGACACAGGGCTCCGGGGATCTGAGTGATCCCTTGGATGTTCTTCCTTTGAGGACCATTTTTCTCGACGTTATGACCAGGGCCCCCGCTGTGCCTATGGTCGAATTGAGTAGTAGTGAGGAGCTTGAACCTCTGGAGAATGAGATGGATGCAGTCGAGGAGAGTGAACCAGAAGTGGCCCCTGCCCGCGGTTCATCCACCGTTCTCTTTGGCTCGACGAGCTCGGAGACCGAGGATGATGACCGCAATGAAGATGATTGGATGGCCGCGGGCACCTCAAGGAAGGCAACAGAAATCGTTGATGCCTTCGAGGAGGATTCTGAGGAGGAGGTCCCTGTCCGGGGCAGAGGCAAGAGACCTGCCATTGAGGCCAATCCTGGCCGAGGCCGTAAGAGAAAGGCCAAGGAGGTGGCTACTATTGATTGGGAAGAGGAGATATACACCCTTTACAACGTTGATCCCAAGCAATTCCGTGTCCGCTCTCTTGGGCACGTTCAGATAAAGGGGAAGGACCAGCTTCGGCCAAAGACTGTAGCAGATGTCCGCGAGGACAATAGGGCCTGCATTTTTTATGGGACTCAGTTCGAGAATGGCCTCAGACTTCCCCTCGATCCCTTCATCTACTTCTTTCTTTGTTTCAACAATTGTCTTCCCATGCACCTGACTCTGAATGCTATTAGGGCCCTGGTCTCCTTCATAACCGTTTGCAGGGTTTTAGGCTATGAACCCTCCCTATCTGGGCTTTATGCCTATTACCAAAACCAAATCAGCGATGGAAACCTGGGTCTGAAGGCTAAGAATAACTCTCCCCGGACCTTCTCTGCCCCTTCAAATAAATTTGACCAATGGAACCAGGAGAACATTTTGGTCATAGAGTCTAGGTTTGGTTGGGCCTTCCCTAAACCTTCCAATCCCGTTCCGATGAAGGTGGCCGCTAGAAACTACCCTAACCCATCTCTGTCCGAGGATCTGCGCATTGCCCTGGAGACCCATCTGGCCAAGTATATAACCAACGGGGAGCAGCCTGTTTACGACGTGGGCGAGATTGTTGAGTTCGAGCCCTTGCTAATCTACTCAGGGGTGGCTCCTCGAAGGGAGGGCAGCCCCTATTCCCCTAGAGTAGAGATAGGGCCCCAGCCTCATGACCCTGATTGGAGGGTGCATGAATTCTTCGAATTTGAGGCTGACTGTAAAACTTGTATGCTGGATGCTGAATGCGAGCCTCCAGAACTAATTGGTCTCTATTATGCTCCTTAAGAAAGCTTTTTGTCTTGCTTTTGCTTTTTTCGAGCCGTTCTTAACCCATTCTTTTTCTTTTCAGAGTAGACCCAGCCGAATACAACTTCTGATGGCCCCGCTGAGCGCTGCTGAGCTGAAGGCCCGAAATATGCGGGCACAATAAAAAGAAGCTGCTAAGAGGCAAGCTGCTCTGGGTGGTGCAGCGGGCAAGGATGCCAATCTTCCCATGACAAATAGGAAGACCGGCTCCACACTGACCGGTCCCAAAGTAATTCCAACTACCGGGGAGCTGCCTCCATCCCCCTCGGGTCCTCTTCCTGCCTCTGCCACTCGAAGCTCCCGCTCCCCTGGCTGCACAATTTCCTTCGGACACCACCAGGAGCAGTCCAGGAAGAGGACTGAAAGGGATGCTGATTTGGGGCACAAAGAGAGGGCCTCAAAATTCCAGAAAGGCGGGGAAGCACCACTTTGTGCTTCCACTACTTCTGCCTCGATCTCTTCTACCGCTCCCCTCGTAGGGGGGACTATCTTTTCCACTTCCTACCCAGTGGCTTCCCTCAGCACCCACGAGGAGGCACTGGCTATTAGGAAGAGATTGTCTGAGGTGCCCGCCATCACCGGTGTTGATATTTATACTAGGTCGACGAATAATTCAGCTGCGGGGATTGGCCTCCTGAACCGGTTCTACTCCCCGGATTTCTACAAAAATGTAGTGATGAAAGAGAATCCGGCTGCCCTGATGGGGGACATTGGCCTGGCCCTTATTGAGGTTTAGACCTGTCCTTAAACAATTTTGGCTTGGTGATCCTTTACTGACTATTTTTCTCCTCGCAGGTGGGTAATAAGGTCCTGCGGTTGCGGGAATGCACCGATGGGATGGCCGCGGAGCTTGAGGGACAAACAAAAATCTTGGCGGACAAGCTCCGCGAGCAGTCCCAGGCCGATGAGAAGGTGAAGACCCTGTCCACCGCTCTTGCTGACAAGGAGACCTCCATCTCCGAGAAGGAGGCAGATCTGAAAGACTTCTCCGAGTGGATCACTGAGTTTGAGAAGAGCTTAGATAAAGCCAAGGGAGAGCGGGATGAGCTCCGCGGGCACAAGACCGCCCTTGAACAGAGGAGCGCTGAGCTGACCAACAGGTTGGAGGTCTCCAAAGATCTTGGGTTTGGAGGCCAAGGTAGATGAGATCTCCGAGCAGCTACTTCCCTTAAAGCAGTTTGAGTTGGAGAGGGAGGCTATGGTGCTTGCTGCCCGCAAAGAGGCAGTGGAGGAGTTTAAGAACTCCAAGGAGTACAAGGATCTCCTTGCCTCAGAAGGCCTGGCCCAAGATTTAGGCCCTGCTTGCCGAACACGATTACGGAATTTTGCCGCCAGGCATGTTCTCGCCGGCTTGAGCCTTGATAGGCTCACTTGTTGCTACTGACGCTGTGTGCCTGCCCGGGCACGCACTATTCCCTCTGTCTGAGGATGAGGTCAAGGGCTTGGAGCTGGTCGCAGCGGCCTCCTGTGACCGAGTTTACTGCCACAGCTCTTATTGGCGACATGGATGCCCTGAGGTTCGGGGATGAGGGGCTATCCTACGAGGAAGCTGTTGCCCGCGTTCTCCCCAATGGGCCGACAATTGGTCATCTTTTTCCTCCGCGGGCAGCTCCTATCCCCATCTCCACGGGTCCAACCATTCCTCCGGTCATCACCGATTTGACCGTATCCACAGGCCTTCCTTCTCCAACTCCGGCCTCAGGAGCGGCCACGGATAGCGCGGCCACAGACACTGCTGTTGATGCTCCCAAGGACCCAGCTCCTTTCGCTTAGGATTTTTATTTTTCTCTTGTTGTAATAGACTGGTAGGATTTTGTAATCATTTTTATCCATTAATAGAGGTATTTTTCTTAATTGCTTATCTTTTAGGTTGTTTTGAGTGTTGGCAATATTTGAGTACCTTGGTACTTGCATTCTTGCTTTTCCTTTTTCCAGCATTTTTGACTTGGAACAATTAAATTTTATACTCTCTTCCGCGGTCAAAGGCTTAGTAGGCCTTCTGCCCGCGTTTTTGAGTTTTCCTAACTCTGTATTCAAAATCTCTTGGATTTTTTGTGAGAGTTAGCCCTATTTCACTGTGATCGCGTTTGTTTGGCCTTGTGGCAAACTTTGAGGCCTTAACCCCGTTTGTCTGTTTGACTTTGTTAAACTATTTTGACCACTCCCATCCATTTACACTTATGTTCCGAACTTGCGATCCGTGGTGTAAGTAAAAAAGTGCCAAGGCAAGCTACTTTTCATAGTGCATGTAGAGTGTGGCAGTGAGGCGATAGTCTACGCAACAGTAGGTAGGAGCATATTTAGCATATTGGCCCTTTAACCTACCGGCATCTGTATCCACGATTGGTGGTTCACGCGGTTTGACCCTTTATTCAAAACTTCTTGAGTTTTTTGTGAGGGTCTTGTGGCGATCATGTAAGCGGGCTCATATGTTGGCCTTTGTCACATACAGGCATGCGAGTAATGGCCCTAAAAAAGGCCTTCACGCATTTAGTAGGTCCGGGCTTTGGCCTTTGTCTCCACTTGCATCTATATCCACTTTTTCTTGGTGGTATCACACGGGCATGACAGAGTATCGTGCCCACGATCGAGTACGGGCGTAATGGCCTTTGTACACATATAGGCGTGCGGATCTTAATGGATCTTTGCGCATCAGTAAGCAGGGGCTCATACGTTGGCCCTAGAACCTACTGGCATCCGCTTGCGGGCATCCACTTCAGCTTTTGAGGCTGGTGGGGATAGTGCTACATGTTAGTGTTATGCCCTAGGCCTATGATTGATAGACTTATGTGTTGACATTATTTATTATTATATGAGATGTTTATCATTTGATTATTATATGTTTTGTATATTTGTTTATAATAATCTCCGTCCATAATTATTAAGAGAATAATTAGTATAATTGTCAATGGATAATCATACGATGATTATATGCATAGAGATGCACATTGAAATTATGGGTACTTGTTAGAGAACAAGTGACTGGACTTGACCCGTATGAGATTTATGTCATGGTCAAATGTCATAATTAAATCTCATATGGTCACTTCATTTAGTCCCTAGACCTGAGATTATCATGACCTTACATATGATGAAAGTTATGTTTGATTTTAGTCAAACGGTATCTTAACACGATATCTATAAAGGCATCTTTGGCATGATCGGTTTCATGATGGGAAGGATGATAAGTCAAGATGGAATTTGTCCCTCGGAAGAGAGATGTTTTGCTTGGGCCCCTTGATGAGTGATAATGATGAAAGTGTATGGCCGTACCCCAATATGATTGGAACTATCATTATACTCAAGATCGAGAAAGCATTGAACAAAGACAAGTTGACGAGGACCATGACTTGTGTTCAATATAACATCGTGAGACAAAGGGAGAAATGGAAGTGCACCGTTGGAAACGTGAACTCTTACGTTACATTATTTGGGTAGACATAATGGCTTGCTAGAGTCCGCTTATGTCTTATGAGGGTCGATATGATCGAACTCATTGCCAACATAATGTAATCCTATTGGATCACACACAACTAGAATGAATTGATTAAACCATTAAAAGAATGATTGAGAAACTCCTCATTGGCCTTGTTAGGCCGTGCGACACAACAGGCCATGTGTTGTGTGTGGCCGTGCGACACAACAGGCCATGTGCTGTGTCTGGTCGTGCGACACAATAAGCCACTGAGGCGGTTTGACAGAATCCTTTCCTAATTTGATTAGGATTCATATTCTATACTAATGTACTATAAATATGAACGTCTGTCAACCCTAAAAAGCTAGCCGAAATTCTCAATAGAAATTCACAAACATATTCTCAATATTATTCCAAGGTTTATAGGATCTAGCAATCTTCAAGAAAATGTTCTTGGATTCATTCAAAGGTGTGGATACCGAAAGAGGGTCTTCGCTCGTTCATCGATCAAGACCTAGAGTTCAAGCAAGTTGAAGAACGAAGTTTGTGATTTGAAATCACATAATCAAATCGTTCGATAGCTCAAGAACGAAAAGCGTTCAAGGTTGGTTACACCTATCTCATAGGTTTTCAAGTTAATTGTATAGAACGGATCCTAGGGCTTCTTGGGTTTTATGTTATTTTATGCTTAATTCCGCTGCGCATGGACCCGTAAAACCCAACAGTGGTATCAGAACCCCGTTCGTATGATTAAGTTTGAATTAACATGCTAGAAAAGTAATATAAAATCGTTTATATGTTCTTTTGCATGTTTTGTATGCGATAGATTAATTGTTTTCGAAACAATATGCCTAATTCGTATTCTAATGATATTGAATTAAATCTGTTAAAAGTCGTTTGCATGATTTAATTGCTCTGTGATTTAGAATTGATTGAATTTTGGAAATCTGGAAAACTGTCATCCTGTGTCACGCGACAGAACTAGCTTTTGTCATGCGACAGAACTTGCTTCTGTCACGTGACACTTTTAGCCCAATCTGGGCAGTATCAGTTTGATGAACAATCTGGTCAATCTATGAATGTGTTTACAATCTGATATGTTTATGTGTTAATCTGGATGCTATAAAATTGAGTTTATAAGGCTATGCTAGATTAATTCATTGTTTATGCATGCTTAGTTGATTAAAATATGATTTTAATAATTATTGCGATTCATGTTTTACTTGTTCTTACGTGCTAAGAAATTTTATGTTTAGTTGAAACATTGCATTATAGTTTCCTAATATGTTTAGATTTAGACATTAAAATTTTGGATTTTATGATTGTTTATGGAAACAAGTCATAATTACGCGAAATTTAAAAGGAAACTGATAGTTTATAAAAGGTAGTGATTATGTTGCCAAATCAGAGCTGATTTCTGATTGTGCATGTCTAGGAGAGTTCTGTCTAAGGAATAGTTGGTACTTAAGTAGTCCTTGTGGCTCACCTATCTTCCTGGGAACTTACCTGGTGCGCGATTATGACTATCTTTGCTGATATGCTTATAATCTACCTTAAAGAACCTTCATTTAACTTTTAAGTTCTTTATGCCAATTCATGATTAAAACACATGAGACCATTCGGATAGTTTTGGGTGGGCTTGCCATAGCAAGGTGCTTTGATTCTATTCGAATGCGACCAAGATGAGGAAATGGTGGTTCCTATACGTTTAAAGTGAATGAACTTAATTGGGTTATCAAAATGGTTTTGGACCCAAGGCATAAGATGATATTAAAATATGCCCTAGACATATGATGTCTTGAATGAATCTCATAAAAGATCTAAGAGTCATATATGTGATATAATTGATGTTTTCTACCTAATTAATTTAATTTTGAGCGGTTTGCCATAACAAACTTGAAATTGAATTAAAGTTGGATCTTAGCCCATTAAATGTATATTATGCTTATTTGCATTTGAAGGTGTATAATTTAGTGGGAGCATTTTATATAAATGCATTATACTTCTCATATGATATGTTTACTTATATGTGTTCATATTTTATGTATATCTTTTTGTAGAATAAATGGCATCAAACAATAATCACTTTTCACTGCGATCTGTCCTTGAGAAGGAAAAGTTGGAAGAGAATGGTACAAACTATATGGATTGGATCCGTAGTTTGAGAATTGTTCTCAAGCAAGAAGGAAAATTGTACGTTCTCGAGGAACCTATTCCACCTGAGCCTGCTGCCAATGCTACTAGGGCAGTGAGGGATCAATATCTGAAGCACAAGCGTGACTCTACAGATGTTGGTTGTCTCATGCTCTCCGCCATGTGCAAGAACCTTCAGAAGGATCTTGAGCACTTGGGGACAGTTGACCTAAACAATCGACTGATGGAAATGTTTCAAGTACAAGCTAGGCAAGAAAGGTACAACACAGTTACGGTATTAACCTCATGCAAGATGAGTGAAGGACAAGCTGTTGGTCCCCATGCTCTTAAGTTGAAGGGCCACATTGAGCATCTTGAAAGGCTCGGCTTTCCAATTAGCCAAGAGTTGGCTACCGACAAAATATTGAATTCATTACCCAAAAGTTTTAGTAGTTTCATAATGCACTATAACATGGGTGGAATGAATAAAAACCTTTCTGAGTTAGTTCAAATGTTGAACACTGCGGAAACCAATATTTTCGAGAAGAAAACCGACCAAGTGCTGATGGTTAACAAGGAGAAGGTTTCAAGGGTAAAGGAAAGGCAAAGGTTGCTAATCCTAAGGCAAAAGTTGCCAAACCTAAAGAGGCTTCCAAGTCTAAAGAGGCTGAGCCCAAGTCCCAAGAGGATGCAGTCTGCTTCCATTGCAATGAGATTGGACATTGGAAGAGAAACTGCGCAAAATATAAGGAAGCACTGAAGAAGAGCAAAGGAGTTGCTTCGACTTCAGGTATCTTTGTTATAGATATATTCCTATCTACTTCTAGTTCTTGGGTATTGGATACCGGATGTGAAACTCACATTTGTTTAAATGTGCAGGGTCTAAAGAACAGAAGGATGCTTAAGGAAGGTGAAGTGGACCTACGTGTGGGGAATGGAGCAAGAGTTGATGCATTAGCCGTAGGAACTTATGAAGTTACTTTACCTAGTGGACTAATACTTGTTTTGAACAATTGTTATTACGTTCCAGCTTTAAGTAGGAATATTATTTCGATTTCATGTTTGGATAATGAAGGTTTTAATTTTCTTATATGTGATAAGAAATTTTCCATTTACAAGAGTGATATGCATTATTGTACTGCTGTTTCATTCAATGGCCTTTATATTCTTGATGTTGAAAATCGTGATAATGATGTCTATAACATTAACAAGAGATCTAAACCCAATGATGTAAACCACACTTACTTATGGCATTGTCATCTTGGCCATATAAACGAGAAACGCATTTCTAAACTCCACAAAGATGGATTTTTTGATTCACATGATTATGAATCTTATGAGACATGCGAATCTTGTTTACTTGGCAAGATGACCAAGGACCCATTTACCAAAACCGGTGAAAGGGCGGGCGACTTATTAGGACTCATACATACCGATGTATGTGGGCCTATGAGTAGCGATGCTAGGGAAGAATTTCGGTACTTCATAACATTCACTGATGATTATAGTAGATTTGAATATATTTATCTAATGAAACATAAAAGTGAAACGTTTGAGATATTTTGAATATTTCAAAATGAGGTGCAAAATCAACTTGGCAAAACTATTAAGGTACTTCGATCCGATCGAGGTGGTGAATATTTGTGTGAAGACCCCAACCCGGAACCTACACGTGTCCCGAGCTGAAGCGTCCTCAAACTAAGCCAAATCTCCTAAACTTTAAAAACTTTGATTTAACTTCCAAACAGAAACACAACCATTTATAAATAACTCTACTCCTTTCCACATTGGAGGAAGAGTTGACTAACCTTAAAAGTAATAAACGGTTTTAGTTACAAAAAGATATCGAATATAATATAGAATTACAGTTTATGAATACAAACCCTTTAAAATAATGGTGCCAACAATCACTTTCTACACCAACCTACACATAACCCGACAATACCCAAAATACCACTTCTACACTCCTTTCCGCCCTTACTTGGTCGGACCACCTGTCTCGGAATCTAAAACAGTAAAGGGAGAGGGGTGAGAATAAATCTCAATGAGCTATTATGAATGCAGCAAGATGCCAACAAAGTGCAACACATAGCATGGTAGCACATAACACATTATGGAAGCGGTAAACACATTACGTTACCTCATTTTACCTTTTCCCGTCTGAACAATAAGTCGTACAACGTGGGAGTAAAACTCCACTCTTTGGTGAATTGCCCCCAGCACATTCACCTCTTATAGGACTCATACCCCAGAGATCCATATAAGACAAGATACCTATAATAGAGTATCCAAAATAATAATATCGTCCCTCCGTACAACAATCGCAACAGGTCTGTAAAGGCTTCTTCATGCTCAATACAGTCGTTAGCGGCACTCTGTGGCCACGAGGAGGGGGAGGGTCACGGTATGATGAACCTTCAATCACTTATAGAACAAATCAATAATTGATTGGCTTTCATCATACCCACCCGAACATAAACACATTCAAGCACATAATAGATACTTGAATTATAATCCACAAAAAGGGATAATCATATAACGACATGGTAATGTATACTCATGCAAATCAATACTATAGTGCAACAACCATTTAATACACTATGCATAGTATCATCAATAAATATGAATGATAACAAATAAATTCACAATTGGGATAACCATACAACCACATAGTAAACATATCCATACTTGGAATAACAATGCAATAACTTGCCAAATAATCCACACCGGAATACCATAAAATCAACATGCCATATAATCCACCATTGGAATATAACACCACTATATAACACATAATCCACACTTTGGGATGCCACATAACACTTGCCAATTAGTCCATACTTAGGATATTAAGGTACCCATATAATCAATAATTCCACAACTTGAATCTAATGCCACAAGGTGATACATACCCATTACCAATTAGCTCAATAGTGAAACCTATAGCTTCTACTCTATTGCAACTACTCACCAAAGATATGGAGTAAGTAAGGCCACTACGTATCGTAAACCATTCCTACATTTTCATTATACAATAAGACAAGGCCTCTATGAAGGTTCAAGCTCAATTTACTAAGTGGGAGTCACAATCTATAAGGGACCAAACAAGGTTACTACACAAATTCTGGTTCAGATTTGAATTCAGGTTTCTGGGGTCTTGGGCGACCGCCCAAACCTCTTGGGCGACCGCCCAAGAGGGTTTTCAAGCAAATGGTGAGTTCTGGTGTGATGGGCGGCCGCCCAAGCCCCCATGGGCGACCGCCCAAGGCGATTTCCAGCTCAAATTAATTTCTAACTCTTTCTTCTTAACTTCAATTCCTTTTCTTTTCATCCACCCTAATCTTAAGAACACCAAGAGGAAACCCTAGCTTTACCAAGTTCAACATAATCATGTAAACTCAAAATAATGTAACTCTAGATTATTTATCACTACAATTTCCACCCACTTCAAACCCTCTAGATCATCTTTCATGAACATTAATCTCAACCCACTTCCTTTACCAATTTCGAGCTTAACCCTTTTTAATCCCGAATCAACCTATGTTCTTACACTCTTGATCAACAATAACATCCTTCCATAAGATAAATCAATTCCTCAACTTCCAAGAAGATTTCTAAGGCATTAAACAATCATTTCAATAACAATAACAACATCAAATCATTGATGAGCATACAAAGAAAAGAAGTCATAATAACTCACCTTAGGTTTTTAGAATAAAATGTTGATCTTCTTAGCTTGACTTGATCCTCTAGATGATCCAAACCCAAAAATGCTCTTGATCTTGAAAATGGTGGAGAATGGCTTGGCTTCAAGGCTTGGACATGGGAGCTTCCATGGAATTCTAAAGCTTTCTCTCTAGGGAAAGTATAAGAAATGAAGGAGGGAGGAGGAAGAAGGGAGGTGGAGTAATAATTTGATAAAAGAGAAGGGAGGGGGGGCCGGATTTGAGGGAGTAGGGGGAAGGGAGTAAGAGGAGGGGATGGAGGTGACACTTGGCATGCATAGGAGGGAGTAATACAATTGGCCCCCCTTCAAAAATAAACCAAGGCTTTCACCCTAACTCATTTTAAAAATAAATCCTTATCTTAAATAATTCATCCTACCCAATTACCTCCTTGTACTATTTAGCATATTCCCATTTTTATTATTTCTCCAAGTTTCTTTATTTAATGTCTAATAGTTTCATAAAAGATTCTAAATTTACTTCTCACCCAATTTATCTTAATTTAAGAATTTAAAGACATAATTGAACACATAAGTTAACATAAATATTTGAAGCATATAATATAATATTTAAAATTAGTGCCTAGGGTTGGGGTCGTTACACTCACTCCCCCTTAAAGAAAATTCGTCCCGAATTTGACTGTCACTTACCCTAAGGTTCAAATAGCAAAGGTTAACTTTCACACATTCTAACTTAACATTTTCAATTAGACTTCTCAAAGGCATGATTCTACTATACATTTTCACAACTTAAATACTCTAAGACTTCAATTCCCAATCAGTCTCATCAATGCTATGATTCTTTCCAAGATTCAAATTTCATTAATAATGTGATATAACAACTCAATACTCCGAGAATACCATACCATTATCGCTAACCCGAATTTTCACGACCTCAAAGAAAGTATATTTAAATGAAAAGTATTACATCTTATGTTACCCAATACATTACGATATTACCTTTAAAACTTCAATTACTCTATAAGCTGCTCCCAGCCCGTCTATGAGTCACATCACCAACCTTTTCTAAGACTCCACATGATTTACCACTTTGGCGCCAATCTACCTTAGGCCTTGCTTCTATAACCTCACACCAACAATTTAGAGATCGATATTTCTTCCCGAACAACGCCTTATACGGTTTTATCTCAACGCTAGAATGATAACTGCTATTATACGCACCCAACCATTGGTAACCATACGACCTATCGACTACTAAAATCCATTGTACATGCCCGTAGCATATTTTCAACAATAAGTAATGATTCCTCAATTTTTCACGAAGTTAAACTTAATAGTATTCCTACCTTCCAAAAGGATCTTCCAAATGATGTCTATCCAATCCCTCTAATACTATGGGGTTTATACAACCAAACTATCTCCTAACATATATGAGGACTTTATCAATAAATATCTCATGATATAAACATTAAATAACTGCCCATGAAATAATAAATATGAACATGCTAATAAGATCATGATTTCTATAAACGGGACACTGGTCGACTATATAACACAATTCAATGTTCCACTTATTTTCAGGTCCAGAGACGATCAATATTCAAATCAAATGGTTGGCCGCCCACAACGGAGCCGTTCCAACTCCAAAACAAAACCGAGTCTATTGCGACCGACACAATAACAACCCCACATTTATCAAATCATTTCTCTCGATCAAAACTTGAATACAGTTAACCATTCTAGGGAAACTAAGTTGCCTTTCCACTAGCTTCTGCACAATTTACATCTTTAGGATACCAAGTCTTTCTGAAATTCACAACATCTTTCAAAATTCCAAAGGATAGATAAAAAGAGATCCAGTGAGACTCGAATGGTTTATTTATTTAAAACCTGCCCCATACCAGCTTTAATTAACTAAACCACTCAAAATCTTTAAGAAATCTTTAAAATTTTGATACGTTAACAAAATAACTCGAGTGATCTAATTATCTACAACCGTCCCATACCAGTGGTAGATAATTAAATTACTCACAGATTTTAATGCACACCAAAGACTGTTCATTGACCTTATTAAATCATACTATCCCCGAAGGGCACAAATACTCACACAGATGTCCAATATAAAATCCCAAGTTCTAAAACACATTTAAAACAATTTTTAACATGATATTCTTGTTCGACCTCTATTTATAGTATAGCCACCACTCATAATATTTATACTTAGTTAAATTCTTTATAAGAAAACAAAATCTTGCAATACTAATACTATCCCGATAAATAACACTAAAACAATCATTAAGATTATAAACTAGGTAAATCATCCTCAAATTGCAATTACACCTTAATAGTACTGTAACTAACTTACCTCTCGATAATCATCAACAACTCAAAATTCACATAACGCCCATACCTACCAAACATCACACTAATTCCTCATATGAGTCACGCAACTAAGTCGACCTATAGGGTGAAATCATCCTAAAGTATTCTTCCTCCCAATAAGATTCATCCTCATTTTATTTCCTCAACTAATGATAATCGTCTCTCAAACAACCCAGATACATATATTATCAATTTCTGAAGTTGATCCTATAAGTCACCGATACTACATCTATTATACTTCTTCACATTTACCCTATTTACTTCTCCATAACCAATACACAACCCCAGACCAAAACGGTCATACTAGATACAAATGTTGTCTTAAGTATATCCTTACAACAAATATTCACCGCAATTGTAACACTAAAAAAATTCAACTAATAACCATTTGGCATCCTACAAATTTCTACAACCATCATGCAAATTATCAACAAGTGATAACGAATACTTATTGCTTACAAGCTACCAATTTGATATCTCTATAATCTATAATTAACCACCAAGTATCATCTTTTCTAAATACAAGAACAATTTATCCTTACTGAGAATCGCTAAGCTAGTTATCTTCTTTATCAATTAATTTCTCAAGTTGAATCATCAATTCCATCATCCCAATTTGTATACTCTATCTAGGGATCCGAATACCAAAATAGTGACTTATATCTACTCAGCTTCAATATCCTGGTATGATACCTGATGAAAACCCATTTTGAAACTCACTTGAAAAACACCACTTAGTCAACTTATAGGGTGATATTACTTACAAAAATATCTCGATTTCCTATTCAATTTAGTAGCAAGAATTAAATCAATCTCTCCTTAGAGAATACTTATAGCACATAAGGCAAAGATATATGAGTTCCCTAAGATCTCTTACTCGCGATATTCTATAACTCATAAAATCTCACTTAGACTATCACTTTCAATACTAGTCTCATATATCTAGTCTCCACCACGAGACACCAATGTATAAATAACCATGCAATTATACAACCATAAACTACTCTTAATTAGGCCATACTTTCGACATTTATGCATATATGATAAAATAGCAAAAAAAATGACTCATCCGCCTCTACCACACACGGAGGCAAATCAAACATATATAAGGAGACTCGCTTCCTGCGACAGTCCTCCCAAATCATAATCACCCTGATACACGATAATGATTCAAGGTACTCTCCCGTAGGAATAGAACCTCCAACACATAAGGCAACTTCTAGGCCAATTAAGCAAATAAAGATGAAATGTAATGCCACAAGAGAGCGTATGGACGAGGATTTATAAAAGTATGAATCCTAACTCCTGAGACAGGTAAAATACCTCAAATGATGGTGGGGAAATCTATCTTTCCAAAACTCACCTTTCCTTGATTCCTTAGTTGGTCAATATCATTTTCTGTCTTTGAACAAATTCCTGCATTAAACTCTCGACGTCGCTTATCACACACTCTCACTCAGCTAGACTCTACCCGAGAACTCTAACCGAGCTTTGATACCAACTGTGAAGACCCCAACCCGGAACCTACACGTGTCCCGAGCTGAAGCGTCCTCAAACTAAGCCAAATCTCCTAAACTTTAAAAACTTTGATTTAACTTCCAAACAGAAACACAACCATTTATAAATAACTCTACTCCTTTCCACATTGGAGGAAGAGTTGACTAACCTTAAAAGTAATAAACGGTTTTAGTTACAAAAAGATATCGAATATAATATAGAATTACAGTTTATGAATACAAACCCTTTAAAATAATGGTGCCAACAATCACTTTCTACACCAACCTACACATAACCCGACAATACCCAAAATACCACTTCTACACTCCTTTCCGCCCTTACTTGGTCGGACCACCTGTCTCGGAATCTAAAACAGTAAAGGGAGAGGGGTGAGAATAAATCTCAATGAGCTATTATGAATGCAGCAAGATGCCAACAAAGTGCAACACATAGCATGGTAGCACATAACACATTATGGAAGCGGTAAACACATTACGTTACCTCATTTTACCTTTTCCCGTCTGAACAATAAGTCGTACAACGTGGGAGTAAAACTCCACTCTTTGGTGAATTGCCTCCAGCACATTCACCTCTTATAGGACTCATACCCCAGAGATCCATATAAGACAAGATACCTATAATAGAGTATCCAAAATAATAATATCGTCCCTCCGTACAACAATCGCAATAGGTCTGTAAAGGCTTCTTCATGCTCAATACAGTCGTTAGCACAGCCCCACTCTGTGGCCACAGAGGAGGGGAGGGTCACCGGTATGATGAACCTTCAATCACTTATAGAACAAATCAATAATTGATTGACTTTCATCATACCCACCCGAACATAAACACATTCAAGCACATAATAGATACTTGAATTATAATCCACAAAAAGGGATAATCATATAACGACATGGTAATGTATACTCATGCAAATCAATATTATAGTGCAACAACCATTTAATACACTATGCATAGTATCATCAATAAATATGAATGATAACAAATAAATCCACAATTGGGATAACCATACAACCACATAGTAAACATATCCATACTTGGAATAACAATGCAATAACTTGCCAAATAATCCACACCGGAATACCATAAAATCAACATGCCATATAATCCACCATTGGAATATAACACCACTATATAACACATAATCCACACTTTGGGATGCCACATAACACTTGCCAATTAGTCCATACTTAGGATATTAAGGTACCCATATAATCAATAATTCCACAACTTGAATCTAATGCCACAAGGTGATACATACCCATTACCAATTAGCTCAATAGTGAAACCTATAGCTTCTACTCTATTGCAACTACTCACCAAAGATATGGAGTAAGTAAGGCCACTACGTATCGTAAACCATTCCTACATTTTCATTATACAATAAGACAAGGCCTCTATGAAGGTTCAAGCTCAATTTACTAAGTGGGAGTCACAATCTATAAGGGACCAAACAAGGTTACTACACAAATTCTGGTTCAGATTTGAATTCAGGTTTCGGGGTCTTGGGCGACCGCAAACCTCTTGGGCGACCGCCCAAGAGGGTTTTCAAGCAAATGGTGAGTTCTGGTGTGATGGGCGGCCGCCCAAGCCCCCATGGGCGACCGCCCAAGGCGATTTCCAGCTCAAATTAATTTCTAACTCTTTCTTCTTAACTTCAATTCCTTTTCTTTTCATCCACCCTAATCTTAAGAACACCAAGAGGAAACCCTAGCTTTACCAAGTTCAACATAATCATGTAAACTCAAAATAATGTAACTCTAGATTATTTATCACTACAATTTCCACCCACTTCAAACCCTCTAGATCATCTTTCATGAACATTAATCTCAACCCACTTCCTACCAATTTCGAGCTTAACCCTTTTTAATCCCGAATCAACCTATGTTCTTACACTCTTGATCAACAATAACATCCTTCCATAAGATAAATCAATTCCTCAACTTCCAAGAAGATTTCTAAGGCATTAAACAATCATTTCAATAACAATAACAACATCAAATCATTGATGAGCATACAAAGAAAAGAAGTCATAATAACTCACCTTAGGTTTTTAGAATAAAATGTTGATCTTCTTAGCTTGACTTGATCCTCTAGATGATCCAAACCCAAAAATGCTCTTGATCTTGAAAATGGTGGAGAATGGCTTGGCTTCAAGGCTTGGACATGGGAGCTTCCATGGAATTCTAAAGCTTTCTCTAGGGAAAGTATAAGAAATGAAGGAGGGAGGAGGAAGAAGGGAGGTGGGGTAATAATTTGATAAAAGAGAAGGGAGGGGGCCGGATTTGAGGGAGTAGGGAAGGGAGTAAGAGGAGGGGATGGAGGTGACACTTGGCATGCATAGGAGGGAGTAATACAATTGGCCCCCCTTCAAAAATAAACCAAGGCTTTCACCCTAACTCATTTTAAAAATAAATCCTTATCTTAAATAATTCATCCTACCCAATTACCTCCTTGTACTATTTAGCATATTCCCATTTTTATTATTTCTCCAAGTTTCTTTATTTAATGTCTAATAGTTTCATAAAAGATTCTAAATTTACTTCTCACCCAATTTATCTTAATTTAAGAATTTAAAGACATAATTGAACACATAAGTTAACATAAATATTTGAAGCATATAATATAATATTTAAAATTAGTGCCTAGGGTTGGGGTCGTTACAATTTGAGCCAAGAATTTGACAGTCATCTTAAGAGTTGTGGAATCGTTTCAGAACTCTCTCCACCCGGAACACCACAATGGAATGGTGTGTCTGAGAGGAGGAATAGAACTTTGTTGGACATGGTTCGTTCTATGATGAGTCATGTTGAGCTTCCTTTATCCTTTTGGGGACATGCACTAGAAACTGCTGCTTTCACTATAAATAGAGTTCCTACCAAATCGGTTCAAAAGACCCCATATGAGATGTGGCATGGAAGAAAACCTAGTTTGTCTTTCATGAAGATTTGGGGTTGCGATGCATATGTCAAGAAGTTAACTTCTGACAAGCTAGCACCCAAATCTGACAAATGTGTTTTCGTGGGTTATCCTAAGGAAACCAAAGGATACTATTTCTACAACTGAAACGAGAACAAAGTGTTTATTGCTCGCAATGGTACTTTCTTAGAAAAGGAGTTTCTTCGCAAAGGAACCAGTGGGAGTAAAATAGATCTCGAAGAAATTCGAGAACCCAAAAACAACATTGAACCAATGGTAGAGACTGAACCAAGTTCACAAGCAGTTGTGAAACCGGTTCAAGATGCACAAGTTCTTCGCCGAAGTGGTAGGTCACGATCCGAACCCGAGAGATATGGATTTCTCGTTACGGAAAGTGATGAAGTGGAGTTAATCGAAAACGATGAACCTACTTGCTATCAAGAGGCGATGTCCGCTCCTGATTCGGAAAAATGGCAAGAGGCCATGAAGTCCGAATTACAATTCATGGCTGATAATCAAGTTTGGAACTTGATTGATCCACCCGAAGGTGTAAAAACCATAGGGTGCAAATGGGTCTTCAAGAAGAAAACCGACATGGATGGAAAGGTGCACACCTATAAGGCTAGGCTTGTAGCTAAGGGATATAGGCAGATTCATGGCATTGACTATGATGAAACCTTTTCGCCTGTAGCTATGCGTAAGTCTATTAGAATTTTAATTGCCATAGCCGCATATTATGACTATGAGATATGGCAAATGGATGTCAAAATAGCTTTTCTTAATGGGAAGTTACTTGAGGATGTATACATGATACAACCTGAAGGTTTTGTTAGTCCAGAAAATTCTAACAAGGTATGTAAGTTGCAGAAATCCATTTATGAATTGAAGCAAGCTTCTAGGAGTTGGAATCTACGTTTTGATGAAGCAATCAAGGAGTTTGACTTTATCAAAAATGAAGATGAACCTTGTGTATACAATAAAATTAGTGAGAGCGTAGCACTCTTTTTAGTGTTGTATGTCGACGATATCTTACTCATTGGAAATGACATTCCTGCACTACAGACTGTCAAGTCTTGGTTAGGAAAGTGCTTTTCAATGAAAGATATGGGCGAAGCCGCATATATCCTTGGTATCAAGATCTATAGAGATAGATCCAAGAGGATGATTGGTTTAAGTCAAAGTACATATATTGACAAGGTTCTTAGAAGATTCCAAATGGAAAATTCTAAAAGGGAAAACTTGCCAATGTTACATGGTATATCTCTTAGCAAGAATCAAAGTCCTAAGACTAATGATGAGGGAAAGAGAATGAATGGTATTCCATATGCTTCGGCAATTGGGTCTATCATGTATGCTATGTTATGTACTAGACCCGATGTCTCGTGTGCTCTAAGCATGACGAGTAGGTACCAATCGGATCTCGGCGAACCACATTGGATAGAAGTAAATAATATCCTTAAGTACTTACGAAGAACTAAGGATGTATTCTTGGTCTTTGGAGGAATGGAAGAAGATCTTGTAGTAAAAGGCTACACAGATGCTAGCTTCCAAACCGACAAAGATGATTTCAGATCGCAGTCTGGATTTTTGTTTACGCTTAATGGAGAGCCTTTGTGAGTTGGAAAAGTTCCAAGCAAAGTATCGTCGCTGATTCTACAACCGAAGCTGAGTACATAGCGGCATCCGATGCAGCTAAGGAAGCAGTTTGGATCAAGAAGTTCATTAGTGATTTGGAAGTCGTTCCAATCATCAGAGATCCTATTGAACTTTACTGTGACAACAATGGTGCCATTGCTCAAGCAAAGGAACCAAGGTCACACCAGAGATCCAAACATATACTTCGACGTTTCCACATTATCCGAGAGATATGTGAAAGGGAAGACGTAAAGATATGCAAAGTAAACACTGATGACAACGTGGCAGACCCATTAACTAAGGCTCTCCCGCAAGCTAAGCATGATGGTCATGTTAGGTCCATGGGTATTCGATACATGGTAGATTGGGCCTAGTGCAAGTGGGAGACTGTTAGTGTTATGCCCTAGGCCTATGATTGATAGACTTATGTGTTGACATTATTTATTATTATATGAGATGTTTATCATTTTATTATTATATTTTTTTGTATATTTGTTTATAATAATCTCCGTCCCTAATTATTAAGAGAATAATTAGTATAATTGTCAATGGATAATCATACGATGATTATATGCATAGAGATGCACATTGAAATTATGGATACTTGTTAGAGAACAAGTGACTGGACTTGACCCGTATGAGATTTATGTCATGGTCAAATGTCATAATTAAATCTCATATGGTCACTTCATTTAGTCCCTAGACCTGAGATTATCATGACCTTACATATGATGAAAATTATATTTGATTTTAGTCAAACGGTATCTTAACACGATATCTATAAAGGCTATCTTTGGCATGATCGGGTTCATGATGGGAAGGATGATAAGTCAAGATGGAATTTGTCCCTCGAAAGAGAGATGTTTTGCTTGGGCCCCTCGATGAGTGATAATGATGAAAGTGTATGGTTGTACCCCAATATGATTGGAACTATCATTATACTCAAGAACGAGAAAGCATTGAACAAAGACAAGTTAACGAGGACCATGACTTGTGTTCAATATAACATCGTGAGACAAAGGGAGAAATGGAAGTGCACCGTTGGAAACGTGAACTCTTACGTTACATTATTTGGGTAGACATAATGGCTTGCTAGAGTCCGCTTATGTCTTATGAGGGTCGATATGATCGAACTCATTGCCAACATAATGTAATCCTATTGGGTCACACACAACTAGAATGAATTGATTAAACCATTGGAAGAATGATTGAGAAACTCCTCATTGGCCTTGTTAGGCCGTGCGACACAACAGGCCATGTGCTGTGTGTGGCCGTGCGACACAACAGGCCATGTGCTGTGTCTGGTCGTGCGACACAACAAGCCACTAAGGCGGTTTGACAGAATCCTTTCCTAATTTGATTAGGATTCATATTCTATACTAATGTACTATAAATATGAACGTCTGTCAACCCTAAAAAGCTAGCCGAAATTCTCAATAGAAATTCACAAACATATTCTCAATATTATTCCAAGGTTTATAGGATCTAGCAATCTTCAAGAAATTGTTCTTGGATTCATTCAAAGGTGTGGATACCGAAAGAGGGTCTTCGCTCGTTCATCGATCAAGACCTAGAGTTCAAGCAAGTTGAAGAACGAAGTTTGTGATTTGAAATCACATAATCAAATCATTCGATAGCTCAAGAACGGAAAGCGTTCAAGGTTGGTTACACCTATCTCATAGGTTTTCAAGTTAATTGTATAGAACGGATCCTAGGGCTTCTTGGGTTTTATGTTATTTAATGCTTAATTCCACTGCGCATGAACCCGTAAAACCCAACAACAGTTTTGCACAAAAATTTGATGGTAATTACATACTTATACATATAGTACCTCTATTCTCCTTCAAAAAATTACGAATATTCAAAAGAAGTACTTTCTAAGGTGATCCCTATTTCAAGCGTGCTTGAGGCTTTTCCCTTCCTTTGTCCGCAATATGTAGGTACCCTCCTTGATTATTTGGGTGACCTCATACGGACCTTCCCATTTCGGGGAGAGTTTGTTAAAACCAGGTTGGGTCCTTTGGACCTCCACAATTCTGAGTACCCAATCTCCAACTGAAAAATTTCTCTTATTCACTCTTTTATCATGGTGCTTCTTCGCCTTTTGTTTATAGTTCACCATTTTTTCATTTGCCCGCATTCTCTTTCCTTCGAGATCGTCCAGGTCACACCTTCTGTTTGCCTCATTTTGAGACTCATCGAAGTATGTGACTCTGTACGAGGGTAGGGCTACCTCGACTGGAGTCATTGCCTCTGACCCATACGTGAGCGAGAAGGGAGTTTCTCCGGTTGAATTTCTGATTGTTGTGAGGACAACCCATAATGCGGTCTGGAGCTCGTCCAACCATCGTCCGCCTCGTCCCTCCAAATTTTTCTTTAGGGCGGTCAGGACTAGCTTGTTCGCGGCCTCAGCTTAGCCGTTTCCCTGGGGATAAGCAACTGCGGACTGGCGGTGTTGCACCTTCATTCTCATACATTCAGCAGTGAATTTTGCAGAGAATTGAGTGCCATTGTCCGAAATTATTGCTCGTGGAACCCCAAATCGGCAGTAGATGTGATCGTGGACAAAATTGATAGTATTCTCCTCGGAGATAGTTGCTAAGCCCTTAGCTTCCGTCCACTTGGTAAAATAATCCACGACCACAACGGCATACTTAATGCTTCCTCGTGCAGTTGGGAATGGGCCAATTAGATCAATCCCCCACATATCAAACGGCCACGATGGTACAACCAAAGTTTGCTCTGTTGATGGTAGTCATGCCGCAAATCGCTGGCATTTGTCACACTTTCTTACATACTCTTGCGTATCTCTTCTCATCGTAGGCCAATAAAATCCTTGAAATTTGATCTTGTCTGAGAGAGTGCGAGCACCGGGATGTCCGCCACCAACTCCTTCATGGACCTCATAGAGTAAGTTGGTGACCATGTGAGTTTTGACGCATCTTAGCAAAGGCTTGGTGAAGGATCGTCGAAATAATACTCCATCCAAGGCGAGGTATTTCGAGGACACCTTTCCAATGGCTCTAGCCCTTGCTGGATCCTCGGGGAGGGTTTGTTTCTCGATGTAATCCTTGATCTCATCTACCCAGTACCTTACTTGATCCTCAATGTTGTTTATTTGAATTCGATCTATAGCAGGTTTCTCCGTGAATTCTATCTGGCAATCTGTCTCTAAGTCCATGACTTCTTGATCGGTTATTCTAGATAGGAGGTCAGCCTCCGTATTGTCTTCTCTCATAACTTGGTTCAGCTCATAGTAGGTGAAATTTTTGATGAGGGTTTTTGCTAGACCGCAGTACTGAGTTAGCACCGGGTTGATTGTATCATACTCCCTCTAAGTTGATTTACTATGAGCTGTGAGTCACTATTGATCTCAATATTCTGAACTCCTAAGTCCCTTGCCAATTCCATGCCCGCTATAATCGCTTCATACTCAGTCTGATTGTTTGAAGCTTCGAATTTGAATCTCGATTCTCTTTTAAATTTCTCCCCGCAGGGTGCGATCAAGAGTATGCCCGCTCTACTCATTAACTTGCTCGCAGAACCGTCCACGAATAAAGTCCACACTTCTTCTGGACGTTCTTTGTGTTGTATAATCTCTGTGTCTGAGCTATCTTGGGCTTCCTTTGATTCTGCTCGCTTTCTCTTTCCAAGGTCGTTGTCCGCCAGTTTAAATGAGGATTTCGCTAAAAAATGAGCTAAGGCCTGCGCTTTGATTGTCCTTCTCGGGGAGTAGGTGATCTGGAACTCAGTGAGCTTTATAGACCAAGCTAGCATTCTCCCCGAGGACTCTGGTTTGTGCAAAACCTTTCTAAGCGGGGCCTCAGTGAGTACAGTTATAGGGTGTGCAGAAAAAATAAGCTCTTAATTTTTTAGCAGATACAAGCAAGGCATAGGCTAACTTTTCTATATTTAAATAACGCCCTTCTACGGCGGACAATGCCTTGGATACATAATAAACTAGTGTTTGGGAGTTATTATCCTCCCTTACAAGAACAGCAGCTACTTCCAGATCAGTAACTGCTAAAAACAGAAAAAGCTCTTCCCCGCACCGGGCTACTGAGAAGAGGGGGCTGTCCGAGGTATATCTTAACTTCTTCAAAAGCTTGATGGCAGTCGTGACTCCATTCAAACTCATCAGCTTTCTCCCCCCCCCCCTTTTTGAGTTTTGAAGAAGGGGAGGCATCTCTCTGCTGACCGCGAGATGAAGCGGCCAAGTGCGGTGATGCGTCCGTTTAACTTTTGGACATCCTTCATGCAGGCAGGAGGCCTCATGTTCAACAGCGCTTTTTTCAGGATTAGCTTCTATTCCCCGCTGGTTGACCATGAATCCAAGGAACTTTCCCTCCTTGACCCCAAAGGCACACTTTAGGGGGTTCAGTTTCATGTTATTGCGGCGCAAGTTTTTGAAGGTTTCCTCCACGTCGAGCTCGTGGGAGTTTTCCTTTGTCTTTATAACCATGTCATCAATGTAGGCCTCAAGTTTTCTGCCTAGTTGGTTCTTAAAGACAATATTCACCATTCGTTGATAGGTGGCTCCTGCATTCTTCAGCCCGAAGGGCATCATTGTGTAACAGTAGGTCTTGCCCGCAGCGATGAAAGCTACGGAGCGGACATCTTCAGGAGCCATCTGGATCTGATGGTAGCCGGAGTATGCGTCAATGAAGCTCAATACTCTATGATCGGCTATTGAATCCACCAATCTGTCTATGCGAGGAAGGGGGAAGCAATCCTTGGGGCATGCCTTGTTGAGATCGGTGAAATCAACACACAACCTCCATTTGTCGTTGGCCTTTTTGACCATGACTACATTTGCTAGCCATTTGGGGTAGGAAATCTCCTTAATTATCCCCGCTTTGAGCAACTTTTCAACCTCTTCCTTGATTGTCATCTCCTTCTCCGGGGAGAAGTACCTTGACTTTTGGTGAATGATCTTGAAGGATGGGTCATCATTGATTTTATGGAAGATCACGTCCTCGCTGATTCCTTGCATATCCTCCCCCCTCCAAGCGAACACATCACAATTGGCTCGAAGGAACTCGATAAGGATCCTTCTCTCCTCGTGGTGAATTTCCAGCCCTACCTTAACAGTTTGCTCGGGGAAGTGGAAGTTGATAACCACCTCCTCGAGCTCGTCGTTAGGTCGATGGTCGCTGATTTCACGGTTATGTAAGGAGTCAATGACAATGGTTGGGGGGTTGGCCTGGGCTCCGGTCAGCGCTGCCATGGAATATATGACCTCGCGGTCAATTTTTCCCTCAATTCCCCTATCAATATAACCTCCCTCAATAGGGGCCAACTGTTTGGACTTTCTGCTCGTTTTGAGCTCCACCTTTGTGGTATGGAAGGAAAGCATGCCAATAAAAATGGGTGTCGGGATAATTTTATGGGTTTTCCCCTTTTTCAATTTGTCCTCGCCCTCTTTCTGCGGGCAGGATGTCTGGCCTTTTTCTACCTTCCTCTTCTCCTCTATTGCTCGGAGGAATCTCCCGGGCTGGTTCTTTATTGTGGCAACCCCGCCCGGGGTGTTAAATTTCACCCTTTGGTGGGGAACGGAAGCGACTATTTCCAATTCGGCCTGAGCAGTTATGTCGAGAATGGCATTGTATTGGGAAGGAAGATCGACCACCATGAAAGTAATTTTGGCCGTCTTCTGCATGGGTTTTTCCCCAATAGTCACTTCAAACACTATCGTCCCCTTGACCCCCACGGCGTGATTGGTAAACCCCTCGAGCATGCCCGCATATGGAGTCAGGTTAGCCTCGGTCATCCTCATGCTTACCAAAGTATGGTAGTAGAGTATATCCCTGGCCGCACCTGTGTCTATTAAAACTCGACCAATGTTTGCTCGGTGCTCGGTTGATTCTCATTCTGATGGTGAGGGGTTGGGTAGAGTGAAAGGGGGAGGAAGCAAGCTCGCTTCTTTTGAACCCCACTTCCTGCTCGTCCTCGGGAGCCAATGGAGGGATCAAGAAAACCTTCTCTAAGGTTCGGATATGGAGGGAGAGCTGTTTGTTGGATGGAGGCTACTCTCCAATGAAATTAATCTCATAATCACCCAACTCATCATCGTAATTGTCTCTCTCAACCCTCTCGGGGCCACGTGTGGTTCGTGCCCGCTGTTGATTATTGTTATTGGTGGCATTGTTGTGGCCTTTAATCCATTTTGTTAGCTCCCCGTCATTGATCCTCTGCTGGATAATTCGCTTCAACCGGAAGCAGTCTTTAGTGCCGTGCCCGTGGTCGTTGTGATATTCGCAGAATTTGGCCCTACTCCTCTCATTTGGTTTTCGGATCATTTAGGGAGGAGGGGGAAATTCAGAGGCTCTCATGATTACTGCCCGCGGCTCGGTGAGTGGGGTATAGGTTGTTTCCTCCACCACTTTTTGGAGTTTATCTGACCCACGGCCTCTGTTCTTTCCCTGATTATTAATGCGGGCAGGCTCTGGGGTGGTGTCCTGGACTTGGCTAATTCTCTCCTTTGTGGGCACGCGGGCAGGGGCCACATTCGGTTCCTCGGCTGAAGCAATGGCAGAGGCCCTCTCATACATTTCCTCCACGCTTTTAGGCTGGTTGGAGGCAAAGTTCATCTTGAGATATGAGGAGGCGAGTCCGCCCTCGAAGTAGAGTCGGATATCACCCTCTTCTAAATCCACAATCTGCACGCTCATTTTTCGGAATCGAGAGATGTAGCTTTTGTTGGTCTCGTTCTCGACCTGCTTGACTCGAACAAGATCTGTCTTTGGCCTAGCGGACTCACCTGCTCCGGCAAATGCGTTCAAGAAGAGGTTCCTGAACTGGCTGTAGGCTTGGATGGACCGGGGTTTGAGGGCCAGCATCCATGACAAGGCCTTGCCCGTGAAAGTTGCAGCCAAGGCTTTGCATATCACAGACTCGTCTGTTGAGAATAGGGCCATTTGTCTCTCAAACCGTCCCATATGGCTCTTGGCGTTTTTAGAGCCATCGTATGTCTCCATTTGGGGGGGCTTGCCCTTCTGAATGGGTGCCCGAGCAATTTTGTCGCTGAAGGCATCCATGGTGCGGCCACACCTCTGGGCTATTTTTTGGTGGGTCTCCCACATTTCGTTCATAAATTTGACAAATTCAGGGCTCTGATTGTCAACCTTCTGTTTCTTAGCACGTGAAGTCACGGCCTTCCCCCTGGTCGGAGCCAAGGGTCTGGTTTGGGACCTCGCACGGCGATTAGACTGGGCCTCTTCCCTTACTTCCTCGCTGTCCTCCACATGTACTATGCTGTGTCTGGGCACCTGACCGCGGTTTAGGGTTGGTTCATCCCGTTTTGCCCCCTAGCTTGACTAGCAAGCGAGTTAGCAGGGGCTTGTTGGGAGAACCTTTGGGACCTTTCGGGGAGTGGCATTCCGCCATTTGCCTCCATTTCGAACAGGTCTATTTGTGCGTTGTTGATGGCCATGGCCTCAGCGACCAGCTTGGACAGGATCTCTTGCCTCTTCTGGATCTGCTCAGGGGAGAGAGGAGTGTTTGGGGAGGCAGTTTTTGTAGGATTGTGGGGAGTTTTTGGGCTGTTGTTTAGGAGGGCCTGGGCTTTTTCGGCTCGGGCTTCCTCCGCCAGTCTGTGTAAAGCCTTTTGAGCCGGGGAGAGGCTATTTTGGCTTTGAGAACCTTCCCCCATTCTCTGAAAAACAGAGGTAGTTGCCTTATCTCTATTGATTAGGGAAGGGGTAGGCTGGTTATCCTCCTTCATGGTCAAATGACCAGCATTTTCCAAGATTCTAGACATTCTTGGAAAAGAAAATGACTGAAAAGAAGAGCCTTTTGACAGTCAGCTATTTAGAGCACGAGGGGTGTCTGATAACAAAGATTTTACGAGAAATAAAATGACGTAGTTCCCGGCAATGGAACCACTGATGACGCCAAGCTATTCAGGGTCTTGAACGGTTTTATGGATATCTGGCTGGATATATTTGATGGTTGGGATACCTAGAACACAACATAGAAAAGCACCGTTAAGGTCAAAGTTGGATGTTAATCCAACTCGGGCCCTCGGGTGTGAGAGTAAGAATACTGAGTAATATAAGGCTTGGAATACCTTGAGTGTGTGTGAGTGTTTAGGGTTTAACAGCAATATGGCTTACAGAGTATATTTTGAACTTACCTTGTCCAAGGGGACAAAGGTCTTCTATTTATAGGCAATGTGGAGCGTTCGCTGACGTAAGCTATGAGGTCAGCCCTAAGGGCACTTTGGTATTTGACTGCATACACGTGTCCGCATTTGATTGGGTCTGTCAGGGAAGGAGGATCCTCTGTCAGAAGGGATGTCGCTGATGTGGACAGGAGCCGTGTATCCGGCGCGGCGCATTAATGGCAATAGTAGGCGCCTGTCTGAGCCGCATTGAATGCGATAGGAGTGAGCCGGCAACTTGCATGTCAGAGCCAGTAAGCTAACTTGCTCAGTAAGGCTTGCCATTAACAGGGAGGCAGGTGAGATAACCGGGAGGCAGGTATGAGCCCGCGGTCAACATCTTGGGCGCGGTCAAAGGTATTTGATGCGGGCACGGATGGAGCGGTCATACCTCCTGCGATCACCAAGCCAGCGGTCAGGATCCCTCCGGTCTGGAGTAGGATGATGCGGAGAGGAGCGCGGTCTTGACCTCAGGGGTCTATCTGTCCGCGGTCTTGACTCCGGCGGTCTAGGGAATGCCACGTCACTGGTTCTCTGGACCAGACCGAGCGTGGGCCCAGTTTAGGCTCATCAGTTTGGGGGTAGAAAAAGGCACAAGGATTGCTGACTTTGTGTTTGTGTTGTTGGCAACATGGTTATGATGATGAAAGAGTGAATAAATCTTAAGGAATCTCTGATCACTATTTCTTCTTTAACAGGGTTGCTTAACTTAGTTAATCATATTTAATTCCCACTTTCATGTCAACCGCGTCTGTTAGACATTATTTTTTCTAAATAATGAAACCCTGAATTCTTTGAAAGACCAAAGCTTAAGCATAGTCCACACAGAAAAAGTCAATTGAAGTGCTATCAACAAGGCTACTCAATGCTTCAAGTACAATATACTGTATTAATCATCTATACATAAGAATTATATAGGTTGATAATTTGACTATTTTCCTTTGTGTCATCAAGATAGAATCAACTATACATAGATACATACACACACACACACACACACACACACACATATATACTCCCTCCGTCCAATTGCTTGCTTCACAGTTACTGTTTACACGGTTATTAAGGAAGGAGTATTATATTGAAAGTGTTGTGAGTTTGAAAGTAAAATAGAAGAGAGAATGAGTGGAGGGAATAGTAAATTATAATGGTGTTGTGAGTATTAAAATAATGTGGGAGAGGGAATGAGTGGGATAGGGTTAATATTTTAATAATATAAAGTTTTCATTTTAGGTAAAAAACAAAGTGTGAAGTATGTATTTGGACGCCCAAAATAGAAAGTGTGAAGTAAGTACGTGGACGGAGGGAGTATATATATAGAGAGAGAGAGAGAGATAATCAGAAGGTCCATTCAGATCTTGCAATATACAAACCTTATTGCAGTACTTAATGAATACAAATCTTTATTAATGTGGTCTAGGCTTATCTGTTTTGGTTCTCTGAGAGTAGAGTCAGATGTTACAGTAAAATAATGCTGAAGATATAATATATATATATATACTAGTATATGCCCGTGTCCAAGGCCACATTTTTTTTTTAATTTTTAATTTAATTTTTTTTTTAGGACAAAATGGGAAAGAGACAAAATAGTGAGGGTAAAATGGGAATTTCACCAGACGGAACTGTTCAAAAAGTTTTTTTTTTAAAGAGAGGGCAAAATGGGAAAGTAACAAAATAGTGGGGGCAAAACGGTAAAGTTGGCGGATGAAACTGTTCATAGAACAGTGCCAACCTTCCCTCATTTATACTATAGATATATATATATATATAGACAAGCGGCGTACTTTACGCAATAGAGAAAGGGTTGGCATGTGTTTAAAAATATTTTTAGTAACCCACTTTTGTGTTTTTTACACAGATAATTGCTTGCAGCTCCCTATTGCTGGACCATACTAGCAGAGCTCACCTACAGCTTATCACATACACACCACCACCACTAGTAATTCGAATCAGATGAGGATTCACAACTATCTCGCTGTGAAAATTCTCATCACCATTTTCATCATTTTCAACCATTGCCAAGGAAAACAAATTGCAGCTCCCCAAAGATTCAGAATTCAACAGTGGTTTACACTTGAAGCAGAACCGAAAGATGTTAAACTACAGTTAACACCTCCACTCCTTATAGCAGGAGTCTTATGCTTTGTAATTTCCGCTATATCTAGTGAAGGTGGAATTGAAGGTGGTGCTTTGTTCATCCCAATACTGACTATTATTGCTGGCTTTGACCTCAAGACAGCCTCTACTTTCACAGTTTTCATGGCCACAGGGGTATCCCTTGCAAGTATCTTCTGCAGCATTTTGATTGAAACACCAATATACAAGGGTAAAATGGTAATTGACTTTGATATTGCTCTCTTGTCACTGCCCATCATGTTGCTAGGAGTCAGTGTTGGAGGGATATGTAATCTTGTGCTTCCAGAGTGGCTTATCACGACACTATTTGCTATGCTTCTTGCTTGGTGTAGCTTTAGGACATGTAAATCAGGGGTAGCATTTCGAGTACGGGAATATGAAGACCGGGGTAATAAAGAGGTAGTAAATGAGCAAAAACGGCCTCTTTTGGATGGTGAAGAAAAGGGTATTTGTTTTCCATGGATGAAACTGGGGATCATGATCTTGGTTTGGCTCTCCTTCTTTGCTTCATATTTACTTCACGATAGTAAATACGGACAGGTATGGCTCTCTGGGAACACACTATGAAATTCTATGTAGCACAGGCTAAGAAGGAGAGAAATGTTTATGATTTTGTATTAATCATTACTCCACTGTATCATAGAATGTTTTACATATAGATCCCTGTGGAGTGAGATATTGGCTACTATCATCGGTTGAAATTCCGCTAGCGATAATTTTCACAACGTGGATTTTGTACAGCAGAAAAGAGATCCTCGAAAACCATGATCCTAGTCGACAGGTGACAATAGCAATCTACTTCTGACACCACACCACTTAATGAATGTCACTTTCATCAAAGCACGAGCTTTAAGAAACCTAATTTCGTGTATTGATATAAATTTGTATAGGAAATTGAACGGAGCAGATACAGACCGTCCAACTTGATGTTCCCAGTACTGGCACTAGTAATGGGGATTCTGTGCGGGATTTTAGGATATGGTTGTAAAATGCTTACAAGCCCACTACTACTTCAAGTTGGAATAGTACCTGTAACTAAGTTTCTCCCATCCATCACCATGCTTAAACCTCTGCAACTGGTAATGAGAGGGCTTTTAGATTCACTTTACTTTCTTGTGGTCCAGGTAACAGCTGCAGCATGTTCTTTCATGGTGCTCTTCTCGGCATCCATGTCTGTTATTCAGTTATTGTCTTTGCTGATGAAGCACAGTAGAGATGCCTTCATCTTCACAATCATCTGTTTTGTTGGCTTGATTACTGGAAAAATGTTAGTACAAAGGGCTATTAGAAAACATGGAAGGGCCTCCAAACTTTTCACAGCATGGATTTTGTACAGCAGAAAAGAGAGCCTTGAAGACAATGATCCTAGTCGGCAGGTAAGAATAGCACTCTACTTCAGACAAATTTTGCACTGCTTGATGAATTCCACTTTCGATAAAACACGACCATTAAGAAACCTAATTTCATTTATTTTTATAATTTCGTATAGGAAATCGAAGGAGGCAGAGAGAGACCATCAAACTTGATGTTCCCAGTAATGGCAATATTAATGGGGATTCTGTGTGGGGTTTTTGGAATTGGTGGTGGAATGCTTATAAGCCCACTTCTACTTCAAGTTGGAATAGCACCTGAAGTAAGTTTCTCCTATCCATCACCATGCTTTAACCTCTGCAGCTGATGATGAGAAGGCTATTAGATTCAAGTTTACTTTCTCATGGTCCAGGTTACAGCTGCAACCTGTTCTTTCATGGTGCTCTTGTCGGCATCCATGTCTGCAATTAAGTTTTTGTTGTTGGGGATGGTGCACATTGGAGATGCCCTCATCTTCACTGCCATCTGTTTCTTTGGCTCGGCTATTGGGAAAATGGTAGTACAAAGAGCTATTCGAAAACATGGAAGGGCCTCCATAATTTTGTTTTCAGTGGGTACGGTGATGGTATTAATTACTGCAATGACCAGCAGCTATGGAGCTCTGGACGTCTGGAGGGATTATAAGAGTGGGAAATATATGGGACTTAAACTGCCTTGTTGAATTAGACTTCTGTAATTTTTCTACACTTCTCTTCGATTTAATGTAACCTATTACCTACTTCCTTGATAGTCTGTATGTATTAGATGAAGGTAAGATTTTATAAAGCTACTCTTCTGTTTGATTACTGACATGAAAATAGTTGTTCAAATTTGCGAAATGCTAGCGAATACGCACACACACCATGAGCAAACAGATACACACAGCCTGATAGGAATTAGAATAACGCCACAAGACGGGGATAACATATGAGGCAGAGTGCCGAATAATCCAGCATCCAGACGGTTGTCTAGCTGCCTGCTTGCCAAGACTCTAACAAGAACAACACCCGGGCAATATTTACTGCCTGGGAACTAACCAAGTGATCCATCCAGCACCAACTGATAATGGGATCCAGGCAGCTGCCCACTTCAATAACAAAAATAACGGATAGATAAAATTACTCGAAAGATGTTTTGACATACTTTGACATACTCATCTGCAGGCAAAAAATGAGCAGCTTCTATGAGATCAATGTACACCTGCTCAAGCAACTGGGAGTCGGAGAACATGATCCAGAGATGTATCAACTGCTGCAAGCGGAGTTAACAGCCACATAGGGACTCCAGGGTAACCCATGACCGGCCTGAACTTGCTACCACCAAATTTTCTTGAAGGTGAAAATGGAGAAGGCATTGCAGGTGGGGGAACAGAGGCAGGAATGTTGGTAGCGTGCTGAAGACTTTCAATTGCTGCTCAAGTCTCTCTTTCTCTGCCTTTGGTTTTTGCTTCTTGCCATGTTGTTCATTCTTTATAGCCTCCAAAAACAAGTTCTGTCAAGACTAACAAACCAAATGAATAACAAGGTATGTAAAAATTGATATCCAAGAATCGTGTGGTTACTTTTGATTATCTTCAAAGGTGAAACTATTACATCATCCTGATTGAAAATGCTAGCATAAAGTTCCATTTTTTCATGTAAAACTGTGTTGAGATGACAGGCATCCCAAACATCATGGGGAAAATATATAAGAGTCTATAACAAAAGAGGGTTACCTTCAGTTCGTTAATCTTCTCCTTCAATTCATCAGATGACGCTTTCAGATTGATGGCTTCATCTCTTAACTGAGTCACCATTCGAACATCATCATTTCAAATATAATTATTTTCCATCTTGGTATACCTTCCAGGCTCCAGTATTGCATTTACCTCTTGGAACCAAGAGTTGAGACACACCAAGGTGAAATAAGAGAAGCTATATGCAGAGCTGCCAAGCACTATGCATGAGATACAAACATGCAACACAACCACGCAGACAGAGAGGGAGGGAGGATTTACTATATCTCTCATCTTTTCTCTCGACATGCTTTTGTAGAAGTTGACAAGCATGATCAGAATTCAATCTACAACAGACATGTGGTTGATTACAGTAAACACATTACACTTTATGTATAGACATGGTTTGGACCAATTATTGGCTCCCTCCAGTAGAAAAGGGCACAAGTCTAGGATATGCTAAAACCTAAATAGACGGTTAAGAAAAAAATTAACCGATTTTGCTCCACGTTTACTTGTTTATTTATACTACTCCGATTACATCTTATCTTACATCAGAAATGGTTATAAAAACTCCATCTTGCTGACTTTGTGGTTGTTTAGTTAATCATAAGTAATTTCCACTTTCATGCCATCCACGCAGTACTCAATTGATTGTTTAAGAGGGTTGCTTAGCTTAGTAAATCATATTTAATTCCACTTTCATGTCAACCATATCTGTTAGACTTTAGCACATCCTAGCCTTAATGTCTTTTGCTACTCTCCAAGGTTACACAAAGTTTTAGCATTTGACTTTAGAAACAGCCATTGATAGCATCATTCAAGCTCTTAAGATTCCGCCCAGCTCTTTCCTATTTTTCGATGATAATGAAACCGTGAATCTTAGAAAGACCAAAAGTTATGCATGGTCCACATGGAAAAACTCAATGGAGGTGCTATCAACATGGTTACTCCCATGCTACACCATACTTCAAATTCAATATACTGCATTAATTATCTATAAAAATATTTAAAAAAAATCTAGATGTTAGTGTTAATTTGACTTTTGGCATTGGTGTCATCAAAATAGATTCAGCTATATATATATTCTGATGTTGCAATAAAACAATAATAAATAGTATATAAATAAATAAGTACAGCCGACATGCTTTACGCAATAGATATAAGTTGGCACGTTTTAAAGTGTTTTGACTTGCAGCACTTGCCCACTTGTGTTATTTTTACACAGAAATTTGCTTGCAGCTCCCTATTTATGGAGCATATTAGTATAGCTCAGCTACAGCTTCCCACATACACACCACCACCACCGCCGCGTGTAAATCGAATCAGATGAAGATTCACAACTCTCTCGCGGTGACAATCCTCATCATAACCATTTTCATCACCTTCAACCATTCCCAAGGAAAACAAACTGAAGGACCCCTCTCTGGAAGATTCAGAATCCACAAATGGCTGACACTTGAAACAGAACGGATAGATGCTAAATTACAGTTAACACCTCCACTCCTTATAGCAGGAGTCTTATGCTTTCTAAGTTCTGCTATATCTAGTGCAGGTGGAATTGGAGGTGGTGGCTTGATCATCCCAATACTGATTTTTGTTGTTGGCTTTGACCTTAAGACAGCCTCTACTTTCACAGCTTTTATGGTCACAGGGGTATCCCTTGCCAGTATCTTCTGTGGCATTTTCGTTGCAACACCTAGATACGAGGGCAAAACGCTAATTGACTTTGACATCGCTCTCTTGTCACAGCCCTGCATGTTGCTAGGAGTCAGTGTTGGAGTTATATGTAATCTTGTGCTTCCAGTGTGGCTTACCACGGTACTTTTTGCTATCTTTCTTGCTTGGTGCAGCTTTAGGACATGTAAATCAGGGTTAAGGATTTGGGTATGGGAATCTGAAGCTCGAAGTGATGTGGTGGTCATGAATGAGCGAAAACAACCTCTACTGGATGGTGCGGGGAAGGATAAATTTGTTTATCCATGGATGAAACTGGGCATCTTGATCTTGGTTTGGCTCTCCTTCTTTGTTTTGTATCTAGTTCGCGAGAGTGAATACGGACAGGTAAGGCTTTCTGGGGACATGCTATGAATTACATAGAGCAGTATTAAGGAGGGAAAAAAAAAGAGTCCTCGATATATTGACAGGCTAAGTATGAGAGAAATGTTTACTATTTTGTACTAATCTTTACTCTACTGTATTGTAGAGTGTTTTACATATAGAGCCCTGTGGAGTGGGATATTGGCTACTATCATCGGTTCAAATCCCTCTTGCGGTAATTTTCACAGCATGGATTTTGTACAGCAGAAAAGAGAGCCACAAAGACCAAGATCCTAGTCGACAGGTGACAACAGCACTCTACTTCAGATTATACTATTACACCGCTTAATGAATGTCACGACAAAACATGAGCTTTAAGAAACCTAATTTCGTGTAGGAAATTGAAGGGAGCAGAGACAGACCATCAAGCTTGATGCTCTCAGTAATGGCATTATTAATGGGGATTTTGTGTGGAGTTTTTGGAATTGGTGGTGGAATGCTTATAAGCCCACTTCTACTTCAAGTTGGAATAGCACCTGAAGTAAGTTTCCCCTATCCATTTATCACTATGCTTTAACCTCTAATACTGGTGATGATAAGGCTTTTAGATTCACTTTTACTTTCTCGTGGTCAGGTAACCGCTGCAACATGTTCTTTCATGGTGCTCTTCTCGGCATCAATGTCTGCAATGCAGTTTTTGTTGTTGGGGATGGAGCATGTTGGAGATGCCCTCATCTTTACTATCATCTGTTTCGTTGGATCGGTTATTGGCAAAATGGTAGTACAAAAAGCTATTCGAAAATATGGAAGGGACTCCTTAATTGTGTTCTCAGTGGGTACGGTGATGGTATTAAGTACTGTTATGATGACAAGCTATGGAGCTCTCAACGTCTGGAATGATTATAAGAGTGGGGAATATATGGGATTTAAACTACCTTGTCAAATTAGACTTCGGTAATTGTTCTAATTTTCTCTTTGATTCACTGTAACCTACTTAATCATTTTGGGACTAAGGCTTTGTTGTTGTTGCTGCTGCTCAGCTGCTGTTGTTGTTGTATTCACTGTAACCTACTTCCTTGATAATCTCTGTGTATCTAAGATGATAACATTTTATATTGCTACACCGCTACTATTTTCTTCATTTCTTGATAATATCTATCCATCCAGCACCAACTGCTAATGGGATTATGGGATCCAGGCAGCAGCCCACATTAATAACAAAACTAATGGATAGATTAAATGGTTATGGTAATTGCTACTTTCAGGCAAATATTGGGACAAACATTAAAAAAAGAATGGTATTATTTCAGTTATTTAAACAAAGTACATTTCTGAGAAATTTCCTAATCTAAGCACTAACTATGAAAAACATAAAGTCTGAAAATTGGTTAAATTGCTTGAGTTGATTGTTTTGGTACTTGATGTATAGGGTAAGAACTAAATTTGGTAAGAAAATATTACTAGATGGGAAGAAGCTAATCAACCAAAAACACTCCTTCCGTCCCAAAAGCAGTATCAAATTTCTTCATTATCATGAAGAAAAATGGAATCGTTTAGAACAGAGAGAGTACCATTTGCCTAGAGACGGTTTGTTTACAAGAAAGATGTACGACATACTCATCTGCAGGCAAAAAATGAACAGCTTCTCTGTGAAGCAATGTACACCTGCTCAAGCAACTGGGGGTCGCAGAACATGATCCTGAGATGTATCAACTGCTGCAGGCGGAGTAAACTGCCACATGGGGACTCCAGGGTAGCCCATGAATGGCATGTACTTGCTACCAACAAAATGTCCTGAAGGTGAAAATGGGGAAGGCATTCCAGGTGGGGGAGCAGGCATGAATGCTGGTGGGGTGCTAAAGACTTTCAATTGCTGCTCAAGTCTCTCTTTCTCTGCCTTCAGTTTTTTCTTCTCGTCGCGTAGTTCATTCTTTTCAGCCTGCGAACACAATTAATGTCAGTCCTAACAAATCAGAATGTATAAAGTGGTATGCGAAATTCATAACCAACAATCATGTTGCTACTTTTGATTATTATCAAAGATGCAACTATTACATCATCCAAATTGAAAATGCTAGTAAAAAAATCCATTCCTGAAGAATTTTCCATGTAAAACTGTCTTAAGATTCAAACATCTTGGGGGAAATATATATATATAATAGTATATAACAAAGAAGGGTTACCTTCAATTCGTTGATCTTTTCCTCTAATTCCTCAGATGACGCTTTCAACTTGCTGGCTTCATCTCTTAACTGAGTCACCATTCGAACAGTATCACTCAAAATAACAGTCTTGTCCATCTTGGCAGACCTTCCAGGCTCCAGTATTGCATTTAATTCTTGGAACCTAAAGTTGAGACACATCAAACTGAAAAATAAGAGATGCAGCATGTACAACAGCCAAGTACCGGCCAACATGCATGAGAAATGAACATGCAAACAGAACTTGGGGGATAGAAGGGAGAGAGGGAGAGAGTACTTGTCATTTAGTTTATCCCTCCTCTTTTTCTCTCGGCGTGCTTTTGATTCAGTTGCAGAGCATGATCCAGAGTTCAATCTACAAATACAATTTTTCAAAGGTAAGATAGAAAGAAATGAGGAAAGTGTAAGCACATATCTAGAGTTAAGAATAATGAAAAATAGCTGAAGAGAGGGAAAATCCTATGAACATTAATAAATGGTGGAAAGCAAGTCATTGAACAAAACAACAAATTGAAAGAGGTGAAACAGAAAAAAAGATGGGCAGGCCACAAGTGTCACATTTATTTTGTTAAGCCTAAACGTGGTTGCAGAAGGTGTATACCTCTTTTTGGAGCCATGCTCCTTAATACAATCTGATTTTCCAAATGAGTCACCAAATTTAACACTACAAAAACAATGAAGCATTAGGTATTGTATCCTGATCATCTATATGAGTTCAAAAAATCCAAAACACAAAAGTAATAAAAGCATGATATTGGGTATACAATAAGTGGAAGTACATGGAGGTCAAGTTTGGGACTCAACAATTTGTATATAAAAATATTTCAATACACGGAAAAGTAGAATAGAAACATTTTTGAGTGTTTTTAAAAATATGCACCAAAATCATACCATACCCTTCAACTCTAAGATCTCAAGATCTTTCGATTTCTAGATTCCTACAACATATCGACAATATCAAGTTCTCGTTGGAGGAATAACAATGCTAACAATGAATATCAGAAAATGTGGTTTAGCTAGTCCTCTACCGACCAACCATTCTGTAGATCTTGATTGGTGTAACCTAATTATTCATAGTTTATAACCCCCATGGGTGTTTTCCTACATGTAAATTATTCTTCTTTTTGTTTATCATACCTTTCAATAAAAAAGTGATATCAGGTGTTATGTTCAGCTTTGGTACATAAACAGCATGTAAGCGAATGCATCCAGGTCAGACTCACTTGGTTGAGCATTGAGGTCATTGGTTACCTCAAGTGCTCCATAACGAAACCAACTTGGCGCATATGGCCCTTTTATTATCGAAACTCCCTTAACATATCCTCCTAAATTGAAAACCTATTGAAAAATAGTTATTTTTTTCAGCCCACGTCTACCACCCCAATTCCCACTTCCCTGTCAAGCCCCAAATTACCTCTTGCTCATTTGACTAATCAACAATTCAAGTTGTAAAACATTAAATTTATCAAATTCATGTCTGAACAAAGGGAAAATAACAGTCAAAGTAAATCGTACGCGAGAAGCTAGACTGCATTCTAAATTAATAAGAGATCAAATTACAAAATAAATAAATCTACAGTACATAACTTAGAAATAAGCATCCACAAAAAAACATTCAAACAACTACTATACCACATATATCGAGGTATGAACAATCAAATCTCTCCGGATCAATCAGCAGTCAGAGTGGTCGGACAATCAGATGGCACAAACCAGTAGTTTCTATAGCCAACATAAGATATCTGATGGAGTAAGAAAGAGACATAAACGAACCTGGGATTTGAATTGGAGTAAGAATTATCGGACCAGTGAAAAGCCGGTTCGAGAGAAGGAAGGACACCACCGATGACCGGAATCTCGTCTAATAAGTTGTAATCGAACAGCCAATTCGAATTCTCCTCTGGAATATCCATTTCCATCCCGGACGGAGACGTGGCCGGGGACCCCGGCGGGACAATGATCGGAGATAACGAAGTGTGCCGCAGTGGTTTTGCAGGGATTAATTGGAACGGGACGGAGGCGGGATGGGTGGGGTGGGAAAGGAGAGAAAAAGGGAATGGTTGCGGGCGTTTTGAGTCTTTATTTATAAATTATCTACTCCCTCCGTCCCGCTACAAACCGCACAGTTGGTCAACAATTGTGCGAATCATTGACCAATGATTTTATCTGTCCCGCTACAAACCGCACAGTTGATCAACAATTGTGCGGATCATTGACCAATGATTTTATGAATGTCTAGATATTTCTGTGCAATTCTAAAAAAAGTTATTAATAGTATTTCTATTGGTGAAGCAATAACAATTTTTAAAATTACAAAAAAATATCTAGATATTCATAAAATCATTGGTCAATATCTGCATGCCGATCAACTGTGCATTAGAATGTGACGGAGGGAGTATATTATAATAATATTTAACTATGATATAAATATTGTGTAAATAATAAAATATACTCCCTCCCTCCGTTTCTAAAATATTGTCTTGTTGTACATTTTGCAATTGTTAAGAAAGAGTTTCACCTTCTTGTACCTTAGTAGATTTGCACTAACATTCATGCCTAAATTTAGAAATGGGACATACTTTTTGACGGCATGCTCAAATGCGATAAACGACAATCTTTCATGACTAGTGAAAGATATCTATATTCATTTGAAGAAACAATTTTGTTAGCCTTTTTGGGTCAAGATATATAGTTTTGGTTGGTGATGATTGAAACTTATCTTAAATTTCAATCTACAAGTCAAAATTATTAAAAATATTTCCTCCTTTATATTACAAATCTTCTTTGCCGTCATCATCATAATTGTTGGAACATCAAATAGTATGCCAATTTTATCCGTTTTAAAAGTCAAAATACATTTGATTTATGCCAAAAATACACATGATATGAAGATTAAAATTGAAGGTTTGTTTTTCTATTGCTTAAAATATGTATTTGAATAATGTTAAAGGGCAAACCCGATGTGCCAAGCGTGCCAAGGTTCGAATCCGTGACATTATGGTAATCAAAGGAGCAATTTAATTGTTGTGCCAAGGCTCGCCCTCATGTATTTGAATAATGTTATATAGATAAAATATTAAAGAGTTTGTTGGGTAGGTATGTGTATGTGGTCAAAAGTAGGATTAATTTGCATGGAACATTTGGTAGCAATGGTCAAAAATGAGTTGCACTACGTAAGTGATTGTTTTTGTTGCCAACAAAAGAAAGAAAGTTGACTTAATTCAACATAAACAAAAAATGGGTCACTGGAAATATGTCTATCCAATTTAGATGAGTATTTTATTTTGTTTTTTAAAATAAATTAAATTAAATTAAAACTTTTAACTAGTAAATGTACATAAATACATTTAACAATCAGATGATAAATGATTAACAAAAATTAGAATATCATACTTCCTCTTTTCGAAAAAGTAATCCAATTTTATTTTTCATTGAATCTTGTTAGAACACATTGTGAGTGATGTAGAAAGGGTGTACAATAACCTTAACCGCACAAGCCCGGGCTATTTCCAACACTCCAGATAGGCAGAAGGATCTATGCCCGTCCTCAACCTGCTTACGATCCAAATCGAATGCAAATTCCAGAAGAATGTGAAAGAATAAAAGAAGGCCGGTGCAGTCTACTTTCATGAAGGAAAGGCGAAATCTTAAAATTATTTCGAACCACCTTGAAATTTTTAATAGTTTAGCACTGTGAATCACAATTAATTACGAGTATACTAAATAATTTCATGTGTGAAAACATCAACATTCAATTAATAAACTCAATAATCAAAAAAATTCCCAACAATTAAACTGAAATAGTTAACTAAATTAAATGGCTCACCCCAATCAAGAAAAAGATCACAGAACATTTAATAAGATACTATAAAAGCTAGGAGTACCCTTTTAACTGGGACCCATGATATAATAGTAACACTTCCCCATATGACCAATTGCAACAAAATGTTGCTAATAAATCCTGATATTCAAATAATTAACAACAATAAAAAAAAATATGACACTCTAAGAACAGTAATTTGGTCACACACAGTTAAACCCAGCCCACACTCTCACCTGTGTAAGAATTACATATGCAGAAACTTTTAGAACATCTACACACTCAGTTACAAAAAAGTACACGTCAATTTCACACAACAAGAAAACAGAAGGCATAGAAGCTCTTCTTCTGATCCTCCCGACACAGTAGTAGTTACTCAGCCCAGATATGATGGTGTTAATGCAGGTATTTGGACGATGTGTCATCAACTTCATCTCGTCCGTTAGATGAGATTCTGCAACTTTATCCGCAACTCAGTCGAGAATCCAACGGCCGGATCATCTGGCGTCGGGGAATCCCGATCTCGCAAGAGTTAACTCTAGCAGCAAACCGTAGGGAGCAAAGTGACTCGCCTACTGATGATGGATCGGGAGAAACATTGACAAACATCAATGTTTTTGAGTCCCCGCCCAGGCAAGGCTGTATAATGCACAGGTGTCATTCACAGTCAAGGAAACAATAATTAATGATGTGGGGATATAAAAGTGTTCTCCATTCTCAGCAGATTAAAAGATAAAAAAGTTAAGAATTTAATATCCTGAGAACTACTTCCTCTTCTGTCCCTAAATGAATATCCAAATTTTACTTTGCGGGACATTAACTAAAATTAAGCATTTCTAGTAACATAAGTACATAAAACCCCTTAAAATCCCCAAAAATTGGACATTCATTTAGGGGCAGGGGACAAAAGACTATTTCAATGCAAAGAATGCTTGATGTATGTTTACCTGTAGAAGATATGTCAGCTTTGAATTTCTGAAAGGGACATGATCGTCTTTCTTTGCTAGAGCAAAGATAACATCGCTGAGGCAAGATAGACTCTTGTTTATGGCCTGGTCAATAAACGAATAATCAGCTCATTAGTTTTGAACAGAAGCAATAAAAAACAAATGAGTCGAGGTGTCCGTTGCTCAAGTATTATTACCTGAGTTTCCTTCAGCCTTTCGCCTGTTGCTCCGCTCCTTGAAAGTCGTTCACTTCCAGCTAGATCAATGAGGTTCAACACGCCCTGCACTTGTTGCTCGGTGCTCTAAATTGGCAAAGAAAATGATTAATCAGAATCTGGGGTTTGTATAAATATAATGGGCAGACATGAATAGATAAGTTATACCTCATTTATTCCATAGATCCTCAGAGTAAAGACAAAATGGCTTCTTGATGACTGCTCATTCATGTCTGTTCTGCCAACAGACCTGTGAGAAGACAATGGGAGGAATGTTTGTTATTACACAAGAAAATAATTACTGAAAAAATATAACCAGTACATCTGGTGAAGCTGCCTCAAAAAGAAAGATATGCAAACAGAGCAACCCCATCAAATTGCAAATTATGTATCATTAACTATTATGGACCGTTAGTAGGTAACAATGTCCAATACCTATAATCCCTCCACCCCCAAAACAAAGTGTTCCAATTGACCTCAAACGGATTTTAAGAAAGTATTTTAATCAATACATTTTCCCTTTTATACCCACAAATAATCTATAATCATGGTCAAATCAAATCAAAGAGACTAATGAGGGCAAACATTCCCAAAAAGGAAAAGGGGATGGTATTAATTTGTAACATCCCAAAAAGGAACTAGGGACATTTATATTGGAATGGAGGTAATATTAAAACAAGTAGGAATATTTCCCTGAATAACGATCACCTAACTTTCAGAACAGCAACATTTTCCCCTTAACTGTCAATTTACCAAGTAAACATGCAGTTGTTGAAATTGAGCAACTTGTGAAATTATATAAATCATGACAAGCTTGCATTTGAAAGGCCGTCTCCCCTAAAAAAAAGACCCACTGAGAACTATTCCCACAATCTAACAATACCTGCTTAGAGCAGCCTGCTGAAGAAGAGAAGAAACCTCCTTTATACTGCTTACATCAACAATTGTAAGGTCAGAAACATAAGTGTTACCATCTGCATCATGTCTTATAGTGTATTGTTTCCCTGCACCAGCACTTTCTGTCCGCGTAACCTCTAAGCTACTTGATCGTACTGCCAAAAGGTCGCGGATTGTTTCATTGTAGATCTCCAGCATAGAGGCCTACAAGTTAGAATTAAAGAATAATAGCATATAAGTATGTATCATCACCACACTTGAAAACAATCTTGAATAAACAATGAAAGAAGATGATTTATGAGAATGACCTGCATTTTGTACTTCCAACCCTGAGCCAATAGGGACTGGCTGGTTTGGAATACCTGTTCAAGTGAACGAGGTATCAACCCCTTCTGCTCATGTGCCTCAGGCCTACCCATCATTGTATATGTTTTCCCAGAGCCAGTTTGGCCATATGCAAAAATACAGACCTGGCAAGAAAAAGAAAGTAGCTGAGCATTCACATATATAATCTAATGGCTGGTTTGAAACTCCCAACTACATGCAATTCCCAAAAGTACTTGTCATGAAAAAGGAAAACAGACCCTGTTGCAGCATTTACAAAGAACAACACTATTTGTAAAAACTCTGCATGACATTAGCAGTTACTTCAAAGCTTTACCCTGTAGGCTGCAAAGTATAATATGCAATTTTGCTTGATCTCCCAATGGAAGTTCTACAAGACAAAAACATATCACACAACCATCTGAGCAGCAAAATTGAGGAACAACTCAAATCTGAAGCTAAGAAAGGTCAAAACCATTCGGAAACAAGATGGAGTTCTGCTTGGAAAAAAAAACTTCAACGTCCCTCCAAAGTCCAAACTACACCAAACTAGAGACTTCAATATGCAATTCTGTTTCCAATGCAAGGGAATCCAACATCACAAAGCCATGCATATAAGCTCCACATGTCAACTTGATTGAGCTTGAATAAGCAAATCAAAGTAAGTTCGCTTATTTCTAAGATATCAAACTACAAAGCTCTATGTAAAAGGTTACTAGCTTCTTGAAGTACAAAATAGATGATCGCAGACTAAATCACCTTGTACCCATCCAGTGCACTCTGCACTAGCTGAGATATTTCCATAAATACGTCCTGCTGCGACGCATCATGAGCAAAGACCTTGTCAAACGTGAAAGGATGCTTTTGTCCTGCTGACCAAAAAAAAACTTCATCTATCTCTCTACACAAGCACAAATATGGCAATCAGAAGTGCAGGCTATAAATGATTGTACATAACAGAAAACCTGTTATAAAAAACTCATACCACTCTGTATCAAATCAATGCCTCGGCCAGCTGACTCCAGCGAGCTTGGATAAGAAACAGTTGCTTCTGTTCCAGGACCATCATCAGGTAATAAAGGCCGAACTCTACAGAACACACGTATGTTGCCTTTCAGCTCCTGTAATAAGTGACAATTTAAAATCATTAAAAATTCATGCTTGGATCAACAGACTAAGAAAAAAAAACTTACCAAAATAGTATTGTGAAGCTTCTTCCTCAACCTCTCCCCTTCAAGAAGTTGACTTTCGGCATCCCTCAAGCGATCTTGTAGTTCACTAACAAGCCGCTTTTTTTCTTCAAATTCGGTCCTTGTTTCTAAAGCAGATAAATCTGACATCTGTAACATAAAATAGGAAGCTTGAATAGTCAGAATAATGCATTTATTGTCTACAGAATGAGCATCAACTGGAGAAACGAAATATAATACAAGAATGCTGAATAACAAGATCTCAAAGAAGAATTTAAATTAACCTTTAATTTCTCGTTGGCAGCAGCTAGCTGATGCTGCAGTAAACGTATTTGTTCTCTCTGAGATGAGCATGTATCCTGCAAAATGGGACCAAGAGGTTAATTTCAGAGAGGATAAGAATTACATTAAACTTAGATATTGGATAACAAACTGACCTCTAACGCATTAACTTTCATGGAGTAACTATCCAGAGTTGCAGCTGATTTGCCAGTGCTTTCTTTAAAACTATCTAATTCAGCTGTTAATCCCTGCACTAGTGATAATTGTCGGTCTCGATCATCCCTTACTTGATGTAGTTCTCCACGAAGGACCTCTACTTCTTTGATCAATGCTTCTTTTGCTTATTAGCCTCAACTCTTGATTCCTTTTAGAGTGACATAGAAAAAGCACATTAGATATATACCAGCGCAGACAAGCGCAGAAATAGTCTCTAATAGTGTACTATGCATTTAAGGACAACGCTAATAACAAAATAAAAGCAAATGGACTTTTGAGCTTGTTAAAAGTATTCTGATGGTGAACAAAAGAACCATAATAAACACCCATCAAGATCTGCAAAACTGGATTGCTCCAGTTCTGTCTCACGTTTAAAGTAGGCATATGCCCCTCAGAGAAGTAAACATATAAGTTCGTAGATAAATGTAAGAACTAATGAACATAAACATTTTTCCCGCTAAGGGATAAGTTTCAGTATCCGATGCATTAATAGTACAATTCATGAATATTATGTTCTGTGTATATATATATAAATAACAAATAACTACTTTTCCCCACCAACGTGTATTTTTTATATCTCACTATGAAACGTAAACTATTGATCACTATGGATGAACATGGTGAATCAAAGTACATAGTGTAAGGCCTCCCCCTAGGAACATAACAACCATCTATCTGTTACAACTTCCGGACTATGGAGCAAATAAGCAATATAAAAATACTGCCTAACACAACCCATCTTTTATGCGGATATAGGTAGTTTAGACATACGTGGGAGCCATAAGAACAGGCCCTGATACACAATGACCCTTACAACTCCTTAGAATTTAACAACATAAAGGTATTACTTATTAGTATTGCATTTGATTGCAGAAATAGAGATGTGAAAGACCATGACACCAATTAACTCAAGCAAGCTGAAACTTGCAGAACCGTGGGGCAAATGCAACATCATATGCCCCCCAGATAAAAGAAGCAATGGTATCTGCTCAAGTAGCTTCCATTCTATATCAGATCTTAAAGTATACATATTACTTGACAAAAATGTCAAAATACTAATTTTGCTAGAATATTCTTTTGAGGATGCCGAGTTGACCAGGAAAATACTTACTCTAGAAGAAGTTAATTCATTCTGCAACAAGTTATGATGACCCCTTAAGGTGCTAAGATTTTCTAATATGGCAGCCTTCTCTCTTTCCACCTGTTTGGCGGAGTCATTGGCAGCATTGAGTTCATTTTGAAGTTTGGCATTGTACTGCTGCAAGCTTGTATTATATTCTTGTAATCGCTTGTACGTCTCATTGAGTGACTTTACCTGAATATTGGTTAGCACAATAGCTTGATTAGCAACTTGATAGTAAGAAACACGTGTATCCTTAATCACCCACTTACACTTTCATTGGCAGCTAATTTATCCTGCTCAACCTTTCCAAGTTCTTCTTTAAGTGAAGCTTGCATCTGTTCTGCAGCTACCCTAACCTCCTTTTCTCTCTTGTGACAATCAATTGCATCCTAATTGTTGAAATTGAGTAGATTAATAAATCAAGGGTAACCAAGAAAACGAGAATGAAAACAGACATTAAATCAGGGATCTCACCAATTTGTCCCTTTCTTCCTTTTCCAATTTTTCTTTCAGGGAAACACCATTTGTCTTCAACTCAGTAATAATTCCATTCAATTCCTCCTCCTTGCTTTTCATTGAGACCTCTAAAAGTAAACAAACAAATACTCATTTAGAACATGTTTATCCTTGTTATAAAGTACTATTACAGATAAATGTAAAACACACCTGTTTCCATGAGTTTTCTCTCAATACACTCCAACATATTTCGCAGCTTCCCCTGCTCCTCGATGTGCCCTACTTCAACAGTTTGAAACCATTTTACACAAAGCTTTAGCCTCTTGATATGATCATCCTTTTGCTCCATTTTCTTCTGCCAATTCAGCACATAATAAGCATTATAAACCAAGTAATCAATATCCAGGTACCCTTTGGTTGCTCAGAAGAACGTAAAAGAACACACAGATCATGTCATAAAAGGTCCAAGTAGAAATCAAAAATTAGATGAGAATCCACCAAAGAGTGCCTATGGAAACTTCATAGCTTTGCCAGAAAAACAGTACCACTTCATGCAGAAATCAACATGACGTTAAAAATTAAAAGAAAAGTTCAAGCGTACCTTTAGGTCAAACCTTGTTGCCTTAGGCTTCTCATTCAACAAAGCTTCCACCACCTCTTTTGTAAATTCAACATTTTCACACTCCATGCTCTCAGTTTCAGATGGAGCCACAGCAATATCTTGTCGAATAGTCACAGCTGCAAGTGCCTGTCGCCTGCCTCGACTGGAAGTTGTTGATTCCATTATCCTTCCACTACCACCAACCCTTCTACGTTTATCTAAAGGTACTTCATCAACGCTGCTATTTTTCTGTTTAACAAGCCAATAATAAAAATCATTACAAACAAATTAAGTAGACATACATACATCTATACGAAGATTCCATAAATATTGTTAGGTTTGCAATCATTTGTTTGAACGCAGCTTGAATACTTCCAGTTCCAATTTTCTGAATACAGCTTCATGATAATTTCCCATTAGATCAGTTAATCCTAAGTTGGTTATAACTATCAGTTGATTCAGTTTCACAATTCCTTTAAGCTTTAACAAGGCGCGTATTCAGAAATATTGTTAGGTTTGCGATCATTTGTTTGAACGCAGCTTGAATACTTCCAGTTCCAATTTTCTGAATACAGCTTCATGATAATTTTCCATTAGATCAGTTAATCCTAAGTGGGTTATAACTATCAGTTGATTCAGTTTCACAATTCCTTTAAGCTTTAACAAGGCGCGTCACACAAGAATACTAACAAGAAGGCATAATCACACCTATTAGGCATCTTAGTTTTATATTTAAACTTTCAAAAATACTCCCCTAGCAAAAAAAAAAAAGGGAAGACAACCATGATGGCCGAAAATTAATCCGTAAGCAATAAAGTTTCTACTTAGTACTTGTGATTTCAAAATCTGAATTTTACTATGATAACCATAAAAAGCTATTTAAAGAACCCTATCCTAAATTGACAACACATATTAGTTTAACAAATCTACAAGCTTTATCACAAGCCAGATCAAACAAGAATACTACAAAAAACTCTTAGTAAAGCTCATAACAGCAGATAGATGCTATGTACAAAGTCTTAAATTACTCCCACAGAAAAAATTCAAAAGGACAAGCACAATAAAATATTCTTCTACGCAGAAGCAATAAGCATACATGCCGATATCAAATTCACCAAATAAAATTAAACAACACATCCAAATTAGAAGAAATGCATCAAAGAATTGCTAGGTCACATCGAAATATATAAAATTTGTTAACTGTGAGTGTATGTGAGTCTGAGAGAGAGAGAGAGAGAGAGAGCTGACGTTAGAGGGACTTCGATGAGGAGGCTTGTTCTCTCTTCGAGAAGTCATATCCTTATCCGGCGATTGGAGCTAGTTGACAATAAAACAGCGAGATTTTGGTATTATGAACCGCCGTGAAATCTCATCAAATTCTCGAGCAGAGACTTCGATTGAAGCGATGAACTAGAAAAGTTAGAAGAAGCAGGGAGGATTGGTGTTTGGATTCTAGGAAAATTGTGCCTTTTGTCTGAGAAAGATTTTGGGGATTTTTTGAACGTTAACGGGATGTTAGGGTTCGGAGAGAGAGAGAGAGAGAGAGGGAGATATTTGAAAATGAGGTAAAAGTGAAAATTTTGAATTTTAGATCTAGCGCTCCTCGCTCTGAACGGAATAAGCGGACTCTTTCTTTCGGGTCTAAGGCTAAGGGTCGGATCTATATCTATAGTACTCCCTCCGTCCCAGATCAAGGGTTCATTTTTCCTTTTTGATTCGTCCCAAATCAAGAGTTCATTTCCATAAATGACAAGTTTTTGAATATATTTATACCCTTATCAACTCCATATATTTACAAAAAAACCATTCATTATACCCTTATATATTCTCTCTCCTATTCTCTACCACACATTTAACTACTATTCCTCCCACTCATTCTCTCTCCTATTAAATATTTTTAACTTTTACATTCTATCTCCTATTCTCTACCACATATTTAACTTTTACATTCTCTCTCTTATTCCCTACCACACATTTAACTACTATTCCCTATCTCATATTTAACTTTTATTCATTTTTAAAAAAAATTCTTAAGAAGCGTGAAATCCACTCCATATACCCATGGTCTGGGACGGAGGGAGTATAAATTATTAGATCCCTCCATGAATGAACAGTTGAAATAATAGTTTCATTCGTCAAAATTTTCATTTTGCCCTCATATTTTTGTCTCTTTCCCATTTTGTCCTTAAAAAAAAAAACGTGTCCGAGGACACGGGCTTAATTAAAAAAAAAAAATTAATGTGTCCTCGGACACGGACTTATTCTAGTATTGATTAAGTAATATACTCCCTCCGTCCCATTAGAAATCACTCAGTTAGTTACTGTACACGCGTGAATTAAAAAAAAATATTGATATAAATGTTGTGAGTGTAAAAGTAAAATAGGAGAGAGAATAGTAAATTATAATGGTGTTGTGAGTATTAAAATAATGTAGGAGAGAGAATGAGTTGAGAGAATAGTAAAGATTCTTTGTCATTTTAGGAAGTGTGTGATTTATAGCGGGACGGAGGGAGTATTTTTTTAGAATTTAATGGCAAAAATGCATAATTTTTTTTGTTATCCACTATTTATTTATTTTTAGTACAAATTATCCACATTTTAAACATTTAGTTTTGTAAGTATATAATGATTTTTTTTTTTAGCAAAGTTGCATCTAGAAACAAAGTTTTATTTACAAAAATATCATTTATTTTGAGAAAAAAAAAACTTTAATAAAAAATTTGTTTAAGCACGGAGAGTAATACACTTTGACATATAAATTTATGATGATTTGATAGATTATTGTGCTGATTCTCGAATAGAAAATGGCAAGGAAAGAGTAACACTAATATAAAATATATTAGTATTACTAAACAACTTTAAGTACAAGAGCTAATACAAAAGTACAACTATTAAGGTTCACACTCACATCAAAGTAACTTATACTAGACCACACCCTATCAATACTCTTAGAGACTCTCTTTGTAACTTATTTGCTCTCAATTGCTCTCACTCAGCTGATGTCAATCCAAGAGACCAAAACTCCTACTTATACTTGCTCTAGGTCGGTGAGGGAGATTGGTCGATTTCTCCAGAAATTTCTTCCAATGTGAAGAATTTCTCCTTCTTGTGCTTTCTAGGTCATTCCTCCAACATCCATAAATCTTCTTGTAGTGTTCTTGTGTTCAATCAAGAAGATTCCAAATTTTCTTCTTTAGTTAAATATCTAGGGCTTTCAAGAACCCTGGAAAATTGGAGAAAATCATGAAGCTTCTAGAGGAGAGGAGAGAAGAGAGGAAGACATGGAGAAGAACAAGGTTGCCTGCTTCAACACTCCCCCTCAACGCTGACTCTTCTCGACCTTGTAGTCATGCCTAGTTTTTCTCTGAACTCCTCGAACTTCTTTGCACTAAGACTCTTAGTTAACACATCTGCAATTTGGTCCCCTGTTTTGATCGGGCACATTTATATCTTCCCTTGTAGCACTTTCTCCCTTATGAAATGGTGGTGTACTTCCACATGTTTCGTCCGAGCATGAAATACTGGATTTTCGGCTAGATGAATAGCTGATTGATTATCACAGTGTAGCTCGATTGCATAATCGATTGGTTGATGTAAGTCCTCCAGTAACTTCATCAACCATGTACTTTCTTGAGCTGCCATTGCTGCAGATCTGTACTCTGCTTCAGTGGTTGACAATGACACAGTTGATTGTCTTTTGCTACACCATGTTACTGCTCCCGAGCCAAGACCGAACACATACCCTGTTGTTGAGCGTCGGGTATCATGATCTCCTACGTAATCTGCATCACAGTAGCCGATTACTTTGTGATATCCGCCTTTCTGATATAGAAGCCCATAATCGATTGTTCCCTTTACATATCTCAATATTCGTCTTACAGCTTCCAAGTGTGGCTTCTTTGATTTTTGTATGAATCGACTTACTACTCCCACTGCAAATGCGATGTCTGGCCTCGTCAGGGTTAAGTAGATTAGGCTACCTACCAATTGCCGGTACATTGTCCCATCTTCAAGATCTTTGCCTTCTTTCGCACATAACTTTGCATTGACTTCTATTGGGGTGGAGATTGGTTTACACTCAAGCATCCCATATCTACGTAGGAGATCTTTTGCATACTTTTGTTGGTATAGGAACAAGCCTCCTTCATCACGATCAACTTCAAGTCCAAGAAAGTGCTTTAGCTCTCCAAGCTCCTTCATTTGAAATCGAACAGACAAGTTCTGCCTTGTCCTTCGAATCTCTTTCTATCGTCACCTGTGATGATCAAATCATCAACGTAAACTAGCACGATAGCTAGTTTACCTTGTTCAAACTTGACAAACAAACTAGAATTTGCCGGTGCCAGAACATATCCGCTTTGAACCAAAAATTCTGCAATCTTTCCATAGCAGGCTCTAGGCGCTTGTTTTAGTCTGTATAATGTTTTTCTTAGTTTGCACACATACTTCGGACGATCCTTCCTATCATATCCTTGTGGTTGATCCATGTAGATGTCTCGATCAACTTCTCCATGTGAGAAGACATTTTTCACGTCCATTGCCAAAGTTTCCATGACTTGCTAGCAGCCAATACTAATAACACACGAACAGTGGAGATCTTCGCCACGAGACTAAATGTTTCATCATAGTCTAGTCCATATTGTTGAGAGAACCCACGAGCCACTAACCATGCTTTATATCGCTCGATTGAACCATCGGGGCGTGTCTTTACTTTGTAAACCCACTTGCATGATATGGGTTTTACATCTTTGGGCTTCGGGACCAAATCACATGTCTCATTTTGCTTGAGTGCTGCCATCTCCTCATCCATTGCTTTTCTCCATTTAGGATCTTAAGATGCTTCTTCAAACGTTGAAGGTTCTGTCATGCCGGTATCTTCAGTAAGCGCAGCATTTGCATACTTTGGATTTGGTCTTCGTTGACGGTTCGACCTCCTTATTGAATGTTGTTGTGTTTCTGCATCTTCACCACCTTCTCTAGATTCTTCATGTGAACTTGGCGGTTCTTCTTGACTTCTGTGAACACCGGTGCTCCATGGACTTGTCGGCTGATTAAATTATATGGGAGAGGTCGACTCTTGTTCCTCTTCAATAACTAGTGGCGGCACTTTCACAACTTTCGGGTTGCTTGACTCTCCTTCCTTTGTTTGCTCCACGAACTTTTCTTGCAACTTTTCTTCTATCTCCTTCGAGTCTGGAAGCGCTGCTTGTTGAGGTGAGCACCTAGATGATGCTTCATCAAACACCACATTTCTGGATACATAGTAACGACCTGATGTGGGGTCACAACATTTCCATCCTTTTCTTTCATTGTCGTATCCAATGAATATGCACCTTATAGCCTTCTTGTCAAATTTTGATCGAAGATGATTCGGTACGAAGATATAGCACACGCAACCAAAGACTCGAAAATGACTTACCATAGGCTTGGTGTGCCATAGTTTCTGGAAAGGAGAGACAAATCCAAACCTTTCTTGTGGCAGCCTATTTATTACATGTGCCGCAGTCTTCATGCATTCAGCCCAAACCCGTGTGGGAACATTCTTGGCGTGCAACATACTTCGACAAGTCTCTGCAAGATGTCGGTTCTTTCTTTTTGCTACTCCGTTCTGTTGTGGAGTGCCTGGACACGTCAGTTGTTGCCTAATCTTGCACTCACGAAGATATTGAGAAAATTCTTCCGACATATATTCTCCACCGTTATCTGTTCGCAGGCACCGTATGCTCCTTCCAATCTCATTTTCCACTTTTTCCTTGAATTCTTTAAACTTGGCGAGTTTGATTTTTCTTTCATAAAATAAACCCAAACATACCTTGAGTAATCGTCAATAAACGTCACCATGTAACGCATGTCGCTACAAGATGGTTACTTGACTCGGCCATCATTTTCCTCCGCGTGTGATAGCTGACATGCCCCAACCGTGCTCGCCACAAGTCTGCAGTCTCGTTCTTCCTTGTCTTATCTACATATGTCGACTCCGCTGACATCACGTAAATAGACTCCACTCTTTTTCCTTCCTTGAACGGCTTGCTATCAATCCTTAAGTCTCTATAAACCTTCACGTCCTTTGGTCCAAACATGACGTAATTTCCTGAAGACGTCAACTGAGACACAGACAATAAATTCTTCTTCATGCCTGGTACGTGAAACACGTTCTGCAACTGGACTTGATGAGAACTAAATCGTGGCACGATCTTTGTCTTGCCAATATGAGCTATTGGCATTCTCGAATTGTTAGCTGTCATGACAACTCGACCTCCCTTATACTCAGACATGCAACTAAGCTTCTCCTGGTCTCCCGTCATGTGGTTAGAGCATCCAGAGTCGACAATCCAATCCTTGTTGTAGTCGACTAGCTTCTGAGTAGTTGCGGCAAGTGCTCGGTCTTCAATCTCCATGATGGCACTTGCAGATGTCACCTTTCCTACATTATCTTGAGAACATTCTTCAAAGTCGTTCTCGTCGTCTGAGAAACTTCTAGAAGAATCTGCTAATGTGTAGGACACTTCTAGGTCCCACTCTTCCTCATTGTTATCTCCTTGATGACCTCCTGACGTCACTGTGTTGCCTTCAAATGACCTTCTCCTCGATCGACAATCCCGAGCAAAGTGACCCTTCTTGCCACAATTGTAGCACTCGTCACTATTACGTCTATTCCCATGTGGCCGGGATCTATAGCCTTGGTGTTGTTGAGCTCCCCCTTTCTGAGGGCGTCCTTGAGCTTCCCCTGGTTGGTGACTACGTTGACGCTGCCCATTTGACTTTTCTTTATCATCTTCACGTTTTTTCCACGTACCACAATTTTTCCGTGGTTGGCCTCTTCGGTTGCTGAAAAGTGCCTCTTCTGTATTCTTTAATGACACTCCCGCCATTTTCTTGGCGAGGGCTTCTTGGTTGGCTAATAGATTTTCTAAATCTATTAATGACGGTTGTACAGGCCAACCTTGGATTGCTGATAAACGTAGAATATTCGGGGTTTAAACCATTGATTATTATTCTACGCATTCGATCTTCTCCGATATTCGAAGTAGGATCCAATTGCTCTATTTCACGACATAAGTTTCTGATTTTAAAGAAGTAGTCACTGATCGAATACGTACCTTGTGACGTATTCATAAGCTCTCTTTCCAGGAGCTGTAGTCGGGCAGCATTTTTCTTTGAGAAGAGATCAGCCAAAGCATCTCACGCTTCTTTTGGCACCTCGATATCTTCAATGCGTGCGAGCATACTTTTGTCGATAGTCGTCTTGATTGCATATAAAGCCTTTCCTGCTTTAATTTCTCATTTGCAGAGCTGCTCCGTGTTGTTCTCGGGCGGTGAGGTCTCCGTGCCGTCTACAATGTTCCATAAGTCCTGTCCTTTAAGGTAGGACTTCATACATGTTGTCAATCACGATAGTTGTACTCATTCAGCCTCTCCATGCCGGAATTTGTGCCAATAATATTTGTCATGGTGACTTGATACACTTCTCCCACGGGTTATCAAGTAAACGAGGTCCCAGACCAACGTGCTTCACTATCACGGATAGCGCACTGAAATAGTAACGTTTCTGCAGCGATTCCCACGATTCCGGATTGTACCGCTCTGATACCAAATTATTGATTCTCGAATAGAAAATGGCAAGGAAAGAGTAACACTAATATAAAATATATTAGTATTACTAAATAACTTTAAGTACAAGAGCTAATACAAGAATACAACTATTAAGGCTCACACTTACACCAAAGTAGCTTATACTAGACCACACCCTATCAATACTCTTAGAGACTCTCTTTATAACTTATTTGCTCTCACTCAGCTGATGTCAATCCAAGAGACCAAAACTCCTATTTATACTTGCTCTAGGTCGGTGAGGGAGATTGGTCGACTTCTCCAGAAGTTTCTTCCAAGGTGAAGAATTTCTCCTTCTTGTGCTTTCTAGATCATTCCTCCAACATCCATAAATCTTCTTGTAGTGTTCTTGTGTTCAATCAAGAAGATTTCAGATTTTCTTCTTTAGTTAAACATCTAGGGCTTTCAAGAAACCTAGAAAATTGGGGAAAATCATGAAGCTTCTAGAGGAGAGAAGAGAGGAAGACATGGAGAAGAACAGGGTTGCCTGCTTCAACATATTGTCCATGTAATGGTTTAATAAGTTGTGAAAGATTGTTATGAAACAAAAGTATAGTTTAAATGTTGTATTTCAATAACCTAAACATGTATGGTTAAGATCTTGTTTTTTTTTCAATTCTAACTTACAATGTTTGAGTTGAGTTGATTGACCACATTTCTTTAGGCATTTATTCAAATCAGTAATTACAATGATTCGTGCAACCGGTTGTTAGAAATCACAATATTTATTTCACTCATTGCATTGAGCACTTTATTTGCCTTGATTAAATGCACAGTTTTGTTCATCATACTAGTTGTAGGATCAAGTTTGCAGTATAGGCAAAATTTGACCTTTGCCACAACACTTCTCATGTTTGTCAACAAACTCTCAGAAAGATTAAAGACCTTATCAGGGAAAAAGGAAAAAATACAACTCACAAAGTATGATCAATATATGTCAAACAACAATATGGATTTAACATTCAAATACGCTTTAATAAGAAATATGCCCAAAACCCATTAAGCTTCACGCATACCAAATTACAATTAAAAGAGGAATAATGCAACCATGAAAACATGGAAGTCTAGGTGTAGGAATTTCTTTTCACCGCAGCCAAGAAGCTTTTACAAAATGAGAGAAATCACTTAACTTGGGTTGCAATAGTTTTTTTTTTTTGTTTTTTGAACTCCTGGTATCTCGTATGGAAAGGAACGTCAGATTGACACATGAGCTAAAGCTCTTTGAAACTACCAAAGCACCATTAATATGCATCAAACAACAATCTGAATTTAGTCTCTACAATAACGGAGAATTCTATATACAAGGCATCTTATATACAAGGCACCAATAATTCCCAAACTACCCTTCGTCTGTCGTGCTCGAAAGGACGACAAGAAGCCTTCATGTCGTGTAATTTTACACGACATAAACTAATTGGGTTAAATAATAGGTCGTATGAAATTATACGAAATTTAAATTTACTCTGTCATTAATTTCGTACACAACAACACGATATCATGTACTAAAATCGTGTATATCCATACGACATATCATAATGAAGGTGTTCTTCGATGATTTGCGACACGATGTTAATGATACGCATATTCTATGTTATATTATTGAATTGTGTTGTTAATTGAGCAAAATTTATACACTTATACATGACAAGGAACAAACGTCATATTGGATCATACAATATCATATAACCTATCACATTTAAGTGATACCACTTTATTTATTTGGAGGAAACTCATGTAGATGAAAAACACTTTAAATGTCATTTAGAATGTAGAAAAAAATTAAAAAAAAATAAACGAGGTAGCCGTATACCATTTTTGGCAAGATCGGGACACGTAAAACCCTAAAAACCCTAAATAATGGCAAATATTTGTAACTCAATCTCCATTTGGATTTTGAGGAAAGTGATGTAGATGAAAAACACTTTAAATGTCATCTAGAATGTAGAAAAAAATTAAAAAAATAAACGAGGTAGCCGTATACCATTTTTGGCAAGATCGGGACACGTAAAACCCTAAAAACCCTAAATAATGGCAAATATTTGTAATTCAATCTCCATTTGGATTTTGAGGAAAGTGATGTAGATGAAAAACACTTTAAATGTCATCTAGAATGTAGAAAAAATTAAAAAAATAAAAGAGGTAGCCGTATACCATTTTTGGCAAGATCGGGACACGTAAAACCCTAAAAACCCTAAATAATGACAAATATTTGTAACTCAATCTCCATTTGGATTTTGAGGAAAGTGATGTAGATGAAAAACACTTTAAATGTCATCTAGAATGTAGAAAAAATTAAAAAAATAAACGAGGTAGCCGTATACCATTTTTGGCAAGATCGGGACACGTAAAACCCTAAAAACCCTAAATAATGGCAAATATTTGTAATTCAATCTCCATTTGGATTTTGAGGAAAGTGATGTAGATGAAAAACACTTTAAATGTCATTTAGAATGTAGAAAAAAATTAAAAATAAATAAATGAGGTAGCCGTATACCATTTTTGGCAAGATCGGGACACATAAAACCCTAAAAACCCTAAATAATGGCACATATTTGTAACTCAATCTCCATTTGGATTTTGAGGAAACTCATGTAGATGAAAAACACTTTAAATGTCATTTAGAATGTATAAAAAAATTAAAAAAAAATAAATGAGGTAGCCGTATACCATTTTTGGCAAGATCGGGACACATAAAACCCTAAAAACCTTAAATAATGGCACATATTTGTAACTCAATCTCCATTTGGATTTTGAGGAAACTCATGTAGATGAAAAACACTTTAAATGTCATTTAGAATGTATAAAAAAATTAAAAATAAATAAATGAGGTAGCCGTATACCATTTTTGGCAAGATCGGGACACATAAAACCCTAAAAACCCTAAATAATGGCACATATTTGTAACTCAATCTTCATTTGGATTTTGAGGAAACTCATGTAGATGAAAAACACTTTAAATGTCATTTAGAATGTAGAAAAAATTAAAAAAATAAACGAGGTAGCCGTAAACCATTTTTGGCAAGATCGGGACACATAAAACCTAAAAACCCTAAATAATGGCACATATTTGTAACTCAATCTCCATTTGAATTTTGAGGAAACTCATGTAGATGAAAAACACTTTAAATGTCATCTAGAATGTATAAAAATAAAAAAAATAAACGATGTAGCCGTATACCATTTTTTATTTTATTATATGGTGTGTCGTGTCTAAATACACGATATTTACCGAGGCATTTCGTATGAACAATACACGAAAGTAATCGGGGGTGCATCTCGTGTATTGTTCATACGATATAATTACAGAAACAAATACTATATCGTGTTTGTATACACGATATGTACCATAGTATCTCGGGTATATACACACGAGATACACCCTGAAGCCCTACATCAAAACGATATTCACGCAGACAACGGCCCAACAGAGAGAAACACCGTTATTCTTTGTACACCCATGCAATTGTGACACCATTGTCCTATTCTTAACACCCATAAATTTATGCCCATTATTTTCATTAATTCTCATATCATCTAACACCATAGTATGGATTCTCCACAACATTCTCCAAGTTTTTATGATCATATTGATCTTGAGCTTGTGGAATATATTTTTGAAGAAGAAGGTTTGCCACCAAATTCTCCACATCAAAATCAAAATCCAAGCAGCAATGAAGTAAGTTTTTAAAGTTATATTTGGTGTTTTGATCAAAGTCGCAATAAAAATCCAATCTTGAAACGAAATTGTTTTTCAAGATTGGATTTTTAAATTCGATATTACTCTATTTCGTGTTAGATTATACTAGTTTCATGCTATTTGTCGTGTTTTTATACACGAGTTATGGTGTATTATCTCGTATTGTATAACACGAGATAAATGGGTTTAAGTCGGGTACATTTACACGAGATGTTCCAGAACATCTCGTATAATGCTACACGAAATGTCATACGACTGTTGCTTATTGTGCAATTTTCTAATTGATGTTGTAGGGACCGGATGTCAGTGATCAATTCGATACATCCCTATTATTTTCAAATAGGGATGATCTTGTTAAACACGTACGGGATATCGCGGCCCGTCAAAATATAACCCTTTCTATAGGGGATTCGAGGAAGACAAGTGGCAAGATCCTAGGCTACGCGAAGATTGTATGCCATTTTGGTGGCAAGTACAGTCCGGAAAAACTAAAGATGTGAGGTTGACTAGCACGAAGAAGATTGGGTGCAATTTTGAAATCCGGGCCAAAGATAGGGGTGATGGGGTATGGGGTTACGTTGTGAAGCATGGTTCTCATAATCACGACTTTCCAACGTATCCCGAAGGTCATCCGTTGGGTAAATTGACTAGTTACGAATATGAGGAGGTGTGTAGCGCAAGTCAGTCTTCGGTGCGTCCAAATAACATTCTAACAATGTTAAAGAGGAAGGATGAGAAGAACGTGAGTACTCCGAAACACGTCCACAATGCCCTCACAAAATGCAAGTCACAAGAACGACAAGGGAGATCCTCGCTTCAACAGTTCATAAAAGCACTCGAGGATAAGAAATATACCTTCTTCATGAGGAAAGCTAACGAGAGTGACATGATCGGTGACATATTCTTCTCTCACCCACGAGCATCGGATATGCTTAACTGTTTTCCATATGTAATACAAGGTAAATTTTTGATTTTTTTGAATCTGTTTTTTGACTCTGTTTTCCACAAGTCGTATGCATATTTTTGAATTGCAATTTTATTCATTTCTAACTTTATTTTTTTTATTGATACAAGGTGACTGCACTTACAACACCAACTGCTATGGAATGGCATTACTTGAGATTATAGGATTTACTTCAACGGGGAAGAATTTCACAATTGCCTATGTGTTCCTCCAAAATGAGAAGACTGATAATTACACGTGGGCACTCAAGAATTTGCAAAGTCTTTTTCATACTCCCCACATGCCAACTGTTTTCTTAACTGATCGTGACTTGGCTTTCATTAATGCTGTCCAAATGGTATTTCCCGAGACCGCACACCATTTGTGTCGAAGGCATATCGAAGTCAATGTTAAAAAGAGAGCGTTGGCTAAAATTATAATTAATACTCCCTCTGTTTCAAGATTCAGATGACATTTCGTATGCCAATACCCGAAATGTTGGTGACATTTCGTATGTGTTCATACGAATGGTGACCAACATTTCGTGTATTGGCATACGAAATATAAACTGATGAATCAGTTTACATTTCGTATACCAATACCCGACATGTTGGTGACCATTCGTATGGACACATACGAAATGTCACCAACATTTCGTATGTTGGCATACGAAATGTCATCTGATTGTTGATAATGTTTTGCAAATGGCTATTTAATAAACAAAATCATATACTTACTTATCTAAAATCTGCTGCCTTGTTTGGCGCTTCAACACCGGCTCACAAGTGGCGTTCTCCCATATCTTACGGGCTCGATGATGACCAAACCCGTACAACAACTGAACCTCCTCCGGCCGCCACCGGGTTACTCTTCACCGCCACTCGTCATCCTTGGCCCCTTTCCCCTTTCTGCCCCGTGCCCTCCCGCCTCTTGCGAGGCCTCACAGATACACTCTCCTCCGCCTCCTCCTCCGCCTCCACCTCCGCCTCCTCCTCCTCCTCCTCCTCACTAGATAAATGTGCCTCCTCCCCGCACGTATGCACCTCGGGACGTAGTACGTGAAGATGAATCCTCACTAGAATAACTACTCTCACTACTATCACTCTCCTCAACCACATCCGGCTCAGCAATCACGACATTCTTGTCGTTCTTCTTTTTGGACCGTTTTTCAACCTTACCTGCAGCTGCCTCCTCGGCCTTCCTCTTTCTATTAGAGGCCGTCGCGCAGTTTACGTACCTACAAAAAATTAAATAAGAGACAGTTAATATTCAAGAACCAGTTTACATTTCGTATGACAATACCCGAAATGTTTGTTACCATTCGTATATGTTCATACGAATTGTCACTAACATTTCGTGTATTGGCATACGAAATGTAAACTGATGAATCAGTTTATATTTCGTATGCCAATACCCGAAATGTTGGTGACCATTCGTATGAACATATACGAATGGTAACAAACATTTCGGGTATTGTCATACGAAATGTAAACTGATGAATCAGTTTACATTTCGTATGCCAATACCCGATATGTTGGTAACCATTCGTATATGTTCATACGAAACGCACGTCGACAACTTCAAATTTTAGGCACACAAATTCGTATTCGATTCAAACAAAAAACCCAAATTAATGTTACAAAATCGCAATTAGAACCATTTAGGATACGTTTAAACAACATTAAGCATTATATAATCCATTTTAGGCATAAATTTGTTGTAGGGTTTTCAAAATTAAAATCTAGGTTAAAACGAATTACTTTTGGAGCGGCGGAGGAAGAGACGGACTTTCCACCGGTTTTAGGGAGGTTTGTCTTCATCGGCGGTGGTGGTGATCGGCGGCGTTTGTGAGAGAGAGAAGAGAGACCGTCGTTTTTTGCTTTAGGTTTTGAGAGCGAGAGAGAGAATGAACAGGGACACGGCGTTTGAAATGGAGAGGGAGGGGAAGAATTTTTTTTTAAAAGTATTTATATGAGGGTATTTTGGTCATTTTGTGCATGCCTTGTAAAACCATGCCTTGTATATAGTAGTACCCTACAATAACATTAAAGTATCCTTTGAACTAAATCAAATACGTACAAAATCCTTTAAGCTTTTTGCAGAAAAAATAACAAATACCAACCTAATTAAACCCAATCCTACAAACAAACAAATCTTAAGGCAAAAATGATGTAAAGAATCTTTGGTTCTTTCTTCTTCAATTTTTTTGCTCTCTCTCTCTCCTTCTCTCTCTCTCTTGAAATACTTTCTAGTTCTTTGTTTTTTCTCAGATCATCTCGTTCAAACTTTTGATCACATATCATCATTTCTACACCTTCCCTTCCAAGACAACTTGACACACACACACACACACACACACATATATATATATATTGTTGAGGTTGTCATGCATGGAAATATATATCATGTCCATCTAAATAAAACTTGGCAGCAAAGTCCGGAAAATAGATGTTAATTAAGAGATGCAAACTGTAATATATGGATTTTTTTTTTACTATTTCAATATAATATACCAAAAATACCCCCATGAAAGGGTATAGAAAATTCATTTTTTATAATGAAATGGTCCATTGAACATTAAAGTAAATATGTCCGTTGGATATTAATAGGATTGAGGAAATTATTCATTTGGTATCAATGGAAAACCTAAAATATGATAATCAGTCCATCGAATGTTTATTGTCAACAGTCACTGAATTATAGTAACGGTTAGAATATACTATATTATGTGTACTTTTTATGAGGGTCGTTTTCATTGATTACTATATTGTTTGAAGTTAATTGAAATTAGTCAGAGCTTGCCTAGTAATTGTATACCTTATCGTTATTAGGTTGTGAGATAAGTATTAGGGACAACTGTTCCGAGCTCAGCCGTGCTAGCGCAAAGTATAGCTAAAGTAAGGGAATATGTTTCCTTAGTTCTTTTTGAATATGATGATTTCTTTTGATCCTCCTATCCATCGAGTAAATTATTGTATCGCTATGGCCGATAAATCATTGACCATCATTCATGTGCTTACGTCCTTGAATTTAATCCAAAACTCATTGACATTTAGTTATTGGTCAATTGAGTCACATCTTGCAGTAATTTATTTAATGATCACTATATTGACACCTCGTCATGGGTATAAATGACATAATCAACACCAGTCACAGGTATAAATGACATTATTGACACCCGGTCATGAGGGGTAAATCATGACAGGCATTGACACCACTAAGAATTGTGATTAGGTTATCCTGATATACCAAATATTGACACATTGAATCCCCTAGTTGGGACACTTGAATAATAGTGACATCTATGTGATTATATTGATAACATTGAATATCGAACATCGATTGTGCCATAGTTCGTATTTTACATTGAAATATTATTTGACTTTAGTAGTCAGTTTCGTTTACGGTGACTGTTCATTGATACTTTCTTGAGGTCCCCCTTCTTAGAAATCGAAGGGGCGGTGTAGGTCCTTACTGAGCTTAGTTCGATTATCCCTTCTTTAATTCTTATCCTTCCAGGTAACAAGTAGGGAGGAGGCTACCAGTTAGAGTGCCATTGGGAAAAGCTTAGAATAAAAATTAGTATTTCAATTTATTTTACCTAGTAAGCACTATTGTGAGTTGTAATAAATGTCACGAACTTTTAAGTGGCAATTTGATTAGATTATTATTGAAATTGAGACGTTGGTTTTGAATGTTGATATATTTGGAGTTATTATGAATTAGAGTTGTGAGTAAGTGTCTCTTTTATTTGAAATTGTCGTTATAGCGATTTGGGGCGTTACACAAACAGTTGGCATTGCCCCTAGCTGCTATTTTTGGAACTCCAATGAAGTCCGCATTTAAAAATTTGTAAGCATAAAAAACATGTAACCTAAGCCATTCAATCCACCTGTCTCTTGTAATATTAGTACGGATGCCTTGTACTCGAGCAAGCTGAACTACGCACTGACCCATAATGCTAGTTGCTCCATTTTGCACAGTTCGAGTCTCCTGTATATCCCCCACACTGATCAGAGACAAAGCACACCCTATAATTTATAAGGCAATAGGGGGAAAGAAAGACAATACCTTTCTTTAGATTCATGAAGTCCTAGAGCATCCTTGGACCTTAAGGCAGTTAGAAGATTAACAGTAACTGTTGCAGCATATTACATTGAGGCACTTTAATTAACTTTATGCCATATACTCCGTTCTTTAACACCATAAGTAGACCTGAAGCGGGTAACGGGTTGAAGCGGGTAACGGGTTTGAGACGAGTAATACCTGTTACAACCCATTTAACATACGGGTCTTGTGTAGATGACATGGAGGAAATATGCAGCTACATAATGCAAACCAAAACCCGCTTCCTTGCCATTCAGGGTGTATGGAGCAGATTTGAATGGGGGAAGATTTTTTTCTTGCATCCCCAAATCATTGTTCCCTCCTTTTCTTCTCACTTTCCTTTAACTTGAACATGAGAGCATTATATTAAAGGTAAAACTTAAGAATGTCCTTTAAAAAGAAAATCATAAACTTCAATTCTCCCAATAGCATTAACTTTTCTTCCATCAGACTTAGTTAATTCCCGTCTATTAGTATTAGTTAAAGCCATATGCTTAAATAAATTACTCTTGAAGCAAAATAAACATCATGTCTACTGAATTCCAATGTGTATGTGACTGCCATGACGTTGTTCTATATTGTAATCAAAGTTCCAGTTGGGGTTAATATTAGAAAGGAAAACAAATGTTATGATGCATTAACTTGTGATAAATTCAACCTGTAATTAGTAGAACACTATCAACGACATTGTACCCTACGTCGGTGGAGATGGAATGACCCTATCGCTAGGAGGAGAGAGAGCTTTGCAGCAGATCCGAAAGAATGCACCTCACAAACACCCTCATACCCCTTCAATTACATGCACTTCAGGCCTCACGGGGTACACATAAATAACGTATATTGTGCCTTACATTGAGAAGTCCTTCCTTCAATATTATAGTGCTTCTTGCTCTGTTTCAGAATTAAATTTTAGGAAATTCAGGAACAAAAACATATTTGCAAAACTGTCTTTTTTTTTTTTTTTTTTTCTGGGAGTCAACTCCAGTACTTAAGAATATGCCCAGATGGCATTTTGTAATTGGAAACCTTTTATAATGCATCAATTAGATATTGTTTATCATTGTTACTTCATGTGCCTAAACAAAGTAATCTGATTCATGATATCAATCACTTTTTTTTCTGTACTCATACTCATTTTTTAAATAGTCAAAGAAAAATTCTATAAATGTGCACAAAATGAAAAAAAAATGGAAATTCTTCTTATGATCGATGCGAAGCCACCCTAGGGGTATGGGGGTCAATGGATACGACACTTATACCAAGCATGTTCGAGTTCATCATTCTACCGAATATGGCATAGATCCAACTTAAACACAACTCCAAGGAGTTTCAACTTCTTCGATGGGCGCTTTAGGTACGTCTTCTTCTTCTTATCCTACTACATTTCATTATAGTGAACAAAACCATAGAAGAGGTATGGCAAAATTTGTTTGTGTTAAATGTCTTTTCTTTAGTTTTGCCGATGATGGATTCTATGAAGATTTTGCTAAACTCTCTCTTAATCCCGCTGCAAAAAAAAATACCACGTAGAACTCTCACACGTGATATTGCAAAAATAGCCGGGGAATATAAATATGATTTAATACAAATATTTGCTAATTTATCTCAACAAGTTTCTATTTGTTCGGATATATGGAGTGATAATCGTTGTGAACATTTTTATATGGGAGTAACTTGTCATTGGATTGACAATTCTTGGACCATTCAAAAGAGATTGATTGCATATAGAGATTTTGATGATGAGCATACCGCACACAATATTGCACTTAAACTACAAAGTATTTTACAAGAATATAATTTAGTTACTAAAATTTTTTCAATGTCTTTTGATAATGCTAGCTCTAATACTGCAAGTTTACTGGAGCTAATTGATATTTGTAAACCGGTATTAGGTGGTAAATTTTTTCATATTAGATGTTTTTATCATATTTTAAATTTATGTGTGCAAGATGGTCTATCTGCTTTACAAGATTCAATTATTCATATTAAACGAGGTATACAGTTTATTATGAGAAAAAGTTCCAATCAAAGGAAATGGAGAGACTATTGCAAGGAAAATGATATCCGTCCCAAAAAAATTTCAAATGATGTTACAACTAGGTGGAATTCTACCTATAAATTTTTAGCGAATTCTTTTGTTTATAAAGAACAAATTTGCTTGTTTTTGTTTTCTGTTGGTTACAAATACACCCTATTTCCTCATCAATGGACTGCTTGTGCAAGCATGTTCAAATTGTTGAAAAATTTCAAGGATGCCACTGTCATGATAACCGATACGTATTATCCTACTTCTAACTTAGTTGTTGATCATAGTACCATTATTTCGGGTATATTTTGTTAATTTAAAGATGATCCCATAATTGGTCGAGCTATTGTTAGCATGAAGGAAAAATGGTTGAAATATTTTGAGACAATTCCAAGTATTTTTTTAATTGCAAAAATTTTAGATCCAAGGGTTAGAATGGATGGTTTGGAACAACTTCTTACATATTACTATCTCAACTTGTTTGATGCAAATGATCCCCGTTTTTCAAATATTGTCCGATGCGAAAAATAAATTTTTAAATGTTTTTAAAGAGTACAACTCAATTTATGGTGGTGCTAGTACAAGTGAGGCTCCTCCTCGTCAAACTAGCGAAACGGACAACTCTTTTTTGACTTCTTTTTATGGAAATAGAAAGCGCTCTAGAGGAAGCGGTTCTAATGCGGAATTTGAAAAATATTTGAACACGGAATTTGAATATGATGATGAGGTTGAATTTAACATTTTACATTGGTGGGCCAAGAGGGCGAGTTCTTTTCCTATTGTTTCTAAGATAGCAAGAGAAATATTTGCTTCTCCCGCATCAACGGTTTCGGTTGAGCACGCTTTTAGCATTGGTGGAAATATTACGGATCCGCAACGTGCAAATTTAATGGTCAAAAATTTAGAAAATCAAAATTTGTTGAATGATTGGGTCAAAGCGGAGAAAAGAGATCAAGAGCCAAAGTTCTCCTCATCCGATAAAGATTTCTTTGATATAACATCGAGAAGTGACGACAACAATAGCCCAATCCCAATGGCCCCAATGTAAGTTGATGTAATTTATGTTGGTGATTTTAGTGTCATCAACTATTTTATTGTAATGATGATTTACTAGAGATCAATGTGATTCGTAGTAGACTCGGATACGAGTAAGGGAAAGTGTGGAGTACACACTCGTTTGAGCTAAAACGAAATCAACCTCGATAAAGAAGTAAAAGTTAAAGGGTAGCACATTTTGCTGATGTGCTCGGCCGTGCAGAGTCCTTGACTCGGCCGAGCAGAGCATAGCAGATTGTCCAAGTTTCTGGACAACCTTGCTCGGCCGAGGCATATGCCTTGCTCGGCCGAGCAGTATGATTGGCACGGCCGTGCAAGTTTATATGACACGGCCGTACAGTTGGGCAAAATGTCTTGGGACATCTTTGCTCGGCCGAGCGAGTCCCTTGACTCGGTCGAGCAGTTCCTGATCAGGTGCCAGTTCAAAATGAAAAGACACATCGCTTGGCTAAAGTCATATCTTTTGATTGTACCCTTTATCTGATGCCTCTCCATCTGTATATATACAGAGATTGATCTCGTTTGTAGACATATGAAAAACACAAGAGTGATACAACAATAACGAAAGCAAAACAATTCTCAAGTTTTAGATTTGTTCTCTTTGCCTAGAAACAAATTGCGTGATTGTCTTATCCCAATAAAGATTTTGTGTAACCCAGGCATTAAGGGTCGAAATACTATATTCGGAAAGTGGATTATACACGATTCAGTCACATATCCGGCCTTGTTATCAAGATCAAGACCCTATATTCCCCTACAAACGAATAAAGTATTCAGGTGATACTCATGGCTGGTGGAAGTACTGTGAAGGAGATGACGACTAAGTTTGGAAAGCTAGACAAATTTGAAGGACAAGACTTCAGGCGTTGGCAAAACAAGATGCACTTCCTTTTAACAACGTTAAAAGTGGTGTATGTTCTATCTACCCCTATTCCAGAATTGCTTGAAGATGACAACTTGGAAGCAATCAGACGTAGATCGAAGTGGGAAAACGATGACTACATCTGCAGAGGACACATATTAAACGGTATGTCTGATTCTCTATTTGACATTTATCAAAATGAGGAATCTGTAAAAGAGTTATGGGATTCTCTTGAATCCAAGTACATGGCAGAGGATGCTTCTAGTAAGAAGTTCCTTGTGAGTAATTTTAATAATTACAAGATGGTCGATTCAAGACCTGTCATGGAACAATTCAATGAACTCCTTAGAATCCTTGGACAATATACACAACATGGGTTGAAGATGGATGAGTCAATATCTGTTTCAAGTGTGATTGATAAGTTGCTTCCCTCCTGGAAGGATTTCAAACACACTTTGAAACATGGTAAAGACGATCTGTCTTTGGTTCAACTTGGTAGTCACTTACGCATAGAGGAATCTCTTAGGGCGCAAGAGAATGACAAAGGCAAAGGAAAAGAAGTTGCTGGACCCTCAGTCAATATGATTGATGAGGGTGGAAACAATAAAAACAAAGGAAAGAAACGTAGTTTCAAAGACAATGGTTCTGGTTCCAACACGAAGCCTAAATTGGCATGTTGGAAGTGTGGCAAAACTGGTCACTTTAAGAAGGATTGTCGTGTTGGAAACAACAAGAATAGAGCAAGCACCAGTGGTTCGGGAAAGGGGTCTAAGGACCATTCTCAAAACCAAGGTCAGAATTTAATACTTAGTTGGAACGAATTTATTAAAAATTCTATTTCACTAATTTCTGAGGCATTTTATGTGCAGGATGATGCTATTGCGTGGTGGATTGATTCCGGTGCCACAACTCATTGTAAAGATCGTTGTTGGTTTAAGACATATGAACCAATGGAAGACGAATCTGTCCTTTACATGGGTGATGACCATTCCGCTCCTATTCAAGGAAGAGAAAGTGTGGTGTTGGAATTCAGTTCGAGAAAAACTATTTCTTTGTTTAATGTTTTATATGTACCTAAACTTCGTAAGAATTTAATTTCTGGTCCTGTCTTGAACAAGTGTGGTTATAAACAAGTTTATGAATCCGATAAGTATATCTTATCGAAGTCGGGTATATTTGTAGGGTTTGGTTATTATAACAATGGGATGTTTATGTTGAATTTAAATAAAATTCCTGTTAACTCTAGTTCTGTTTATATGACTTCCTCTGTTATTATCAATTTCTCATTATGACATGCTCGGTTAGGACATGTGCACTATAAAAGAATGCTTGAAATGTCCAAAGGTGGTTTGATTCCTGCTATTGATAAAAATACGGAAAAGTGTAATACTTGCATGTTGACAAAAATCACTAGAAAGCCTTTTAAAAGTGTTACAAGGAATTCTGTAAAACTTGAATTAATTCATAGTGATTTATGTGATTTTCATGCAACTCCATCTTTAGGCAATAAAAAGTATATTGTCACTTTTATAGATGATGCTTCTAGGTTTTGCTATATTTACTTGCTGCATGCAAAAGTTGAAGCCCTAGATAAATTTAAAATTTATAAAACAGAAGTTGAACTTCAACAAAATGGCTTGATTAAAACCTTACGTACGGATAGAGGTGGTGAATATTATGATCCTAAATATTTCCAATCCGTAGGGATAATTCATGAGACTACGGCTCCTTATGTACCACAACAAAATGGTGTGGCTGAAAGGAAGAATAGAACTCTTGAAAAAATGGTTAATGCCATGTTGTCTTACTCGGGCTTGAGTGACGGGTTTTGGGGAGAAGCCATGTTAACGGCTTGTCATTTATTGAATAGAGTTCCTAATAAAAGGAACAAGATTATCCCATATGAGCTTTGGTAAATGACCAAACTTGACATTTTTACGAGTTTGGGGATGTAGGGCTGTGGTTAGACTTCCAGACCCTAAAAGGAAAAAGTTGGGAGAAAAAGGTATTGACTGCATCTTTGTTGGATATGCTGAGCATTCCAAGGCATATAGGTTTTATGTTATAGAACCTAATGAATTCATTTCTATTAACACAATTATAGAATCGAGAGATGCAATCTTTGATTAGAATCGTTTCTCTTCAATACCTAGACCAAAGGATATTATACCAATGTCAGCTGAATCTCAAATGGATGATCATTCAATTGATGTACCAAATGAGACGCCCGAACCTCGTAAAAGTAAAAGAGTAAGGAAAGCTAAATCATATGGTTCTGATTTTCAACTATATTTAGTTATGGGATCAAGAGATCAAATTGAATCTCAATACTCTTACTGTTATAGTATAGAGGAGGATCCAAGAACCTATGATGAAGCAATAAAATCTCGAGATGCTGGTTTTTGAAAAGAAGCAATCGATGATGAGATTAGTTCTATTATGGAAAATAATACATGGGTCTTGTCTGATTTACCACCAGGCTGTAAACCTTTGGGGTGCAAATGGATCTTCAAAAAGAAGATGAAAGTCGATGGAACAATTGACAAGTTAAAGCTCGATTGGTAATCCAAGGCTATAAACAAAAGGAAGGGATCGATTACTTCGATACATATACATCGGTTGCTCGTATCACTTCTATTAGATTACTGATAGCTTTTGCAGCTATTCAAAATCTATTGATCCATCAAATGGATGTCAAAACAACATTTTTAAATGGTGATTTGGAAGAAGAAGTGTATATGAATCAACCTGAAGGATTTGTTATGCCAGGTAATGAGCATAAGGTATGTAAGTTAATTAAGTCATTGTATGGGCTGAAGCAAGCACCTAAACAGTGGCATCAAAAATTTGATGAGGTTGTTTCGTCGAATGGTTTTGTATTAAATCAATCCGACAAATGTGTATATAGCAGATTTGATGAATCCGGTAAAGGTGTAATCATCTGCCTATATGTAGATGACATGTTGATTTTTGGCACAGACCAAAATGTAGTTGATGAAACTAAGAAGTTTTTGTCATCAAAGTTTTCTATGAAGGACATGGGAGAAGCCGACGTAATTCTTGGTATAAAGATTAAACGGATGAACAAGGGAATTGCAATTACACAATCTCATTATATTGAGAAAATTCTCAAGAGGTTTAATTGTGATGATTGTTCTAAAGTTAGTACTCCTGTAAGTACCCAAATCCGGATCGCCAAAATCTGTTAGAAGTTAACCGGAATCCGTTAACTGGCCCGCTCCAGGTTAACCGGAACCCGTTAAGCTCCCCGTTGCCAAGCCAACGAGACGTCCCGGGACTTTCCCGTGCATCACGACGTCCAAGCGTATGTAACACACGTCATCGCACGTAAAAGTACGGTTTTCCTTGAAAAACACACTTTTCGGCACTTTCCGGGAGTGTTTCGGACATTTTCCGGACTGTTATTTTAAAAACGGACAAAATCGAGGCCCGGGCACGAACTCCCACAAAGCCTGGTGAGTCATGGGACACGTGGCTTGCATGCCACAGCCCTCCCATCACCTTTCAATCAATTTCAGAGTGAAAAGACTAAAATACCCCTGGTATGCAGTCTCAGTCCGACCGGACTCATTTGCTGACTCTCATAAATTGCCAACAAGTCCCTCCAATTTCCAAAATTCATAAAACCCCCTGGATTTCAGGTTCAGTCCGTCGGGACTCATGCTGAAATTTCACCTATAAATAGAAGGGTTGTCAAAGCCATTGATAACAACAAAATTACTCTCCATTTTCACCATAGCCACGGCCTAAACTGGTTCTCCCCCTTCCCGAGCCCGGCCTTACCTCGTTTTGCATGAAAACTCCGTATTTCGATCAAATACGAACCTCGCCACCTCGAAACACCGTTTCAAACACACTTTCGTATCCCGTATACGTCCCCCGAGCCAAAGGAGCCGACCCTAGCCATAGGTAGTTCCCTCTCCCTTTAAAACTCTCGTTCCGTCTCAGTTTACGCGCCAGTCGCTACAACCGTTTCGGATGACATCGTTGAAATGTAGACGCCTCCGTCTAACGGGGTCCGATACGTTTTAGCCCCTAGATCCTCTTCTCTTCCCGTAAGAGAAGTAATCTCGGGTTAAAACGGCGTTCCGACCCCGTTCCGTTTACTTATACGTCATTTACAATTCCGGATCGTTTGATCCGTCGATCGTCATTTCAATTTATGTCATTTACAAATTCCGGATCCTTTGATCCATCGAACGTCATTTACATTTCATGCAACTTTACAACTCCGAGCCGTTTTGGCTCGTCGATCGTACTTTACAATTTCGGATCGTTTGATTCCGTTGATACCGCACTTTAAATACTGTCATTTACAAAGTCCGACCCGTTTGGATCGTGATAGTATTTACTTTTCAAAGTCCGAGTCGCAACCCGATTCGTTGATTGCATGTCATTTAATACGTTTTTTCCCGTAAAAATCGTTAACAATGTAATGCCCGATTCAAAACCGGAGTTCGACCTTCGAACTCTCTTTCAAAACGCGCGAAATGAAGTTTGGAATCCAAACGCTCATCTTCAAACTTAAAAGCCGCCTTTTGACATTCAAAATCATTTAATACGTTTTTCCCGTAAAATCGTTAACAATGACATGCCCGGTTCAAAACCGGAGTTCGACCTTCGAACTCTCTTTCAAAATGCGCGAAATGACGTTTGGCATCCAAACGCTCATCTTCAAACTCAAAATCCGACGTTTGACATTCAAACGCTCTTTTCTTAAAAGTCAACATTTGACACTTAAGATAAAACAGTTAAAATCAGTATTCGTGCCACTTTTCCTAAAACTACAAAACCGACGTTTGTCATTCAAACGCTCGTCTTTTCAAACAAGATCACCTAATCAACGTTTGACATTCAAACCAAGATTAAGCTTGTCATTCAAGCCCCCATTTCAAAATGCAAACACACACACACACGCACACGTTTTCGAGAAAGGTAGAAAGACTCGTCATACGAGGCATTTCGGGTGATCTCGTAATACTCTTCCCGAAACGTAACGTGACCTCCGAACCTAACAATCTCTGGTACCAAATAGTTTTTTACTCTTTTTTGCTACTAATAAAAATGACTCCCCGTTTTCAAAAAAGCATTTTCCTAAGTTTTTGCTACCAATAAAAACGACACCATTTTCACTAAAGCCGTTTTTCAACGTTTGGGCTCAAAATACGAAAATCGCGTGGCGACTCCTCTTCCTTCCCGAAAAGCGAGGTCTCAGACACCAACCCTCCGCGAAAGACAACCGCCTTTTCGTGCCCCGCGCGAAAATCCCGGTTAATTTCAGTTGGCGACTCCGCTGAGGAAAAGGATACTTTTTTCAAAACTGTCGTTGTTTTCAAAAAAGCCTTCCGTGGGTCAAACTTTCGTTTACCCTTCCTCGTTTTCATGTGCGTGTGTTACTTTAAACCTCGAACGGTTTTTTCAAAGGCATTACATTGTTGTCTTTTCAAAATCATACCATGTTTGTGCATCCCCATTCATGTTTGATTTTCATGCTATCTTTTGAACTGCGCATCAAAATTCTTTAAGACGCATTATGAAAAATCTTTGTTTTACTCATACAAAGAATTTTAGTGACCGCACACTACTCGCACTTGCCGCCTGCACACCGCACTTCACGTGCACTTGCCGCCTCGGTACACCGCACACTACGACCCGTAACCCGGGATGGCCATTCGCTTGCACCTCGGTTGGTCTGCCAGACACCTTTCGAGGGCGCACGGGGTCGTCCCAAACAGCCCATCCTAGCCCGTGTAAGCCATGCACTCTTTGTGTCACACTTTGTCCAAGTCCCCGGTTGGTTTTTGGCTTAGTTCGTGTCATAAAGCCTAAGTGTATGTTTTTTACGCCGGGTTCCGCCACGAGTCAAGCTCGAGAGGTTGAGACCGAAGGTCGTTCCCGACCCGAAGTCTTGAGCTTTTCAAATTTTGACTTTGACGCGGAGCTCGCCGAAAAATATCCCCGAAGGTTCAATGTGACACCGTGTCACCAAACCCTCACCGTATGCACCGTGCCGCCCACAACTTGGCCAACGCCAAAAGCTAAGGTCCTCGCGCAAGCGAGTCAGAGAGGTCATGCCGAAATTTTGGCACGATCCCCGCCTTAACTTAAGGACGTTGACTTCGATCGTGGCCCGTGCGTCACATACGTTGGAAGTTTGCGTGATCGCCTAGCCTTAAGTTCACTTTTTCTTTTGTCGGTGGAACTCGCTAGCCTTATAGGACCTCGCTCGGGATAGTCCGCCCCGAGAAAGATGATCTACAAATGGAAACGAGGGGCTTATAAGCGTAGTGACGAGATCCACCGATTAGAGCTCTAGGTTAGTTGCGAAAAGAAGACACGCTCTTTTCCAACCGATTAGACTCGAGAAAATGCGTTTTAAGTAAACATTAATCGGTAATCGCACATTGCACAAGCCCGAAACCTTGAGCCAAATACCCTTTTCCGAAGCCTAAACCCTTCCTTTCGTTCCCCGCAATGAGCGTAAAGTGGTTCGATTTCCGGCCGCCGCCTCGCGTAATCACGCTTACGCGGCTAGCCGTACAGCTTCTTCGGTTCCCTCGCCTCGCCTGTAATTTCCGACATGTCTAGCTCACCGAGAAATCGTGGACGGGAAGGACCCCGCCACCGGAATGTATATGACTTTGGAAGAAGCCATCCGGCTTGTGAGGTTCACAAGAGGCGTAAAGAAGATCGCAGAATTTCGTGGTACAGCTTCCGAATGAGCGAGGTATAGCAGCCTATCCCCGCCGACGGTACTTTCGTCCCGGTCGAGGATGACGATTCCCCGAAACCAGCTTCCTCAAACCTTCAACCAGTTCCTCCCCGCCAACTTACGGGTGCCTTCGAACCAAGGAAACAAATGACCTAGGCTCCACGTTGCCACCTCTCGTGGCAACCCCGTCATATATGGCCAGCCGCTACTCCCATCACTCAATACCACCGCCGCACCGCCGGACCATCTCAAACAGATGCCAATATCCTTCAATACCCTCCCGGGTTCATCCCATTGCCTATACACGAATCCCAAAACACCGGGGACAAACCCCGATACAGTCGTAAAAGGCCCCCATATATCCACATATATCAAGCCTTCCACCTCCAATCACTACCGCTCACATGGTAGCACCCGCGCCGAGCCTCAAAGTCCACCACCGGACCCAACCTTAGCCTCGGATGGTCGAACAAATGAAAGACCCGAAAGCCACCATGAGCACTCAAAGCAGAAACGCTCAAATCCACGTATCCGGAATGGTCACGCCTCTCCTCGCCAAGTTCGTAATGCCTGAGATGGACCGATTCGACGGAACCGAATGTCCTCAAACGCATGTCGACACCTACGTTCTCGGCATGAGAGCGAAAGGAGCAACCCTCCAAAGCAAATGGCCGACCACTTCCAAAGATACGCTCAAGAGTTCAGCTGTTACGATGGTTTCGAGGGTCAAGCTCGCGGATCGCCACACTGGGATCGATCGCAACATCTTCCTAGAACGGCATGCATCCAATCTAGAGTGGGAAACGAGTCGTGAGGACTTAATCACCACCGAGCGTAAAGCGGATGAAAGCGTCGGAGAATTCTACAAGAGGTGGAGTTGGAAGCTCTCCGAGATCATGGAGCCACTCTCCAAGGATGAACAGATGCGGATCTTCAAGTCCCGCTTAAGACCGTCCATCGAACTCTCATCGGCCATCATTTCTTCCTGCATCTCCGGCCATGGTCAATGCCGGCTCACAGCTTCGAGAAGGATCTCAAGGAGAAGTTGGCTACCGCACGCCATACGTATACCGATCGCTAGCTGCATTCAATCCCGCACCGGCCCCCGGCAAAGGGAAAGATACGTCCGTCAACTACATCCATCGTGGACAATAGCCGGCAAATGTAAACCCGGTCCCACAAAGCAACAATTCCACTCGGGCGTACTGCCGTACACTTCGACAAGTTGGATATGCCGCTGAGCAAGATGCTGGAATGGTTAATCAAGGAAGGTCTCCTTAAACCCGTTGCAAATTACAAACCCAAGAATCCCATAGTCAACGCTGACAAAAGCAAGTACTGCGCCTTCCATCGCATCACGGCCATACCACCGACAACCGCGTGGGGTTACGATACGAAATCCGTAACTTGATAGAGGAAGGAAAATTGGAGCGCCCCGTGGGCCCAATACCGTCGGAAACCCTTTTCCGAACAACAACAAGTGTGAATTCCATTGAATGGGTGCCCAAGAAGATTGCCGCAGAGCGCTCCTCCGCCTCTTCCAACCGGGTCCTCATCAAATGTCCACATCGCCTACGATGTTTCAGGATCGCTCCGCATGCCCGGGAGTACGTGTCCCAAGACATGGTCCGGAGCAATCCTCCGAGAAAACAAAAGAAGTCCTCTCAACGTAAACCGAGAGAAAGATACGAAGCCGGAGACACCAGCTGGGTACACTTGAGAGCCATCCGGGAGGTTCGACTACTACGTACTCTACTCCAAATGGCCCTCCCTTCCTCCAGCCATGCCTTTAGAGCAGACAGGTGGGAAAGCCGAAAAGTCCCGCCGACAACAGAGTTCGACCTTGGGACACCGGAATACCTCGATCTTGGTAATCTTATCGCGCCGAAGCCTAACCCCGCGGGATCAGCCAAGGTTCAATTTGTCTAGCTTCCGAGCACGGACCGGTAAAGGAAGATCAAGTTCAGCTTGGCACTCGCACTCGATCAACGTGCTAACCAAGGGCGGCAACCGCCACAAACAGCCTCAACGCAATCCCGAGGCTCCAACAAAGGCTTTACCTCGCAAGAGGAAAACAGAAAACGGATGGCTTGATGACTCTCCTTATCCGGATAGAGACCAGATCTACGATTCCCGATCGTATGGCAAGCATGATCACGTTCGTGACGAAGACCTACCGAGAGATGCCTCGGGCACAATGAAGCTCGTACATCACTCTCAAGCTCAACACCATATCACTCCCCGAAGTATTGGTGGACAATGGGTCAGCCGTTAACGTCCCCCCTCTCAGCATGATACGAGCCCTGCGCATCAACGAAGGCCACTTGATTCCATCAACCCGGACTATCAAGGCCTACGACAGCACGTCCCGTCCCATCCTGGGACGGTGACTCGAACTCGGTTCGAAACCCAAATGGTGCCAAAGAAATTCCACGTGATGGACATTCCATCCGAATTCACAGCTCTGTTGGGACGCCCTTGGCTACATCACATGAAAGCCATAGCCTCCACTCTCCATCAGTGCGTCAAGTTCATTAACCGGCAGGGAGATCTTGAAGTCATCAAAGGGGACAGTTTCCTCATAGGAAACGAAGCCGAGACAGCCTAAGCGTGCCCGCGCAGCCTGTGCACCGGGCTACCTCCTTCAAATCAACCAAGGGACTATCGGGCAAATCTCATCGTAATCCCTCGTAGTCCGGAGATGCTAACTATGTCAATGTCCTCGAGCAAAGTGCACTCGGCGCCCGATACATCAAGTTCAACTGTCGTTTCCAACATTTGGAGGCAGACTGGAAAGAAACACTGAGCATCGCCATGATGCGGGCATACATACCCCCTGTCTCCAATCGGAGATTTGTCAGCATTCTTCAAGCCAACTCTCTGGCCCCGCCAAGCGAAGAGATTTTCGTGATAAAGGTCAACAAGCACCGTCATACTCGCCTTAAATGCATGGACGTCGTATGGGATATCCTCCACGAGGAATTACCCGCTGAGCCCCTCTTCTCCAGCGAAGGGCATGATGTTTTCCTAGCAGCCTTCCAATAGCCGCACTGTGACGCAATACGCCCTTACATTTGGGTTGAGCCGTCGACGGCGATGAATCGTGACTCTCCGGAGTCGAGGACGCGGCAGACCGCAAGAAGATCCCTACATACATATGCTCGCTTTCGAGGACGGCACCCGTTCCGATCGTGTCACCTACGACTGTGGCTCCAACACCATGGAAATTGTCAAGCTCAACGTCCGCATGTGCAGCTATCCGACAATTGGAAGCAACCGGTTGACACGACAAAGAACCCCTCTCGATCAAGTGATCGACGACGACTTCGTCAACATCATCTATTCCGTATATCCCGATGATACCAAGGATCCGGTCCTTATTATCGATTTTCGCAACGCCAAAGTTACCCTCGACGATCGCCCGCTCATGGTAAACGAGGCCCCGGCCAATCGAGCTCGAGCTCATCATCACTTCCGACTACCAGCCCAGCTGGCAACCGGCCCGTGCCGGGGCCAAGCTTAAAGCCACAAGCGCCGCCAAGGCCAAGGGCAAGCCGAAGGAGACAAAGCTCCTCACCCCGCTACAAATCGATCAACCTCGGGAACGCTTCCGGCAGCCACCCCAAAAACATCTGTAAAGGTCTTCCCCGCAAGACAGAGTCAGCTTCTGACACTGGAAATGACCACCTCAGCATCAACATGCTCAAGTTCGATTTTGCTCCCAGTCGTCACGGCCACGGATTCAGACATCCTGCCAGCAAACTTCTAGCTCTGATAGACTTGGCGATCCAACGAGATCACGAGACTATCAACATCGCAGAATTCAACACCCCCGTGGGTTCAATCAAGCAGATATGGGCGAACTTCTTGGTAGTCGAGATCAAGGAAGGCCGCATGGAATGTCCCAGCTCGACTTCCTTCGTCAACATAATCCAAGTGTTTCCGCCATTCGGAGATTTGGATGTGATCACAGTTCTGGACACTAGTCAGACGGCGCGCACCTACGGAGAATGTCTAGCTCTCGCAAGGAAGGCCCTCATGGAACTAGCCGCTCAAGAGAACCGTCTCTGGGACGAAAACCAAGCTCAAAAGACCCACAGGGACCAAGCCCTTAAAGTGTCACAAGCAGCTTCAGACAGAAAGCTAGAGGCCACTCTAGACCAGTTCGACCTCAAGGGTTTTGCTCACGGCAATTTCCTGGACTACCGTCTGTTCTCATCCAACCCCCTCTGCCAAACGAGGGTGGCCAACGGTCCCGATGACCTAGGAGATGGAATGGCACAGTACAAAGGATACCTAACCACACAGCAGGAAGGGTACCAGCGCTTATCTCCCCGAGAAAAGCAAGTTCTTTGTGAAAGCAACGACGAAGACGATGAAACCATTCTCTTCCAAGCCAGGCATGAATTTAACAAAACCGGAATCCCAAGGGTCCTGGGAGGATGGAAATGGATCATTTCCGCACTCAAACTGAAAGGCCAACTGAGGGAGGAAGGTCTATTCAAAAACAAGAGAAAGATAGAAATTCATCTCTAGCAACTACTCAGGGAGATTCCAAAGACTGCGGCATTCGTTTACAGAAACGATCAACTGGGACAGCAACCAGTTACATGGGCAGATGTTCGGGAAGCCGTGTACTCACCTTCTGACATACCTGCCACTCAGATAAAGCGGAAAGGAAAGCTCTCCCCGATGGAGGTTTATCTAGACTGCCGCGCGTAGTTCAAGGAAGCACTGGCTATTCTCACATGGGAAGAAACGCAGGCACTAACTCTCGACGCAGGCTCTGCTGCATGCAAGAAAGTTAATCTGGGCCAAGAGTGGAGGAAAACTAGCAAACCATGAGTATCGCCAGACCCAACTCCAGAATGCCCTGAGTATGCTCAGCAATAAGGAAAGGATCGCGGTATACCGTGAAGAGATCAAGGAGACTGTTCGCCTGAACCAAGAACTCTCCAACCTCCCCCAGAGGGTTAGCAACTCACAGTTCAGTTCTGGAAACCACTATTGTGCACTGACGTTCGAACAGATGCGTCAAACCGTAAGCTACCTCCCAACGGAGGCACCCAAGCCAGTATCCTGGGACAGAATCCGTAACGCTGCCGAAGCTCCCGGGAACACATCTACGATCAATGAATTAAGGGAAGACATATGGCCCTACGCTACGAAGAATCCTCCTCTAACTATGGCTCAACTTAGAGCGGCCTGTTCAGAAGGAGCCAAGCCTGATGTTAGCGTTCTAACCCGATCGGGTCAAATCCATGCATTACCACGTAAGGCCACCAAAAAGCCGACGGAGCCTGAACTGCAACCCGGCCTGCCCGAAGACGCCAGTTCCTTGAAAGAGGACCCGATCCTCACTCAGCTCAAGCAGACCCAGGCGAACATTTCCCTTTAGTCCCTGCTCACATCTTCATATCCTCACAAGCTCAAGCTAGAGGAAAGTCTGGCCCGTACCATGGTCCCCGTGGATGCAACCCCAGACAAGGTCATTCAGATGATCGGCAACATCTACTACGGCAACTTTATCACCTTCACATATTTGGACCTTCCAAAATTTGGGGCTGATCACAATGAGCCGCTCTACATCTGAGTCCAGCTGGACGAGCGTCGCCTTCCCCGCGTGTTGGTAGACGGAGGTTCCGGAATGAATGTCTTGCCCGCCAAGATGATGGACCTGCTTGACATCAAGCCTACAGATCTGAAGCCTTCAGTTTCCACTGTCAAGGCCTATGACTCTACTTCCCATACAGTTCTCGGGGTTGCTACTCTTAATATCTGGTTCGGAAAGCGGATGATCCCCACCGAATTCCAAGTGGTTGACATTCCAATCACTTTCACAGCCATCCTGGGGCGACCCTGGCTGCATCAGATAAACGGTGTGGCATCCACCCTTCACCAGTGCCTCAAGTTCATGCAAGGCAACGAGCTAACCACAGCCTACGGCGACTCACCACCGAGGGGACCAAAGACCAACGACATTCTGTGTTAGAAATCAAGCATAATGACGACATGGCATTAATCGGATTCACTCTGGAGACATCCAAGATCCAAATATGAAACGTGGACTTTCCACTATTTCAAGACAAGATTCCTCCCGCCATGAAGATGATGAAACTCATGAACTTCATCCCAGGACTGGGGCTCGGCAAAAGGTTACAGGGCCAACACCAAGTCATCGAAGTCAAGGACCACACCACGGTCCAGGGACTTAGTTATGTGCCAACACCACGCCGACATCGGGAAAACAAAAGGCTCGCCCGCATCAAGGCAAGCGGCCCGCAAAAGGGGAACCTCCGACGGTACGCCCAACCTCCGACCTTACAGTTTCGACCTCGCTCATTACTTCACCAAGGGAACCAGAAGCAGAACTGAGGGGACCGACAAGGGAACCGACAAGAGAACCGAGGGGACCGGCGGAACCGACAACAAAACCGAGGGGACCGACAGTGGAACTGATGAAGATGAGAAAGAAGCAGAGATAGTCAGCACGGAGACTACAGAAAGGATGGAACAGCTAGCACGGGACCTCAAGCGTTTCAGAGGACTCAAGGCTAATCCGATAAGGGGAGCGTTCCTCGACATCACAGCTCTACCTGGACCAACTGCCACCATAGTCAAGCACGAGTACACATTCAAGGGTATCCCAGATACGGAAGAGCAACTCAGGGTACTCTTCACGGGAAACAGATTGTTCAGATTAGCCGCCGAGGCCACATTCGAGACAGTAACTCCAAAGCAGAAGGAACCAGAATTCATAGAAGAGGCTCTCAGTGGATCTGCTCTACAGAGTCTCTTTGAAGAAGTCATGGAGGTGCCAAACCTGATTGACCTGGGCTCCGAAAACAGCATGATCGCCAGGATTGGGACGGCGAAGCCAAGCCTCTCGATCCCCGAACCCTCATCAAGCATCCAAAGAATGCCATCAAGAATTGGGGTAACTTTCACCGGACCAAGGGCGAGCCGGACATAAATGGAAGACAAGCCGGGCTCGCACCCACATCTCCCTAAACCCGGTCTCGAACCCTCCGAGTCGCCCTTATAAAAGTCCAGTCCCTTCCAGTCGTCCCAACGGCCTTACGCCGGAAGACTATGATAATGTAGCAAACCATGTATTTCCGTTCTCGTTTAATGAAAAGTCTGACCTTTCGGAGTATCCCCTCATTGCCACTTTAACAACTGATAAGTTAACAAACAACCTAAAAGACATTAATAACTCAATTGATAAAGAAGCAGACACATTAAATGAACAATACATTAAAGAAGTTCTCAAGCGTGTAGTTGGCCAAGAGGACAACCGGGCCCAAGCTACCGAAGAGGTTATGACCAAAGTGAACCTGGGGTCAGTGTAAGAGCCTAAAGAGACACAAGTGGGCAGTTTCTTCGTCGATGCAGAAAAAGAAGCCCTGATAAGCCTCCTCCGGGAGTATGTTGACGTGTTCGCCTGGTCATACCAGGACATGCCAGGACTCGATCCTTCGATCGTGGAGCACAGAATTCCCCTAGATCCAGAATCCAAGCCTGTCAAACAGAAGTTGCGCAAGATCAAACCAGAGTGGTCCTTGCAAGTGAAAGACGAAATTGAGAAAATGCTACGAGTTGGTTTCATCAGAGTGATTGAGTACCCGACCTGGCTCTCCAACATCGTGACGGTCACCAAGGCCAATGGAAAGGTCAGATGCTGTGTGGATTTTCGGGATCTCAACAAGGCCAGCCCTAAAGATGATTTCCCAATGCCTAACATCGACATGTCCGAGGAGGATCCGACCAAGACTGCTTTCACCACTCCGTGGGGGACATACTGCTACACGGTCATGCTGTTTGGTCTGAAGAACGCTAGGGCTACTTACCAGCGGGCTGCAACAGCCCTCTTCCATGACATGATTCACAAAGAAATCGAAGTATATGTCGACGACATGATCATCCACACCAGAGGATCAGACATGCAGCACATGACAGATCTGAGAAAGTTCTTCAACAGACTCAGAAAGCACTCTATGAGATTGAACCTGCGAAGTGCACCTTCGGCGTCAAGCGAGGCAAGGTGCGGGGTACATGGTTACGAAAGAGGTATCGAAGCCGATCCCAAGAAAATAAAGGCCATCATCGACATGAAGCCACCTCGGACTTTGACGAAGTGAAGAGCTTTATGGGAAGACTTCGGTACATCGGTCGCTTTATCAACAAGTTGACATCTCTCTGCGAGCCCATGTTCAAGCGATGAAGAAGAATGCCGAAATCCAGCTATGGGACGTAGGAGTGCCAAACGGCTTTCGAGAAAATCAAGACCTACTTGGTGAATCCCCCAGTGCTGTGCCCGCCACATGAAGACAAGCCACTACTCCTGTATCGACGATGAGACACGTCAATCGTAGCAATCTTTGGCACAAGAACAGAAAGATTCCAAGGTTGAGCATGCAATCTACTTCGTAAGCCGAAAGCTTCAAGGAAGTGAACTCAGCTACTCAGCACTAGAGAAAACTTGTACCGCCTTGGTATGGGTAGTCGGGAAACTGAAACACTACATGCAGTAATATTCAGTTCTTGGTCTCCAAAATGGACCCCGTATGATATCTCTTTGACAAGCCATCCCTGTCAATGCGACTAGACAAGCGGTCATTCTTCCTGGCTGAGTTCGATATCAAGTACATGGTCAGAAAATCAACAAAGGGTAGAGTAATGGCAGATCAGCTGGCAGACTTCCCAAGCAGTGAGCCCAAGGGTCCTGATCCACAGTTTTTGGACGACGGAATCTTCTCACTCGACAGCGCAAACCGCTGGTAACTCTTCTTCGATGGGGCAGCCAACAAGAAGGGGAATGGTATTGGAATGCTCCTTGTCGATCCCAAGGACGAGCATACTCCCATAGCCATCAAGCTGAATTTCTAAACAACCAACAATGCAGCAGAATACGAAGCCTGTGCAGCCGTTCTGGAAGCCGCTCTCGAGCACAACATCTCAGAACTGGAAGTATACAGAGACTCAGCGTTGATCATCAATCAAGTATCCAACAAATGGAAGACGGTAGATTATGACCTCCAGAAGTACCACGCGTACATGGAGGAGCTCATTGCTTAGTTCAAGGACATCTCTTTTCACTATTTGCCAAGAGACAGGAACCACTTCGCAGACGCCCCGGCAACCCTCGCCTCTCTTGTCGAAATTCCCGACGGGAAATCAGTAAAACCCCTCAGAATAGGCAGACGGGAAACACTCGCCTATTGTTGTGAGATCGAAATAAAAAATGAAATGATCGACGAACCCTGGTACAATCAAATATACCAGTACCTCCAAAACGGAGAAGCTTCCTTCACAAATGAAGATGGAAAATACAAAGAAGGGATCAAAGCCAAAAACATGATGGCATTAAAACGCCTGGCATCCCATTTCGTCATTCTGGGGGGTATGTTGTACAAGAAGCACCACCAAGGGCCACTCCTTCGGTGTGTAAACAAAGGAAAAGCCAGCGAGCTAATGAACGAAGTTCACAACGGAACCTGCGGTCCGCATATGAACGCCCGAGCATTGACACAGATCATTCTCCGTATGGGATACTATTGGATATCAATGGAAACAGACTGCATCCAGTTCATCCGAAGCTGCGACAAATGTCAACGGTTCTCCGACCTCAATCACATCCCTCCTCATGAACTCTATTGCATGACTACACCATAGCCTTTTGCCACATGGGGAATCGACGTCATCGGCAAGATCACTCCACCAGGGAGCAATGGTCACGGGTTCATTCTAGTCGCAGTCGACTACTTCACATAATGGGTAGAAGCCAGATCGTACAAGGTATTGAATTCTAAGAAGGTGGCCGAGTTCATCAAAGAGAACATCATGTGCCGATACGGAGTGCCCAACGAGATCATATCCGACAATGGGACTCACTTCGAAGGAGATTATGACCAACTGCTGACTGAATTTAGAGTCACTCGCCACATGTCTTCTCCCTACAGACCACAAACCAATGGTGCAGTAGAGGCAGCAAACAAGACTCTCGCCATGATAATCAGAAAGATGACCACCAGAGGTCGGGACTTGCCCGAAAAGCTACATCTAGCCCTCTGGGGATACAGAACATCAGTCAGAACCGCCACAGGGGAGACTCCGTTCGCACTTACCTACGGAATGGAAGCAATGTTGCCCGTGGAATTGGAAATCCCATCCCTCCGAGTTCTCTTTGAAAACGGGATCAATGAAGTCGAATGGCTACAGAGCCGTCACGACGAACTTGCTCTACTCGACGAGCTTAGATTGAAAGCCATGGAACACACTCGAGCCTACCAAAGCAGAATGGCCCGAGCATTCGACAAAAAAGTCAAGATCCGAGACATCAGAGAAGGCGACTTGGTGCTAAAGGAAAAGCCTCCTACGCAGACCAATCCCCTCGGAAAGTGGGAGCCTACCTGGATAGGACCGTTCGTGGTACAAAGAATCTTCTCCGGAGGAGCCATGAAGTTAGCAAATTTGGACGGGAACCCTTTCGTTAACCCTGTGAACGGAAGCAAGCTCCGCAGATACTTCGTTTGAGGAAGAGCACGAGTCAACTCTCCTTCCCCATACACTACCCCTCAGTAAAATTAAAGTGCTAAAAGAGTAATACCCAACTGGATACATTCCCGCTAATGATCCAGGTAAAAAACAGGGTTGCACTTCTTTTGTCTTGGTTTTTCTCAAATTCACCTAAAGTGTCGAACTACGGTGACCTGAGCCCCTTAGTCCAATTGTAAAAGGGGAACGTAGGCAGCCATCATTGGTTCAGTCTCAAAAACAAAAAAAATACATTAAGCATCAGTTGCTTGTGTTTCAAAAAACTCTTTTCAATTAACCTACAAATTCATTACGGTTAAAACAATCTTTGATGAGTTCAAGCATGGTCAACTCTTGACTCGCTACACGCTAGCAAAACTACAATAAAACATTAATCAGTTAATGTGTCTGAAATGACAGTGGGTGGATACTCTGGACAGCAAGGTCAACCTAGTTTCCCGTACTTGGTCCTTCATCCTTCTTCCCCTTCCCTTTCCCACGACGAGTGTTCTTCACCTTCCCAGGAAATATTCCGGTAGTCCTTCTACCTGGCTCAGGGACCCTTCCCGATGCCTCCGTCAAGCCTATAGCTGTCAACGCAGCCCTTTCCCTAGCTCTGTCTCGAGCTGCCTCGCTTCGAGCCATCATGACCGTGCTTTGATTGGCCTCCCGATCAGCATTGGCCTCATAGTCAGCCATGTCGTTCCCAGTACAATTCCGAGGGTTAGCCCCCGCTTCGGTCCTCCTCAAGGTCGAGATGTCAAGGTGATCAGCACCCAACAGCTCACTTCGTCTCCACAAGATAGACATCTGTGTCTCCCCTATACAATCTTCGTACCAGTTCAGATACTGCGTAGACAGAACAGTGTCCCCTCTCCGGTGAAAGAGAACCACAGCGGGAAAGGACGTGTATTGAAACAACCATGTGAGCAGCAATAGCGTCGAAGGATCTTCCATCGGCGAGATCCCACCTCGAAGGTAGCGGCATGAACTAAGCCCGTCAGTAGCTGCTCCGGCCGTTTGTCGCGAGAACCAACGATGGAATGTAGAAAACCGTCTGGGACAGCCCCGACACTCTAACAACCAAGAGACCCTCCTGAGCGGTCCGAAAAGTCTGTAACTTCCTGTGGGGAACCCACCATCGCAAGTGATGCGTGCGGAGTCTGGCCATCCAGAGCTCCAGCTCAGCCTGATCGCCCCCTATCACCAGAGGACGTCGAGAAAAGGACCAAGCGTCACAGTACATTGGCACCTCGGGCATCATCTGCAACCTCTCCCTCAACCACATGGTAAGCATAGCGGGACTCCCTCCCCACATGTATTGGTTGACGGTCGCCATCCGACCTATGCCCAGGAACGTCTCGCCCAAGACCAAAGGCACGATGTCTCCCTTGTTTCGGCACTGCCTCACCAAGTCCAGTACACTGTGATGGCACACATCCAGAGACGTGAATGTGAACAAAGTAGCAATCGCACACAGAGCAAATGCGTCCCACGCAAAAATGCTCCCCTCAGCTCCGAAAAATTTATCGGGCAGTCCCGAAATGTCGACATAATCAGTGTTCAATATCAGCATCCCGTATGCTTCTCCGGCCGAGATACCAAGCAGAGACACTAGCTTCTCAACAGTGGCCATGCCACCAGCATACGGAAGAACTAGCTGTTCCGTCTCAGGTCCTCCCAGAATGGCCCGAAAATCTTCGAACGTAGGAGTGATTTCGTTGTATGAAAAGTTGTACACATTCCTCCGTACGTTCCAGAAGCGAGCCGCTGCTCTCAAAAGATCCTAATCTGGCATGAGCTCCTTCAAAGCCCAAACAGATTTCATCCCGTAACAGCCTTCGAAAAACCCCTTATTTTGCCTCGTGTGGTTCCGTATCCACGACTGAAAATTCTCCAAGTATCGCTCTTGCATCCGAGACGATAGCTTAGGAAAGGGAGCCATGAAAGAAAGTGAAGGAAACCTTAGGAATTTGAAAGAAATTCAGCCAACTGATCAAAGCAAAGGCGCAATTTCTTACGAATTGCTAAGCTGAAACTGCAATTTAAAAGGCTCTGGAATTTCATTCTTAGTCATTTGGACTCTCTGCCGATTGACTTGGTCAACTCTGCTGACCCATTGCTCTTAAATTGGAAACAATTCCAAACAAAGCCTTATTCATGCCTTTATGAATCTGCGTGCTCCCCTGGTTTCAATCAACCAATGCCAACACCTCTTCTGCCCCGGGCTCGTGCAACAGTGCAAATAATTAAATATCAGTGCATATAGGCATAATTTTTGACCCGTTCAATTTTTTATGTATGTTTCATTTTATTTATTTTTGATCAACCTACTTGCTTATTTGCCGAAAATAAAGAGAAGGTAATCACTAAATAGATGTGCGAAATACAGGTTTCGCCTCAAGGGCGCCTATTCAAATACAGTTCAAATCAAATTGTCTGGACAAGGCATACATTTTGTCTAAAAGCAATAAAAGAGGACTACTTCGAGTCCTGCTCGTTATCAGAGCACTCGACACACTGCTCCGCAGCAGCCGGATCTGTCGAGAACAGGAAATCCCCGAATACCTCCAGGCGGGAATACCCGAAAGGCCTCCTCTGCGCCTGCGAACTCGAAGACTCTCCCCTCTCGTGCCCCGAGTGCGAAGGAGGATGACCTCCAAACCCCGCCGTTCCGCTCGCGAACTGGCCAAATCCCTGCGCAAAGTCCTCTCCACCAACCGTGGAAGCAGACGAACCTCTCGGCCTAGACGGCCTCGGCTCACGAACATCCACGCTCCTCCGGGAACTGCACCTCAGGAACTCCACGAGCCTCCTAGCGTAGTTGGCCCACCCATCCAACTGTCTCACCGCCTCATTGTACGTACAGCCAGACACCTGCGAATCAGGAAAGTCATCAGAAGTCAAGCAGAAAGTACAAATGCAACATTTGCAGAATGCTACTATCAAATGCAGAAAATCAAAAGTTCTTACCGAAGCATTGGGGTCCACCCTATATTGAGATCTTGGCTCCTCCGGGATCGGGATCACCAGTCGCCTGCACGAACCGTCCAGCCCCTCGTACGCCAACCTAGCGCGTGGGAGCGGGAGATCTCGGGGATATCCAGGGCCCTCGCCCTCCCTGTACTGCACCTGCGGGCTCCTCAGCCTCATCCTCAAGAAAGTGTCATAATCGGCTCCCGCGATGACATACTCGGTATAGAACACACCTTGTCTATACCTCTCCAACACCTCCATCGGCATCAACAGAGGATACTGCATGTGCAAAGGAGGATCCACTGGCACCATCGGAAAGGACCCCGGGCCATGCTGACGGGTCACCCTCTCCCCCAGATACATAGCATCGCAGTGAAGTCCCACCAGCAGCTTCCGCCGCCGCGTGACCTCACTAGCAACCTGAACTGCGCCAGCGTGAATCCGGCTCCACCAGGTAAGCTGGATCCGCTCGGAGAACTCCCGGCTCAGGGCCTGAGACACCTCCTCATACGACAGTCGAGTGCCCTCTCTCGACGACACCTCCTTCTTCGCCTTCTTCTGCCAAGACAGCATGGCAGGGTACAAGGAACGGTACGCCTCCTTAATCTCCCACCGCTGCGGGCTAAACACCTCATAGCACCAGACCTTTCAAGCAAATGGAAAGTTATGTCAGCTACAAAGCAGATACATACGAGTACAAAAACGAGACAAGGAAGAGAAAAAGACGCAAACTTACATCCAAAGCAAATGAGAAACAGCTCAAAGATTTCTCCTCTCCCCGCGAGAACCTGTCCAAGGAATGGTAGAGCTCGGCCAATCCAGCCTCCCCCCATGCATACCCCCTCACGGGATCCAAGTCTGTCAGCAACCCGAGCAGAGGGAAGTGACAGGACGTGTCAGAAGTCGGGAACAGAGTCTCTGACAACGCGAACCATATGAACCCTCGAGCCAGAAGCTCAGCGGTCATCCTCGGGGACCCCTCCCCATAATCAGTAATACCCGTCCTCAGATGCACCTCCATCGGCCTGTACCGAATACCTAAGCCCCTGGCATCGGTAATTTCGAAACCCAGCAGCTCATACAACTGCCCCGGGGTATAGCCATCCACCCACACCAGCGCGTTGCCCCAGGTCGACAACCCAGTGATAGCAGCAAAGTCAGAAGGAGTCACAGTCGCCTCCCCCCACCTGAAATGAAAAGTGTGGGTCATATCCCACCAGTACACGCTCAGAGCTACGTACATGGCCCTCGCCCTCTGCGTCACAGCCACCGCGGCTACCGCGCTGATAAACCCAGCCAATCCGAAGTCAACCACAAGCTGCCGTGGACTCCTCTCTCCGTCTCGAGCCTCGTCCGGGAATATCTCCCACAGCGCTCTCACTGCCTCAAAGGCTCCCCGACTCTTCTGAGTGTGAACATCAAATGTCCCTCGCCCCTGCAGGTGAACACAGCAAAATACGTTAATACGGAAGCGACATCAACAGAGTGCACGAACGCATGTCAAAATGATGCAATGCAGATGCAGTTCTCATTTCTTTCCTAAAATATTTCCATCCCGATTGGAGTATTGACGGTCCAAAATTTCAAAGCATTTCGAAAACTCCGTCAAATCCGGAACTTTCAAAACATTTCGAAAACTCCGTCAAATCCGGAACTTTCAAAACATTTCGAAAACTCCGTCGAATCCGGAACTTTCAAAGCATTTCGAAAACTCCGTCGAATCCGGAACTTTCAAAACATTTTGAAAACTCCGTCAAATCCGGAACTTTAAAAATATTTCGAAAACTCCGTCGAATCCGGAACTTTCAAAACATTTCGAAAACTCCGTCAAATCCGAAACTTTCAAAACCCTTCGAAAACTCCGTCGAATCCGGAACTTTCAAAACCATTTCGAAAACACCGTCGAATCCGGAACTTTCAAAAGCCCTTCAAAAACTCCGTCGGATCCGGAACTTTCAAAGCCCTTCGAAAAATCCGTCGAATTCGGAACATTCAAATCCTTTCGAACATTTTCGAAAATTTACTCCGTCCCGATTTAAACATGCTTTAAATTCGGAAAACACATCTAGGCATGGAATTTTGCAACCAAAATTTTTATGTCATCTACCCATGGTGTCAATTGAACTACACTCTAGTCAATTTCGACAAAGGCGCATAGCAAAGTCAAAAGCTCCAATTCGGGCACCAAAATCCCTAACTCATTTCTAGTCAAATTTCTAACATTTAAAGAATGCACATTCTTAAAATTAATGGAATTTGAAGGAAGCTTACTTGTCTCTCGATCCCTCCTTTGGATTTGTGGTTCTCCCTAGCCGGGTAGAACTCCGCCGGATTCAATGGAAGAATTGTGGTTCGAATGGTCCGAACCAACCGCGTTCTTTCGTCATCGGTCCTTCCATGACGAGCCATTGGTTCCAAATCACCCTCCATGTTGATTTTCCTTCACAAATTTGAGCAAACCTCACAATTTGGGATGAATTCTCTCCTCTCCTTTCTCTCTTTTTCGCCTGAAAAAATGAAGAAAATGGCCAATTTCTCGTCTGCCTCGGCGCTGATAACAACCTGGTCAACTTCAGGTTCAGTCCGGCCGGACTCTTTCTGCAACAAAAAGAGTCCTTGCCAATTCAGCCCCTCAACTTCTCGCAGTTCCAATTTTACCCCTTTTGCCCCCCAAAAGTGTAAAATTTCCCCAAAGTTAGACATTTCTAACACCCCCTCCCCCGAGGTCAATTCCCGTTAGTTTTCACTAACGCTTCGTCTCCAGACGTTAAATTCCCAGTTAGTTTTCACTAACGCTCGTCTCCAGACGTTAAATTCCCAGTTAGTTTTCACTAACGCTTCGTCTCCAGACGTTAAATTCTCAGTTAGTCCTCACTAACGCTCGTCTCCAGACGTTAAATTTCCAGTTAGTTTTCACTAACGCTTCGTCTCCAGACGTTAAATTCTCAGTTAGTCCTCACTAACGCTCGTCTCCAGACGTTAAATTCCCAATTAGTTTTCACTAACGCTTCGTCTCCAGACGTTAAATTCTCAGTTAGTCCTCACTAATGCTCGTCTCCAGACGTTAAATTCCCAGTTAGTTTTCACTAACGCTCGTCTCTAGACGTTAAATTCCCAGTTAATTTTCACTAACGCTCGTCTCCAAACGTTAAATTCTCAATCCCCAGTTGACGTTTGACATTCAAACGCTCACTTCCATCTCAAGTTGACGTTTGACATTCAAACGCTCAATCCTGTCTCCGGACATTCCAGTCACAATTCCATCTCCTGACGTCAAAATTTCTATTAGTTTTCACCAACGTTCACTTCCCCGGCCGCCAGTCGTAAGCCCGATCATCCCACCTCAGCGGCCATCAAGGTAAGCCCGCACAACAATCCCTCTTCGGCCATCAAGGTAAGCCCGAACGCTCATCCCCAGCAGGATTCTAAAGAAGAAACGTCAATCCTTCCGAGTTGTTAATAACGCCAGTTTAACACAACTATTCCCATCATTGCCACCCTATCCCCATCAGGATAAACCTGGCCGTCATCGTAAGTCCAGCACCCAAGGCACGAACGCCTTCGTCTGAGGTGCCACACGCCCTCGTATGTTTCAGCAACTCCGGTCTGAGGCGCCACACGCCCTCGTATATTTCAGCAACTCCGGTTTGAGGTGCCACACGCCTTCGTATATTTCAGCAACTCCGGTTTGAGGCACCACACGCCCTCGTATGTTTCAGCAACTCCGGTTTGAGGCGCCAAACGCCCTCGTATGTTCAGCAGCTCCGATCTGAGGCACCACACGGCCTAAACTGAGTTCCACTCCCCCCGAGCCTTGGTTTTACCTCGTTTTGCGTGAAAACTCCGTATTTCGATCAAATATGAACCCCTCTACCTCGAAACACCATTCCAAACACACTTTTGTATCCCGTATACGTCCCCCGAGCCAAAGGAACCGACCCTAGCCATAGGTATCTCCCTCTCTCTTTAACACTCTCGTTCTGTCTCGGTTTACGCGCCAGTCGCTACAACCATTTCGGACGACATCGTTGAAATGTAGACGCCTCCGTCTAATGGGGTCCGATACGTTTTAGCCCCTAGATCCTCTTCTCTTCCTGTAAGAGAAGTAATCTCGGGTTAAAACGGCGTTCCGACCCCGTTCCGTTTACTTTTACGTCATTTACAATTCCGGATCGTTTGATCCGTCGATCGTCATTTCAATTTATGTCATTTACAAATTCCGGATCGTTTGATCCGTCGAACGTCATTTACATTTCATGCAACTTTACAACTCCGAGCCATTTTGGCTCGTCGATCGTACTTTACAATGCCGGATCGTTTGATTCCGTTGATACCACACTTTAAATAATGTCATTTACAAAGTCCGACCTGTTTGGATCGTGATAGTATTTACTTTTCAAAGTCCGAGTTGCAACCCGATTCATTGATTGGATGTCATTTAATACGCTTTTTCCCGTAAATATCGTTAACAACCCCGGTTCAAAACCGGAGTTCGACCTTCGAACTCTCTTTCAAAACGCGTGAAATGACGTTTGGCATCCAAACGCTCATCTTCAAACTCAAAATTTTACATTTGACATTCAAACGCTCTTTTCTTAAAAGTCAACATTTGACACTTAAGATAAAACGGTTAAAATCAGTATTCGCGCCACTTTTCCTAAAACTTCAAAACCGACGTTTGTCATTCAAACGCTCGCCTTTTCAAACAAACCACCTAATCAAACGTTTGACATTCAAACCAAGATTAAGCTTGTCATTCAAGCCCCCATTTCAAAATGCAAACACACACACACACGCACACGTTTTCGAGAAAGGTAGAAAGACTCGTCATACGAGGCGTTTCGGGAGATCTCAATATACTCTTCTCGAAACGTAACGTGACCTCCGAACCTAACAATCTCTGGTACCAAATAGTTTTTTACTCATTTTTGCTACTAATAAAATTGACTCCCCGTTTTCAAAAAAGCCTTTTCCTAAGTTTTTGCTACCAATAAAAACGACACCCTTTTCTCACTAAAGTCGTTTTTCAACGTTTGGGCTCAAAATACAAAAACCGCATGGTGACTCCTCTTCCTTCCCGAAAAGCGAGGTCTCAGACACCAACCCTCCGCGAAAGACAACCGCGCTTTCGCGTCCGCACGAAAACCCCGGGTAATTTCAGTACCAAGAGATTGCTTTGATAGATCAATAGTTTTATTTTATTAGTATTTTTTTTCAAGATTGTTAGCTTAGCAAATTAGTCATTGTGGTTAGGATTTCCCTTTTGCCGTTAATAAAATGCATTCAATTAATAAAAGGACAAAATTAAATTTATTTATTTGATTAGACCAAACCCGAAGGCTGCCTACGTTCCTCTTTTACAACAATTAAATAAGAGGCTCAGGTCCAACGTAGTTCATTTTTTAGAGAAAAAAGGACAAAATACGGTTTCAGGCCGAGGGGTAATCTCGCGCAAGACAAGGCCCCACTTTTTTTTTATGCACACCCTTTCTTTTGCCTAGACTGCCCTTTCGGGTTTTCAACCTAGCAGGCTTCTTTTCTCGTGCAAGCTCTAATTTTTGCCTAGGTCGTCCCCTTCGGGATTTTCAACCTAGCGAGTGATTTTCTTTTTAAGAGGCCAAGTCACGCGAAGTATTTCTTGAGCTTGTCCATGTTGACTGGCTTCAGTAGCTGATCTCCGTCTAAGTCTACCAGCTGAAGGGCTCCCCCGGAGAATATCTTCTTTACGATGTAGGGTCCTATCCATCTTGGTCCCCACTTGCCTAATAGGTTGAAAGATCCAGGACGATGCTCGCGGAGAACTAGGTCGCCTACTCTGATGTTCCTTGTCTTGACCTTTTTGTTGAAAGTTCTTGTCATTCTTCTTTGGTAAGCTTGGGTGTGCTCGGCTGCTTTCAGTCTCCTTTCGTCTATCAAGGCTAACTCTTCGTATCGGCTTTCTAACCAGTCGAATTCATTCACTTGGTTTTCTAGGAGAACCCTCAGTGATGGTATTTTCGATTCTATTGGCAAGACAGCCTCCATTCCGAATGTGAGGGCATAGGGAGTCTCTCATCTCATGTGGCTGTTCGGACTGAAGTGCGGTATCCCCACAGTGTGAAGGGTAACTTGTCGGGCAGTCTTTCCCGGTGATTGCCATTTTTCTGATGATGGTTTCGATTGTCTTATTTGCGACTTCAACTGCTCCGTTCGTCTGAGTCCTGCAAGGAGATAACTTATGTCTCGTGATTTTATGCTCGGTTAGGAGGTGATCGATTTCCTTCTCGAAGTGCGAGCCATTATCTGATATCATCTTTTGCGGGACCCCATATCGGCAGATGATGTTATGTTTGATAAATTCTGCAACCTTTCTGGCATTCAAAACCTTGTAAGAGGCGGCCTCGACCCATTTAGTGAAATAGTCGATGGCTACTAGGAAGAAGCAGTGCCCATTGGCTCCTGTGGGTGTGACCTTTCCAATCACGTCTATCCCCTATGTCGAGAACGGCCAAGGAGAAGTCATATGGTACAGCAAAGAAGGCGGCGCGTGCTGAAGGTTGGCGTGTATCTGACACTTATGGCATTTCTTGACCATTCTGGTACAGTCGGCTTCCATGGTTAGCCAAAAGTACCCTTGTCTGATGACATTTTTGGCGAGCATGTTTCCGCTCATGTGGGTTCCACATATGCCTTGATGAACATGGTCCATTATTTCTCGGGCCTCTTCTTCGGTGGCGCAAAGGAGGTTTCCTTGGGAATGCTTCTTGAATAGGCGGTCGGCTATGATGGAGTAATTAGCGGCCAATCTCTTAAGGGCGATCTGAGTCTTCGGATCTGTCTCAGGTGGGATGGTTCCATCTAGGATGAAATGCCAAATATCATGGTACCATGGTTTCTCTTCGGAGTTCTCAACAATGGCGCATTCGGATAACCATTTGTCTTTGCAGTCATGGAGATCTATAACGGCGCAGTAGGCGGGAGTTGAACGTCGTGTTATTTTGAAGGGTTTGACTGCTTTTCCTTTAGGGATTTCAACCAAGGAAGCGAGTGTGGCTAATGCATCTGCGAACCAATTTTTGTCTCTAGGAAGATAGCGGAACGAGACATCCTGAAATTGTTGCGCCAACTCTTGGAGGTGGGCACTGTACCTTTGAAGGGTTGGATCTTGGATCCTCCACTTTTTCAGTGTCTGATTGATGATTAGCTGGGAGTCCTCAAATACCTCGAGTTCGGTCACGTTGCGTTCTAGGGCTGCCTCAAGCCCCGCTATACAAGCCTCATATTCTGCGGTGTTGTTGGTGGCGTCAAAGTCAAGACGTATTGCTAATGGAGTATAGATGTCGTCAGGGTCTACCAACAACATTCCGATGCCGAACCCTCTCTTGTTGGCTGCGCCATCGAAAAATAATTGCCACTTATTTTCGTCTTCTATGCTCATGATGTCTTCATCAGGAAATCGCGGGTCTTCCCCCTTCGCTTCGTCACAAGGAAATTCGGCCAACTGATCTGCGAATACACTCCCCCTGACGGATTTCTGAGTGACGTAAGTGATATCATATCCCACGAGCATGAAGTACCATTTGGCCAATCTCGGAGACAAATTTGATTTGTCTAGGATGCATTTCAATGGATCCATTCTTGCAATGAGACGAACCGGGAAGGCTTCCATATAGTGCTTTCGCCTTTGTGATACCCAAACAAGAGCGGCGCAAGATTTGTCGAGTGGAGAGTAATTGATTTTGCTGCCTTGGAATTTGCGGCTGACGAAATATATGGCATTCTCTGTGTGTGAGGCAGGCTATTCTTGAGCGAGCATAGCCCCTAGCGCGTTGTCAGTAACCGTTAGGTATAGCTTTAAGGGCTTTTCCTTGTGTGGTGGAACCAGGATGGGTGGGGAAGTTAAGTAATGCTTAACTTCCTCAAATGCTTCTTGACATTCTTCGGTCCACTCTTATGGTGCGTTTTTCTTAAGTAGCTTGAAGATAGGATTGCACATTGTAGTCAGTTGATTGATGAATCGACTGATATATTGGAGTCTGCCCATGAATCCCTTTACTTCTTTCTGCGTTCTGGGTGGAGGCATGTCTATGATGGCTTTTATCTTGTGTTCTACAATTGACTGATTCAACCCAGGCATATCTTTGTAGGACCAAGCGAAGACGTCGACATATTCTCTGAGGAGCTGAGTCAAGGTTTCTCTGTCTTCCCCCTTGAAGAAGCTACCGATCATTGTTTCTCTGAGGTCTTCTGTTGTCCCGAGATTAACCGTTTGCATTTCCTCGTCGTCAACAAGGCCATTCTTTCCACAACGACCTACTTGCTTAGCTAATTCTTTTAAAATTTGTTCATTTTCTTGATCTATCTCATCGTATGATTCATTATTAACTTGTTCGTTATATTGATTATTATTAGTTAATTCATCATTGACGATGTTAGCAATCTCAGGGTACTCAGAAAGATCAAAGTTTTCATTAAGGAAGTAAGGGAATACATGTTCAGCCACCGCCTCGATTTCCTCTTGAGTGAGTTCATCAGAGGTGGAGCCTGCTTCTAATGTGAATGTTATAGGGCCTATCTTCCTGCGGGGATGGGGAGTACAACCAAGCTCTTTGATCATGAAATCTTCATCAACAATTGGTACTCCGGTGACGTGCCAGTTTAGAATTGGCTCATCACATTTCTGTATTAGTCTTGTGTAATCAATAGTTGGAGCGTCCCCCTTGGATATTGCATGTCTTCTCCCAACAGATCTTTAAACTGTCGCAGCATGTCTTCTCCCAACACAAAGTCCCATTTGCTTGTCACTTCTTCCTTTGTGCCCCACAAATATTTAGGGATTAGTGGGACAAGTTCTGTTTCATCTGGTGAAGCATCGCAGTCGCTGAAGATTTCAAAGCCCGGTTGGCGCTTTCCTTTATCATCAGTCCATGGTTCTAAAAAGATAAAGTAGGGAATGCCTTCCCCTTCCCGGATGAAGTAGCCATTGAGTGTCTTCCGATATGGCTCGAGGTTGCAATTTCTGACCTTTGGGTTATTGTGACCTTTGTATGCGGTTCCTTCCCACTTGATTTGAGTGAAATCCCACTCTTCTTCGTCATCTCCATCGTGGATGGAAATGATGTATCCTAGGCCATGCTTTGTGTGTGGTGGGGGAGCCGGTGGTGGTTCCGTTATCCCTTGCAAGTGTTTTCCAAGCCCCAAGCCAGGGAAGTATCCTCTTGCTTGCATCATTTTCCAGACAGGAAGGTTTCCAGAAAACCGAAGTGCCTTGGAGTAATCGTTTTCGTTGCAAGTTTCTATGACATTCACGGTGCTTTTTTTCTCGATCTCAAAGCCACAGAACAGGAAATCAGAAGTGCTATGTTGTACCTCGAGGATAGGGCTAGCAGTAACCATCTCTCCGTGTATGGTGACTATCGTATCGTTGTGTCTGAACTTGATACATTGGTGTAGGGAGGAGGGCACACCCCCTATGTCATGTAGCCAAGGGCGGCCAAGTAGCAAGTTGAAGGATGCCGGGATGTCGATGACTTGAAATTCGATGCTCATTGTGACTTGCCCCATTTCTACAGGTATCACAGCTGACCCCAAAGCGGTTCTAGAAGTACAATCGTACCCCTTACGATATGCCCGGATGGCTTAAGATCTTTGTGGGTGAGGCCTAATGATGATAAGGCTTTCTTTGGAAGGACATTGATTGCAAAACCATTGTTGACCAAAATGCGTGGCATTGGGTATCCATTCACCTTAGCAGTTATGTAGAGGGCCTCATGACGATTGTTCCCATAGGACGGGAGGTCCAAGTCAGTGAAAGTGATGACGTTGCCAAATTGTACTTGACCAATCATTTGAGTAATCCCTTCGGGTGTTTCTTCCGAAGAAATGGTCATTTGAGTCAATGCCTTTTCCATCATCTCACGGTACTTGTGACATGCTCCTATGAGATCCCAGACTGAGATGTTTACTTGTGTCTTCTTCAACTGAGTTAAAAGAGGGTCTTCCGGTTCGCTTGGTGATGAGGCTTTTGCTTGTTTAGGAGGATTTTCATCCCTTGGATCTTTGTTGGTGATCACACGACCGGAGTGTGAGGAGATTGACTGTTTTAGACCCTTTTTCCTTTTGTTCTAAGATTTCCTCCCAAGACATCATATAACAGAAAGAAGATTTATTAAATTCAAGAGGGCTCTCGTCCACAGTTGTGGCTAGATAAGTAGGATCCTCGAAGCTACTTTCTATTTCTATCAAATTGACCTCGTTGTTTGGCAAAGGATTAGTAACAAAATTAGGTAACCCTATCTCTTTATCGTCAAACAAATCTTGGATGACGTCTTTCAGGTGGAAACACGAGTTGGTGTCGTGGCTGGTGAAGTTGTGGTACTTGTAAAAGAGATGATGAGCATGATTGACAGGAAGATCTTTCTTTGGAGGTCCACCTTCTCTTGGTTTAATTTTTCCGTTCTTGACGAGCACCTCGAAGAGTTCTTCTTGAGTGATCCCTTCAAGCTTGTCATAACGCCTATCCTTTTTCTTCTTTTGTGGTGGAGGTACCGCAGAGTACTTACCATTTCAAGGATGATTGAAGACAATAGCATTAACAGAAGTGTCCTTGGGGTAGGAAGAGGAAGAGGAGCTCTTGTTGTAACGGAATCCACTTTCTTTCTTGGCTTCCCTTTTCTGTTTGATGAGGTCATCTAACCGTATGCCCGACTTGTGAAGTTCGGCGAAGCTAGGAAAATAGTTGCCGACCAGCTTGTCTTGGTACTCCTCCCTAAGACATTGTATGAGGATGTGGATTTGTTCGTCTAGGCTGGGCCTATCAACGATTTCAGTCAGTTTGGTCCTCCACCTTTTGACAAAATCTGTGAAGGATTCATTCGGAAGCTGCTTGGTTTGTTCGAGATCCCTTCTAGTGGTGCGGTAAGTGGAGTTATCCTCATATTGCTTTTGGAAAGTACAACTAGCGAGTGGCCAATCGAGACTTGTAGAGAGTGGGAGAGTCATGTACCAATCCCTAGTGGCACCATCGAGGGTTTGTGGGAAGCATTGAGCTAACAGGTTGTCATCAACACCCATAGGTAGCATGGCCCAAGAGTAGGTCTCCAAATGTGATTTGGGACAGGTTGTGCCATTGAACTTTGCAATGTCAGGTGTTTTCTACTTTCTAGGAAGCTTGGACATGGATTGACGAAGGGTGTCATAATCAATGGAGAGCGAGGCTCCCTTACTCACATCGAGGGATGCAAGCTTCTTTTCTAACAAGGCCATGGTGAGGGGTTCGTTCTTGCTTTCCCCTTTGCTTTCTTTCTTGGATGTGTAGCTTTCATTGTCGGAGGAGGAAGATGACGAGCTAGACTCGTACTTCTTTTTCTTGCTTTTTTTTTTGGCGGCGACCCTTGGCCTTTTTGGTGTATGATTCCTCTTCTTCGGAGGAAGAATCATTTTTCTTCTTCTTTTCTTTGTTGGCTAGTGCTGCCCTAAGCTCTTTGATTTCTTCCACAAGAGTGTGGATTTGGGTAGCTTGCACTTCGAGGCGATCATTTGCTTCTTCCAGAAGTTTGTGGTTGTTTTCGGACAACGTTTCATTACCCGGAATATCGTCGATGCCGGACATTGTGTTGGGAGTCTTGAAGTTGAGTAGCTTCGGAAAACTGACAGAAGAGATGCAGAGATGACGTCAGGATCACATCTAGCCCCAACGAGTCGGAAGTAGGCTTAATCGGTTTAGGCTCAATTTCAGCAAACAGAGGCATTATCTCGCGCGAGACATGTAGTCTCACACAAGACAATCACACGGAAAGTCGATTTTTATTAGACCTAATTTTTGGTCGGAACGGAGAATTCATTTTGAGAGGTTTCTAAGGCCTTTATCAGAACCTAACAACTAAGCAATCAATCCGATTTTTGTAAAACAAAGCCATGTAAGATCGTTTTTGAAGGATATGTATATTTTTTTTTTCAAAGGGACATCCGAAAGGGTCATTCCGAAGGGACTTTTCCGAAGGGACTTTTCCGATGGACTTTTCCGAATCCTTCTTTATTGTCAATTTTACATGGCTTTATTTTGATCAAAAACAAGAAAAAATCACTCAGTCAAACCGACCGGTCACGGAGTAATCCTAAAAAGACAATCTACATGAAAATGTGGCGATGCAGGGCTGGAAGGCTAGGCTCCCCGCGATATGACAGTCTAGATGGATTGAATACGCGGAGTGGGATGATCCAACTTCGGAGAGACCGGCGACTAGGTGGTTACCGTCATCCGTCCTTAGTGTGGGTCCCGGATTTATAGAGGGTATGCAGTGCAATGACAGATATATCATGAGTGCGCGTGTGTGATAGTCAATCTAGGTGATAGATAAAAATAGAGATTTTTTTTGAAAATAAAAAGGAAAACAAATAGTGGCCGCACCAAGTGGTTGCCTACGTTTCTCCCAATTTAAGAAGACTCAGGCCGTCGTAGTTCCAAGTAATGAGAGAGAGAGAGAGAGATGAATAAATTAAGTTACAACTCCCGAATCTCCAATGGACAGGGACATTAATAAAATAAAACTCAATCACACGCAGTTTATAAATAACAATCAATTATTTAACTAAAATACGGATTCGAGTTCGACATCTTAAGGGAGGCCTTAAGATGAGGGAACTCTGCAGATAATGAATTCTGGGATCCCCCTTTCGTGTTCGACTCTCGTCTTGGACTATTAGATGAACAGGAAAAATCAGAAAACAACAGATTGCCGAGGCGATATCTAGCGCGAGATAGGATATCTCGTGCAAGATATGCCTGATCTGGGAACAGAAAAAACGATTTTTTTTTTTTTGAAAACCTCTCTTTTAATTTTGACGCAAGTTTAAGCCTCTTAATTTTATGTCCCCAGCAGAGTCGCCAACTGTAGCGTTGTGAAGGATTTCGAATATCTCCTTTTTATTTATCTTTTGAGTCGCCACCTATATTATTCATTTGGAAAACATAGAAAAACCATTTTTTAAAGAGATTTGGGTTCGGCGCTTAGGTTATGGAATGGGAAGGTCAAGGAGCACCCATTCCACCCAATCCGGAGATCGGTCTTGCTAAAGAAAAGAGAGGTTTTCGAAGATAAAAGGATTTCAAATAAAAATAAATAAAAAATCCATTTAACGGGGTTAAATAGAATGTAGGATCGATTGCTTCGAGACCATCCCCATGATTTAGGGAGGCTCTAGGTCGATCCTAGATTCTATGGATTTATACCACTCTAACAATCAATTAGAAAGGAATTTAGGGGTTACCTTGCGTGAGGTGATTCGGGCAGAGTTTCGACTCAAGTTTAGAATCGAATCTTGACACGGACAGAGCTTCGCCTCAGTCCTTGACTCGGATCTTGATGTTTGTTTATCAACAAGGTTGACAAACAAACTTTGAGGTGATTTTAGGGGTGATTTTACAGGAATCTTTCAGGGAGAGAAACCAATAAAATGTGTGGGATTGTGGACCTTTGAACCTTGAAAGTCACCAAGTATTTATAGAATTAGTATAAAACTCGGATGAGTGGATATCTTGAGAGGTGACAAAGATTGAGATATCTTAAGAATTTCAAGTTAGTAAAATTAATAATAATATTCGACTGATTCATGATTTTTTTCAAATCAAAATGTATAATTTTTATTGTTTGGATCCGAAAAATTGAAAACTCATAATCAATTTCATAGTAAGGGTATTTTTGACTAAAGGTTAAAAACTAGTAAACATATAGTGGGGACAAAGTGATAAATATCGATCTTAAGGGCAACTCCAATGGGAATGGGAGGTACCAAAATCAAATTTTGGTACCTCCTAAAGGAGTTAGCATCTCCAATGGGGTAAACTTTTGTTATCAAAATTTGAAAGAGAGTTAATGACGGTACCAAATTTGGTACCTTGGCTGAAGATGAACACTTCGGGCCCGAATCCGTGGGCCGTCCGCCGCCCGCTAACCCGCCGCCCGCCAAGCCCGTCACTCAAACCGCTAAGCCCGGCCCGTATATAGAAGGCAGGCCGGATTTAGAAAATAGGCCACAGGTCGGGCCAAGCCCGCGGGCTTATTGGGCCTGTCCAGCCCGCCACCGCCAAGCCCGTTCAAATGGAAAATTTCAGTTTTTTTAAAAAATAGATATTAAACATTCTGATTCTAAGCACATGTGAGTCAGTGGTTGAGTGGATAAGTTGTTGCCTTTTGTAGGAAATGGTGAGGGTTCGACTCCTACATGCCTCATTTCACATTATTAGTTAGAGTAAGTTTAATACTTTATATTTAACATTTGGATAAATAACGTCAATAACCTTGTGTCCAAGTGGTAAGTAGTTGCCACTTATTTCATCCCACCAGGGTTCAAATCCCCCCCAATCCCATTTCATCTTTTTTTTTTTTAAAAAAAAAAAAAAAAGCAAAAGCCTGCCCAAACCCGCCAACCGAGCCAGACGGGTAAACGGGGCGGGGCGGGCCGGGCCGGGCTTGGCCCGCGGGCTGGGCTTGATCCGCAAGACCGCGGGCTTGGCTCTGGCGGGCCGGACCGGGCTGCCAGCATGTTCATCATGGTCCTTGGCTAACTCTCTTTGTGAGAGGTTCACGCGCCACAGTTAGGCTATTAAGCTTGAAAGTTTGACAAACAATATCAGGCTTTAAATATTGTATGGGCAGGAGCTTGCCACGTTTTTACTTAACTAGTGCTACACCCGTGCGTTAAACGCACGGGCAAAATACTATTTCAAAAAAAAAATATTTTAAGCAAATTAGTCATGTAAAAAATATAGATGAAGATAAAAGTAATAACAATAATTTCCAATAAGAACACTTACACATGGGAATGAAATAATATTACAGAAGTAATATGTGTTGAGAAACGTGCTCAAGCTATTTAATCGCAAAAAACCTTGAATTGTGAGATCAGGAAGAATCCAATCACCAAAAGCAAAAGGGCCTGGATTTCCAAGAAGACAATCATTGAGTCCCCAAACACCAATCTTTTTCTACGACATGTTGTAATGATCAACCCCGAAGTTGTAATATTTTTTAAGAACGGAATGTCGAATTATTAGTAAATAATTACTCCTACACGTTAGCAGTGAAATTTGTTTCATGGACTTCCCATCTTCTGGCTTGAAATAGTTTTTAAATATAGAGACAACATCAGATTTATATTAAATTTTGATGACCTCTATCTAAACAGCTTATGAAGAATACCATGGCTGCAATTTAATATTAAAACGAAACTATTGAATGTGACAAAAGATCACGATGATTACATGAAAAGATAATAGATAATATGAACTCATATTCTGAAACAGAGGGACTAAGGTATTGAAATCAACAATTTCTATCAACCAATACTAATTGGTATTCAGACAAGTACATAAACTTGTAAAATACTAAAGATTATTTGGCATATACATCCTTATTCTTAAAGGATTTAGGTAAATGTTTAAATCACGATTGGTATTTGGACAAGTACAAAAACTTGGAACATACCGCTGATTCATCTGAGCTTTAAGTACATAAAAGAAGCTACACAGTTTAACAATGGAAAATGGGGGGGGGGGAAGGGGTGAAAGAGCCCACTTCTCTAATCCGTGGCCACTCCAATCTGCAAAAATATACAAAAAAGACTATTATTATTATCCCTAAGCACACAAAACATATACTCCGTATAACAGAACACAAAAAAAAAGAAAAGTTTTTAGTCTTAACCGGATAGAGTGAAGTACCCTCAAGAGGAAGTTCTCCACCGCAATTCAACATGAATCCTACTATTATTTTAGTCCAAAATCAACATGAGGTTGATACTGAAACAACTATAGATCTAAAAAAATACTTTTCATATTTTAATCTCTGAATTTTGCTTCTAGACTAAAATTTGTTTCTAAAAACAATTGGCACTCATAAACACGATGGAAGACAGACAATTTAAACAATCGATCTTTTTCTTTGGATTTTTTCTGCTTATAATAACTATTTCCCTATTATTGAATATAAGATTCATATGTTTTAATATTTAAAGTTCTTTTCAGCATTCACATGGGTTGTATGAATAAATCTTTTGAACTTTTAATAATACCAGCTCTTTTTCTGAATTAGCATCAACTGAACTATCTTCTGACATGAAAGCACCATATTTTCTCAAATAATCCTTTTGATGAGCAGTACTTGCAAAACCAGCTGAGGTGGTAGTTTTCAACATCGCTCTTCCATCTTCACCAACTATTCTTGCCTTCTGAGATCATCACAAGTTTAAAAGAGTCAACTCCATATACTTTACATCACAAATCCTCTTGTCAGTAATGCAAATCCACATCCAAAGTAAAGAGATGGTGCAATGTACGGCTTGACCTTGTTCAAGTGTAAAATAAGGAGTCTAATCTTATGTGCAAACCTGCGAAGTCACACTTCCCTGCTCTTTTAATTGATCCCTGCTCTCCCATTATCTCCAAGTCCAGAAAAGAGGTCAATGAAAAAAAGTATGTTTAGAAGGATGATCATTTGAATATCACAGACCACATTTATAGCATGAACTAATAAATGAAAGTTCCAGCTTGAGAAGGTCGTTCAAATGAGCAGGCGAACATGGCGTAGGTGGGGCGATAGGCAAGGAGGACTCTTTTGCAACATACAGAGAATGTCGCATTCTTGTCCATCTATGCCACTTGAGAAATCATGTACCAAATATTTCCGTAGTATCTTGTTCCTGCTCATCTTCACAGCAGACCCCAATGAAATTTTCTGAGACTTGGACTCGACAAAAGGATCAAACATTTAACCACAATAGAACATTCATGCTCTTGACTCACAAGAATGAAACAAAGTCTTTTACATCCAATCACGCTCCAAGGATTTTCCCTCACCATGAAAACCATAATACCAATCAAGAAACTCCTCCTAACTTGGAACTAATTCAGTAGTTAAGAATACACTTTTGAGTAGTATACAAGTATCATCGGTAGTCTGTAAGAACTATTTTATTATTATTATTATTGATTTATTTAGGGGGTATTAGACCATAATTTATAACACAGTAACACATTCAACATATTTTGCATGGAGTAGAAAGATAAGAAGCAAACATTTGTGTTATTTTTTGAGTTTCTACTCTACCATTATATTTTCCCTCACCATGAAAACCATTATACCAATCAAGAAATTCCTCCCAACTTGGAACTAATTTAGTAGTTAAAATACAATTTTGAGTGGATGAAACACTATACAAGTATCATCCGTAGTCTGTAAGTACTATATATTATTTTTTTTCGGGGGGGGGGGTGTATTAGACCATAGTTTATAACAGAGAAACACATTCAGCATATTTTGCATGGAGTAGAAAAATAAGAAGCAAAAATTCGTGTTCTTTTTTGAGTTTCTAGTCTACTCATGCTCTAAATAATAATTTCCTTCGAGCTCTTGGAACCACCTAATACAGACCCTAAGTTTCTTTATATACTCCTGCATTTGATCACATTTCTCCTAGCATACCAACACAAATTCAGAAATCATTAACCATTTCCATGCAAGAACACCTAAGGGGAAAAATTAAATAAATAAAATACTCAAAAAGTCAAAACTAACCTTGAAGAATAAATCAGCAACGACAAGAACCAATTAAACACGCCTTCCCTCCTAGCTTCAGAACTATGTATGCTTCCTTGATGCCACATTGTGGGTCGGGCCAGTACTCAATACTAAAACGAAAAGTATTCAATATTTTTAAATGGTGGGACACACTTGTCATACTAACATCAACTATCCCACTTACTATTCACTACCCAACTTATAATCCCTACCCCATTATTCATACTCACACCAACTAAATATTATGCACCGACTTTTTTTTTCTTTTTTGCAATTTGAGGTGTGACGGAGGGATTATATATTACTTTTGTTCTAAATCACAATTGTAAGCTTCGCAAGAACACCAAACAAAAGTTACATCATAGTTAATTTTTGGCCGAATATAGCAAATGAAAAGTAGTAGCCACAACTATCAGTAACAAATATTTAGCTCAAGAAAATGGAATATACTTATTTTGCAGATTAAAAGACAAAATCAAGCAAGAATTGTTATCATAGCATGCTAGTGGCCAATCACACAGTTGCAACATTTCAATGTAAATAAGCAGGGAGGAAATTTAACACATACCCATGAGAATTGGGCTCCTCGGAACTTATTATTCATTCCAGCCATATGTGAATCCAAAGGAGTCAGCTTCAACAACCTTGGGGCTGCAATTTTGTTCCCCATACGTCCAGCAAAACTTGTCTTTGAAGAAAGTTAATATATTGCATTTAAAACCTGTTCAATTAACTTACTTTTCCATCGCACCTACGATGGTGCAAGAGTTAGACCAGCTTGCAGATGACTTCGGAAGTTAGAGGGAATGCCGTTTATAATAGCAAATCAAAATTAGCAAGAGCGAAAAGGAGTGCGACCTTTATACCTCATAGACATCGGACATAGTATACATACAAAAGTACAGATAGACTCACCCTAATAGAAGTAAATTGTTCCCGCAAAGAAGTGTGCGGCCTCTTAAGGTGCTTAGATTCTCCGCAATGGCAGCCTTTTTCTCTCTCAACATTCTTAAGGGTGTCGTTGGTTGAATTGAGCTCCAACTGAAGTTTACTGTTATACTGCTGCAAGCTTGTATTGTACTCTTCCAATCGCTTGTACATGTCATTGAGCGAGGTTATCTGAGAATCCATCATGCTCAAATGAAAATTGTCAAATTACTGAAATTAAAAATGAAAAATCTTATCGAAACCCAAAATGTAGATCTTTGTATGATACCTTCAGATTAGCCCCAGAACTCTCTCTTTGAACTCTTCCAAGCTCTTCTGAAAGAGAAGCTTGCGACCTCTCTGCAATTATTCTGGCCTCTTTTTCTCTCACTAAAGATTCAGTTGCAACCTGAAATTACTTTTAAGGTCATTACTCTGCCAAATAAACAGTTCAAGAAATACATAACAAAGGCTCAATTAGATGTTATGTTTAGTATGACAATATACCACTCTATCTGATTCCTCCTTTGCGAACTTCTCTTGTACTGCAGTGTAATTTGTTCTCAGCTCCATGATAATTGAATTCAATTGTTCTTCCTTTGCCTTCATTAGCATTTCTAAATCCAAGGAAAATGAGCCTTATTTCTACACATTCCACATTCACAAATAGTAGTAGTAGTAGAGAGAGAGAAGGGGGGGGAATGCAACTGTACCCAGATCAGTGCATCTTTTTTCTCCTAGTTCCAACATTTTTTTAAGATGCTCATGCTCTAAATAATAATTTCCTTCGAGCTCTTGGAACCACCTAATACAGACCCTAAGTTTCTTTATATACTCCTGAGTTTCTTTATATACTCCTGCATTTGATCACATTTCTCCTAGCATACCAACACAAATTCAGAAATCATTAACCAATTCCATGTAAATTTCCATGCAAGAAGACCTAAGGGGAAAAATTAAATAAATAAAATACTCAAAACTAACCTTGTAGAATAAATCAGCAACGATAAGAATCAATAATGAAATTACCAGATCTGGGAAGAAGGCTTCGGATTGACGATGCTGAAATGCTTCATAGGAATCGATTCTCTGAAACTTCTGCGTTTGACCTCATGGTTCTTCTTTGCACAGAGGAAGTAGAAAAGAAGAGAGCGTGACGGGGATGTTTTTGGGGAAGAGGAAGTAATGCCTTGAGAAGAGAGGGAGTAGAGGGAGTGACGCCCGAAGTAGAGAGAGAGAGAGGGGTGGTGGCAGCCATGAAAGGTGAGGCAACGATGAGGTTTTAGCAGAGGAGAAAAGAAGAGAGCGTAGTATAGGGAATACAAAAGGGCTCTGGCCGATCAGGTGCACTAAAGTCGGGGGCAGTTTGGGAACTTTAAAGATAATGAAATTTGAGCGGGAAATTGGCTGTGACAAAATCACTTCTGTCATTATATAGATATAGATATTTCTTTTTTTTTTTTATTATTTTCTTTCTTCTTGCTTTTTATTATTTGTATTATTTGTATTATTTATATATTTTAAATATGAAATAGATTATTTTTTTATTTAAATAAAATTATTATTATTTACAATCATTCATATGTAATTATTAAAAATATTTAATTAGTTAAAATTTTTGAAATGTACCAAAATTTGATTTTGGTACCTTAAGTTAACTCTCTCCATTGGAGATGTAAATTTGGTACCCTATGAATAGTGTGTGAAAGGAACCAAAATTTAATTTTGGTACCTTCTACTAACTCTTCCCATTAGAGTTGCCCTAAGAGACTAAATTGATAAAAAGTGTTAAGTTTAAGGATAAAAATATTATTTACTACAAGGTTGTTTTCGATATTTTTGAATATTATACGAACAAAAGTGGCAAACTAGCAAAAAAAAAAAAATACAAGGAACAAAATTAATAAAATAATATTTATGGGGACCAAACTAATAAAAAGTGCCAAATTGAGTGATCAAATTATCATTTAATCCTATAATAAAATAATATTAAATTTTATTTTGGAGTATCTTTGGAAATTATTATGCTGCTCTTAATGGCATTCATCAATAAAATAATATTCAAAATTTATTTTATTGTTTTATTATATGTTATCTATATATATATATAAACTAAAGTGATCTAAACACATTTTCCTCTAAAACTATATCAGAATTTGAAAAGTCATTTTCATTACTTTTCATACATTTAATAATTACACTATTTTTTAACCATAATTATTATACTATTAAAAAGAGATATTTGTTAAATAAAAATTTTACAAGTTTATCATAGCATTTTATACCTTTTATGAATTATCATAAGAAATCTTGTAAAAAAATATTGTTGCAATTTAAATTTTATTACACTTAGTCATTAAAAGTAACTTATATAAGTGCACTTACTCCCTCTAAATATTATCCAATTTACCTATATATATATAAAGACTCAAGTGATCTAAATATATTTTGCCTTCAAAACTATATCAGAATTAGAAAAGTCATTTTCATTACTTTCCATATATTTAATAATTACACTATTTTTAACCATAATTATTACACTATTAAAAAGAGATATTTGTTAAATAAAAATTGTACAAGTTTATCATAGCATTTTATACCTTTTATGAATTATCATAAGAAATCTTGTAAAAAAAATTGTTGCAATTTAAATTTTATTCCACTTAGTAATTAACAATAACTTATATAAGTTCACTTACTCCCTCTAAATATTATCAAATTTATAGTACTCTTTCAAAAATAAAATATTATTAAATTTTTTATTCTTTAACCAATGAAAAAGGCTATTAAGAGACAAAATATTAAAATTATTGATTTAGCTCATTCAAAAAATTCTAAACGATGTTGAATCAGCTTTAATAAAGTTTATCTTTTTAAAGAATAGAGTATGTTTTTTCATTTCTAACTAAGACTAACATTATATGAAATCTTATTGAGTTACTCTTATAAAAAACGCGTTTTTCCTTAAGATAAGGAAAAACGTGTTTTCCAAAACTGGGCATTATTATCTTCGGCGACGACGCCGAGACGATGTCGACGACCTTTCGAGCGGCCATGGCTCTTCTCTCTTCTTCTTTATCTACAAATCCGGCGTCTCTTGAATCTGCCCCAACTACAAAAAAACCTTTTCTCTTCCGACATCATTGTCATCGACGGTGACGGTATGTATTTTCGGCCACCGGAAATGCCTCCAGCAAACAGGGTCTTTCGATGAATATGGAGTCCATGATTGACGCAATATTAGTATTTTTGGTGATTTATTATGAAATTAAACCTTAGATACAAGCGTGTGAATCTTTTTGAAATTTGTGTGCAATTTTGTTCCAATTTGTGATTTAATGGAGAACTTTTGATTTGGACACATCTGAAATGCTGAAGTATAAAGAATGTTGTAGTGGATGAAGGATTTAATAATTGAGTACCAGTGTTGTAGATAAAGAGTGTCAGCGTTGGACATAGAAAGTGCCGGTGCATGGGTGTAATTAGATGTCAGTGCATGTATTTTGGAGTGCCAGTGCATGTATTTTGGAGTTCCAGTGCATGTGTTCTGGAGTGCTAGTGCATGTGTTTAAAAGTGCCAGTGGTAGTGTTAATAATTGCCAGCCATTACACTTGCACTTTTTTAGATTGATACTTGCACTTATAAAAGTGCTCGTTGTAGTATTAATAAGTGTCAGTGTAAAAAAGTGCTAGTGCATGTATATTGACTGTTTATAAACTAACACTGGCACTTTGTTACACTAACACTGACACTTTGTTAAACTAACACTGGCACTTGTTTTACACTAACACCAGCACTTTGATACACTAACACTGGCACTTTATTACACTAACACTGGCACTTTTTTACACTGGCACTGGCACTTTGTTACACATGCACTGGTACTAAGTTTCTGGACAAAGAGAGCTTTTAACTGGCACTTTTTTAGACGTGCACTGGTAATTTTTACCATAACCCTGTCAATTATTTATACAACTACTGGAAATTATTTAGAACAAATTCACATAATTTCCAATTGAATTGACCCAAACTTCAGCAAATTAAACCCTTCATCCACACCATTGAAGGACATTCTGTTTATCCAACGAAAAAACGAAGAGCTATGGAATCAAATCACACAGTTATCTCCAATCAATTATGTACCAATCAATAAAGTACCAATCAATTATGTAACGAAGCAGAGTTGACAATGGACATTAATGGCAGAACTAGGGCACGAATTGTAGGCTACAAAATACTCAAACTGAGTGAATGCCGGAGAACGATCGGAGCTTGGGATGGCCAGAGAAGACGATCGGAGCTTGGGATGGCCGGATTTCAAATGGGAACTGGTCGGCGACTCGGCGGTGCAAGAAGAAGGCGTAGTCGCGCAAAGAAAGTGGCAGAGCGCGACGGGTTTTACGGTAATTTTAAAACCCGTTTTTTCATAAGCTTAACAAAAAACGCGTTTTTTTACAAGTTTTTTGCAATGTTATTATAGTATTTTCAAATAAATATAAATTATAATTATAAATTAAATGATAAATATTTCAATATTCATAAATATGAGTAACGTATTATAAAACTTAACTATATTTAAAGAAAAATGTTAATGCATAGAATTATAAAATTAACTTTTAGTTAGTATATGATTAGTATTTTCTATTTCAATATTCATGGGTTTAATTACTTAATACAGCATTTTTAATATTTATTTATTTAGTTAGTTAGTTCTTTAAAGCACAAATTTATCAAATAATGTTTTTCTTTTAAAAGACAATATTTGTAAAAAAAAATAATAGGTGATCAAGTGATGTTAAAGTCACTTCCTTTATAAATATTTTAAAACATTGATACATGGTATTGATATTGAAAATAAAGGTGAATATTTCACTAAAAATTGTATTTTAATAAATATTTTGATATGTACAATTCAATTTATTAGTTATATGTGTAATATTATTGGATTAATACAATGACATATTTTTGTTGAAATAAGTGTCTTTAAAATTATATTTTCTTAAATTATTATTATTATATCTTTTTACTAAATTTTTCAAATTTATTTACCCGTGCGTTTAACGCACGGGTGTAAAACTAGTTATTAATAACTCTTGAGTTCAAGGTTAAATAGGTAAAAATAATTGTATGATTTCGCATTCAACAACACGCCACAATAAAGTTTTTCACAGGTAGTAGGTCTCCGGAGAAACGCGTTTCTCCATAAGTTACGGAGAAACATGTTTTTTAATATCCAGAACTATCAAATTAAATATTCAGAAATACACAATTGACCATGTCCAGAAACCATAAAATGAGTATCCAGAAACCTTCAAATGTATATCCAAAAACCATCAAATGAATATCCAGAAATATTCAAAATGAGTATCCAGAAACCTTCAAAATGAATATCCAGAAACTTTAAACTGGCAATCCAGAAATGTGTTAGGTGCATATCCAGAAGTATGTGAATGTATATCCAGAAACGTAAAATCTAAGGAGAAACGCGTTTCTCCATAAGTTATGGAGAAATGGGTTACGGGTATCCAGAACCTTTTAAAAGGATATCCAGAAATTTTGTATTGGCCATGACCTTGGCCCATGGTTACTTCTGGATATCAGTCTCAAAGGTTCTGGATATCCAGAACCCTTTGAAAGGATATCCAGAACCTTTTGAAAGGATATCCAGAAATTTTGTATTGGTCATGACCTTGGCCCATAGTTACTTCTGGATATCAGTCTCAAAGGTTCTGGATATCCAGAACCCTTTGAAAGGATATCCAGAACCTTTGTAAGTGATATCTAGAAATTTAGAATTGGCTTCTGGATATAAGTTTTAAGGCTTCTGGATATCCATATTCAAAGTTCTGGATATCCAGAACCTTGTGAAAGTGATATCCAGAATCAGAAATTTGGTCTTGGCCTTGGATTTGGTCTCAAATCTTTTTTCTGGATATCCGTCCCAAAGCTTCTGGATATCAATTCCAAAGCTTCTGGATATCCAGAAACCCGTTTCTCCATAACTTATGGAGAAACGCGTTACTCCCTAGACCTACTCATCCAGAAATGTGTTAGGTGCATATCCAGAAATTGCTTATTGAAGATTTCTGAGAAACCTTCAAATGTATATCCAGAAACCATCAAATGAATATCCAGAAACATTTTGAAGATTTCTGGATATTCATTTTGAAGGTTTCTGGATATTAAAAAACCCGTTTCTCCATAAAGTAAGGAGAAACGCGTTTCTCCTTAGATTTTACGTTTCACATGTACCACTTACCACTTTTCTGTATTACATTGTATACCAAAAGTTATCCAACGATTACGTGTAATTAGGACTAATATCATCATGATATCATCATCAATAAATAAATATTGGATCACATGTGATACAAAAATGTGGTGAACAAAAATAGGACAGATGATCTCGACCTAACAAACATTCACTTTGTTAAATGTCGAGTTCATAGTTAAAATCACTTTGTTAAATGTCAGAGTTCATAGTTAAAAGGACAATGTTTTGGGTCCTGATCAATGAAGGAGGAAAAGAAATAAAACTTCATTGACATAAACTAACACGTGACCGAATCATCTCTTATGTTTATTCAAATTCAAATATAAAAAGACTACATGAAAGGATATGAACTTTATACACAACATCAATACCTTTATTACATAACAAATGCTTAAATAGTAAATAAATCACCCGAGTTTTATATAATCACTCCATATTTAAGAAATAAATTTCTGCAACTTTTCAAACCCGAATTATATTATATAAAGTCTTATCTTAGGGACAAGGTGGATGCACTATTCTCAATTGTCCTTGAAAACTTTAGAAGGCCTAGCTTTAAAACCCCCACCAACTTTCTTCTCAACTGTAGAAGCCATGTAAGTACTAAGTAATCGATCCCAAATTACAAGATATGGAGCAGAAAAATTAAACTTGGTGCCATAAAGTTGGTGGTGACAATCATGAAAAACTGTGCCATTTTCAAGGAAGATATTGAAAAGGTTCCCGGGCAACAATAATCCACAATGATCATTAATATTCTTCATAGTTACGATGGAGAAGAAGAAAATAGAGGCTCTTGGGGACATGCCTGAGATGAACACAGTCAAAACTCCACTAGTGGTGTCAAGGATAAGTCCTTCTATTGGATGAACAAACATAGCTCCAAATGGATATGACACAATCATCTGGTGATGTAGAGAGTGGATATGGCGGTACATGAACTTGTTAAGGTGCAAGAACCTATGCATGAAATAATTCCAGGTATCTTGCACCACAATTGCGATAAGAATTTGTTTCACCAGCGAAATTAGGGAATCTTTACGATTGGAATCGTCTGGATCACTTCCAACAACCTGTAATTGGGAAAAAGTTGAGTAGAATTAAATTGAGTGATGAATGATCAAACTAAAAAAAAGAAAACAAAACAAAGCTGTACTATCTACTAAAATAGTATGAATATTATAAGATATAAAAATAATTATAAAATCAAACATACATAACTTAGTTGCAAAATATGGAAATAGGAATACAAAGGAACATACGTTGAAAAGGATGATATTGACGACTATTTGGATAGTCTGTACAAGAAGAACACCTTTGATAACAGTCCCCATAGTCACTGAATTCTTTTCATCCTCATCTTTCTTTGAATGCAGTCTGTAGTTTTCGAGAGATCCAAGCAACAACATGCAAATCCCTGAATATAGCCAAAACACTGCAATTGGCACTGCCGTCGCCAAAATGTCATCGGAAAGACTAAGACCCAAGATCTCCATATCAATATTGAAATAAGCAAATGAAGAGAGATGGTGGAATGCTATGTACCGGTGAAAGGTGTTATGATCATCAATTTATACTTTTTTTTTTTTTTTGATACCCAGTGAAAGGTCCTGTTTGCTTAGATCAAATTAAAGGTTAGGCAGTTAAAGTTTGACAGCTGAGGTGAAATCTTAGCTGTCAGAGGTTAACTGGTTTTTAAAGATTGGAGTTAAATGTGCAGCGGAATAAAAGTGTTTGAAATAATGTAAAGACAAGTGAATAGTGTATGTGTGTGTATATGTGTGTGTGTGTTGTGTGATAATACCAATTGAACACAAGGAATTTTAAGGTGGTTCAGAGTTCACTCCTCCTACGTCCACCCTCACTGTCAACCTTGACAGGTGAGATCAATCCACTTAAATCTAGTTCCCGTTAAGATTTACAAAGGATTGGATAGGCAAGTTCCTTGAACTTCCTCTTCCTAATAAGTACAGTCTATTAGGGATCAAGCTCTAATCTGAGCTATTCACACTACCCACTTAAAGTCAGTCTTAAGGGGTTCTTACAAATCAGTTTATACACCTGAGATCAGTTACAAGTGTCTTAATATTGTTTTGATTATTGGTTGCAGGTTGAGAAGGTTTGGATGCAAGGTTTGTAGAAGTTGTGTGTAAAAAGGGGTGAGTCTTCAGTCTTGGAGAGTTCCTTTTATAAGCTAGGAAATAGCCGTTGGAGGAGACAAGGAGACAAGGGAGTGAATGCATGTTGGAGTTGCATTTAGAGCCTTTGTTGACTGGAGAATAAAATAGCTGGAATCTGCAACCAGGCATGTGATCTTTATGGAGATGAGCCGGCAACATCTCGTATGGAGAGATTTGGACAAGGCATATCTTGGTCATCACAGGATTTCTTCATAGCCGTTGATGTTGAAGATCATAGCTGTTGAGGAGTGAAACCTTTCTTGTGAGAGAACCTTAGCCGTCGAGCTAAGTTCTGATCTAGAAGGTTTAGGCATTATGTAATACATCATACTACACATGTAATTTAGATGCATTAATGTATATGAGAGGTTTTGAGTGATATCTTAGAGGGATGTTTTGAATCATAGCTGTCCAGTTGATATATATATAGGAGTGCAGGTTGAAGTTGATGGCTTAGCTGTCCAAGGTCATATGTTATCTTGGCTGTCAGATAACATATGATATATTTCTTTGTCAAAACCTATTGTAACTATGTGGCTTACATAGTTAGGTCCTAACAATTTCCCCCTTTTTGGCAAAGTAATATATCTAATAAAGATATAACCTGCAAGATACTCAAGAATGAATATACCAATGAAGATGAGAACAATCTTCTTGATTCAATCAACTGAGTCTTTAAAACAAAACATATTATCCAAAATAAACAATGTTTTTAAAAGCAGGAATTAAAGGTAGGGATTAAAAGAGGACTTATCCAAAAAGACATAACATTTTCTTTAAGAAAATTCATCTCTTTCTCTTCTTGCTGCAAGGATCTCCTCTCTTTCTGCAAGTAGCACTCTCTTCATCTTGTCCTCAACACCTCTGTAGTACATCTCATTGTTCCATTCCCAGCTCATCTCATCATCATAGGTGAAGGTTTGGTTTTGCCTTTCCTTGAGAACAGCTTTGGACAGAGGCTCTTCATCATTTCTCAATCTCATAGTACCCCATAAGGGAGCCTTCTTTGGTTTTGAGCTTTGACCCCTTGTTCCTGCAAATAGGTTAGAAAAGAAGGGGTTTGATTGAAGAGAGATGGGTTGTTGAGTTTGATGTAGAGGTGGATCAGTTGAGACAGTGAGAACAGTAGAGGTTGAGAGTTGATGCTGTTTCATCACAGGAGCACTATCTTCATCATCACTTGACACAATAACATTTGGAGCAGCACCAGAGGCTCTTTTTCCTGTGTTCACAGCCTTCTTCATCGATTCAATGGCCTTTCCTTTGGAGGCCTTCCTCTCGCATTTTGACACAGTTGAGACTTCCAAAATGTGTCTCATCTTGGTTATCATTGACCTTGTAAATCTTTGCATGTCTGTAATGGTCACATGATATGGGGGCACAAACGTTGAAGGATTGAAGTTTGGAGGAAGGTTGGATTGGAGAGATCTTGTGTTTAGGGAGATGAATGAAGAGGGTACTGAAGATGAAGGGGGAAACATAGCTGTCAGGCATGGTCTTGCAATGACAGCCATGATAATGGATTTATTGAGGCAAATCCTCCAATACATTTCTTTGGCAAGCTCAATGCATAGGGCATACACCAGGGATGAAGGCATATAAATGCATTCATTGATATTTGAAGAGAGGAGCTGGGAGAACAAAAGTTCCCAATCTATTATGGTAGAGATATCCATGAAGTTGGGTAGTAAGGGGGCTTTGTGAAAGAAGGAGTTGGGAAGAGCTATTCTGTACTTTTTCCATTCCTCATGGGCAAACACTATGAGGCCACATCTATTCCTTGCATGAATCATAATGGAATTTTTGCTTAACACCAAGGATTGGAGACTAGGTGAGGATTGGCAATTTCAGGAAATGGGAAATATCCTTCAATCTTTGGTGGGCAGCCATGATAGAGGGAAGGAAAAGTCAATGTCACAATCTAAAATCCAAGGTTCACAAGTAGGAAGGATTTCAGATTCAAGGGAGGGATCAATAGTTTCTTGGTTTTGATCGTGCTCACTAGGTTTAAATTGAGGTTCTTGATCAGGTTGAGGTTCAGGTTCAAGATTAGGTTGAGGTTCAGTTTCAAGATCAGGTTGGGGCTCGCATCTTGGGTAACAACATGAGGTTCTTGAATTTGAACAGATTCAACAAACTTGGATTGAGGTTCAGTTCGGGAATGGGTTCAAAGTGTGGAATGGGTTCAGTGCGGGAATGGGTTCAGCAGAATGGGTTCAGGTGCGTGAATGCTTACTTTCTTGGCCAAATCTCTGTGTTTGATAAGTTTCAAGGCTTTTTGGGTTTCTTCCTCTGTTAGAACTTGTCTTAAGTAATAGATAACAGCAGGGACATGCTTGGGATCCTCTAAGGAAAGTCCTTCAGAAGCTTTGAAGATGTTTTCAGGGATGGGGGAAGGATCCGAGGGACTATCGAGGGAGATTCTTGCGAAGAGAGGGATGGCCGTCGAATGGGAGACATAGGACTTTTATTCCCCTACAGCAGGCTCATCCTTTTCAGAGCTAGAGCTATTCCCCCTATCTTTTTCAACACTTGGCTCATTTGGACTAATGTTAGAGGGATTAAGATTTAGGATGCCTTGAGCCACAGAGTCATGAGGTGAACTAGATTGGTCTTTGGATGAGGAGGGTTGATGAAGCTTTTGGTAATATGGATTTAGGCTTGTTTTTAAGGTGTTTGAATTTCTATAATGTAGGAATGAGGTTTGGTTTTGATAGGTAAGAAGCTTTTGTATTGAGAAAAAGGTTAGCTGTCAGACAATGTTGTTGACAGCAGCCATAGGAAATGGTTTGTTCTAATGAATAAGAGTTTTTCTTTTTTTTTTGTTTTATTTTGGTAGATTAATCATGCCTAGCATTGCTCTTAACATCTCAAATCTTTTCTCATCCATAGCCTTTGTTAGGATGTCAGAGACATTATTTTCAGTACACACTTTAGCAAGACTAATGTTCCCTTTTTCAACATGGTCTCTGATGAAGTGATGTCTGACCTCAATATGCTTTGTCTTTGAGTGTTGGACAGGGTTTTCTGTCATGGCAATGGTACTTGAGTTGTCACAAAAGATTGGAATGTTGGACAGTTCAATTCCAAAATCTTGTAATTGACTTTTGAGGTAAAGTATTTGTGAACAACACAAACCAAAGAAGCAATATATTCAAATCACTGCTGAGGTGGCTACTGAGGTTTGCTTTTTACTTGCCCATGAACTGATTCTAGATCCAATAAATTGGCATCCACCACTTGTGGACTTTCTATCTAGGTTACACCTGCATAATCGTAGTCGGTGAATCCAATTAAAGAAAATGGGGATTCAGAGGGATACCACAATCCATAATCGTGGGTTCCTTTGAGATATCTCAAATTCTCTTGACAAAGCAGAGAGATGAGACTCCTTGGGCTTCGCCTGAAATCTAGCACAAAGACAGACACTAAACATAATGTCAGGTCTTGAAGCTGTTACATAGAGAAGGGATCCAATGTAGCTCCTGTAAAGTGTTGGATTTACACTTTGGCCATCAGGATCGCATGAAGTTTGGTTGTGGTTGACTATGGAGTTTTAGCAGGTGAAGCAGATTGCATGTCAAACTTTTTGATCATGTCCCTTGTGTATTTAGCTTGGTTGATGAATATTCCTTCCTCCATTTGCTTGACTTGAAGGCCCAAAAAGAAGGTAAGCTCACCAATCATGCTCATTTCAAACCGGTCCTTCATAATATTCCCAAATTCGGTGCACAAGTCTTCATTTGATGATCCAAAAATGATGTCATCAACATAGACTTGGATGAGCAACTCGATCATCTCCATATTTTTTGATAAACAAAGTGTTATCAATATGGCCCTTGGTAAATCCTTTACCAAGGAGATATCTAGATAGGGTGTCATACCAAGCTCTTGGTGCTTGTTTAAGTCCATATAGTGCTTTGTCCAATTTATATACATGATCAGGAAACTTGGGATGCTCAAATCCAGGAGGTTGAGAAACAAACACCTTTTCATTTAGGACTCCATTTAGAAATGCACTCTTAACATCCATTTGAAACACTTTCATCTTCTTAAATGAAGCATAGGCAAGAAATAGCCTTATAGCTTCAAGTCTTGCAACTGGTGCAAAAGTCTCATCATAGTCAATGCCTTCTTCTTGTCTCGTATCCTTGAGCAACCAGCCTAGCTTTGTTTCTTACTACAACACCCTCTTCATTCATTTTATTCCTAAACACCCATCTTGTTCCAATGACAGTTTTGGTTCTTTGGCTTAGGAACAAGCTTCCAAACTTTGTTTCTTTCAAATTGCTCTAGTTCTTCCTCCATTGCTTCTATCCAGTCTGGGTCTTGAAGAGCTTCATTTATCTTTTTGGGTTCAATTTGGGAGATGAAGGCACTCATTAGAGAGTCAAGAACAGGCATGTTAGGTGGTATGTCCATTTTGTGTATAGGAAGATCTATATAAATGTTTTTGTTTGGAGGGATAATGTGGGTAATGATTTCAGGTTGAGGAATTGATTGAGAGGAGTTGTTATCAGATTGGATAGGGTCTTCTTCAAGGGGATTTTGATGATTGGATGAAGGAAGGTTAATTGATGCATCATGGCTGTCAGATGCACCTTTGCTGTTGAGAGAGGTTTCATGGTCATGTGCAAAGTTGATTGGTTATTTGTGTCTTTGGGCACTATATAAGGAAGGGAAGGTGAATCTTCTTCAGGGATGAGACAAGAGGGGTCATGAACAGGAGAAACCTCGTAGGTTATCCGAGTTGCCCACGCCTTCATCAAAATCACATAGCTCAGGTGACTTTGGTCATTATTTTCATCAAAGTCTACATGAATTGATTCCTCTACAACAAGTCTTCTTTGTTGTAAACTCTATAGGCTTTGCTAGTATTGGAGTATCCAAGGAAAATTCCTTCATCACTCTTTGAATCAAATTTGTCAAGATTATTTTTCCCATTGTTGTGTATGAAGCATCTACTTCCAAAGCCATGGAAGTATGAAATGGTTGGTGTTCTTCCATTCCAAGGTTCATAAGGAGTCTTGGAGTGAAACTTGTTGATGAGGGTCTTGTTTTGAACATAGACAAATAGTGGTTACCGCTTCACCCCAAAAATATTTGGGAAGGTTGTGTTCGACAAAGATAGACCTTGCCGCCTCACAAATTGTTCTATTCTTTCTTTCGCAACTCCATTTTGCCGAGGAGTTCTAGGAGCAGAAAAGTTGTGCTCAATCCCTTTTTGATCACGGTATTCTTCAACACCCGTGTTCTCAAATTCCTTACCATGATCTCGATCTAATTTTGATGATGGATAAACCCTTTTGGTTTTGAATTTTATTGAACAATTTGACAAGTTGTTCCAAAGTATCCTTTTTGGATTCAAGGAGGATGATCCAAGTAAATCTAGTGTAGTCATCAACTACAACAAGAGAGTATCTCTTTCCACCAAGAGATCTAGTTACTGATAGGTCCAAAAAGGTCCATGTGAAGAAGTTGAAGAGGTTTAGAGGTATCTAGTCTGGTTTTGGCAAGTGAAGGAGGTTTTCTTTTGTTTTCCACATTGACAAGCTTTGCATAACTTGTCCTTTTGAAGGGTATTTTGGGTAGGCCTTTTACTAGGTTGGAGTTGGCTAGTTTTGAGATGCTTTTCGTGTTTAGGTGAGCTAATCTTTTGTGCCATAACCAAGACATGTCGATTGACCGAAGGAGAGTAGGCAATGGGCATCCGAGGAATCCACAATTTCAAGGTTTAGACAAGAGAGATTGCCTTTTCTTATTCCGGTGAGGATTGATTTGTTGTTGACATCCTTGACAATGCAAAGTGGTTCTTGGAACATTCAACATGATATCCCTTATCACAAATCTGACTAAGGCTAATCAAATTGTGCTTGAGACCCTCTACATAAGATACATTAGTGAAAATAATATCTTTAGTAACAAGGTTTCCTGATCCTTTGACTTTGGCTTGAGAATTGTCACCAAAAGTTACATTTGGACCATTTTTGGGGACATATTGTTGTAGCCACTCCTTGTTGTAAGTCATGTGCCTGCTGCATCCACTGTCCAAGTACCATATTCCTTTCCTAGGTTCCTACAAAACAACAAAATACATTTATGGTACCCTTTATTCTTTTGGGTCCAAAGGATTAGAACTTCTTTGGTCCCCTAGCTTTGTTCATTGCTCTCTTTCCAAAGTACTGGTTTAGGGCATTATAATATCCCATGATTTGTAGCATATAGGGAGTAGGAGCAATAGGTTGGGTTTGATTAAGAAATTGGTTGGGAGAAGAGAATAGATTTTGGTTATGAAACTGAGAATGGCTTGGGGAATTATGAGATGATCTAGGAGAGGTATTGTGTTGGGCATGGTTTCTTCCATTAGAGAATGGCCAGTTAGGTCTTTGAGGTTTGGCATATGAGTGATGATCATAGAATCTTTGTTGTCTTGGAGACCTCACTGCTCACCATATCTTGGCCGTCTAGGAAACCTCCGCCGTCCACCATGTCTTGGTTGTCTAGGAGACCTCTCGCCCCGTCATGTCGTGGTTGGTTCTCCTTCATTTGCTCCTTGATTCCTTTCTTTTGCCATATGTATTTACCTTTGCTTGCTTGTTCTCCTTTTCCTTTTGACTGTTTTAGCATGGCTATATGAGTTTTGTCAGTGTGAGTGGGGCTATTTGGAGTTGATACATCAGTGTGGCTGGAGCTAGCTTCATCCATTTTTCCTTTTCCTTGAGATCTTCCTTGGTTTGGATAGGATAAACATTTTCTTGGACTTTGACATAGTTCATGCTTTCAAGAACCATTTTGTCAATTGCCCTTTCATCGCAAGAGGGGTATATGTGTACATAGTAGGATTGTTAGCTCCAATTCCCGATTTGTCACTGGGTGTCTTTGGTTGTAGCTAAAATGGGTCAAGGCTTCTCCAGAGCTGTTCCAGTGTTTTAAACTTCTTTACGAAGGATTCATTTTCCTTTTCAAGATTGATGTTGGTTTCCAGAAGTTTGGAATTCATAGCCGTCGGATCTTCATTGGCTTTTTCAAGCATAAGGTTTTGGACTTTCAGACCTTGATTGGCTTTTTCAAGGTTCTCAATGGTTTTACTTTGGGATAGATTGTCAATGAGTAATGAAGCAAAGCCGCTTTGGTGTCTTTTTATTTGAATTAATAAAGTACCGACTAATTGTTTAAATTCTTCATTATTTAAGGTATTGAATTGAGGTACTGTTTTAGTTCCTCAAAGAATCAGCCTAAGGCTTCAAGATCCTCTTCATTGTCCGAGTTTTCATCATCTCCAGCCATCAAGCATATCATTGCTTCTTCTCCTTCACTTTCGTAGTCATCGTACTCACATTCCTCATCACTGAACTTGGATGAGTCAGCAATCAATACTTGCTCTTTATTCTTCTCATTCTTCTTCTTTGTGCAATTGTAGCGATTGCATCTTGAACTATGAATTATCTCTTTAGAGTATGAGAATTTCTTAGCCGTCCGACTTTCCTTAGGTTTCCTTGGTTCAGGACAATCGAGAGGAGTAATGTCCAAGCTTCTTACAGTTGAAGCATTCAACTTTCTTTTTAGGGTTCTCTTGATCGAGGTGGATGGGCTATAGCTTCTCTCAAAGGATTTCTTATGTGCTCTCAAGGTGTTTCGATGTACCTATGGATACGAGGCTTGGTAGATCTTCTTGGGAGAGGTTATTTGAGGGAAGGTTTACTTTTTGGAGGGAGAGAAGAACCATAGAATCAATATCTTGTTGGGTAATTGGTTTTTGGGTGGTTTCTTGGGCGCTAAGGCAAGAGTTTGTGAGATGGAGGGAACAGGTTGAAGTTTTATCATTCCTTCTAGTTCATAGGCTTCAAGTTTACCAAAGTATTGTTCAACAAATCATGGTGCTCCATTCGAGCCTTCTTATTGGCAAAGCTACCTTCTCATATTCTTGAGGAAGGTTGGAGTATATTTTTGAGACACAAGTCTTGGTTCTCAAAAGTTTTACCATGATCGCAATGGATCTTACCAAGTCTTCAAACCTTGGTTTTGCAGCACTTACTTTCTCACCAGGGTAGAATTTGAAGTTGTCAAGTCAGTTTCCAAGAAGATTGTATAGGTTTTGTGTTCTAACACTAGTGTGTTTTTGGAACTTGGTATGAATGAGTTCCCAAGCCGCCTTTGCTTCTTGGCTCCTTGGCAATTTCTTGAGCAAGAGAGTCATTGACACTCTTTTGGAGTATGTTCTTGACTTTAAGGTTAGCACTAACAAGTTGCCTTTCTCGAATCACCCGTAATTCGGAGATTTAACTTTGCTAGGTCCACCATTTGTATCAACAGATACAGGATATGTGACTTCATTTTCAAGGGCAAACCAGTTCCAGATACCGTTGGCATCAAGGTAAGTTTTGATTTTTGATGCATATATTTCAAATGATCCACGAGTCATCAATGTGGGGAATGTCTTTCTCATTATTTCTTCTTGGTTGAGGCTTGGTGGGTTGGTAGTTGATCCTTCACAAGTTGTTAGACTTTTATGTGTGAAGACAAGCTACGATACCAATTGAAAGGTCCTGTTTGCTTAGATCAAATTAAAGGTTAGGCAGTTAAAGTTTGACAAGAGGTGAAATCTTAGGCTGTCGAGGTTAACTGGTTTTAAAGATTGGAGTTAAATGTGCAGCGGAATAAAAGTGTTTGAAATAATGTAAAGACAAGTGAATAGTGTATGTGTGTGTATATGTGTGTGTGTGTTGTGTGATAATACCAATTGAACACAAGGAATTTTAAGGTGGTTCAGAGTTCACTCCTCCTACGTCCACCCTCACTGTCAACCTTGACAAGTGAGATCAATCCACTTAAATCTAGTTCCCGTTAAGATTTACAAAGGATTGGATAGGCAAGTTCCTTGAACTTCCTCTTCCTAATAAGTACAGTCTATTAGGGATCAAGCTCTAATCTGAGCTATTCACACTACCCACTTAAAGTCAGTCTTAAGGGGTTCTTACAAATCAGTTTATACACCCGAGATCGATTACAAGTGTCTTAATATTGTTTTGATTATTGGTTGCAGGTTGAGAAGGTTTGGATGCAAGGTTTGTAGAAGTTGTGTGTAAAAAGGGGTGAGTCTTCAGTCTTGGAGAGTTCCTTTTATAAGCTAGGAAATAGCCGTTGGAGGAGACAAGGAGACAAGGGAGTGAATGCATGTTGGAGTTGCATTTAGAGCCTTTGTTGACTGGAGAATAAAATAGCTGGAATCTGCAACTGTGCATGTGATCTTTATGGAGATGAGCCAGCAACATCCGTATGGAGAGATTTGGACAAGGCATATCTTGGTCATCACAGGATTTCTTCATAGCCGCTGTTGATGTTGAAGATCATAGCCGTTGAGGAGTGAAACCTTTGCTTTGTGAGAGAACCTTAGCCGTCGAGAGTTAAGTTCGATCTAGAAGGTTTAGGCATTATGTAATACATCATACTACACATGTAATTTAGATGCATTAATGTATATGAGAGGTTTTGAGTGATATCTTAGAGGGATGTTTTGAATCATACCCGGTTGATATATATATAGGAGTGCAGGTTGAAGTTGATGGCTTAGCTGTCCAAGGTCATATGTTATCTTGGCTGTCAGATAACATATGATATATTTCTTTGTCAAAACCTATTGTAACTATGTGGCTTACATAGTTAGGTCCTAACACCCAGGTTCCCCAGCTTCGCCGAGTTAGTCCTGGACCACTAGCTACCGGCCCCACATTGTCCTAGCGGAGGTAAATCGCAGATATATACTAGCTATACACATGAGCGATGCACTGCGTAATTATGTTTCTTTATATAATAAGTAATTAAATTTAATATTAGGAAAAACAAATTTACTACCAAATAAATGTTTACGCAAATAAATAAATATGATATAACTAATTATATTTTAAATAAAAAAGTGAACAAATTATATGAAACGCAATAAAAAATATTTAATTATAATTCTAAAAAAAATGATGTTGCATCATTAGTAACTTTTTTAGGATTAGTGATGTCGCATTATTAGTAATTATTTTAGGATAAGTACCTTTGGAAGGTTTAGTAATTACTGACAGTACACCCGTGCAATTCACGAAAATAGCATAATTTACCTTAAACCAAAATTACTACAACAATATATATAATCAAATACCAATTAAAACTAAAAAATATAATATGAAATAGTGATATTTAACGTAAATATAGGAAAATAAATAACAAAGAAAACAACATCAAATACGATATGTAAACAATTTTTCTAACCAAAATTAGTACAACAATATATCTAATTAAATACCGATTTAAGTTAAATAATGTAATATGAGATAGTGATATTTAACGTAAATAGAGGAGAAATAACACAGAGAACAACAAAGAATACGATCAAGTAAACAATTTCCCTTAACCAAATAACATCTTGAATCGAAAATACTTAAAGACATTAAATACATATATATTAAATCAATCCGTATTTGTTTAGAAATAATAAACTGAAAAGGAAATCCAATTTTTTTAGACAACCCAAAACCCCAATTTTCCCATTCCCTGTAAACACCAAATTTTATTTCGTAAATTAAAAGTTTTAATTTTTTTGTAACATATTAAAAATATTACAACTTTTAGCCCTATGTAGAAAAGTAAATTATAGCTAAATCTAATAATGACTTAAATAATTAAATAAATAAAGTTTTCTTTTGAATGATTGCAACTCTATATATGGAGAGATGTTAATAAAAAGAAGGTGCAAATATTAAATTGTTAACTTCACATCTCTCCCCCTCCCATACCCCACCCCCATCCACCTATCACAAATTCATCTATCTTCCTAAAATTTGAAAATGCGTCTCTCATCTCACATATATTACTGAAAATTATATCCACTTTTTGTTAATAATTTTTTTTATCAAACGAAAATTCAACTGCATTCACAATAATATAATAGACGACACTACATAAACGTCGAAAGCTCAACTCAAAGATCAATAGTAGTTTTATCTTTTAACTTACAACAAAGATTATTACAATCAATTAAAGGAAAAAAAATCACCTAATAGACTTTATCTTCTTAATATATGTACAGAGTAATCTCATTTCACCCCTAAAATATTTCATATCTCTTCCCCACTTAATCAATTATACATGTATAATTATCTTAATCATTTGAAAAGAAAAATATATTATGTATAAAACTAATAGTGCCTTAAATAAATAAATAAGTAAATATTTTTTTATTTCGAATGATTGAAACTCTATATATTATATGTAGAGATATTTAATTTCAACTCTATATATATATATATACTCCTCCGTCCCGCCGATTTAGGATTTTTGGGCCTACTGGATTAAAGGAAAAGGTAAATGTTGTGAGTGTAATTTAAAAATAGGAGAGAGAATGAGTGGAGGGAATAGTAAATTATAATGGTGTTGTGAGTATTAAAATAATGTAGGAGAGAGAATGAGTGGAGAGAATAGTGATTTAAGGTTTCCATTTTGGGCCGTCCTAATTCGGGTGGGACGCCCAAAATGGAAATAAATCCTAAATCGGCCGGGACGGAGGGAGTATATATATATATATATATATATATATATATATATATATATATATATATATATATATATATATATATATATATATATATATATATATATATATGTCACAATTCAGAAAAATATCCTCTCATCAATGTAACAATCAAATAATTAATTTTGTAAACAAAAAAATAAATATCATTTATTAGTATACGAACAATAGTAATTATAATTAAATATCATATTTGTTTACATTAACTCATCATGAATATAATTATAATATTCATTTCCAATTTAACTTATTTATTTTTGAGAAGAAAAATTAAAATCTTAAAAAAACTAACAATTGTGTTAAATGAAAATTTTCCCCAAACAATCCACTCTCTCATCAAATCCAACCCACTTCTTCCTCTCTCTCTCTCTTTCAAAATATCAATACATACTATCTTTATTTTTTAGAATATTGAAATGCACTTCAAAGAAGAGGATTTCTTTTTTTGTGTCCAAATCGAATGAAAGTGGTTTCTATTTTTGGAGGATTTTTTTTTTATGATTTTTGGTGAAAAAAAAATTTAAAAAAATAATTTATTATAAAATATTAGATTTATATTAAAAAATAGGATTTTTTTTAAATAAATATCATATTTGTTTACATTAACTCATCATGAACAAAACTATAATATTTCTTCAATTTAACTTATTTAAGTTTGAGAAAAAAATTAAAATCCAAAAATAACTAACAATGTGGTAAATGAATTTTTTTCCCAAACACTACACTCCCTCATCAAACCTAAGCCACTTCTTCCTCTCTCTCTCTCTCTCTCTCTCTCTCTCTCTCTCTCTCTCTCTCTCTCTCTAACTACTACATTTATGTTTTAGAATATTGTCATGCACTTCAAAGAAGATATTTTTTTTTTTTTGTGTCCAAATCAAATGAAAGTAGTATCTATTTTTGGAGGAATTTTTTTAATGATTTTAGGTGGAAAAAAATTAAAAAAAAAATTATTATAAAATATTTGATTTATATTCAAGAAAGAGGATTTTTTTTCTGTGTCCGAATCAAATGAAATTAGTCTCTATTTGTAGAGGAAAAAAATTATGAATTTCGGTGTAATTTTTTTTTATTAATTTATTATAAAATAATGAGTGCGTCTGGGGAGAAACGCGTTTCTCCGTCGCGTATGGAGAAACGGGGCTTATTATGTCGCGCGACGTAAGTAGCGCTCGGATATCCTTTACAAAGCTTCTGATATCCAGTTTGAAATGGATATCCGTGCTTTGTAAATAAATCCAGAAACCAAAGCATTTTTCCAAATATCCTTTACAAAGCTTCTGGATATCCAGAACATTGAATATGGATATCCAGAAGCTTTGTAAAGGATATCCAGAAAAAATATTTGGTTTCTGGATATCCTTTACAAAGCTTCTGGATATCCATTTCAAAGCTTCTGGATATCCTTTCCAAAGCTTCTGGATATCCAGAAGCTGAGGAAGTGATATCCAGTTTTTGTGGCTAGGTATGTCGCGCGACATAACAAGCCCCGTTTCTCCATAAGCGACGGAGAAACGCGTTTCTCCCCAGATTTTGTGTAAAATAATTGAGGTCAAAGAATTTGGGGGAATTTTTTTTTCGTAAATTAATGAATTCAATCAAAAGCACTTGATGTTAATTTCAATGTCTAATATTTATATTTATGCCACGAACGTAAATGACTAAAATACCCTTAGCAGATTTCCAAATTTAACCACTTGATGTTGATTTTGACGTTTTTGAGCGTCAAATTTCTATTTTGATCACTTTCTTACTTTTAATATAGTATAGATTCCTCCTAAGGGAAAGTGAATTATATCTGAAAATGATCGTTCAGAGAAGTGGAAGCCAACAATAGTGTTTAGTTTTGTGATCAGATTATAAAATAAGAATGCAATATATTTCAATCCTAGTTTTTATTAAGTGCGGCTAATTTCCGATATTTTTTAATAAATACCGCTAAATGCCAACAAATTTAATTAAGTGCCGCTAATTTTTTTGGCACTTTTATAAAAAGTGCCGCGAATATATATTTTGCACTTTTTATTGATTGCCGATAAAGTTTTGGCACTTTTTATGCCGCTAATTGTCAGCACTGTTTCTAGGCGTTAATTTCGGAAACTTGTTTTTATGGTGAAGCTAATCACAAGACGTTTATTTAGACACTTTTGTTTGATTTTAAAATTTGATCATATTTTTCGTGAAATTATGGTTAATGTTTTTATATTTTTTATTTATATGATTACAATCATCAAAAATGCGTTATTATTGTAGAATAACACACAGTAACGACCATATATATAAACCCTAGATAATGTATACTATTATACTATGTACTCTCTATCTCAGCCTATGATTGTGGGATCACATTATTTACAATATCAATCCTAAATTATTCACTCCTATCCTAGAATACATTGATACATATCCATTTATACAATGTTACGTCTTATAACCCCCCCCCCCCTCAAGCTAGACGACCGTAGGGAAGACGTAGCTTGACTGATAGTGCTTGGAACCGGGGTTTAGAAAGTCCTTTAGTGAATTTATCGGCAAGCTGATAATAGGTGGAGACATAGTGTAACTTTAGAAAAACATGTGTGACCAACTCACGAATAAAGTGATAATCTATCTCAATGTGCCGAGTACGAGCATGAAAAATTGGGTTACGAGCCATGTGAAGTGCATATAGATTATCACAAAATAAGGACGGGGGAGTGAATGGAAGACGTAGTTCACGGAACAAATAAGAGAATCACCTATGTTTGGCAGTGGTTGTCGCAAGGGCACGATACTTAGCTTCACTACTGGAACGAGAGACAGAAGTTTGTTTCCATGCAGTTCAAGAAACAAGATTAGGACCAATAAAAATGCAAGCTCCATTGGTGGAACGACGATCATTGATATCACCCGCCCATGCCAATCGACGTCAGAGTAGGCACAAATTGAGAAAGATGGTGAGCAATGGAAAGTGACGCCAAGAGAGTAGTTTCTTTGACGAAGCAAAGGATTCGTTTTGACGCAATGTGAGATACGGAAAACGCAATGTCAGGGTGTGGCAATGTGAAATACTGTAGGCCACAAACTAAACTTGGATAGGTGGTAAGGTCAGGTAATGGGTCGCCAGGTAATGGGTCGCCATCCTGACCAAATAGCAGAATATGAGGGATAGTAGGTGAAGATGTGGGTTTGCAGTCCGTAAACTGAGTGAGGAGGTCGAGATCATAGTGAGATTGACCCAGATGTAAGGTATCACGAGTACGTGTTGCTTCTAATCCCAGGAAGGAGCTAAGATCACCTAGTCGACGACTTTCAAACGTGTTACAGATGGCATCAATAATCGACGAAACAGTAGTGGAAGAAGAACCCGTAATAATGATGTAGTAAACGTAAACTAGGATGATAGTAGTAGCCTCAGACGAATGTCGAATAAATAATGAAGAATCAGAACGGCTGTTGAAGAAGCTTTGACATAGGAGAAATTCTTGTAAACGTTGAAACCAAGCACGAGAGGATTGTTTCAAACCATAGAGTGTCTTATGAAGCTTACAAACATGATCAGCCCGAACTCAAACCAAACTAAATACCCAAGAAAACCAAACTAAATACCCCTTCCCCTTCTCCAAAATCCACAACTATCAGTCCAATAGTTGACAAGTCATCCACACCTAGCTCTGATCATCTGTCAGCTATAGAAGCAATCCTAAATCTCAATGAACCATTAGGAAAGCAACCTTTGAGGGGGAACACTGATGATAATATCCTCTTTGCCCAACCTCAACTGTCAGCCAAAATATTGAGAGCCATTGATTATTGAGTTGGATGGGAACCCTGATACTGAAAAAGCTGCTCTCATATTTCTTGATGATGTTCTAAGTAAAGAGGAGTCAATGATAGCCATAGATGAACTCAGGTCTAGGTTCATGAAGAAAAAGAGTGGACTAGGAGAGTCATCTAGCAATCCCAAGGTGACAGCTATGGGTGTAGATACCCAAACCATCCCTTCTATACTTGAAACTGAGCCTGTGAATGAACATGCCCCAAATGTTGAAACTGATAGGGGGAATCTTGATAAGACAACTGAGGTTATTCAAAGTCTTAAGAAGGTAGGGGTTGAAATTGATCCCAATCTTGTCTCAAAGGGAGAAACAATCATGAATGCCTGCAAGGGACTTGTATTTGATGGAACCCTGCAATGATGAGAGGCACCCTTGTAACCATTCTTGAACAAAAGTTGAACAAAGGAGAAGTCAGGGCAGCATTAAATCTCCTAAAATCTCAATTTACTTCTGATCTCCTCAAGCAAGGTCTTGGTCAATCCTCTGATTCAATCCCAACTTTTTCAACCCATATCTCTGCTCCTCCCAAGCCAATTTCTTCAATCCCAGAAAATGAAACTGTTGAAGCCTCCCCTCATAGTCCAATCCTAGCTGGACAAGGCCAAGATGTGTCTGACAGTGATCCCATCCTTGAAAGTCCTGACAGCCCTCCAAGTCATTCCATTCCTCCCACTCTAAATCAAGCCTATCTTCCCAAGAAAGAACCTTGGATGCTTAGCTGTGGCATTGATTTTTCTATTTTTCCATCAAGGCAGCAAGGACAAGGTTAGCCCATGTGACTCATATCCCAGAAATTGCAAACCCTTTCACTTATCCTAAATCCTGGGAACTATCAAGAAATGGTCTGATTGTGGTGGCAAGAAACCTTGCAGGATTGGTTTTATTTGCCTATGAAGAGTGGAAAGTATCAAGGACATCATCAACCTCTAATTTTGTTCACCAAATCCCATCCTTTCCAAAATTCATCACTCCCAACACACTTCTTGATTGGGAAATTCTCTTCAGTCAACTTCTCTCTCCATCACTCAACTCCTGTCTCTTTATGCCAAAATATCTAGTCTTCACCTTGTGCATTGAGCTTGCAAAATTATTTTTTCACTCTTTGTTTGAACAAAAGTGTGCTCTCATGCTTTTGATAAGCAAAAAGGTCAAAATCTTTCTTCCAACCTTAAATCCAGGCATTGAGCCATATCTTTCCCCCTTCATCTCTGTTGATCCCATAATCTTCAACTCACCCAATGACAACTCACACTTCATGAAATTGATCTCTATTCCAGAGATCAAAAAGTTCAGAGAATCAATAGCTGTCAGCCAAAACAGAGCCAATAATGTTATTGATCTTTCCTCAGACTCTGACAGTGATGATGATGATGATCCTTCAAGCCCAGATCAAGACTCTCCCACAATAATTCCATCGCCTACCAACCCTCCTCACCAATCTACTCAAATTTCCCCAGAAACTCAAGCCCCAGTTCAAACTCAACCAGGTCCATCCAATGTGCCCAAGAAAAGCAAGAAAACAAGGAACAAGAAGAAGCACTTGTGGGGCACAATGAGAATAAGAAATGATCAGATGCCTCTTACAAGGGCTCAACTGAAAGCAAAGGAAGATAAGTTCTTCAAATATGATGAGAGGATGACTTGGGAATGGAACAATGAGTTCTATTACAGAGGGGTTGAGCCAGATATGAGAAGAGAGCTGGAGGAAGAAAGAAATGAGCTCATATGAGCCAGGCAAGAAAGAGAAGAGTTCTAAGATCAACTGGCAGATGATTGAATTGTATAACTGTGGAACATTTTTTTTGTTTGAAACAATCTGTTTTGTTTGGTTCAGTATTTATGGATGTTATATGTGAGCATCTTTCATTTTGAGTTAATTCCAAGTATTTCAATCTCATTCAGATTACTTGTGAATGTTGAGAATCCATGAATTATTTCTTTCATTAATATCTTTCTTATCATTAACTGTGAAGTCATGTTCTAAATAGATCTTCCTTTACCAAAAAGGGGGAAATTGTTAGGACCTAACTTTGATCAATGTCATAGTTAGTTGGTTTTGATAAAGGAATATATAGAACAGGGTTTATATCAAAAGATGTAATCTGTCATGGTTCTTCACTCTGATAGTTGTGTGTCTGTCAGTTATGATTCTGCTTTATACATTAGTTACAATCAATCAATTACATGAATCATATTCCCTCTATAAGCTATCAAGATCATCAAGTGCATCTCAATTCTTATTAGAGATCATCTCTGATAGTTAAGCCTTGTTATTATCTGATAGCTATGGCTTCAATCCTTCAGACAGCCATTACTCTGTCTCATACTCTGCTGCCACAATCTCAACCAAGATGGATCCTGCATCCTCACAGCTATCAAGTTCACCTTTGAAGACCATTGAAGACCTTCTGGAAGCCTTTAGTTCAAGCCAGATCATGAAGACCTGCAAGTGGACAAGTGGGGCAAAGACCAGTCAAAGACTAATTAATGAAGCTGCAACAGACATATACCAACGGCTACATTGAAGGCTATAAATAGAAGAGTTCAGCCTCTGCACAAAATACTCTTGAAAAATACTCTTTTTCACAGTCCAAAAACCTTTTCCTTACATCCCTACACACCTCCTGTAATCCAAACCTTACACACCAATCCCTACCCTTCAAACACTGTTCCAAACCAAAAAAACCTTCAGCCTCAAACCCCTGTTTCAACAACAACAACCCTTGTGTGTTAATTCACAAATTCCAAATCCTAAGACTGTACTTTAGGTGTAGAAATACTTTGTAAACACTCAAGACTGTACCTTGAGTGTATTAGTTATTTTGTAAAATCTTGAGACTGTACTTCAAGTTGTAAAAACACTTAAGACTATACTTTAAGTGTATCCCTAGTTGACTGTAATAATTAGGAAGAGGAAGTTCAAGGAACTTGCCTGATCAATCATTTGTAATTCTTGTTGATTAAGATTATAATAAAATTGATCTCACTTGTCAAGATTGACAGTGGGGGTGGATGTAGGAGGAGTGAACTCTGAACCACTTTAAATTCTCTATGTTATTATTTTCTGCAAACACATTCACACACTAGCATTATTTCATTGTGTTCATTTGTCCTATCATTATTTCAAACCTTACTTATTCCGCTGCACAATTTATCAAATATCTGACAGCTAAGTCAAACCATAGCTGTCTGATCTTTTGCATATCAAACAAGGGCCTTTCAATTGGTATCAGAGCTTGTCTTCATATTCAAAAGTCTAACAACTTGTGAAGGATCCTCTTCAAACCCACCATGCCTCAACCAAGGAGAAATAATGAGAAAGACATCCCACACATTGATGACTGTGGATCTTTTGAGATCTATGCATCAAAAATAAAAACATACCTTGATGCAAACAGTATATGGAACTGGTATGTTCTAGAGAATGAAGTGTCCTACCCAACTCAAATAGATACTGATAGAGGACCTAGTAAGATCAAATCCCCAGAAACATGGTCTGAATCTGAAAAGCAATTAATCAGTGCAAACTTAAAAGTCAAAAACATTCTTCAAAAGAGTGTAAATGACTCACTAGCACAAGAAATTGCTAAGGAACCAAAAGCCAGAACAGCATGGGCTCTCATTCAAACTAAGTTAACTAAACACACCAGTGTCAGGACACAAAATTTGTATAACTTGCTTAGGCAATTAGACAACTTCAAGTTCTATCCTGGAGAAAAAGTGAGTGCTGCTCAACCAAGGTTTGAAAACCTTGTTAGATCTATTGCTGACCATGGAAAAACCTTTGAACAACAAGATCTCTGCCTCAAGATATATTCCAATCTTCCACAAGAATATGAAGAGGTAGCATTACCTATTAGAGAAGGATCTGAATGGAGCACAATGACAGTTGAACAGTATTTTGGAAAGCTTGAAGCTTATGAACTGGAAGGTATGATAAAAATTCAACCAGTTCCTACCATCTCACAAACTTTAGCCTTAACTGCTCAAGAAACTGCCCACAAACCAATCACTCACCAAGACATTGAGACCATTATCAACAATGCCCTTCAAAAGATAAACATCAGCTCCAAACCTGTCAGTAAATAGATCTCTCAAGAAGACATTCCAAGTCTCATATCCATGGCTGTCAGAAATGCCATGAAATTTCAAAAGAAATCTTTTGACAAAAAGTACAATCCTTCCACATCTAATGCTCAACAAGTTAGCTACAAGAAGACAGTTGATTGCTTTAACTGTGGAAAGCAAGGACATTACTCATCTGATTGTCCTGAACCAAGGAAACCCAGGGACAATCAGACAACTAAGAAATTGACATACTCAAAAGAGATCATTCACAGTTCCAGGTGCAACTGCTTCAATTGCTCCAAAAGCAAAAATGACAAAAACAAGGAGCAAGTTATGATAGCTGATTCATCAAAATTCAGTGATGAAGAATATATGTCCAGTGATGACTCTGACAATGAAGGAGAGAAAGTCATGCTATGCTTTATAGCTGAAGATGAGGAAGAGTCAGACAATGAGGAAGATATGGAAGCACTTACTGCTGCAGAAGAACTAAAAGAGGTACATGATTTTAACTCTTTAAATATTGATGGTTTCAAACAATTTGTTTGCACTCTTTTAATTCAAACCAAGAAACAAAAAACTAGCTTTGCTTCACTGGTCAATGAGAACCTTTCCCAATCCTCAACCATAGACACTCTCACAAAAACCAATTCTGAGCTTGAGAAAGCCTGTCAAGGGCTAAGAGATCAATGCTTCATGCTTGAAAAACAAAACATGGATCTGACAGCTGAGACATCCAGTACTCAAGAAAACTGTCAAAGACTCATAAATCTTGAAAAAGAGAATGATGCTCTTAAAAAGAAAATAGATTCATGGAACAAGTCAAGCAAAGCATTATCCCTTTTCACCTACACCCAAAGACATCCTAGTGACAAAACAGGGATTGGTGCTGATGATCCTACACTAAAGATGTACACTCCTCCCACTGGTGAAAGGGCCATTGAAAAAATGGTTCTAGAAAACCTAAGCTCTGGCAGCTATCAAACTCAAACCTATCCTGTTCAAACCAAGGGAAAATCAAAGGAAATCTTGTTTGGTCCTAGTCATTCAAACAAAGGACCAAGTAAAATTCAAGGAAGCAAGTATATTTGGGTTCAAAAAGGGGCCAATATACAGGAAGAAATTAAGTTGCAAAAATGTGCTAGACAGCCAAGCCCTGACAGACAGCCAAGATCTTCCAAACAACAAAGAACCCCAAGGCAACAAAGATTCTATAACAAACATAGATACACCAAACAACAAAAACCTCAATGGCAATACTCAAATGGAAGAAGTCATGCAAATCAAAATGACTCCCCCAGATCATCCTATCCAAATACCTTTCAGTTTCAACCCCAATATAACAACCCAAACCACTTCTTCAATCCATCCCAATCCACTGTCCTTACTCCTTACATGATGCAAATCATGTCATATTACAATACCCTAAACCAGTTCTTCAGAAAAGGATCAATGAACAAAGCTAGGGTACCAAAGAAAAACTAATCCTTTGGACCCAAAAGAATAAATAGGGTACCATAAAATTTACTTTCTGTTTTGCAGGTACCTAGGAAAGGACTCTGGTATTTAGATAGTGGTTGTAGTAGACATATGACCTTCAATAAAGACTGGTTGCAACAATATATCCCTAAAAATGGTCCTAATGTAACCTTTGGTGACAATTCCCAAGCTAAGGTCAAAGGATCAGGAATTCTTATTACAAAAGATATCATTTTTACAAATGTGTCTTATGTAGAGGGTGTCAAACACAATTTGATTAGCATTAGTCAAATCTGTGATAAGGGATATCATGTTGTTTGCACTAAGGATAAATGTACTGTTAAAGACAAAAGCAATAAAGATATTCTGACTGGATCAAGAAAAGGAAATCTCTACTGCTTAAACCTAGAGATTGTGGAATCCTCAAATGCTCACTGCCTTCTGTCTTTTAGTCAATCTGATATGTCATGGCTATGGCACAAAAGATTGGCTCACCTTAACCATAAAACCATCTCCAAGCTTGCAAATTCAAATCTAGTCAGAGGTCTTCCAAAGATCCCATTCAAGAAGGACAAACTTTGCAAAGCATGCCAATGTGGGAAGCAAAAGAGATCTTCATTCAAGCCCAAGACCAGATTGGACACTTCAAGACCTATTGAACTACTTCATATGGATCTTTTTGGACCCATAAGAACTAGATCTTTAGGAGGATAAAGATACTCCCTAGTTGTGGTTGAGACTACACAAGATTCACTTGGATCATTCTTCTTGAATCCAAAAGTGACACCCTTAGCTGTCTAACAAAACTGTTCAATAAAATTCAAAATCAAAAAGGGACATCCATCATCAAGGTCAGATCTGATCATGGAAAGGAATTTGAGAACACAGGAGTAGAAGAATATTGTGACTCCAAAGGTATTGATCACAATTTTTCAGCCTCAAGAACACCCCAACAAAATGGTGTTGCTGAAAGGAAGAACAGGACAATTTGTGAGGCAGCAAGAACAATGCTGTCAGAACACAATCTCCCAAAGTATTTTTGGGGTGAAGCTGTCACTACTGCTGTATATGTTCAAAACAAGACACTAATCAACAAATTTCATAAGAAGACTCCATATGAACTATGGAATGATAAAGTCCCTACCATTTCCTACTTTCACAGTTTTGGAAGTAGATGCTTCATTCATAATAATGGCAAGAATAATTTGGACAAATTTGACTCCAAAAGTGATGAAGGAATCTTTCTTGGGTATTCTAATACAAGCAAATCTTATAGAGTCTACAACAAAAGAAGACTTGTAGTGGAAGAATCAATTCGTGTTGACTTTGATGAAAACAATGATCAAAGTGTGACTGAATTGTGTGATTTTGATGAAGTTTTAGGAAACCCAGATAATCTCCCTGAAGCATCTCCCATTCTTGATTCAACTGTACTCCATCATGAACAAGACTCATCAAATCTTCCATACATGGTACCAAGAAATTCATCTGACAGCCATCCTATCTCAGACAGCCATCATCATTCAACATAGACCTAACTGTCAAAGTTTTTTTTTACAGCTAGGTTAAAGCAACTTTTTTGGTGATTTGATCGTGTTAATTGCTCACAATTGTCACTTCCTTAGCCATCTCTTCCCCTGCAAAATTCTTGAAAAAGAGAATGTTCTTCTTGTGTTTTGTGGGAGTTAATGTCTCAACGTGGGGAAGGGCAAAAATCACTGTTCATATGAACAGTTACTTAACTTTGAAACCCCCAATGCTCATTAAAACCCACTCTCCACTCATTATTTGTCTCTCTCTTTTTGTAAAAACCAAAACTCCTATTTCATTAACTCTCTGTTTGTAATTCGCCTCTTTCCCTCTCTAATTCACCATCAAATTTCTTCAACCCTAATTCATTCATCCATCCATGGCAGAATCAAAAGCATTTTACCCAGACGCTCACAGCTACTTCATTAAACCTAGCTTTTATGATTCTGAAGTTGGGGTACTCATCAAAGAACTACTTGAGGTCAATGAACTGCTTGATTTCATAGGAGCCAGACCACGAATTTATGAGGAATTATGCAGGGAGATTTACCTTGTGGGAAGGAGAAACAAGGAAGACAATTCAATAACTGCCACCATTGACAATACTGAGATAACCATTACTCAGGAATTGGTCAGTGAGGTCTATGGAATCCCAAACAATTCAGATGCTGTGAAGAACATTTGGGATAGAGGGTCAGAAAGATTGAAGAATGTGTATGAAAAATTCTTTGGTGTTAAAGTTCATGACTTCATGAGTGTACATGACAAGGCAATGGTTAAAGACAAAGCTGATATCTTCAAGTCAACACTTATGGATGTGGTCAACAAAGCCATTGATGGCAAGCAATCTTCATTTGACCAAATGGGAGCAAATGAATGGAAGCAGTTGCTGAGCCTGATGACTAAAGACACAAACTGGTGCATAGTTCTACTCCACAACTTCCAGCTTGCAGCCTCAACCTCTTCTCTAAAATTCAAGAAACAAGGTGGAAAAATGAATAACTTTAGATTCATGAGTGGAATACTTGAAGTCCTGATTCCCAAGCTCAATCCTCCACTACACAAGAAATGGCTGAAGACTGTAAAGCTGTCAGAGACAAAGTGCTTCAATGACAGAACTTTTGTATTAAAACAAAAGAAAAGTGCTGTAATGAGAGGTGGAGATGATGTAAGCACTAGTAGTTTTATTGAAACACAAGAAAAGTTGCAGGAAGAAACAAGAAAGAAGATTGAACATTGGAAGGATTTGGTAGCATTGGCTACAAGTTTTAGGATAAGAAAGAGGGGTGTTAAGTCCAATGTTAAGAAGACAGGGCTGTTGAAGAAGACTGTGGTACCTCATGGAAAAGGCAAAGACAAGGATGTTCAAGTGACAGACAGTGAAGGAACCTTGTCTGACAGCCATGGAAAAGATGATGAAGAAAGGGGTGCTATTGACAGTCATAGGGATGACACCATAGGTCAAACTGATGCTGGTGATACTGATATAGATCCTCAAGAGCTTCAGGCAGCTATTGACTTGTCCAAAATTCTGCATAAAGGCAAACAACCTCTGACAGCTATCCCTACCAGGCAGGTCATCACCAGATCCAAGGTACAATCTTCCTCATCCCTTCCCTCTAAATCTTTGCCAAAGAAAAGAAAGCCAGAAAAGAAAGCACCAAAACCCAAGAAAACCAAACTAAATACCCCTTCCCCTTCTCCAAAATCCACAACTATCAGTCCAATAGTTGACAAGTCATCCACACCTAGCTCTGATCATCTGTCAGCTATAGAAGCAATCCTAAATCTCAATGAACCATTAGGAAAGCAACCTTTGAGGGGGAACACTGATGATAATATCCTCTTTGCCCAACCTCAACTGTCAGCCAAAATATTGAGAGCCATTGATGCTATTGAGTTGGATGGGAACCCTGATACTGAAAAAGCTGCTCTCATATTTCTTGATGATGTTCTAAGTAAAGAGGAGTCAATGATAGCCATAGATGAACTCAGTTCTAGGTTCATGAAGAAAAAGAGTGGACCAGGAGAGTCATCTAGCAATCCCAAGGTGACATCTATGGGTGTAGATACCCAAACCATCCCTTCTATACTTGAAACTGAGCCTGTGAATGAACATGCCCCAAATATTGAAACTGATAGGGGGAATCTTGATAAGACAACTGAGGTTATTCAAAGTCTTAAGAAGGTAGGGGTTGAAATTGATCCCAATCTTGTCTCAAAGGGAGAAACAATCATGAATGCCTGCAAGGGACTTGTATTTGATGGAACCCCAGAAAATGAGGCAGCCCTTGTAACCATTCTTGAACAAAAGCTGAACAAAGGAGAAGTCAGGGCAGCATTAAACCTCCTAAAATCTCAATTTACTTCTGATCTCCTCAAGCAAGGTCTTGGTCAATCCTCTGATTCAATCCCAACTTTTTCAACCCATATCTCCGCTCCTCCCAAGCCAATTTCTTCAATCCCAGAAAATGAAACTGTTGAAGCCTCCCCTCATAGTCCAATCCTAGTTGGACAAGGCCAAGATGTGTCTGACAGTGATCCCATCCTTGAAAGTCCTGACAGCCCTCCAAGTCATTCCATTCCTCCCACTCTAAATCAAGCCTATCTTCCCAAGAAAGAACCTTGGATGCTTAGTTGTGGCATTGATTTTTCTATTTTTTTCATCAAGGCAGCAAGGACAAGGTTAGCCCATGTGACTCATATCCTAGAAATTGCAAACCCTTTCACTTATCCTAAATCCTGGGAACTATCAAGAAATGGTCTGATTGTGGTGGCAAGAAACCTTGCAGGATTGGTTTTCTTTGCCTATGAAGAGTGGAAAGTATCAAGGACATCATCAACCTCTTATTTTGTTCACCAAATCCCATCCTTCCCAAAATTCATCACTCCCAACACACTTCTTGATTGGGAAATTCTCTTCAGTCAACTTCTCTCTCCATCACTCAACTCCTGTCTCTTTATGCCAAAAGGTCTAGTCTTCACCTTGTGCATTGAGCTTGCAAAATTATTTTTTCACTCTTTGTTTGAACAAAAGTGTGCTCTCATGCTTTTGATAAAAAAGGTCAAAATCTTTCTTCCAACCTTAAATCCAGGCATTGAGCCATATCTTTCCCCCTTCATCTCTGTTGATCCCATAATCTTAAACTCACCCAATGATAACTCACACTTCATGAAATCGATCTCTATTCCAGAGATCAAAAAGTTCAGAGAATCAATAGCTGTCAGCCAAAACAGAGTCAATAATGTTATTGATCTTTCCTCAGACTCTGATAGTGATGATGATGTTGATCCTTCAAGCCCAGATCAAGACTCTCCCACAATAATTCCATCGCCTACCAACCCTCCTCACCAATCCACTCAAATTTCCCTAGAAACTCAAGCCCCAGTTCAAACTCAACCAGGTCCATCCAATGTGCCCATGAAAAGCAAGAAAACAAGGAACAAGAAGAAGCACTTGTGGGGCACAATGAGAATAAGAAATGATCAGATGCCTCTTACAAGGGCTCAACTGAAAGCAAAGGAAGATAAGTTCTTCAAATATGATGAGAGGATGACTTGGGAATGGAACAATGAGTTCTATTACAGAGGGGTTGAGCCAGATATGAGAAGAGAGCTGGAGGAAGAAAGAAATGAGCTCATATGAGCCAGGCAAGAAAGAGAAGAGTTCTATGATCAACTGGCAGATGATTGAATTGTATAACTGTGGAACATTTTTTTTGTTTGAAACAATCTGTTTTGTTTGGTTCAGTATTTATGGATGTTATATGTGAACTTCTTTCATTTTGAGTTAATTCCAAGTATTTCAATCTCATTCAGATTACTTGTGAATGTTGAGAATCCATGAATTACTTCTTTCATTAATATCTTTCTTATCATTAACTGTGAAGTCATGTTCTAAATAGATCTTCCTTTACCAAAAAGGGGGAAATTGTTAGGACCTAACTTTGATCAATGTCATAGTTAGTTGGTTTTGATAAAGGAATATATAGAACAGGGTTTATATCAAAAGATGTAATATGTCATGGTTCTTCACTCTGATAGTTGTGTGTCTGTCAGTTATGATTCTGCTTTTTACATTAGTTACAATCAATCAATTACATGAATCATATTCCCTCTCTAAGCTATCAAGATCATCAAGTGCATCTCAATTCTTATTAGAGATCATCTCTGATAGTTAAGCCTTGTTATGATCTGACAGCTATGGCTTCAATCCTTCAGACAGCCATTACTCTGTCTCATACTCTGCTGCCACAATCTCAACCAAGATGGATCCTACATCCTCACAGCTATCAAGTTCACCTTTGAAGACCATTGAAGACCTTCTGGAAGACTTTAGTTCAAGCCAGCTCATGAAGACCTGCAAGTGGACAAGTGGGGCAAAGACCAGTCAAAGACTAATTAATGAAGTTGCAACAGACATATTCCAACGGCTACATTGAAGGCTATAAATAGAAGACTTCAGCCTCTGCACAAAATACTCTTGAAAAATACTCTTTTTCACAGTCCAAAAACCTTTTCCTTACATCACTACACACCTCCTGTAATCCAAACCTTACACACCAATCCCTACCCTTCAAACACTGTTCCAAACCAAAAAAACCTTCAGCCTCAAACCCCTGTTTCAACAACAACAACCCTTGTGTGTTAATTCACAAATTTCAAATCCTAAGACTGTACTTTAGGTGTAGAAATACTTTGTAAACACTCAAGACTGTACCTTGAGTGTATTAGTTGTTTTGTAAAATCTTGAGACTGTACTTCAAGTTGTAAAAACACTTAAGACTGTACTTTAAGTGTATCCCTAGTTGACTGTAATAATTAGGAAGAGGAAGTTCAAGGAACATGCCTGATCAATCATTTGTAATTCTTGTTGATTAAGATTATAATAAAATTGATCTCACTTGTCAAGATTGACAGTGGGGGTGGATGTAGGAGGAGTGAACTCTGAACCACTTTAAATTCTCTGTGTTATTATTTTCTGCAAACACATTCACACACTTGCATTATTTCATTGTGTTCATTTGTCCTATCATTATTTCAAGCCTTACTTATTCCGCTGCACAATTTATCAAATATCTGACAGCTAAGTAAAACCATAGCTGTCTGATCTTTTGCATATCAAACAAGGGCCTTTCAAATCGAATTGTCTGCTTTTAGTTTGACCTTAAAAATCCACCGGCAACCAACAACGTTCAACTGAGGCTTATAGATTGCCAATGACTGAATTTGGACGCTTTCTTGAATGTGCGTGGTTCATAGAGAGGATCCTCCTAAACTGTAGTGAGACTATATTGCATTGAACATGGAGTAGTAGCATCAAGTAAGTCATGCCGACCTTGATAACGGAGTAGAGGAGTGGAAGATTCATTATCCGAAGATTGTGGGACCAGTTGCTAGAATCTGCTGATGTTGTGGTGTGAGAGTTAATGGGAGAATTAGCAGAAGCTTTGGGGAAAGAGAGGAGAAGGAGAGTTGCTGATGTTACGAGCTGAAGAAGGAGGAGGCCCTGGTGTCAGTTTCGGAAGATGCAAAGCTACTGGAGAATTCGAAAAAACTGGCCTGTAATGATTAGTGACAACATGCCGCATGGATTCACCAGTCTCGACAAGGCCAGGCAGAGGAGAGACCGACTGCAAGGAATCTGTCCGAATGAGGGCCTGTTGCCTTGAAATGATACCGGTTGTTTAAGGACCGGAGGTATCAACTGGAAGTGAACCGGCAGTTGGAGAAGGCCCAAGATAGTGTTCCATGTTGACATCTGAGACAATGGCATCCAGTTTGTACCTGATAACAATTTATTCGTATTTTGATCTTGCCAAGGAAAAGAAACTTCATCAAATACCACATGTCTTGATATATAAACTTTTCTATTAGTCAAATCCATACAACGATGTCCTTTATGCATATCATCATAACCAAGAAAAATGCAGTGAATTGATTTTGGCATAAGTTTGTGTGCATTGGTAGGAACAACATAAGGAAAGCAAGAAGAGCCGAAAACCTTAAGAAAATGACATTCGGGCTTCTGTTTCACAATTTTTCATGTGGTGAAATAAACTTATGTTGACGCATAGTAAGCTGATTAATAAGATGCACGGAAGTGTTGAAAGCTTCTAACCAAAAGTTATAGGGAACTTTGGCTATAGCGATAAGACATAAACCCATCTCAACAATGTGGCGATGTTTACACTCTACTACACCATTTTGCTTAGGGGTGCAAGGACATGTGTGTTGGTGTTTGATGCCAACACTTTGGAGATAGTTAACAAAAGCCCTACTAGTAAATTCACCCCCTCCATCAGTCTGAATAGTCTTAACAGTGTGTATTGCAGAATTCCTACGAGACAATTGGTTTTCAATCTGAGTTTAAGGTAGAGAAAATTTGTGTAACATTAGATTTATGAGTCAAAGGAAAGAGCCATACAAATCTAGAAAAATCATCAACGATAGACAAATAGTAACGAAAACCATTCATAGAATGAACCGGGCAGGGTCCCAAACATCTAGATAAAGCATATTAAGTGGATGTAAGGCATTGAAAGTTCTAGAATATAAAGGTAGTTTGCTAGACATCCCTAAGGGACACTAATGACAACAATGGTGTTCATCAAATCTGCTATTTAACGGTAAATTAAACTGTTTACACAAAACTCTAAAACTGGAGTGGAAGGGTGTATCAAGCGAGCATGCCAGGTATCTTGACTCGATCGTTCCCCAATAAGTGCAACAGGACTACTGAAGGACTATGAATTGAAATAAAGCTTGTAGGGACCGCCTGAGTTACTGCCAGAAATAAGAATCGCCTTCGTCTGATTGTCCTTAACACGAAAACCAAAGGAATCAAGTTCAAAGAAGCAGTTATTATCCTTAGAAAACTAACGAATGGATAATAAAGGTCTATGAATACGAGGAACGTACAAACAACATATTATGAAGATGAAATGAACAATTATTGATATGAATAGAAGAATTACCAATGCGGGAAATATGTAACTTAGAGCCATAACCAACAGTATCTACATTTTTACCTGAGTATAGTTATGATCCATAGAAGGAATTCGGGTCCGCGGTCATAAGATTTGTGGCACCCAAATCAAGAATATATGGATCCGTGTGAGCCATGTATGCAGAAAAATTCTGACAGTCTCGTCCACTATAACCATGGCAAAAACAAAGCTGACAAGTAACATATGGAGTAGGTAGAATTCCATGACCATTGTGCCCAGAAAAACCTCCACGATTCTGTGTACCATTCGAACCATCACGGCCACGATTCTGACCATTGCCTCGGCCATACCCATTGTTGTTGCTGTTATTTCCTAGAACTGTTCCACTGCCCACAATTTCCATTGCCCCTGTTCTGTCTATTTCCATTGCCACGGTTCCTCCTACCATTATCCCGGTGCTGACTACCACTACCACCATGATTAGCCATAAAAAGATCTTCCGGAGGGATAGATACAACAGGCTACTCAACAAGCAAAGCCGCAGCCTGTTGAGATGGGGCAGAGAACATTTGGAGAAGCATCTCCTCTTTGAGAAGTAGATCATTCAGAATGTCCAAAGCGAGAGGATCATGGACATTAATAGCAGTGGTGGAAGTAATAAATTCATTGTATTCTTGGCCAAGAGCACCCAGAATACGCTGAGTGAGCATCGAATCATCAACTGGACTGCCCGCAGCTGTAAGAGCATCAGCAATTTGGGCATGAAGGAGGTATTCATTAATTGAGGTCTTAGACGATTTCTTGAGGTTATGAAGTTTCTCTTTCATTGTTTCAATATGAAGTGCAGAAGAGGTACCAAACCGCTTCGCCAAGGCTGCCCATACCGCCGGAGCTGTGTCACATGAATTTAGATAGGGCTGGATGGAGGGGGTAACAGTCCCTTTAATCCAGCCACACACGAGATCAGTCCGTGATGTCCAAAGCTCATGGTTCAGATTTTTCTTACCATCGTCAAGTGTGGTCTGAGGTTTTTTAGGGTCAATAATGAGCAGGAGTCTTAAAGAGGGTACTCCAATTCACATTGTTATCCTTGGTTAAGAATGTCTGACCCATGATTGCATTAGGGTTATAGAACACAGGCATAGCATTCGAAGAAGAAGCATGGTGCGTGAGAGAAGCATCGAAGCTCGGGGTAATAGCCATGGCTGATGAGAGAAAGAGGGAAGCCTAAATTATAGATTGAAGGTTAGACCAATACCATGTAGAATAACACACAGTAACGACCAGAATAGAGAAGAGAGGTGTTGGAAATTATTCTGTGTGTATTTCACTTTAGCCCTGATTACAACATATATACAAGCCCTAGATAACGTAAACTAGAATCCTATGGACTCTATATATCAGCCTAAGATTGTGGGATCACAATATTTACAATATCAATCCTAAATTATTCACTCCTATCCTAGAATACATTGATACATATTAATATATACAATATTATGTCTTATAACATTTTACCCATTTTTATGCATATAAATGTTATTTTATGTTTTGTATTATATTTATTTTTCAATTATTACAGCTAAATGGAAATAAAAGTGATGCTCCCAGTGAAGAACACTCCCTGATTATTGTCGCAGTACAGTACTTTATAGGAATAGTGGTGATGGATACCTGGCAATATTTTGCACATAGGTTCATTCTTCATAACAAATACTTGTACCCTTACATCCATTCTCAGCATCACCGGCTTGTTGTACCATATGCATTTGGAGCGTTGTACTCCCATCCGGTAGAGGGTGTCCTCCTTGACATGACTGACACTACTCTGAGTTTCCTTATCTCGGGCATGTCCATTCGAGCCTCTATTTTCTTCTTCTACTTTGTTTCCATAAAAACTGTTGATGATTAATACGGACTGATTCTTCCAAGGAACCCGTTCCACTTATTATTTAAGAACTCCACAGCCTATCACGATATTTATCACCAGCTTTATGGGACTAAGTATAACTTTGAGCAGCCCTTCTTTGTAATGTGGGATAAAATACTTGGTACGCATATGCCTTATTCACTTGAAAAGAAAGAAGGTGGAGGTTTTCAAACTTGAATTCTCAAGGATCAGAAAGAAATATGATGAAATAAACATGAATTCGTGTTTTTTCTTACATATCCTGTGAGAGACTCAAACACGATTTGCACATTGATCTGAATAATACATTGCAAGCAATTTTGTTCTTGGATCTGAAACTATGAAACTACTATGAAAATTTATCTTCGGAGGAGTTGTGATTTTTATATTAAAAATAAATAATATTGTGTGTAATATGTTGTCTACGTAGCAAAAGATGGGATGTTTGGGGCACTGATCTTGTCTATTAAGAACACTTCTCCATTGGCTGCGAGATATGTTTGATGATGTGGCTTCCAGAAGCTCGGAGGAAGGATTTTGGGATTCAGTATGGAAACTGACGATCCTGTATCAAAAAAAAAAAGCGACTACCTAGATAGGCTTAGCATATGCGGAGGTGAGAATATGTACCTTGGCTAATGGGATAGGCTGTCTTTCTCGGATTGGGAGAATATGGGGAATGTGAGGAAGAGGATTCATCATGAGAACTTGTAGATCTAGGTTATCATAGGATGAGTTCGAATCAGAACTTTCGTCCGATGAGAAGTCTGAATAGGCAATTGTGCAAATAGCAGAATCACCGGGCTCATCTTCAAGTGAATACAAGGACTCAAGGTTGGAAAGGTCATCTGGCTCGATCTGGCTGAGAGTCTGTATTAGAGCTTAGGATTTCTCCTTGTCTGGAAAATCCTTTGCAAAATGTCCTTTCTTTTGACAAATGTAACATCTATCCAATGTTCGGCCACGTTGGGTTTTCTTCCTTATGAACATCCACTTCTTCCTAGATTTTGGATTTTTCCAGGAAACTTTCCTTTGTCTAAACGTCTCAAAAAAGCTTGATCCAAAGATCTTCTTCGAATGTACCTTCTTCTTTGTATGGCTGCAGCTACAGCTTGACTTGTCTTTGCACTTAATCTAAACTTACTTATCATCACATGCTAAACCATGATGCTTGCCAATTCTTTCAAACTCGAGAATGAATTTCTTTTGGTTGCAAAGCTTTTCTACTGCGCTGAGTATCAACTGGTAAAGGCTACCAAGAGAGGTTTGTGCCACCGTTGCTTTTCTTGCTTCTAACGCTCTGTAGACTTCATTTCTGAGGACTCTAGAAAGGAGTAGAGAAAGACTTGTTTGAGATTGATATCATCAATACCATGAAGGCAATAGAACCGCTGAGACATGCGATTATAATGCTTATCAAGATCGTTCTTTTGGAATGAATACCACTTCAACTTCAAAAATTCTTCTCGTGCACGGATTGTATGTTCCACTGGATTGACAATGAATTCAAAATAAATGATATTAATGAATTCTTTAGGGGAGGGGCTTTGTTGAATCTGTAGTTGCCGGTATTCTCCGAGAGTTAGGTACAAGTCCCAAAGGCGACTAAGAAGTCGGGCCAAAAACCTCTTAATAACCATGTCTATAGAATAGTACTTGAGTTCAGCAGAACACCATGTTAGCATTTCAACACTTCTTTCTCGCCATTTGGAGGGTGAGATATCGTCAAAGATAAATTGCTATTTCGTGTCGGGTTGGGGAATAGACTTGACTTTCGTGTTACTTTGTGGTAGATTTTGGCTTGTGGATTCTTACAGATCTGAATCAACAAGTTCAGTTTCTCCTTGGAATGTTGGCTCTGGATCTGCCATGAACATGTGTTCAAAGGCATCATATATAGGGGTCTGGGCCATCGTCAATGATTGGTCCGATAAAGGTTGAGGCTGAACTGGATACTGGAGGGCATCTATCTTGGGCTAGAGATCGTAGAAATAATGAAACTGGGTTCATTCTTTCTATTGGGAGGACACTTAGGTATTTTGATTAAACATCAATATGGGTATCTGGAGGGTCATTTAGGGCAGATTGGGCTGTAAAGGTTGAAAATAATGATGTGTGTAGTTGATTGTTGGGAGTTGGTTTGGGCTTTGTAACAGGCATAGGCACAGAGCCCCAAAGGGAAAGAAAGAGAGATGATTCGGTCAGAGAAGATGCTGGTATAGGCTGAGGAGTTTTGGTTGGATAAAGGACATAGTATTCAAATTTTCCAGACGGTTCTCCAAGGGTGTGGTGTCACCGGCTTCATATCTCTCTTTTAGCTTTTGATGGGAGGAGGATCTTTTTCTCCTTGGGGGAGTGTCTTCATCTGATTCATCTTTGAGAGCTTCTTCTAGGAAAGCAAGACAGTCACAAACATCCCACCATATATGTCTGGTAGCTGGTGGTTCAATCATATGTACTCTTGTAGGGAAACTTGATGGATTCGTTCATAGCTAGTAACCCATTTTTCTGGAAGGAGTTTGAGCAACTCAGCTCTAGACAATTGTCTTGGAAAATAAGTGCAAGTTTGCGTTGCTTTTGAGTCAATATTAAGAAATAGCGCATCTCTTGAATTCTCTTAACCAGGAACAATGATGTTCAGGCAATGATTTTGAACTCTGTAAACCATTTTATAATGGAAAGTTCCTTAAAAAGTGTTTACCTGGGTAGTACCTCCAATATGGATTTGGACTTTGAGGAATGTGAATAGCGAGGGGTCATTGAGAGACATGTTGAAATTCATGTAGAAGGTAATCAAAATAGTGCCAACATTCAAAGTGGTCTGGATGGTCCTGAAGTTACCCGGGTCGCGCGCGGGCTGCGCGGCGAGCGGTTGTCTTTCGCGGATGTTTGGGACCTCGCTTTCAGGAAGGAGAGGAGTCACCACGCGGTTTTGTATTTTGAGCCCAAACGTTGAAAATGGCTTGAAAAAGGTGTCGTTTTGTATTTTGAGCCCAAACTTTGGAAATGGCTTGAAAAAGGTGTTGTTTTTTATTTTGAGCCCAAACTTTGGAAATGGCTTGAAAAAGGTGTCGTTTTGTATTTTGAGCCCAAACTTTGGTAATGGCTTTTAGTACCGGAGATTGTTAGGTTCGGAGGTCACGTTACATTTCGGGAAGAGTATTTTGAGATCACCCGAAACACCTCGTATGACGAGTCTTTCTACCTTTCTCAAAATTGTGTGTGTGTGTGTGTGTTTGCATTTTGAAAATGGGGGCTTGAATGACAAGCTTAATCTTGATTTGAATGTCGAATATCGATTTTATGATTCTTGGGAAAAAGCGAGCGTTTGAATGACAAACGTCGGTTTTGGAGTTTTTTCGGAAAAGAGGTGTAAGTGACGAGTTTGAATCTTTAGCTTAAGTGTCAAATGTTGACTTTTAAGAAAAGAGCGTTTGAATGTCAAACGTCGAGTTTTGAGTTAAAAAATGATCGTTTGGATGCCAAACGTCACTTTTGCGCGTTTTGAAAGAGAGTTCGAATGACGAACTCCGGTTTTGAACCGAGCATTACATTGTTAGCGATTTTACGGGAAAAAAGCATTAAATGAGATGCGATCAACAAATCGTTTTGCGACTCGGATTTTGATAAGTAAATACTATCACGAGCCAAACGGCTCGGACTTGTAAACGACAGTATTTAAAATGCGGTATCAATGGAATTAAACGATCCGGACTTTAAAGGTGCGATCAACGAGCCAAACGGCTCGGACTTGTAAAGTTGCGTAATTTTAAATGATAATCAACGGATCAAACGATCCAGACTTGTAAATGACTATCACGAACCAAACGGTTCAGACTATGAAATTGCGAATCAACGTATCAAACGATTCGGATCATAAATGACATAAAAGTAAAGAAACGGGGCCAGAACGCCATTTTAACCCGAGATTACTTCTCTTACGGGAGAGAAGAGGATCTTGGACTAAAACGTATCGGACCCCGTAGACGGTGACGTCTACATTTCAAAGATTTCGATCGAAGCGGTTGTAGCGATTGACGCATAAACCAAGACAGAACGAGTGTTTAGGGAGAGAGAGTGTTACCTATGGCTAAGGGTTGACTCTTTTGGCTCGGTTGACGTATACGGGATACGGTTTAGTGTTTGGAAGGGTGTTTCGAGATTGTTTGGTTCGTGTTTGTTTGGTGCGTTTTTCAGGAAAAGCTGTACTTTTACGTGTGATAACGTGTGTTAAGTACGATTTGATGTTGGGATGCACGGGGCAGTCCTGGGACGTCTCGTTGGCTTGAGAACGGGGAGTTTAACGGGTTTCGGTTAACATGGAGCGGGCCAGTTAACGGATTTCGATTAACTTTTGACGGATTTTGACGATCCGGATTTGGGTACTTACAGTTAGCTCCTCAGCGACATCACTTTCGAAGGATGTGGGGTCGTTGAAAAAGATAAGGATCCAAATCGGGGGATGCCTTACTTGAAGAGACCTGAGAGGTCAACTGGCTGGACCTTAGCGGAAGGATTCCTACGTATCCCAAGTGAGAATCAAGCCGATCGTAGTTCGTAGGTGCAAGGGCCGCGCGTGGGGACCTTGACCTAAGCGAGACTGTTGTGAGGCGTCTGAACCTAAGCAGAGACTATTGTGAGGCGTCTGAACCTAGGAGAGACTGTTGTGAGGCGTCTGAACCTAAGCGGAGACTATTGTGAGGCGTCTGAACCTAAATGGAGACTGTTGTGAGGCGTCTGAACCTAGATGGAGAGTATTGTTAGGCGTCTGAACCTGAGTGAGACTGTTTTGAGGCATCTGAACCTAAATGGAAACTATTGTGAGGCGTCTGAACCTAAGCGAGACTGTTGTGAGGCGTCTGAACCTAAATGGAGACTATTGTGAGGCATCTGAACCTAGATGGAGACTATTGTGAGGCGTCTGAACTTGAGTGTGACTGTTGTGAGGCGTCTGAACCTAAATGGAGACTATTGTGAGGCGTTCAAACCTAGATGGAGACTATTGTGAGGCGTCTGAACCTGAGTGAGACTGTTGTGAGGCGTCTGAACCTAAATGGAGACTATTGTGAGGCGTCCGAACCTAGATGGAGACTATTGTGAGGCGTTTGAACCTAGATGGAGACTATTGTGAGGCATCCGAACCTGAGTGAGACTATTGTGAGGCGTCTGAACCTAAATGGAGACTATTGTGAGGCATCCGAACCTAGATGGAGACTATTGTGAGGCGTCTGAACCTGAGCGAGACTGTTGTGAGGTGTCTGAACCTAAAAGGAGACTATTGTGAGGCGTCTGAACCTGAGTGAGACTGTTGTGAGGCGTCTGAACCTAAATGGAGACTATTGTGAGGCGTCCGAACCTGAGTGACACTGTTGTGAGGCGTCTGAACCTAAATGGAGACAATTTGTGCGGGCTTACGTTGATTGGCCGCTCGGGTCTTGTCTGTTGGGGATATGGTGTTCGGGCTTACGAGGATGGCCGAAGAGGGATTGTTGTGCGGGCTTACCTTGATGGCCGCTGAAATGAGATGGTCGGGCTTACGATGACTGCCGAGGAATTGAATGTTCACTTGCTGGAGACGGAATTGTGATTTAACGTCCGAAGACGGAACGTCAGTGAGAACTAACGGGAAATTTAACGTCTGGAGACGGAATTGTGATTTAACGTCCGAAGACGGTTTGGGATTTAACGTCTGGAGATGAAACGTTAGTGAGAACTAACGGGAAATTTAATGTCTGGAGACGGAATTGTGATTTAACGTCTGGAGACGGAATGTTTGTGAGAACTAACAGGAAATTTAACGTCTAGAGACGAAATTGTGATTTAACGTCTGGAGACGGAATGTTAGAAATGACTAACAGGGATTTAACCTCGGGGGAGGGGGTGTTAGAAAGGTCTAACTGGGGAAATTTTACGCCTTTGAGGGCCAAAAGGGGTAAAATTGAAATTGTGGGAAGCTGAGGGGCCAAAGTTGCAAGGAATCTTTCTGCCTGTAAAAGAGTCCTGCCAGACTGGGACTCAATTTGACCAGATTCAAATCAGCACCAAGGCCGATGCAATTCAGTCCCATTTTCTCCATTTTCAGGCGAGAGAGAAGAGAGAAAAATCTTCCCCTTTTGCGAGTTTTGTTCGAATCTTCGCAGGTTAATCATTATGGATGCCGGTTTAGGACCACGGACTCGTCATAGGAGGACCAATAATGAGAGAGCGAGGTTGGTGAGGACCATTCGGACCACCGCTCTTCCCATGGATTCAACCGAGTTTTATCCGGCTCGGGACACTCACAAATCCAAGGAAGGGATCGCGAGACAGGTAAACATCCTCTAAATTCCGTTAATTTTCAGAATGTGCATTCTTAAATTTTAGGAATTTGATTAGGATTGAGTTAGGGTTTTTGGTGCCCGAATTGGGGCTTTTGACTTTGCGATGTGCCTTTGTCAAAATTGACTAGAGCTTAGTTCAATTGACATTATGGGTAGACAATAAAAAAAATTTGGTTGCAAAATTCCATGTCTAGGGGTGTTTTCCGAAATTAAAGTAAGTTTAATTTGGGACGGAGTAATTTTTCGAAATGTTCGAAATGTTTGAAAGTTACGACTTCGACGGATTTTTTGAAATGTTTTGAAAGTTCCGAATTCGACGGATTTTTCGAAATGTTTTGAAAATTCCGAGTTCGACGGATTTTTCGAGATGTTTTGAAAGTTCCGGGTTCGACGGATTTCTCGAAATGGTTTTGAAAATTCCGGGTTCGACGGATTTTCGAAATGTTTTGAAAGTTCCGATTTCGACGGATTTTTCGAAATGGTTTTGAAAATCCTGGGTTCGACGGATTTTCGAAATGCTTTGAAAGTTCCGATTTCGACAGATTTTCGAAAGGTTTTGAAAGTATTAACCATGAATATTTTGACTGGGACAGGAATATTTTAGGAGAAAACACTACTACATTTCTGACCTAATGTAACGCATCTAATGCAACGACATAGCTAATGTAACACATCTAATGCGACGCCAGAGCTAATGTAACGAGTCTAATGCAACGACAGAGCTAATGTAACGACACATTTTGATTAATGCAACAACTTTGATCTCAGCTTTACATTAGGTTTTTTGGCGTTACATTAGATTTTTCTAATGTAACGGCTAAATTACTAATGCAACGCCGAAACCCTAAACCCTAAACCCTAATCCCTAAACCCTAAACATTAAACCTATATCCTATATCCTATACCCTATACCCTATACCCTATACCCTATACCCTATACACTATACCCTATACCGTATACCATATATACTATATCCTATACCCTATACCCTATACCTTATACACTATACCCTATAACCTATATCCTATATCCTATACCCTATACCCTATACACTATACCCTATACCCTATACACTATACATTATACCCTATACCTTATACCCTATACCATATACCCTATGCCCTATACACTATACCCTATAACCTATATCCTATACTCTATACCCTATACCCTATACCCTATACACTATACCCTATACACTATAGTGTATAGGCTATAAGGTATAGGGTATACCCTATAGGGTATAGGGTATACCCTATAGGATATAGGGTATAAGGCATAGGGCATAGGGTATAGGATATACCCTATAGGGTATAGGATATACCCTATAGGGTATAGGGTATCGGATATAGGGTATACCCTATAGGGTACATGGTATAGGGTATAGGGTATACCCTATACCCTGTACCCTATAGGGTATACCCTATACCCTATGCCATATACCCTATACCCTATAGGGTATACCCTATACCCTATGCCCTATGCCCTATACCTTAAACCCTATACACTATACCCTATAGGGTATACCCTATACCCTATAGGGTATACCCTATAGGGTATAGGGTACATGGTATAAGGTATAGGGTATAGGGTACATGGTATAGGGTACACCCTATACCCTATACCCTATAGGGTATACCCTATAGGGTATAGGGTACATGGTATAAGGTATAGGGTATCTATAGTATAAATGAGAGCACTCTTTTCACTGTTCAATGAATAGTGCCACTTGCCGAATTTACTATTTTGCCCTCGCTATTTAGTTCCTTTTCCATTTTGCCCTCCCTTTAAAAAATTTTTTTTTTTTTTAAAAACACACACATACCCACGCTTTCTCTCTCTCTCTCTCTCTCTCTCTCTCTCTCTCTCTTCATTCAGTTTGAATTTCAAAATGGAGGAAGAAGACTTTGACGACGACGACGACATTGAAGAATCGAAACGGTGACGGCGACGGCGACTGCGACGCCGGAGAAGAAAGAACTTCGAATCAGTTCATGGGTAAGTATAAATTCATAATCCTTCGTTCGAAACCCTAACCCTAGCTTTTTCCCCAATTTCGTAGGGTTCCGATTCCCACGGATTCCAAAAGTTGCTTCCTTTCTACTCTCAAACTTCAATTTTGACCAACAACAGTTCATTGATTGATCACGGTATTTCCAAACTTGAATTATTTTTGTTTTATTTGTTTTTGATATGTTTTTGCCCTTTTGCGGAGCTGTGCTGATGTTTTTGAATTCGTCGATGAACCCTAAGTTTATAATCTTCTCTTTTGTTGGTTGTGTTGTAAAATTTTAAATAGGGCTTAAATTGAATGAATTGTTGATTTGGGGATACGAATTTTGTTCAATCTTGGAAACATGCCTTCGCTTCAGCTATTACAGTTGACTGAACGTGGTCAAACCCTGCTTGCCTCAAGAAAAAGTCTTGCATTTTTCGGTTATTATGTTAGTTACTACCCGGTTTGATTTTTGGTTGAACTCCGCTTTTTGTTGTTATGCTAATTTGTCTTGGAATTGGAATTTGTATACGTGATGATATCTTTGGAGTTGATGCAAGTTATAATTTGCCTTCTACCCAATTTTATGGGGTCAGCTAGCAGTGTAGTTCACCATCCTTTTGATGAAATGAAGCTGGTTTATGTGCTTCATTGGAATTTCATTTGGTTTTTGTTCTGGGGTTCCTCTAATCCTACAAGGTTTTGTCTTTTGCACTCTCCCTAAAGTTTCATTGTGTGACTCATTAATGGTAAAATGTAGATGTAAAAAAGAAAATTATACCCCTGGCCTTAAGAGAGCTTACAAGAGTGTCTTAAGAAATTAATCCATGAGTATTAAAGTAGATTGGAGTTTATGTGAAATACATTGGTCAACTATTGACTGCGTGATTTTATACTGATGGATTCTATTTAGAGATCAAAGCAGCCAAAATAGAAATACTTAAAGTTAGTTACGCTCTAAGCCCGAAACTTGGCGGTGCGTGGTTTCTTTGGAGTAGAATCTTTTATTTGTTGGGGAGGGCTCGGTTTCGTCGCCTCCATTTGTTGAGATTCAAAAATGGGGGAAGAGATTCAAAATTGCATGAATTTTGGGGACTGATTAGGTGGTGGTCTGAGCTATGATTTAGATTTGGAGAGAGAGGGAGGGAATAGGGGAGTTGCAGAGAAACAATTGGAGTGTGTGTGAAAAATGGAGGAGGGAAAAGGAGACAGGACTGGGAATTTTTTTTTTTAAATTAAAAAAAAATTTGAAAAAAAAAAAACCCCGTGTCCTCGGACACGGGCATATGTACTAGTAGGGTATAGGTCCTATAGGGTATACGGTATACCCTATACCCTATATCCTGTACCCTATAGGGTATACCCTATGCCCTATATCCTATACCCTATAGGGTATACCCTATACCCTATGCCCTATACCTTATAACCTATACCCTATAAGGTATACCCTATATCCTATAGGGTATAGGGTATAGGGTACAGGGTATAGGATATAGGGTATAGGGTGTAAGGTATAGGGTATAGGGTATAGGGTATATGATATATGGTATATGATATAGGGTATAATGTATATTATATATATAGGGTATAGGGTATAGTATATATGGTATAGTATATAGGGTATAGAGTATTGGGTATAGGGTATTATAGTATATAGGGTATAGAGTATAGGGTATAGAGTATAGGGTATATGATTTAGGGTATATGAGGTTTAGGGTATAGGGTATAGTATATAGGATATAGATTATATGGTATTATATAAAATAAGTTAGAAATTAACTAAATATTTCTATCAATTATTACTTAGGTATATTAATATTTCTTAGAAGTTTAAATTATTAAATTAATTAGTATTATTATTAATTAATAACATTATTATTATTAATTATATAATAATAATTACTAATCTATATTCAATTATTTAATTGAATAATTAACAATAAAAGTATATAATATAAAAATATTTACTTTTTTGATATTATGTATTATTACTAGTTATTATTAATATTATTATTAAGTATTATTATTTTTTTTTTTTAATTTATTTTTGAATTGAGATAAATATTTTAGACTTTTTTTTGGTAATGAAGTTTTTTAAAAAAATTATATAAAATAAGTTAGAAATTAACTAAATAAATGAGGGACAGACAATATCCTTCACTATGAGTATTTTTTTTTAATTTTTTTTTTGAATAGAGATAAATGTTTTAGACTTTTTTTAGTAAGAATTTTTTTTTCAAAAAAATTATTTAAAAAAATTGATATTAGACATACTACTTTAACTAAAATTTTAGGTAAATCAAATAAAAGCATGTAAATATTTTAGATAACTTTTTGTATATTTCAGTAATAAAAAAAGTCTAAAATATTTTTTCCTAGACAATAAAAATTACAAAATTATTATTAGTACTATTATTAATATTAATTAATTAATCAATTATATAATTAATAATTCATTAATAAATATTATTGATAATAAATATTATTATTATTGATATTAGGCATAATATTATTTTATAGTTTAAATTATTATTATTATTAATTATTTTTTATATCAATTATTATTATTATTAATTATATAATAATAATTATTAATATATTCAATTATTTAATTGAATAATTAACAATAAAAGTATATAATATAAAAAATTTTACTTTTTTTGATATTAGGTATTAATACTAGTTATTATTAATATTATTATTAAGTATTATTATTATTTTTGATATTATGTATTATCACTTGTTATTTTAATATTATTATTTTGTATTATTATTAATTATTTAATAATAATTATTAATATATTCAATTATATGATTGAATAATTAACAATAGCATCATTATTAGTATTATTATTTAGTATTGTTACTAATTATATGATAATATTATTATTCTTGACATTAGGCATACTACTTTAACTAAAATTTGGGGTAAATCAAATAAAAGCATGTAAATATTTTAGATAACTTTTTATAAATTTTAGTTATAAAAAAAGTCTAAATTATTTTTTTTCCTAGTCAATAAAAATTACTAGTTATTATTAGTAATATTATTAATATTATATTGTTTATATAATTAATATTAATATTAATTAATTAATCAATTATATAATTAATAATTCATTAATAATAAATATTGATAATAAATATTATTATTCTTGATATTAGGCATAAATATTTTAGTTAGCATATAGTATAGTGTGAAACAAATATAAATATGTGTTGTGCCATTGTTTGATTGGATCCCAAAATTTCACGTGGATCATGAGCAAAGCAACATCTAACCGTTTAATACATTCGATCCAACGGTCCATAATAATTCAAAGAAAACCACTTCCCTTTCCTCTATTCTTCACATTTTTAACCCCATTTCTCTCTCCATTTCTCTCCCCATTTCTCTCCCTTAAACAAAATCAAACAGCCTCCATTTTCCAATTCTCTCTCCATTTCTTTCCCTCAAACAAAATCAAACAGTGACTTCTCCGCCTGCAGCAGTGACATCTCCGGCGAGCTCCAACGTCTCGCCTGTATTCTCTCCATTTCTCTCCCTCAAACAAAATCAAACATCCTCCATTTCCCAATTCTCTCCCTCAATCAGCCTCCCCATTTCCCAGTTCTCTCTACATTTCTCTCCCTATCCTTAAACAAAATCAAACAGCCTCCCCATTTCCCAGTTCTTTCTCCATTTCTCTCCTTCAATGTCTCCGATTGCCGTTGTTCCTTTTGCCACCGGAGTTGTGATGGAGCCGGTAACGGAGCCTGCGATTCCCAGTTCCTCGATCGCCTCCTTCCTCCACCTTTCCCAGATCTATACGCCACCATCGCCATTCCCTTATCTCTCTGCGCCGCCGCCCCTCCACCTCCCCTACCGTCGCTCTAAAGCATCTACCTCGCTCCGGCGAGGCTTAACCATCTAGATCTACATGGATTCCGACGAACCCAAACAGATTCCATGGATTCCGACGAGCCCAAACATATTTCATGGGTTTTGTTCCGATATTTAGTGTTTTATTTTGATTTGTACAAACTTTTGTTTGATTTGTGGATGGTGGTGGATGGTGGTGGAGCAAAGTGTAACTTTTGAAAAATGTGAGGATTGATTTGAATATAAAAAAAGTTAAGTGACTGATTTGAGAATAAAAAATATTAAGGGACTGATTTGAGAAAAAAAAAAGTTAAGGGATTGATTTGAGGAAAAAAATCTAATGGACTGATTTGAGAAAAATAAAACCTAACGTACTGATTAAGAAAAATAAAATTTAAGGGACTGATTTAAAAATATTTTAAAAATTATATATATATATATATATATATATATATATATATATATATATATATATATATTTTTTTTTAATATCAAATTAGCGACGGAAATATCCGTCGGTAATTTGGTATATCAAAAATAAAAAATATTGAAAAAAGAAAATTAATAAAATTAATAAAATTGTGAAAATATGTAATAAATTTTAGGTACTCATCTACTTTTTGGCGTTACATTAGGTATTCAACTACTTTTTAAATTGGCGTTGCATTAGGTACTCATCTACTTTTTGGCGTTGCATTAGGTATTCATATAGTTTTAAAATTAGCGTTGCATCAGGTATTTACCTAATGCAACACCAAAGCTCTGCCGTTACATTAGCTTACTCTGTCGTTGCATTAGACCTAATGCAACGCAAGAGAATGCAACAACCATTTGGCGTTACATTAGGCCTAATGTAACGGTTTCTAGGCCCTAATGCAACGAAAATTGGCGTTACATTAGCTCAGAAATGTAGTAGTAAAATAACTATATTTGTGTTCCATCATTTCGATATGCGTTTGTGCATTCTGTAGATGTTGTTTCTGTAGTAACGTACTTTTGTCGTGTTCACCTGCAGGGGCGAGGGCCGGTCGATGTACGTAACATGAAGAGTAGGGAGCCTTTGAGGCGGTCCGTGCGCTTTGGGAGATACTCCCAGACGAGGCTCGGGATGGAGAGAGGAGTCCACGGCAGTTCGTGGTTGACTCCAGCTTGGCAGGATTTATTAGCGCGGTAGCCGCGGTGGCTTCGACGCAGAGGGCTAGGGTTTTGCATGTCGCTCTGAGCGAGTATTGGTGGGATACGACCCACACGTTCCACTTCAGGTGGGGGAGGCAACCGTGACTCCCACTGATTTTGCGGCGATTACGGGGTTGCCATTCTGGGGCAATACTCTTGTGTGGATGGATGGCTACACCCAGGAGCAGTTGTCGGGGCTGCTCGGTTTCGACATTACCGATGTCAGGGGCTTGGGTATTCGGTACGGGCCGATGGAGGCTCATCTTAGGAGGGGTATTGAGGCATATTTTGCAGGGTCCCTGAGGATGACAGCAGAGCGCCTGGCTCGAGGGTTTTTATGGTTCGCTTTGTCAGCTACCCTGTTTGCCACTGCTGACACGTCTTGTCACTTTCCTCTTCTCGACTCACTGACTGATCTGGAGGCTGTGAGAGGGTTTACATGGGGGGAGGCTGGTCTGGCCGAGCTCTACCATGCATTGGATAGGTTCTCGCGGGGAGAGTAGAACACATTAGGCTGTTTTGTGTTTGCCTTAGATGTAAGTTCCTTTCTTTTTCTCTTCCTTGTCTCATTTGTACTCGTATGTATCTGCTTTGTAGCTGACATAACTTTCCATGTGTTTGACAGGTGTGGTTCTTGGAGGTGTTGCACCCGCAGAGGTGGGAGACCAGGGAGGAGTATGCGCCCTTGTTCCCTGCCATGTTGATTTGGCATAAAGCGGCGAGGAAGCCGGCAAAGTCGAGGGAGAGCACTCGGCTGACTTACGAGGAGGTGTCTTTGGCCCTGAGCCGAGACTTTTCTCCGCGGATCCAGCTAACTTGGTGGAGCCGGATTGATGCTTTTGTAGTCCATGCTGCTAGGGATTTTACTCTTCGACGGAAGCTACTATTGGGGCTTCATTGCGACGCGATGTACTTGGGTGAGAGGTTGACTAGTCATCATGGTTCGGGGTCCTTTCCTTTAGTTCCGATGGACCCGCCTCCACACATGCATCATCCTATTTTGATACCGATGGAGGATTTGCAGCGGTACAGGCAGGGTGTGTCCTATGCCGAGTTTATCCTGGAGGATGAGGATTATGAGGTTTTCCTGAGGATGAGGCTGAGGAGCCAGCAGGTGTTGCATAGGGAGGGCGAGGGCCCTGCATATCCCCGGGACTACACGTTCCCTCGCGCTCGGTTGGCGTATGAGGGGCCTGATGGTTCTCGCAGGCGACTGACGTTCCCATTCCGGAGGAGGCGAGGCCTCGGTAAAGAGTGGATCCCGATGCTTCGGTGAGTGCTTTGTTTCGATTTTCTGTACTTGATAGTAGCATTCTGCAAATGTTGCATCTGTGCTGTCTGTTTGTCTTTTGACGGCTTTCCTGATTTGCAGGTGTCTGGCCGTACTTATAACCAGGCCGTGAGACGAATGGATGGGATAGCTAACTACGTCAGGAGACTCGTGGAGTTCCTGCAGTGTAGTTATAGGAGGAGCGCGGCTGTGCATGAGCCGATGCTGTCTAGGCCGTCTGCAGCTAGAGACTCGTCTGCCTCAACGACTGGTGGGGCAGATTTTACGCAGGGGTTCGGCCAGTTCTCTGGTGAGACGGCGGGGTTCGGAGCTCGTCACTCTTCGTATTCGGGACACGAGCGAGGAGAGTCCTCGGTGACACAGGCGCGGAGGCGGCCTTTCTCGTATTCCCGTCTTGAGGAATTTGGGGATTACCTGTCCTCTGTGGATCCGTCTGCGGCAAGGCAGTATTTCGAGTGCTCAGATGACGAGCATGACTCTGAGTAGTCCTCTTTTTTTTATTTATTTTTTAGACAAATGTGTGTACTGCCCAAACAATTTGATTTGTACTTGAAAGGGCCTTTGAGGCGAACCCTTGTATTTTGAATATTTATTTAGTGATTACCTTTCTTTATTTTTGGCAAATAAGCAAGTAGGTTGATCAAAAATAAATAATAATGAGACATGCATAAAATTTTAACTGGTCAAAATTTATATCTATATGCACTGTTATTTAATTAATTGCACTGTTGCACGAGCCCGGGGTGGATGTGGTGTCGGCAGCGAATGATTTAAACTATGGATGCACGTAGTTTAGACAAGGCTTGAACAGGAGGTGGTTTGGAAATGTTCATGAGTTTTGAGGCAGCTGGCTGCAGAGTTGACCAAGTCAACTTGAAAAATAGTCCGGCCGAACTGGGCTTCAATTCCAGTTTGTTTTAAATTGCAGTCCAGTTTCTGCAATTTTGAAAACATTACGTTTGTTTCTAATCAAAAGCTGATTTTCCCTTTGAATTGCTGGAGGTTTCCTTTGTTTTTTCATGGATCCATTTCCCAGGTTATTGTCTCAGATGCAAGAGCGATATTTGGATAGTTTCCAGTCGTGGGTACGGCACCACACGAGGCAAAGCAAGGGTTTTTTTGAGGGTTGTTATGGGATGAAAGCGGTTTGGGCTTTGAAGGAGCTCATGCCGGATTGTGATCTCTTGAGAGCTGTGGCTCGCTTCTGGGATGTAAGGAGGCACGTGTACAGCTTTTGGTACAATGAGATTATGCCCACATTTGAAGATTTCCGGGCCATACTAGGAGGACCTGAGGTGGAGCAACTTATTCTTCCTTTGATGGGCGGCCTGGCCACTGTTGAGAAGTTAGTATCTTTGCTTGGCGTTTCAGCCGAAGAAGCATACGGGATGCTAATACCGAACACGGATTATGTTGACATTTCGGGGCTGCCCGATAAATTTTCTGGTGTTGAGGGGAGAATTTTTGCGTGGGACGCTTTTGCTCTGTGCGCAATTGCCACTTTATTCATGTTCACGTCCCTTAGTGTGTGCCATCACAGTGTACTGGACCTGGTGAGGCAGTGTCGGAACTAGGGAGACATCGTGCCTTTGATCCTGGGCGAGACGTTCCTTGGCATAGGTCGAATGGCGACCGGCAGCCGATACATGTGGGGAGGGAGTCCCTCTATGCTCACTCTGTGGTTGAGGGAGCGATTGCAGATGGTGCCCGAGGTGCCAGTGTCATGTGACCCCTGGTCCTTTTCTCGACGTCCTTTGGTGATAGGGGGCGATCAGGCTGAACTGGAGCTCTGGATGGCCAGACTCCGCACGCATCTTTTGCGATGGTGGGTTCCTCACTGGAAGTTACAAACTTGTCGGATCACTCAGGAGGGTCTTCTTGTTGTCAGAGTACTTGGGGTGTCCCAGAAGTCTTTCTATATTCCATCATTGGTCTTTGCAGCAGATTCCATTTGGAGCGAGTGCCGTTGACAGGTTTGGGTAATGCTGCTACCTTCGAGGTGGGATCTCTTCTGATGGAAGATCCTTCGACGATAATGCTTCTCACGCGGATGTGGAAACATATGTCCTTTCCTGCCAGGGTTCTCTTTCACCGGAGAGGGGGCATTGTTCTGTTTACGCAGTATTTGAACTGGTACGAGGAGTGTATGGGGGAGACACAGATGGCCATTTTTGTGGTGACGGAGTGAGCTGTTGGGCCTTCATTACCCTGACGGCTTGACCTTGAGGAGGGCCGAAGCGGTGGCTAACCCTCAGGATTGTACTGGGGATGACATGGCTGATTATGAGGCCAATGCTAGTCGGGCGGCCGATCAGAGCATGGTCATGATGACTCGGAGAGAGGCAGCTCGTGATAGAGCTAGGGAAAGGGCTGCGTTGGCAGCTGCAGGTTTGACGGAGGCGTCGGGAAGGGTCCCAGAGCCAGGTAAAAGGACTACGGGAATATTCCATGTGAAGGTGAAGAATACTCGCCGTGGAAAAGGGAAGGGGAAGAAGGATGAAGGACCAAGTACGGGGGAATAGGTTGACCTCGCTGTCCGGAGTATCCACCCACTGTCATTGCAGACAAATTAATTGATTAATGTTTATTGTAGTTTTGCTAGCGTGTAGCAAGTCAAGAGTTGACCGTGCTTGAAATCATCAAAGATTGTTTTAACCGTCATTAATATGTAGGTTAATTTAAAGAGTTTTTTGAAACGCAAGCGATTGGTGCTTATTTGTTTTTTTTTGTTTTTCAGACCGAACCAATGATGGCTACCTACATTCCCCTTTTACAATTGGACTAAGGGGCTCAGGTCACCGTAGTTCGACACTTTAGGTGATATTTGAGAAAAAAAGACAAAAGAAGTGTGACCCTATTTTTTACCTGGATCATTATCGGGAATGTATCCAGTTGGGTATTACTCTTTTAGCACTTTAATTTTACTGAGGGGTGGTGTATGGGGAATGAGAGTTGACTCGTGTTCTTCCTCAAATGAAGTATCTGCGGAGCTTGCTTCCGTTCACGGGGTTAACGAAAGGATTCCCGTCCAAATCTGCTAACTTCATGGCTCATCCGGAGAAGATTCTTTGTACCACGAACGAGCCTATCCAGGTAGGCTCCCACTTTCCGATGGGATTGGTCTGCGTAGGAGGCTTTTCCTTGAGCACCAAGTCGCCTTCTCTGATGTCTCGGATCTTGACTGTCTTATCAAATGCTCGGGCCATTCTTCTTTGGTAGGCACGAGTATGCTCCATGGCTTTCAATCTGTGCTCGTCGAGTAGAGCTAGTTCGTCGTGATGGCTCTCAAGCCATTCTACTTCATTGATTTCATTTTCCAAGAGGACTCGGAGGGATGGGATTTCCAATTCCACTGGTAACATTGCTTCCATTCCATATGTAAGTGTGAAAGGAGTCTCCCCTGTGGCGGTTCTGACTGATGTTCTGTATCCCCAGAGCCCTAGATGTAGCTTCTCGGGCCAATCCCAACCTCTGACGGTCATTTTTCTGATTATCATTGGGAGAGTCTTATTTGCTGCCTCTACTACACCATTAGTCTGTGGTCTGTAGGGAGAAGACTTGTGGCGTGTAACTCTGAACTCGGTCAACAGTTGGTCACAATCTCCTTCATAGTGGGTCCCATTGTCGGATATGATCTCGTTGGGCACCCCGTATCTGCACATGATGTTCTCTTCGATGAACTCGGCCACCTTCTTAGAATTCAGTACATTGTATGATCTGGATTCTACCCATTTGGTGAAGAAGTCGACTGCGACTAATATGAACTCATGACTATTGCTCCCTGGCGGAGTGATTTTGCCGATGACGTCGATTCCCCATGTGGCGAAAGGCCATGGCGTAGTCATGCAATAGAGTTCGTGAGGAGGGATGTGATTAAGGTTGGAGAACCGTTGACATTTGTCGCAGCTTCTGACAAACTGGATGCAGTCTGTTTCCATTGATACCCAATAGTAACCCATACGGACAATGATCTGTGTCAATGCTCTTGCGTTCATGTGCAGATCGCAGGTTCCATTGTGAACTTCGTTCATTAGCTCGCTGGCTTTTTCTTTATTTACACACCGGAGGAGTGGTCCTTGGTGGCGTTTCTTGTACAACATACCCCCCAGAATGACGAAATGGGATGCCAGGCATTTTAGTGCCATCATGTTTTTGGCTTTGATCCCTTCTTTGTATTTTCCATCTTCATTTGTGAAGGAAGCTTCTCCGTTTTAGAGGTACTGGTAGATTTGATTGTACCAGGGTTCGTCGATCGGTTCATGTTCAACTTCGATCTTACAGCAATAAGCGGGTGTTTCCCGTCTGCCTATTCTGAGGGGTTTTAATGATTTCCCTTCGGGAATTTCGACAAGAGATGCTAGGGTTGCCAGGGCATCTGCGAAGCGGTTCCTGTCACTTGGCAAATAACGAAAAGAGATTTCCTTGAACTATGCAATGAGCTCCTCCATGTACATGTGGTACTTCTGGAGGCCAGAATCTATTGTCTTCCATTTGTTGGACACTTGATTGATGATCAATGCTGAGTCTCCGTATACTTCCAGTTCTGAGATGTAGAGCTCAAGAGCGGCTTCTAGGCCGGTCGCGCAAGCTTCGTACTCTGCTACGTTGTTGGTTGCTTCAAAATTCAGTTCGATGGCTATGGGAGTGTGCTCGTCTTTAGGATCGACCAAAAGCATTCCAATACCATTTCCCTTCTTGTTGGCTGCCCCATCGAAGAAGAGCTGCCAGCGGTTTGCGCTGTCGAGTGAGAAGATCCTGTCATCTGGAAACTGCGGATCAGGACCCTTGAGTTCACTTCTTGGGAAGTCTGCCAGCTGATCTGCCATTACTCTGCCCTTTGTTGATTTTCTGACTATGTACTCGATGTCGAATTCAGCCTGGAAGAATGACCACTTGGCTAATCTCATTGACAGGGATGGTTTGTCGAAGAGATGTCTGACGGGGTCCATCTTGGAGACCAGGAGCACTGAATGTGACTGCATGTAGTGTTTCAGTTTCCGGACTACCCATACCAACGCAGTACAAGTTTTCTCTAATGCTGAGTAGCTGAGTTAACTTCCCTGAAGCTTTCGGCTTACGAAGTAGATTGCATGCTCAACTTTGGAATCTTTCTGTTCTTGTGCCAACATTGCTCCAATTGACGTGTCTGTCACTGTTAGGTACAGGAGGAGTGGCTTATCTTAATGAGGCAGGCACAGGATTGGGGGATTCACCAAGTATGTTACATCTACATTTAGAGCGTTTCGACCGGATTGAAACTAGCGTTTGACCCGTAAATCGAGGCAAAACAGAGTTTTTAGAGAGAAAGAGTGTTACCTATGGCTAGGTGTTGACTCTTTGGCTCGGTTAACGTATACGGGATATAGGTTTGGTGTTTGAAAGGTGTTTCGAGGTTGTTTAGTTCGTGTTTGGTTGGAAAATGGGATTTTCACGCAAATCGAGATAAAACGGGGCTCGGGAGGGGGTAGAATGGCTTTGGGCCGTGGGGTTTGAGAGAGGGAGTAATAATTTTCTCCTCCTTTCTTAATTTGACAGCCCTTGTATTTATAGGTTGAATTTGTAAAACGGGCCGGCCGGACTGTTCCTCAATTTCAGGATGTTTTTGGGTATTTTGGAAAATTGGAGGACTTGATGAGAATTCTGGTTTTTCCAGTAAAACAGGCCAGATGGCCAGTTCCTCAATTTAAGGGGCATTTTGGTCTTTTCAATCTCGAATTTGATTGATGTTAATTTGGGGGCTTGTGCATGCGTGCCAAGTGTCCCGATGACTCACCAGGACTAGGTTTTGTCCCGTTATTCCCGCTTTTGTCCGTTTTTTAAATAACTGTCCGGAAAATGTCCAAAATACCCCCGGAAAGTCCCGGAAAGTGCGTTGTTCGAGGAAAGTTGTACTTTTACGTGTGATAACGTGTGTTGAGTACACTTTGATGTCGAGATGCACGGGGCAGTCCCGGGATGTCTCGTTGACTCGAGAGCGGGGAGCTTAACGGGTTCCGATTAACCTGGAAAGGGCCAGTTAATGAATTCCGGTTAAATTTTAACGGATTTTGATGATCCGGATTTGGGTACTTACAGTAGCCATCGACTATTTCACTAAATGGATCGAGGCCACCTCTTACAAAGTTTTGAATGCCAGAAAGGTAGCATAATTCATCAATTACAACATCATTTGCCGATATGGGGTTCCACAAGAGTTGATATCTGATAATGGCTCCCATTTCGAGAAAGAAACTGATCGCCTCTTAACAGAGTACAAAATCGTAAGGCATAAGTCATCTCCTTACAGGCCTCAAACAAATGGATCATTTGAAGCCGCAAACAAAATGATCGAAACCATCATCAGAAAAATGGCAGTCACTGAAAAGATTGGCCCGACAAGCTACCCTTCATACTTTGGGGATACCACACTTCAGTCCGAACAGCTATAGGTGAAACTCTATAAGCCCTCACATACGGGATGGAAGCCTTTCTACCAATAGAGTTGGAAATACCATCACTATGGGTTCTCCTAGAAAACCAAGTGAATGAAGTCGACTGGTTATAAAACAGATATGAAGAGATAGCCCTGCTAGAAGAAAGGAGTTTGAAAGCAGCCGAGTACACTCAAGCTTACCAAAGAAGAATGGCAAGAGCTTTCAACAAAAAGGTCAAGACAAGAAACATCAGAGTAGGCGACCTGGTTCTCCGAGAGAACCGCCCTGGACCTCTCAACCCTCTAGGCAAGTGGGGACCGAGATGGATAGGACCCTACATTGTTAAGAAGATATTCTCTGGGGAGCCCTTCAGCTGGTACACATAGACGGAGATCAGCTACCGAAGCCGGTCAACATGGACAAGCTCAAGAAGTACATCGCGTGACTTGGCCTCTTAAAAATAAAAATCGCTTGCTAGGTTGAAAATCCCAGAAAGGGATGGCCTAGGCAAAAATTAGAGCTTGCATAATAAAAGAAGCCCGCTAGATTGAAAACCTGAAAGGGCGTTCTAGGCAAAAGAAATGTTGTGCATTGAAAAAAAAAAGAGAGGCCTTGTCTCGCGCGAGACTACCTGTAAGTGCTCCAATTTGAGTTGTTAGAATTTTCGTTTGAAAATTAACGAAAGTTTTAACATTTCTAACATTTTTAACAATTCCTAACATTTCTAACAAATTGGGGGTAGATTAGGCATTGCCATTTAAATATAAACCATGGAAAGAATCCTAAAAAGCAAAAGAAGGGTCAAAAACCCGAAATGGAAGTGGATGGAACATTTTCTGGTGGCTTAATTTGAATTTTATTCTTCCTGTCCAAAGCCTGGTGCAGCATTTAATGTACCAGGCACGCCATCAAGACCATCCGCGCGGATGGGAATGTAAAATTCCAGGGTCTATAAATTGAGGCCTTCAGTCACAGAAATAAGAGAAACAACACAATTTGCAACTGCACCTTGGCGAAAAATAGGGAGAAAACAGTGGGAATTCACTTGAATTGCCACCATTTTCTCTTCAATCTTTCCCAAATCCCACTCACTCAAAATACTTTCAAATCACTCTCATACATACTCTCATACATACACTAACTCAAGCTCAAATCACTCTTTAGGAGGAGGATTAGAGAGAAAACATAGAGGACTTCATTGTTATCTACTTATTTTCTCTTTAACCAACTCAAATCACTAACCCTAAACACTTTCAAACCCTAAACACATTCAAACCCTAAACACATTCAAGCCTTTGAATCCATTCAAACACAAAACACAAGGAAGATAGGTATAACCTCCCTCTCCTTACCCTAAATTTCTCTCATCCATGCATGCATTTTCAAACTCCAAAATGTAGTTTGTTCATCTTCTTGCCCTAGATCCAAGAAGATCACCATGGAAGTTCATCTTCATGGTTGATCTTCTACAAGGATCAATATTACTTTCAAAGTGTTCTTACTTACTTGCAAATGCATTTTCAAAACCCTAAAAACCATTTTCATACATCAAATCTTCATTTTCAAGGATAAAATCCCCCTTCCCAAGCAAATGAAATGCTTAAGTCCTAATGTACCCCAAGGATGGTTTGATATAGTAAATCACCACTAAAATGTCTAAGTGACTACTAATCAAAACCTAGGGAAATGGGGACAAGCATGGATGCAAAACCTTCTTTAAAATCATGTTTTCCTTCTTGAGAAGTTGCTGTCCAGTAGCAATTTTCTAAGACCCCAGTCCCTGGTCTAATTTTTTGGACACAGATAAACTTGGAATTTGGTGTTGACTACAAAATACTTTTTGTAGCCAACATCCAGAGCTTTCCATAAATATTTTTACTTTATTTTTTTCGTGAGTAAAACTCCATTTTTCAAATTTTCTTTCGAAGATCAGATCACCAGTCTCTGGAAATCCAGATCTCATATCTGAGAATTCTAGAAGGTTTTGGGTCCTCAAATCATCACCAAAATGGAAAATTATTTCACAGAAATTTTATTTAAGGTGTCTGGAACAACTTTCATTCTCTGAGTTTTCTCAGATTATGAAGTTTTGAAGCCCTTAAGTCCATTTCAAAGTCAAGTGTCCACTGCCTTTTTCATTCTGGCAGAATTGGTTTTCAACTTTCAAAAATCTTTTGAGTACCAAAACTCAACCCAAAAATCATACCAAAAATCATGGGACTTGTTCAAAGTCTAATAAAGAATTTCCAATTTTAATTTTCTCAGTTTCAATTTATTTTGGCCAAAGTAACACACACACACACACAAATGATTTTAAATGTTTGGAAGACTCGTTTTACGAGACATTCCGGGTGAACACTAACATTCTTCCCGGCGTGTAACGTGACCTCCGAACCCAAATCTCTCATCTCGGGCATTTTTCAAAGTTTTGGCCCTCAAAATAAAAATGGTGTGGCGACTCCGTCTGTTTTTTCGATTGATTTTCAAAGAAAAGAAAAACAAACAAAATCTTTCGGGAAAAAATTGGACCAACATCGTCACAGTGGCGACTCTGCTGGGGACAAATAAGCTTTTTTTTTAAAAAAAATATGATATTTGGTATATTGGTGGAAACCATTAAACTTCCCGTTATCGCCTCCTAACACGAGTCGGGGATAAATTGTGGTTTAACAATCCCACGTACCGGTATCATTGTTTTCAAAAAAAAAAAGGAAAAGCTTTTGAGGGTCAAGCTTCCGTCCCGGCATTTGAAATCATTTGTGGTGTGTGTTGATTTTTCACATTTTCGTGTTGTTTTGGCCGCCTCGGAAAAGTCAAAATTTTGACTATCGGACCCGTTGCCTCGGATTTTGAATTATGTGCTTATGTGTGCATTTACTTTCAAAAAAAAAAAAAATTCAAAAAAAAAAGAATTTCAAAAAAAAAGATTTTCAAAAAAAAAAGGATTTATCAAAAAAAAAAAAGAAAATTTTCAAAAAAAATCATGCATCATTCTTTTTAAGACACATGAAAAATTTCTATTTTACTCAGAAAAAGAAGATAGACTGCTTGCACACTACGCGCACGTGACCTTACACTGCACACTACGTCCCTAACCCGGAGAAATCCCTGTCGCGGCCCGTTTGGTCTTATTACGCCTCTCGGTGCAAGCATGGGACTACCCAAACATCCCATGGAGCCTCGTGTCGACCATGCACTTGTCCATGACACACTTTGTCCGAGACCCGGTTGGTTTTTAGTCCGGCCCGTGTCATGCCCCCGTCTCGTGTATAGACCTTTCCTTTCAAGCCTTAGTCGGCATACCAAGTCAATATCTTTCGGGAACCCTAATCGCCGAAGTTCTCGCCGGTTTTCCGTCACGGACTTTGACCAGATATTGACTGGCGCCTTGACTTTGACTCTGACTGGCACAAATTATACACAGACTCCCAGCATGACACTGAGTCATCAAGGATTAATGATTATTCCATGCCTAATTATGGCCTAATTGACGACAAGTCAAGATCAATCGGGGACACTTATCAGTCCAAATCATGCCGACTTTTTGTCGAGCCCTCGGACATGATCTTGACTTTGACGTCAGCTTTGTCCGTAATTTACATCAAATGCTCGTTAAGACTCGATTACCCGCCAGACTTTTAGGATAGTTTTTCTTTCGGTCGGTGGGACCCGCTTGCCCTATAGGACCCTCGCCCGGGGCTGTCCACCCTGGGAGGTCAAAATACAGGTGGAATACGAGGGGCTTATAGACGTAGTGACGGGGCCCACTGATCCAGGATCCAGAGTAGTTTGCGAAAAAGAAGTGCAATCTTTTCCAACCGATTAGGTTAATAAAACATGTTTTAAGTAAACAAGAACAAATAACTGCATGTTGCATGAGCCCAAAGCCCAAACACTTACCCTCCTTCCTTCCCATACATCTGAACCCTCGTGCCTTTTCCCCCAGCCTCCTCGCAAAGGTTGGTTCCTGACACCGGTCACCGTTTGAAACAGTTGGGAAGAGTCAAGCGCATCGTCGCCTTCGCCCTTTGTTCCGACTCCGGGTTTCGTAATGTCCGCATCGCCCGGTAATGATGGGGATAACGCCACTCCGCCTCCCGGACCCCTCGCATGTAATGAGCGCGAAGTGGAATCGCTTAGCGTAACATATGAGATTACGACAGGAAGCACAGCTGAATAGCCTTATGGAGGCTATCAAAAGCCATGGTTTGGCCGCCAGCCTCAATCCCGATGGCACCTTCACCGTGGAAGAAGAAGAGGATGCCAATCCCACTCTCAGTCACCCTGATTACTCCAGGATGCCACCACCCACCTCCTATCGTACCACTACCAGAACCCATGCTCCTCGATCTTCGGGTCAGCCAGCTCCTCAGCTTCAGACTACTGGATCCATGCAACCTGATGGGACAAATCAGTTCGCAGTTCCTCAGTGGGGACAAAGCCAGTACGGAATGTCTTCTCATGGTTGGGGATACCTTGGAATGCCATAGCTAATTGGGATCCCGCCTCAGTTTGGAACCGATCAGTCCGGACCTTCACAGCAACAGTTTGGAATGCCGCCACAGTCCGGTTCGGGGCCACAATCAGGAGCCCCCCCTCAGAATGATGCTAGCTCAGCCGCTCCTAACACAGCTTTCACAAACCCATTTCTCACTCAGGGTTCGTTGGGTTACCAAACCTCCATCTCGGTTTCATCAGAATCACCAGGACCGCAGTACCCCCCGGGTTATACACCATCGCCACAGCCAGCCATGCAATTCAACAACCAGGGACAGCAGCCCGCATCTAAGCCTACTTATGGGTCTCACTCCGGGAACCCGAGCTATTCGGCTACCTCAGGTCTGCCTCCACCTTCTCTGCCAATGGGAAGCCTACAGCAAGCCGCTGGGTTTTATCCCTTTGCCCAAGCTCCTACCTACATTCCCCAGGGTAATTTGGGCCAAGGACAGGTTTTCACCTATGCCCCAGAGTATGGTATCCCTTCCACCAGTGTGTCGCCAGTGGTAACTCCTCACTCTTGCTCGGGCCACCGGATTGAATGCCATGGTTCCACCACAAGATCCTCATCTGTCCTGGTTCATGGAACAACATAAGGAAATGAAAGCGCAGATTGCTGAATTGACCGCTAAGAAGTCTGCCTTCCGGCCTACAGACCCGGACTCCATTGTGCCCCTGCCCCACAAATTCGTGATGCCTAATCTAGATCTGTTTGATGGGACCCCATACCCGAAAACTCACCTGGATACATACACTTTGGCAATGAAAGCTAAGGGATGCACAAACCGGCGGTTGGTCGACTACTTCGCCTCTCTTTGAAGTCGTGGGCTTTGAAATGGTTCTTCCGCTTAAAACCCGAGGCCAGGGCCACATGGGACCAGATCACTAGTGCTTTCACGTAAAAGTACAAAGCTAACTTGGAATGGGAAACAAATAGAGTTGATCTCGCAGACAACAAGGTAAAATGGCCCCGACGAGAACATCGGGGATTTCTACAAGCGGTGAAATGCGAAACTCAGGTGAGATGGCCATCCCTCCTTCGAAGAGGAACAATTGGACATCTTTCAGTCATGTCTGAAACCACATCTGAGAGCCTCCCTCAGTCACTTCCCCTACGCGGACTTGCGTGCAATGGTTAATTACGGGGCTAAATTTGAGAGGGCTCACAATCAACAGCAAGTTGTTGCACCTACCTACAGATACCGGGCTTCATCCACCTCCAACACGACTCCCGCCCGGCCCTATTCGGGACAGATCGTAACAATGCCACTCCCTTTATTCCCAAGAAACCTGATGCGTCCAGATCCCGGCTCCAAGACTTGAGAAACTTTGGGATGCCTTTGATTGATATCTTCAGAGGTTTGGTAAAAGAAGATTTGCTCCGGCCTTTAGAAAATTATCGGCCCGTAAAACCCCAATGCTCCTTTGGATACCTCCAAGCATTGTGCCTTTCATCGTACTCATGGGCACTTGACGAGACGATTGCGTCCCCTGAAAAAGGCAATCCAAGGTTTGATTGAGCAAGGGAAGTTAGAGGTGCCCGAAGGGCCCAATACTATCAAGCAACCCGTTCCCTAGAAATAACAACATGAGCGTCAACATGGTCGAGTTTGGTGATTCAAGACTCGTGGGCATAATGGAATTTGACTCGCCCTTTTGTGAGATCGATGAACCAGTCATCGCAGGCATTGAAAACGGCTGGATTGAGCAAGGGATTGCCAAAGAAATCCTGGTGGAAAGATTCCGCGATAGCTCCCATCTCCAAATGGCCGAAGAGTAAATGCATGGTCCAACAGCAAAGAGCGGCTAGACTAGGGGCTACCTATCTCTAAAATAGTCTTTTAAGTCAACCTTCATAGGTTCTAGTACTTCTCTTTCACCTAAGTCCTTCTTGGACATTTGTCGTTGTAAGTCCGTTTTGGACATAGTAGTTAAATGTCTAACTTTTATATAAGTCTTCTTTCTTTTCTTGCTAGACTCGAGACATTACTTGCGCACCCACGTTACACTTGATTGAAATGGTTTTATCCTAGATGGTCACTTGTGCTGCTCAACCACTAATTCTTTGAAATGATTAATATTCGAATTAATCGGAGTGAGAAAATCAATTGATATCCTTCTCAAATTGGGGCTTACCAACTCCCCCTCTTGCATCTCATATGCTCACATCATCCTCGTCATTTTGTTGCTCGATGAATTTGCACGGACCTTTTCTCATTAAAAGCTTAAGCAAGCAATGAAGACTTAATCTCAATTAGGTCATCCGGTAGGGATTGCGGCTGAAGCCTTTCACCCATAGGAAAGCCATTACCTCACCCTCACTAAAAAATACCCTTTCATTTCAAGATCGGCATGTTTTGAAACCCTTTTTAGCCATCACCTTCGCTCCTTGCTGAGAGAAGTCCAAGCAAGGCCAAGAAGTTAACTTCGAGAGTCGGCGATGCGCAAAATATCTCAAGCCATGAAGGAAGGACAAAGATAATCCTCAACTCCTCGAGTAAAGGCCTTCCAAAAAAAAAAAAAAAAAAAAAAGAAGGAGCCGCGATCCTCACAATTCAGCAAAAATCCCCCACTCCTCAAGAAGCTCTCCAAAAAGGGAACCCGAGTTCTCGCAAGTTCGCAAAAGTTCTCGACGGTCTGGACTTCCTCTCACCATTACCTTAAATCAATCCCAAGCCACCCTCTCGCTTTTAAAGGATATTCCCATTACCATTACCCTCGCCTTTGGCCAAAGTCAAAATCTGACCTCTCATTCTTAGAGGCAATCAATCTTCATCGCCGTAGATTTGCCAAACACATCCCTGCAAGCCAACCTCTCATATTTAGAGGTTCAGTCAGTAAAAGGCCCAGCCGACCTCTCATCTTAAGAGGTCATAATTTCCCAAATCACCCGATGGTCAATCGAAGCCCGGAAACCCAACTGTAATTCCTATCGGATAGCAATTTCACCGTAATATCTTTAAGATCTAAATCAATTTGATGCTTCATTGCTTGCTTAAATTGGAATGTAATCCATCTTGATTCAAAATCATCAATCAAAGATTGTGCAAATTCAAATCTGATTCATTCGACATTTCATGTGAGCATATTTCATTTCTCCTCCACAAACACTTGCCGTGGATGTCCCACTGGGGCTCAGCATCCGTGTCTTTCATGGACACTCTAAGGAGATATGTTATTCGAATCTCCAATCCTCAAAATCCTCAAAGGACCTCAAAATCTCGAACTTTCACATTCATTCTCTCTTTAATCGGGCTAAACCCGAACTACGGCGACCTGAGCTCCTCATAATGAGGGGAACGTAGGCAACCATCACTGGTCCGGTCGAAATCACAAACAAATCTCAAAAAAAATCCTGTCTCATCAAGGACCGTTCCTATACGCTTCCCATCCGTTCGAGTTTGATTTTCGATATCAGTTGGTTTTCTCCTTGTGATTAATCAAAATATTTGTTCATATCAGATTTAGGGATTGAATAACCCGAACATTAACAAAGGGTTTTAAGCAGCCTTGTGATCATCACGAATAAAACAAGTTTTCTAGTGTCTCGACAAGTCTTCTCTCTCCATCATAGGGAAATAGAGCCAAACACTGTCTTTCTGTCAGCAGGGGCTTCCATACACTTTTCCACACCTTGTGATGCTTATACTCTCTCAAAAGAGTCAAACCAAAAGCGAGAGTGTCATGCACAAATTCGGGAGACATTCCCACCTTTCAAAAGATATGCCCCTGCACGTAAACATTTCTGAGTCTTGTTCAGTGACTGGTTGACTAAGGTCTGAAAAGATGGGTTCCTCCTCTGTAAGACTACTCTGAACTTCTTCACGCTGGGGCTTTTCTAAGAGGTTCTCCCAGGTTCTCCTGTATCAGCTCTTCAAGCTGGGGCTTCTATAGTCACATTTGGGTCCACATTGGGTTCTTAATTACAAGATAGATTCGATCTTTGTCAGATTATTTTCAGAATTGCTTTGTATTACCAATCAGATTGGGACTCTGCTAATGACAACAAGGTTATAAGATTGGGGCTTCGCCAAGTCGCTTCTTCAAAATCTGGACGTTGCCTATTCAGTTCTTCAAACCGAGGCTTGGCCAAAGAAGGGATCTTTCCTCGCTTTAATAGGATCCGGGGGGCTTTGTCAAGTTGGTCCTTTGGATCTGAATTTTATCAAGTCGCAAGAAAGGTCTAGTCACATCAACAACTAGATTTTCATCTTCAGAACTTGGTACATAGCAGCTTCCCGTAGCATCGGGATTTAAGATCTGGGTTTCTCCCTGCATTTGCAATTTCATCAAATCATTCACCGAACAAGGTTTCGGCCAAAGTCACAGCTCACCCAAATGAAAGAAGCTTCACTCATATCAACGTGCCCTAGAGCCTATCAGCATCAGCTTCAAATGACCAAGATTGAGAGGGAAAATTCCAACAAAGACCCGGGATCCGAATCCAATCTCATCAAAATTGAGGTCCATGTGACACTGTTAACAAAACCTCATTAACAACCGCTGTTTAAATCGCGATCGAGGACTCTAACCCCCCCACTTGTTCAAAATCTGTTCCAAACAGTTTTCAGACACATACATCCCAATACAAACCCTCTCACCACATGCATTCCCACAAAAATCTCCCCAGGGCTCATGTAGAATTCACAAAACTTGAATTAATAGGAACAATCCTAAGTCATAATTTTCCTGCCAAAAGCTTAGGCTAAGTGCATCTCCAAAAGCAAGTAAATGCATCATCTCGCGAACATATGCACTGATATTCTCATAATCATTTTGATTCTATGCATGCAACCATCATCATGAATGTCATATGTGCATTTGTCCCTCTACTAACAAATGTAGCAGTTCAAGCACGAAAGACCAATTTTCCATCACTACCCGAAGCCTCTCCGCAGCGAGAATGGTCTCCACCAAAGACGACCTCCAATGTCCACAAATGGATGAAGACGACCTCCAGCATCTACAGTTTGGCAAAGATAGCCCCCATATCTATAGCTTGGCAAGGACAACCTCCAATGTCCACAAATGGATGAAAATAACCCCCAACATTCACAAACATATGAAGACCGCCTCCAGTGTCTACAAATCGGTCAGGGACGCCATGTTCCCAAATACAATACGGTCAGAGACGCCAAGCTCTCAAATACAATTCGGTCAGAGATGCCAAGTTCTCAAATACAATTCGGTCAGGGACGCCAAGTTCTCAAAATGCAAATCGTTCAGGGACGCCAAGTTCTCAAATACAATTCGGTCAGGGACGCCAACTTGCAAATCGGCCGTGACGCCAAGTTCTCAAATCTGGTCGAGACGCCAAGCTCTGGCGTGGACGCCAAGTTCTCGATCAAGACGCCAAGTTCTCAAATACAAATCGGTCAGAGACGCCAAGTTCTCAAATACAATTCGGTCAGGGACGCCAAGTTCTCAAAATGCGAATCGGTCAGGGACGCCAAGTTCTCAGATACAATTCGGTTAGAGATGCCAAGTTCTCAAATGCAAATCGGTCAGAGACACCAAGTTCTCAAAAGCAAGAAGTCCCAATGTGAAGACAAGCTCAACAACTTCTACAAGGTTGACGATCACCAGCAAGATGCAGACTCAACCAAACTCCTCCTTCAGGTCAAAATGCTTCCAAAGACAGCAAATCGTCAGCAAAAACCGTCCCACGAACGGCAACCCAACAACTCTTCATCAACATCAGCCGTAGCCTCAGTCCTTCCGGCAGCTACAGGTAAGCACAGCACAGGTATGAAAGCATATCTTAGTCAACTACTTTTCTAAAAGAACATTATCATCAAATCTTAGGGTGGCTTCCCAAAAATAGTCGAACCTTAGGGCGACTTCCCAAAAATAGTCAAATCTTAGGATGACTTCCCAAAATAGTCAAATCTTAGGGTGACTCCCCAAAAATAGTCAAGTCTTAGGGCGACTTCCCAAAAATAGTCAAATCTTAGGGCGACTTCCCAAAAAACAGTCAAACCTCGGGTGACTCCCAAATACCGTCAAACCATCAAAGACCATCCCCAGCAGTTTTTGAACTACGTAAGGGCTTGATTCCCACTAGGGATACGTAGGTAGCCTACCATAGGTCCAGCCACTCGACCAGCACGGTCACCCTCTCCTCCGGCAGCAGACGAAGTCCACCGAAGGACCATCCATCCCAAACCATTAAGGGAAAACGTTTCAAACCAAGGTCCGAGGCACCTAAAAAGCCATCATCATCAAGGTCCGAGGCACCTAAAACACCATCATCAAGGTCCGAGGCACCTGAAACGCCATCATCATCAAGGTTCGAGGCACCTAAAATGCCATCATCAAGGTCCGATGCACCTAAAACGCCATCTTCAAGGTCTGAGGCACCTAAAACGCCATCATTACCAGGTTGACACCTCAAAATAGTCACTCCAGGGTCACAGACCCGAACTACGACTGGCTTGATTCCTCTTAAGGATACGTAGGTAGCCTATCATTAGGTTCAGCCATCAGATCGAAAATGGTCATCTCTTATCCCCAGCAGAGCGGATATACAATTTCAGACCGAAAATGGTCATTCCTATCCCCAGCAGAGCGGATATACAACTCGGCCATCGACCAAAATGGTCATCTCTTATCCCAGCAGAGTTCCTCTCAAAGAATCGGCTGAGAACTCGTTCACCAGTTGACGCCTCAAAATAGTCATTCCAGGGTCAAAGACAGAACTACGATCGGCTTGATTCCTCTTAAGGATACGTAGGTAGCCTATCGCTAGGTTGACCACTCGATCACTTGATCATCCTGTCAAATATGGAGCCTTACTCTTATCGACGACCCCGCTTCCTTCGAAAGCGCCGTCGCCGAGGGGCTACTGTAAGTGCTCCAATTTGAGTTGTTAGAATTTTCGTTAGAAAATTAACGAAAGTTTTAATATTTCTAACATTTTTAACAATTCCTAACATTTCTAACAAAGTGGGGGTAGATTAGGCATTGCCATTTATAGATAAACCATGGAAAGAATCCTAAAAAGCAAAAGAAGGGTCAAAAACCCGAAATGGAAGTGGCTGGAACATTTTCTGGTGGCTTAATTTGTATTTTATTCACCTGTCCAAAGCCTGGTGCAGCATTTAATGCACCAGGCACGCCATCAAGACCATCCGCGCGGATGGGAATGTAAAATTCTAGGGCCTATAAATTGAGGCCTTCAGTCACAGAAATAAGAGAAACAACACAATTTGCAACTGCACCTTGGCGAAAAATAGGGAGAAAATAGTGGGAATTCACTTGAATTGCCACCATTTTCTCTTCAATCTTTCCCAAATCCCACTCACTCAAAATACTTTCAAATCACTCTCATACATACTCTCATACATACACTAACTCAAGCTCAAATCACTCTTTAGGAGGAGGATTAGAGAGAAAACATAGAGGACTTCATTGTTATCTACTTGTTTTCTCTTTAACCAACTCAAATCACCAACCCTAAACACTTTCAAACCCTAAACACATTCAAACCCTAAACACATTCAAGCCTTTGAATCCATTCAAACACAAAACACAAGGAAGATAGGTATAACCTCCCTCTCCTTACCCTAAATTTCTCTCATCCATGCATGCATTTTCAAACTCCAAAATGTAGTTTGTTCATCTTCTTGCCCTAGATCCAAGAAGATCACCATGGAAGTTCATCTCCATGGTTGATCTTCTACAAGGATCAACATTACTTTCAAAGTGTTCTTACTTACTTGCAAATGCATTTTCAAAACCCTAAAAACCATTTTCATACATCAAATCTTCATTTTCAAGGATAAAATCCTCCTTCCCAAGCAAATGAAATGCTTAAGTCCTAATGTACCTGTTAATACCCCGTCCCGATGCAACGCGCATTCGGAGGTTTGAAATAGATAATTATAAAAAGTCGGACCGAAATAGGATATTCATTTAGTGACACTCGCTTTAAACCATATTAAAATATTAGTTTAATTTTGAGAGTCGCCACGCCACTTTGATATAGCCCAAAGCTTTGAAAAAAGGCTAAACAGTTAATTGGGTTCGGGGGTCAAGTTACAACAGAAGAAGAAACGTTATCACTCCTATTGCCCGACGAATCGGTCTTTCTAGCATGTGGGGTGTTGGTTGTGTGCGGTGTTTACAGGAATAGATAGAAGAAACGGGATCATGCATAAGGAGGAGGGGAGAGAAAGAATTAGTTAATGATCACACCCTAGAACCTTTGAGTTAGGCCCTCGGAAGGTGCACTAATCAACGTTCATCCTTGGGGGATTGTTGATCACGGGACAATTATTACTAAGGTGGAAGGAAAGAAATAGTTCCTAGATCCATTGGGTTTCTTGGGCGAAACCTTAGATCATCCTCGGCTATTGCATATTTAAATATATTAAAACAGTCCTAAATCTAGCATAAAGGAACAATTAAAATATAATAAGCATGCAAATATAATAAGACAATAATAATAGGGAACAAAAATATTAAAAAGAGTCTTACCAATTGTAGCAAGACTTTGGGGTCTAATCTAGGCGATTCGAAGAGAGTAAGAAGAACCGGTGGGTAAAACAAGAGTAGTCTCGCTTTCTCCCGAGTAATTTGTGTGTTGAGAATGGGAGCCGGCACACTTATTTATAGTGCTTCTGCACTGGCCGGGCTCAATGAAGGGTCGATCGGCCCTAAATAAAAGGGTCGATCGGCACAAAATAAAAGGGTCGATCGGCACAAAGAGCTTAGGTTCGATCGGCACAATAATAAAGGGTCGATCGGCCATTCAACAGGGAAAGGGCCGATCGGCACAATATTCTGGCGTACTTTCCACGCGTACGGCCGACGGCGGGGAGACAATAATAAAGAGTAGGTTTTTAGGGTTTCACTTAAATAACCGGGCCAGACATTAAGAATGCCTTTTTTCGGACCGGGTACTAACAGTAGCCCCTCGACGACGCTTCTTGTAAGACAAGTGGGGTCGACGATAGAAAAATAGGATCCGTCCTGAAAAAAGGGATTTCAGGAGGTAAGAAAATGATCTTACGGATATGAGGTTTGGACTCGAGTTGAGTCGCAAAAGGATGACCAGGTAGGTCGAGCGGCTGAACCCACGTCGGGCTACCTACGTATCCCAAGAGGAATCAAGCCAAGTCGTAGTTCGAAAAAGTGAGAACGTGCAAGACGTACCCAAAGAAGGTATATGTGAGACGGACTCAAAGGAGGTGCGGGGCGGACCCTTTGAAATGCGGGACGGACCCTTTGAAGGTGCGGGACGGACCCTCTCGAAGATACGGTGACGGACCTTTTGAAGGTACGGACGGACCCTTTGAAGATGCGGGACGGACCCTTGAAATGGAGGATAGACCTTCCGAAATGCGGGACGGACCCTTTGAAGGTGCGGGACGGACCCTCCGAGATACAGGACGACCTTTTGAAGGTACGGACGGACCTTTTCAAGATGCGGGACGGACCCTTGAAATGGAGGATAGACCTCTGAAATGCGGGACGGACCCTTTGAAGGTGCGGGACGGACCCTTTGAAGATGCGGGACGGTCCCTTTGAAAGTACGGGACGGACCCTTTTGATGATGCGGGACGGACCCTTGAAATGGAGGATAGACCTCGAAATGCGACGGACCCTTTTCAAGGTGCGGGACGGACCCTTTGAAGATGCGGGACGGACCCTTTGAAAGTACGGGACGGACCCTTTGAAGATGCGGACGGACCCTTTGAAATGGAGGATAGACCTCGAAATGCGGGACGGACCCTTTGATGCGGGACGGACCCTTTTTCAAGATGCGGGATGGACCCTTTGAAGGTGCGGGACGGACCCTTTGAAATGGAGGATAGACCTCAAATGCGGGACGGACTCTTTGATAGTACGGGACGGACCCTTTGAAGATGCGGGACGGACCCTTTGAAGATGCGTGACGGACCCTTTGAAAGTACGGACGGACTCAAGATGCGGGACGGACTTTGAAATGGAGGATAGACCTCTGAAATGCGGGATGGACCCTTTGATATGCGGGACAGACCCTTTGAAGATGCGGGACGGACCCTTTGAAGGTGCGGGACGGACCCTTTGAAGATGCGGACGGACCCTTTGAAAGTACGGACGGACCCTTTGAAGATGCGGGACGGACCCTTCAAGATGCGGGACGGACCCTTGAAATGGAGGATAGACCTCGAAATGCGGGACGGACCCTTTGAAGATGCGGGACGGACCCTTTGAAAGTACGGGACGGACACTTTGAAGATGCGGGACGGACCCTTTGAAATGGAGGATAGACTCCGAAATGCGGGATCTGACCCTTTCGATATGCGGGACGGACCCTTTGAAGATGCGGGACTCGACCCTTTGAAAGTACGGGACGGACCCTTTGAAGATGCGGACGGACCCTTTGAAATGGAGGATAGACCTTCAAATGCGGGACGGACCCTTTGATATGCGGGACGGACCCTTTCAAGATGCGGACGGATCCTTTCAAGGTGCGGGGACGGACTTTCAAGATGCGGACGGACCCTTTGAAAGTACGGACGGACCCTTTGAAGATGCGGGACGGACCCTTTGAAATGGAGGATAGACCTCTCGAAATGTGGGAGACCCTTTGATATGCGGGACGGACCTTTGAAGATGCGGGACGGACCTCAAGGTGCGGGACGGACCCTTTGAAGATGCGGACGGACCCTTTGAAATGGAGGATAGACTCTCGAAATGCGGGACGGACCCTTTGATATGCGGGACGGACCCTTTGAAGATGCGGGACGGACCCTTTGAAGGTGCGGGACGGACCCTCTGAGATACAGGATGGACCTTTTGAAATGGAGGATAGACCTCTGAAATGCGGGACGGACCCTTTGAAGATGCGGGACGGACCCTTTGAAGGTACGGGACGGACCCTTTGAAGATGCGGGACGGACCCTTGAAATGGAGGATAGACCTCTAAAATGCGGGAAACTGTAGCTGCCAAAGGACTTAGGCTACTCACATCGATGAAGAATAGTTGTGTGAATTGATTGGGATTATTATGGCTTCCCGAGCCGAAGAACCAAGCGATTAAAAGATTGGGATAATCATTGCTAAGGCTTAGAGAGGAGTCTTGTCTCCTAGGCTTAAGGCTAGGATTTTAGAGAGGCATTTGTCACCTAGGCTTAAGGCTAGGGTTTAGAGAGGTAGTTGTCACCTAGACATGAGGCTAGGGTTTAGAGAGGTATTTGTCACCTAGGCTTGAGGCTAGGGTTTAGAAGGGTATTTGTCACCTAGGCTTGAGGCTAGGGTTTAGAGGGGTATTTGTCACCTAGGTTTGAGGCTAGGGTTTTACATTTGCGGTAAGTCTAAACAAGGCAGTTTGAGCAGAAAGGTTATTGGTTTAAACTAGGCGAGGCCGAGTAAGTGTCGATGATAGAAGGTGGGATTAGGTAGGTTTGATGTCCAGAGATAAGGGCCGAGTCATCTTGAGAGTCACGTAGATACGTTTTTGATAGATTTGAAGAGTTTGAAAATTTGTGGAGACCAAAGAGTGATTTTTGTAAACAAGGTACCAAGGAGGACAAGATTTTGAAAGCATGTTTATTTGATAAAGAGGCCTTATGATTAATCATGTTTCTAACTAACTCAAAGAGTTTGCCACATGCCGATCTTGATGACAAGCGGATGCCCTTCATGTTAGATATGACTTCATTGGAGCTCCGATTTTTGTTAGAGCACATAGTCGACCCTTTTGTTGAGGGGAGCCCCAATGTTTGATGAAGTGACCTTGGCGAAGTCCCGCTTGATGATGAATGGCGAAGCCCAACTGATGATGCAAAGCAAACCCGAAGGGAATGGCGAAGCCCTCGCTTGATGATGCGGAGCAAACCTAAAGAGAGCCCGAGAGAACAAACTTTAACAAAAGCCCCGACTTTGGAGAGATTCAATGCATCCCTATTTGCAGACAGAGTCATCTTGCGGCCACGGGCGACCCCTCGTTTCGAACAATGGTCAATCAGCCGGACAATACTCGGAAATGTATATGTGCAGGGGCGCATTTTTCGAAGGTGGGAATGGATCCCGAAGTTCGTGTATGACACTTTCGCTTTTGGGTTTGACTCTTTTGGAGAGTATAAGCATCACAAGGTGTGGAAAAGTGTATGGAAGCCCCCGTGCAGACAAAAAGACAAGTGTTTGGCTCTATTTTCCTATGATGTAGAAAAAGAAGACTTGTCGAGACATTTGAAGAATTATTTTATTCGTAATTATATCTTGATTGCTCGTGAATGGACCTCACCGATTGGTTTATCAAATTCCAATTATATAGGTAAACAAATGAATGTTTTGATTTGAAGGTGAAATCGGGCTTGTCTTTAGAAGGAGAAGGATGTTCCGTTGTTGCTTGCCGCTCCGTTCGGTGGTAATTGTGGTGCGGGCTGCCGTTGCATTGATCTCCTTCATGGGAAAGAATGAAAAATAGAAAAAAGATTGGGGTGGAAGAAAAGGTGGGAATTGACTGATTATAACCCAAAGATTTTTCATTCCTTCAAGTGAAGATTCTTTGTTCCTTTGTTCTTGCAAGCCGAGGGGAGTAGTCCCTGGCGCGTGTCTCCTTGCTTTTACCGGAGTGCCGCTGAGAGGCACGGATGCGAAGCCCCAAAGTGAGACTTTGCGAGCAGTGTTTGAGGAGTCGAATGAATGAATTTCAAGAATAGGACGAGTTCCCAAACTTTTGAGAGAATATGTAATATGCTCACGTAGGATAACAAGTGACTCAAAAATCTGAATATGCATTTCTTTTAAATAATCTTTTGAGAATGCCATCCGGTAGCGGTTGTAGCTGGGCTTTGGATTGCGATCGATCATTAGGTGATGATTAACATGACCTCTTAAAGTGAGAGGGCCTACCGGGCCTTTTGCTGAGTGTTTGGGATTTCTAAGGTGAAGGGATTTTCTTGTTGTTGCCTCTTCAGGACCTCTAAGAGTGAGGTTAACTTTGATTTTGACAAGGTCAAGGGTGGTGATGGAATCCTCTAAAAGTGAGAGGATGGACTTTGGAATGGGTTTATGGGATTTGTCCAAGAGGGAATCTTTGTTGCTTCTTCTCGCGAGTTTGTTGTGGTTTCAGCAGGTAACTTGATCATGATAGGATCTTCACTCGACGTCTCATTTTTACAACCTTTGAGATGGGAGGTTCACTTCGGAGTGATGGAGGTTTTTTTTTTTTTTTTTTTTTTTTTTTTTTTAAACACCCTCTTATCGAGAAAAGCCTTCGGATTTGTTTGCTCGCGATAGCCCCTAGTGTATGCCTTAGGATGGTTTTACCTTTTCCCTCTTGGGTTTGGAGGTGGTCCCTTCGAGGGAGCCCCTTGTATGAGTTTCTTTTGTATTCCGCCTTTCTTGAGCTTTGTGAGTCAGGGGAGCCCCTAGTATGGGCTTCTTCCTTAGGGTTTCAAAACTTGTCAATCTTGAAATGAAAGGGTATTATTTAGTGAGGGTAAGGTTATGGTTTCCTAGGGTGAGAGGTTTAAGCTTCAATCGCTACTGGATAGCATTCTCAAAAGAGTATTTAAAATAAATGCAAACTCATTTAACCGACTTATTAAGTAAGGCAAAATATATTCGGACCATGAGAAGGATATGTGAGCATATTCAATGAAAGCTTATCGATCAAATGGAAAATCAGAGGAGACGCGAGATTGGGGGGTGATGAGCCCCAAGTTGATATTCATGTAGTACTTGTGAAGGATAAGAACAACTCCTTGCATCTTCTTTAAATTGCAGTGGCGTGGGCAGCTATTTTCTGATGATGAGCAACAACGGTCTTTGTGCTTGTCTTGGCTATATGGAAAGGAGGTTAAGCGGGGGAGAGTGTATTTGAGGAAGCATAGAGGGCATGTATAAGGAGGGGGTCTGGATATAGTGTACGAAAAGTATATGGTGGAGTATGGAGAGAGTGTATGAGAGAAGGGTGTATAGAGATGGTGTATATGAAGAAGGAACGGTGAGTTGTTTACTCCAATCAAAGCATTCATTCATTGTTTACTTTATTAGCCGGTGAGTTTATCAGTGAGATTAGCAACCAAGTGATAATTATAAATAAAACAATTTTCTTGAAAGTAATGCGAGATTATGTCTCAAGTCTAGAGAGAAAAGAAAGAAAGACCTTTTTTATTATCGAAGTAACTAGTTCAAAGTGGACATTACATACCAATGCCCGAAGTGGACGTAAGAAAGACACACTAGAACCTACAAGACTGAATGAATCTAAATCCTTCCTTGAAGTACGAGGGCTTCTTCATCAATGAGGCCCTGGATTGATCAAATTTTGAATCAAGCGTTTCAGCCGCTTACAGTTGTCAGTGGTATGCCCAATGTACTTGTGGTATCTGCAAACCTTGGATGTATCCAAGTTAGATCTCGGGTTAATAGGCTTGTAATTCTCGAGCGGCTTGATCAAACTCTTTTCCACCAAAATGTTGAAGAACTCACCCACAGGCATTCCTAAGTCATCAAAATGTTCCTTGTTGATCTCCTTCTCGGGTATTGGTGCCTTTCGTCGGTTGGTGGCCACAGCAGGCATCCTGAATGAGAAATTCTGATGTGTAGGACCATAAGGGGAACCATAAGCATGCGAATGGTAGGGACCCTGGAATTGAACAGGAGGAGGAACTCTTCTCAAGTATTCTTGGATGTAGGACAAATGATGCTGCTCAATTTCATGCATGTCTTTGAGGAGGTTGATCACTCCCAACCTCATGTTTGAGACTTCTTTGAGGGCTTCAATGCTTTTCTCCATAGACATGACGCATAATTCTGTAAGAACATACGGCAGAGTCAAACCAATGAGTTGAATTAGACTCACAATTAATCTTAAGGCATCTCCGAGAAAATAGTTGATCTCCACAATTTGAGAGTTTGACCGGGCTGAAGTTGCCTACGTAACCCTTACCATTTAAGGTATGAGTCTCAGGTCACCGTAGTTCGAGGGGGCCCCGATTGATGATACAACCAGGGTTAAGTTTAGAGAAAGAGAGAGGATGAATGTAAAAGAGTCCGTTTGGTGAAAAAAGGAGAGGAAGATGACTCGATCCTTGGTCAAATATTAGTGAGGGTGATCTAGACGAGCTAATCGGACTTGGTAAGTTGGCTTAGGTTGGCCCTAGATGGTGGTTTGATCTATATGGGTCGAGAGAGGTTTGATCTAGGTGGGTCTTTGGCTGAAGGGTGCTAGAGATAAAGGATCTAAACTATGGATGGTTTTAAGGCTAAGGGAGCAAACTGCGGATGGTTCAAGAGATAAGAGGTAGAACTTTGAAGGGTCCTAACTTGAAGGATGTAGACCGTGGGTGGTCAAAGGTAGAGGAATGGACCATGGATGGTCCAAGAGACGAGGGGTGGACCTCGAAGAGTCTCAGGTGGAAAGGTGGACCTTTAATGGTCCTAGATAGAGAGAGTGGACCTCGAAGGGTCCTAAATTGAGGAGTGGACCTTGAAGGGTTCAAGAGAAGAAGAGCGGACCTTGAACGGTCCAAGATATGAGGAGTGTGGACCTTGAAGGGTCCAAGAGAAGAAGAGCGGACCTTGAACGGTCCAAGATATGAGGAGTGTGGACCTTGAAGGGTCCAAGAGATGAGGAGTGGACCTTAAAGGGTCCAAGAGAAGAGGAGTGGACCTTAAAGGGTCCAAGAGAAAAGGAGTGGACCTTAAAGGGTCCAAGAGAAGAGGAGTGAACCTTGAAGGGTCCAAGAGAAGAGGAGCGGACCTTGAACGGCCAAAGATATGAGGAGTGGACCTTGAACGGTCCAAGATATGAGAAGTGGACCTTGAATGGTCCAAGATTGGGAGAGTGGACATAGTATAGGAAGAGCACCACGAAGGGTCAAAGAGTGGACCTTGAACGGTCCAAGATAGAGAGACTAATCCTAGAGCGGTCCGCAGTAGAGGGTGTGGACCTTGAAGGGTCCAAGAAGTAAAGAGCGGACCTCGGAGGGTCCTAGAAATGGAGAGTGGACCTCGGAGGGTCCTAGAAATGAGGAGTGGACCTCGGAGGGTCCTAGAAATAAGGAGTGGACCTCGGAGGGTCCTAGAAATGAGGAGCGGACCTCGGAGGGTCCTAGAAATGAGGAGCGGACCTCGGAGGGTCCTAGAAATGAAGAGCGGACCACGGAGGGTCCTAGAAATGAAGAGCGGACCTCGGAGGGTCCTAGAAATGAGGAGCGGACCTCGAAGGGTCCTAGAAATGAGGAGTGGACCTCGGAGGGTCCTAGAAATGAGGAGCGGACCTCGGAGGGTCCTAGAAATGAGGAGCGGACCTCGAAGGGTCCTAGAAATGAGGAGCGGACCTCGGAGGGTCCTAGAAATGTGGAGCGGACCACGGAGGGTCCTAGAAATGAAGAGCGGACCTGGGAGGGTCCTAGAAATGAGGAGTGGACCTGAAGGGTCCTAGAAATGAGGAGCGGACCTCGGAGGGTCCTAGAAATGAGGAGCGGACCTCGAAGGGTCCTAGAAATGAGGAGCGGACCTCGGAGGGTCCTAGAAATGAGGAGCGGACCTCGGAGGGTCCTAGAAATGAGGGATAGTTAAGCACTTTATTTACAAAAAAGCCCTCTATTTTATAGAACCTACTCTTGGTTGGAAGGGATACCCCTTTTTCGCAACTAACTAAAGGTCCTAAAGTGGTGGATCCTAACGACTAACCGTCTCATATAGACATTTAAGATGATATTTATGGGAAGTACTACAGACCTATGATAAGACAAGATCTTTTAACAAGCACTCGACCTTACATGGCACATCCTTTAAAAGGAAATCAAATTTTTTGTGCTCTTTTCTCTCTATAGATCTTGACTTATCACAGATTCGTAGTGACTCAACATAAAGACCTTATTAATTGTCTACATGAAAAAGCTAGTCAAACCAACCGGTCACAAGGAGTGTATTCTTAGCAAAGTGGGTGACACAAGGGTTAGATTTCAGGCTCCCACCGTGCAGCCGAAGCGCACTGATGAGTGGATGGCCAAGTGAGACTCGGAAGGGAGGCGACATGATCACCACACTTCCCGCACTTTGGCTTTTCCGATGGGTTAAGGGGTAGCTGTGCAGTGTGACACGGACTCTAGTGGTAGTGTGAGGTAAAAAGTCTAATTCTTTTTAAGAAAAAAAAGAGAAAGATTTTTTTTATTTACATGAGATGCATGCATGCAATGCAACAGTTAAGAATAAAGAAAATAAACAGAAGGCGAAAGATACAACACCATACAAGAAAACGAAAATCTGACCCACTTAGTTTGAAAAGATTTCAAAACAGTCCCCAGCAGAGTCGCCACTGTGAATACCCCGTCCCGATGCAACGCGCATTCGGAGGTTTGAAATAGATAATTATAAAAAGTCGGACCGAAATAGGATATTCATTTAGTGACACTCGCTTTAAACCATATTAAAATATTAGTTTAATTTTGAGAGTCGCCACGCCACTTTGATATAGCCCAAAGCTTTGAAAAAAGGCTAAACAGTTAATTGGGTTCGGGGGTCAAGTTACAACAGAAGAAGAAACGTTATCACTCCTATTGCCCGACGAATCGGTCTTTCTAGCATGTGGGGTGTTGGTTGTGTGCGGTGTTTACAGGAATAGATAGAAGAAACGGGATCATGCATAAGGAGGAGGGGAGAGAAAGAATTAGTTAATGATCACACCCTAGAACCTTTGAGTTAGGCCCTCGGAAGGTGCACTAATCAACGTTCATCCTTGGGGGATTGTTGATCACGGGACAATTATTACTAAGGTGGAAGGAAAGAAATAGTTCCTAGATCCATTGGGTTTCTTGGGCGAAACCTTAGATCATCCTCGGCTATTGCATATTTAAATATATTAAAACAGTCCTAAATCTAGCATAAAGGAACAATTAAAATATAATAAGCATGCAAATATAATAAGACAGTAGTAATAATAGGGAACAAAAATATTAAAAAGAGTCTTACCAATTGTAGCAAGACTTTGGGGTCGAATCTAGGGCGATTCGAAGAGAGTAAGAAGAACTGTGGGTAAAACAAGAGTAGTCTCGTTTCTCCCGAGTAATTTGTGTGTTGAGAATGGGAGCCGGGCACACTTATTTATAGTGCTTCGGTACCTGGGCTGGGCCAGCTGAAGGGTCGATCGGCCCTGAATAAAAGGGTCGATCGGCACAAAATAAAAGGGTCGATCGGCACAAAGAGCTTAGGTTCGATCGGCACAATAATAAAGGGTCGATCGGCCATTCAACAGGGAAAGGGCCGATCGGCACAATATTCTGGCGTACTTTCCACGCGTACGGCCGACGGCGGGGGAGACAGAATAAAGAGTAGGTTTTTTAGGGTTTCACTTAAATAACCGGGCCAGACATTAAGAATGCCTTTTTTCGGACCGGGTACTAACAGTACCCCAAGGATGGTTTGATATAGTAAATCACCACTAAAATGTCTAAGTGACTACTAATAAAAACCTAGGGAAATGGGGACAAGCATGGATTCAAAACCCCCTTTAAAATCATGTTTTCCTTCTTGAGAAGTTGCTGTCCAGTAGCAATTTTCTAAGACCCCAGTCCCTGGTCTAATTTTTTGGACACAGATAAACTTGGAATTTGGTGTTGACTACAAAATACTTTTTGTATCCAACATCCAGAGCTTTCCAGACATATTTTTACTTTATTTTTTACGTGAGTAAAACTCCATTTTTCAAATTTTCTTTCGAAGGTCAGATCACCAGTCTCTGGAAATCCAGATCTCATATCTGAGATTTCCAGAAGGTTTTGGGTCCTCAAATCATCTCCAAAAGGGAATATTCTTTCACTGAAATTTTATTTAAGGTGTCTGGAACAACTTTCATTCTCTGAGTTTTCTCATATTATGAAGTTTTGAAGCCCTTAAGTCCATTTCAAAGTCAAGTGTCCACTGCCTTTTTCATTCTGGCAGAATTGGTTTTCAACTTCCAAAAATCTTTTGAGTACCAAAACTCAACCCAAAAATCATACCAAAAATCATGGGACTTGTTCAAAGTCTAATAAAGAATTTCCAATTTTAATTTTCTCAGTTTCAATTTATTTTGGCCAAAGTAACACACACACACACACACACAAATGATTTTAAATGTTTGGAAGACTCGTTTTACGAGGCATTCCGGGTGAACACTAACGTTCTTCCCGGCGTGTAACATGACCTCCGAACCCAAATCTCTGATCTCGGGCATTTTTCAAAGTTTTGGCCCTCAAAATAAAAATGGCGTGGCGACTCCGTGTGTTTTTTCGATTGATTTTCAAAGAAAAGAAAAACAAACAAAATCTTTCGGGAAAAAATTGGACCAACATCGTCACACTACCCTTCGGTCTAAAATCGAATTTTGTCCTTTTTCTCTCAAAAATGAACTACGTTAGACCTGAGCCTCTTATTTAATTGCTGTAAAAGAGGAACGTAGGCAACCTTCGGGTTCGGTCTAATCAATTAAATAAATCAAAATTTCTTCCTCTTATTAATCGAATGCATTTTATTAATAACAAAAGGGAAATCCTAACGACAACGACTAATTTGCTAAGCTAACAATCTTGAAAAAAAATACTAATAAATAAAACTATTGATCTATCAAAGCAATCTCTTGATACTCTCTAGGATCTAGCCTTTCATTGACTTGGTAGGCCGGCGGACATGATTGCCCCCGTCATCTCGATCTCTCTTGCGATTTGGACCCTTCGAAGCGAAACACCCTTCAAGGCGAGTGAAAATAGATTATGAAAGCCTCTTGAAGACAATGGGCCTATCCAAAGCTTGCATCTTTCCGGGAAGACCCTTACCTCGTCTCTCGTACCAATCCCCATCAAAAAATCTTAGGTTGGATCAGTCCGTACATTAGCAGGATCAGACTGAGCCTCGCTCCTTCTCAAAATAATGCTCGTCATGAAGGAATCTCCTAGCAGTGAAAGCCGCAGATCATCAATCTTCTCCGCACTTGGGTGACCGGTATGAAGGAACCAATCCAAGTACTTGTCAGATAAGAAGACACTTGCATCAAAATTCCGAAGGTTTGACCAACGATCTCGATTAGTTCCTTCACCCCATGCTTGAGCTAGGACCTTCGCAAACTCCACACCAATATAGGACACTTCGCGAGAAGCTCCTTCGAAAAGATTAGTGTCCTGCTGTTGGCCAAACTGACGAAACATCCGCTTGGGAAAGTAAAAAGAGGAATCTCGCAGACCCGGACATACAACCCTGTAAGAACCCTTGGTATTGGAAACATACTTGTTCAACCTCCAATAAGGTGGACACCAAATGATATCTGCAGTGGCGGCCTTTGCAATCACCTTGGCCCACTCATCTACCGAAATATCCTTGATCAGCAACTTCCTCATATGATACATAAAGGGAGAATAATCCAACGGAGGAGCTACCAACTTGAGATGTTCCCGGAGCCAAATAGTCAACAAAAGAGGACTCCCTTAAGTCAGGGCACCGGTCTTATGCAGCTCATCAAGACCGTGAAGGGTCTCACCCAAGATTAGCAGAATGATGTTCCTAGAACGTTTCCTAGCCTGTAGAACGATTTCCACCAATTGGGAGTCAACCAAGCCATCCCTGCATGTGAACAAAACATCTCCAAAAAGAGAAAGAGCTAAGAAATTCTGTTTGAAAACATGGGAGGTCTCATCACCCGAATCTCCGCCAAAGCGTTCAGGAAAGGAAGAACAATCTACCCATCTGCGGTGAACTAACTCATAGAAAGTGTCAACGGGGATCCCTAACAATTCGTTCAAAGCTTCTGAATGGTTCCTATCGAAGTTAGGAACAACAATCTCACCAATCAAAGGCATATCCAAGATAATAGCAAATTCTCCAACGGTAGGAACCATCTCATTAAGAGAGAAATTAAAGAGATGAATAGAGGGATCCCAAAATCGAGCAGCGCCCTGCAGAAGATTCCAATATGGTTGGAGGTTCTTCAAAGTGAAAAGGATTCTGAATTCGAATTCTGCAATAAACTTATTGTAAGATCGATTATGAAACGACCTCACATAATTCCTTGATGCTTGCTTGAATGATTCGACTACATCAGGTGGCAGAGAAATATCATCGACAAGAAGTCAACCCTAACAAGATATCTTTATAGTTTGAGAGGCTGGAATGAGTCATCTGGCCGGACTACAGGGTGATTATATAGGGGAAAACTGACAGAATCCTGTTCGAAGAAGAAAAGAACTCTTCCTGAGAAGCGTGTCTCGCGCGAGACACCTTGTCCCGCGCGATACAACCATTCGAAAAAATCAGCAACCCTCCTGCATAAATGAATGATCTAGCCCCGACTTAACGAAGAAAGTCTCGAAACCTGCAAATACAGTTCCTAATATGCAGTACAGGCATCAAAACCAGGCTCAAAATCTTGACCTAAATGGTCATTTCATTCCACCACGGATGTCGAGAAAATTAAATTAATTAGACCTAGGACTAGGAATTAAGAAAACTTTATTGTTGTGCTCCCTATGTGCTAACAGGTACAAGAAAAGGAAATTTTCTGGGCCCACTCGATCAATATTTACAAGTTCTCAAGAAATGAATAGGGAAAAAAGGGGGATCACGGCATCAAGTTCCCCGAGCTACCAGCACCTCCATCATTATCGCTGCCGAGGCTATCGTCCCTCCTTGACCGCTTATATCCACAAGACGGGGTCACTGCAGAGGCTATTGTAGATGCCACTGAAGCTGCCATTTGAAACAGCCTCTCGGACAGGTCCGACACGTTAGCCATCAGGCCAGCCCTCCTGCTCGCGTTGCGGTCATAATCCTCCGCGGACATGATGACCCATTAGACGAAGAAAGATCCTCAGAGGAAGTCGGACATATACACATATATGGACGAATACGGGAAGCAGTATAAACAGAAATGTACCGAAGATGCCTGGGGATGGCGACGATAACCCTCCGGAATCTGGTCCGGGATCGCAATGTGACCCATCATCTGCATGCCTCTCATCATATACATGAAGCTCGGAGGACCAAAATCCGATGCAAAAGTCACGGGACCCGCATACTGTGATGATGAGCTTGGGCCTGACGAGCCTGATGCCGAGGCAAAAGCAGAAGCTCGAGCACGTGACTGCCTGCCACCTACCACAAGGGCACCCATCAAGCAAGGCAAAAACTCCTCATATGAAGCCCCTCAGAAAATGCAATATGTCATCGCATAGCCATTCATAAGATGGGCATAATCACCGCCAGGGATGAAATGGGTAGGTTGCATCTCCCTAGGCGGATCCTCTGGCACCCTATGTGGAAGTGAACCCCGGCCATACTGAGGGAAGACTCTCTCACCTAGATACATGGTATCCCCCTCCAGAGATACCAAGATCCTCTGCGCATCGGTGACGTCCCACGCACGGTGAACCTTTCGCTCCAATAAGGTCCACGGATACAGGCCTAGCCGCTCAAACTCAAAGCTATCCAGCAAGGCCCGCGCCTTCTCAATGGTCAAGGTCCAGTCCTCCCGCGCCTCCTCATCCACGGTCCGGTTGGAATGGCTCTACCTCCTGATATCCGAAAACTCTAGATTGCGATCATCTAGCTCAAACTTGTGCAATGAAAAAACGGCATACCCCCATATCTGTACAAGGAAACAAAGCAGATTCAGTACAAAAAGCACTGGCAAAATATACAGATAAATGACAAAGAAAGATATAAAACATACCTCCCAAGCATAAGAATACCCTGACAGGGTATCCTTGGTGTGCCTATATGCCTTATCCATGGCATGATAACAGAAGGCCAGTCCGGCTGAGCCCCAATCATAGGTCCTTACCTGTAGCGATGCGCGAATTTTTAGCATCTAAGAGTTGCAACTTATTTATGAAAAAAAAATAAGAAAAACCATTTTGATTTTCAAGAGATTTGAGGGTTCGGGGGTTAATTTATGCAATGGGAAGGTCGAGGAGCACCCATTCCACCCAATTCAAAGATTGGTCTTGCCAATTGAGTATTATCAATCTTTTTAATAAATAAGAACTTAAGAAAACCCTAATCAATTTCTTGATTAGGAATGTCGGATTGTATGCTTCGAGATCACCTCCATCAATTGAAGGGACTTTAGGCCAATCCTTTTGATGGGATTAAACCACTCTAAAAGCCAATAGAGAGGGATAGAGAAGAAGAGAGTAAAAGTATAGGAATTTACCTAGCGTTTGGAAAGTATTTGATTTAGAACGTGGTTCTAAGATGTCTTCTCGGTCGAGAAGTGATTAGGGCAGAGTTTCGACTCAAGTTTAGAGTCAAATCTTGATGCGGACAGAGCTTTGCCTCAATCCTCGATTTGGGCTTCGATGTTTTTTGATCAACAAGGTTGATAAATAAACTTTAGGTGATTTTAGGGTGATTTTGTCGGAATCTTTCAGGGAGAGAAACCAGCAAAATGTGTGTGTTGTGTGTTTTCGATCGTGGATCGGGGACCTCTGAAATACTGAAAGCCATCATGTAATTATAGGGGTTTAAGAGGTGGATGGATGACTTGGTCACCAAGATTAGGAGACTCAAGGAAGGTTCCAGAACCCAACTGTGATTGGATGACCAGATTGATAAGGTTTTATCCAGAAAAGAGTTTGAAACGGAGAAGGAGAGTGATTCTGCATATCCTACAGAGGGCTTGTCTCACGTGAGACACGTATGTCCCGTGCGAGACAACTAGTCGGTTGACTATTTTGTCCTCTTCAGTTATTCCGTTAGTCAGTTAGGTCCAAAACTAATGAGGTTAGTTAGAAACTTAACGAAACATGACGAAACTGATATGCTTTCATCAAAACATAAAAGAGAGATGAAAAGTAGTGTAATCGTGAATTATTGGTTCAGAATGGGGTATCTACAGAGCCCCTCGGTGACAAGACTTATGGAGGAAGTCATGTCGTCGATAGAAAAGACATCATTCTGAATATTGGGATGGTCATGCCGCACGGCTGCCTACGTATCTCTAAGAGAGAATCAGACCAAACGTAGTTCGACTCCAAAACACTAAAAAGGCTATTTTAGGTATTTTGAAAAGCAATTTTGAAAGAGAGAAAGGTAAGATCGTACTAAGGAATCAAGGACTTGACCCAATTTTGATGATACCCGATTTGTTGATGAATTCATTGAAGTACGCCACCTGAGGTTACTGACATTGCCATTGTGCCGAGGTCACGGACTTTGTTGTCACTGCTGCTGTCACAGACTTTGTTACGGTTGTCGAGGTCACGGTCTTGAAGTTTGCTGCGGTCGCAGACTTTTTTGAGTTGCCGAGGTCACGGACTTGAAGTTTGCTGCCGTCACGGACTTTGTTGATGTTGCCGAGGTCACGGACTTGAAGGTTTACTGCGGTCGAAGACTTTGTTGATGTTGCCGAGGTCAAGGACTTTGAGGTTTGTTGCGGTCGCAGATTTTGTTGATGTCAGTTGAGGTAGAGGTTCTGTCGACTCCTGTAATACAAGGATATATGCATGCTGGTCTCGGATAGACTCGAATGATTCTTACCTTTCTGTACCTGTCAGCACATAAAGGTTCCAAGTAGATTTTTCAGATTTTAGTTGTTTAACTGGACTTACATGGTGGTGCTCATGTCTGTTCGTGTAAATGGCCAGTTGGTCATTTTGGTGGTGAATTTATGTATGAGTATATGGTATATGGAAATGTAGGGACATTTGTATGGATTTATATTAGAGATGGGTGAACTGTATGAGTAAACTTGTGTTTGACAAGTTGGGACCAAATCAGGTTCATGCAGAATCTGTTGCTAGTTAGCAAGGATGAATTTCAATGAGTAACCTTGTGTGAACACATCTAGGCCTGTTGCGAATCTTCATTCTTAATTCTCCCTTGAGTCGTGTCTCTAGGAGGCAAATGACTATAAATCTGTCGACTGTCGTAATGGCTCTATGTTCAAGGCCCTATGCTGTCTTAAGCCCCAAGTTGCTTGTAAGTGGTAGATGACTTTGTGAACAGGCTTGTGAGTCTTCTCTCTTGATTTGAAGATGATCGAAGAAGACTCTCCTTGTTGATTTGATTTGAAGAAGATCGAATGATGTTCGATGAAGAAGGTTGAAGAGAACTCTCCCTTTGTCCTTGATTTTTTTTCTTAGTGATGCACCCTGGTTTTTGCCTAGACCGCCCTTTCGGGTTTTCAATCTAGCGGGCATCTCTTTTGCGTCTCTTTTTTTTCTTTCTTTTTTGAAAGTAGTATGTAACTCGAAGAGAACTCAGAGGAGAGAATCTTATTGAGGAGAGAGAGAAGAGATCTCAAGTTAGTTGAGGGGAGACGGACTCTATTCTTTGGAAGGTGATCAAAGCATTGACTCTTTGGAGAAGTGTATTCTCTAATAATGAGAGTGAGAAGCAGAGAGGAAAGCTCTGCAAATTCAATTGTTTTGAGGAGTTGAAGTAGAGATTGACTGGGGGAGAAAAGGTTAGGAAGCCCCAGTTTTGATGATTGGATTTCAAGAGTGTGTATGAGAGTGGCTAACAGGAAGCCCCTAGACTCAACGAGAAACACTTCTTGGCTCAAGGATCTAGAAAAGTTGTTCTACCTTTTAATGAATCGTGCATCATCTAGAATTTTTCTAAATAAGATTGAGAAGAAAGCCAATCATTAATATGACTTAAGGGTAAACATTTTTTTGATACTGAAAGTCTTCTTCACTAGATATTGAGTAATCTTCATTTCTTTTGTTGGTATCACTTGACTCTTCTTTTTTGTGAGAGAGTCATTCATGCATTTGAAGTTTCACCTTTGTTGTGGGGTGATGAAAGCTTGAGAGTTTTTTTTGTACTCTCAAAGCTTTGAATTGAGTAGCCCCACTTTTTTTGGAATGAGAGTTGACAACAGCACCTTTGGCTTTCTTCGTTTGTTGACCTTTGATTTTCAGTAGGGGTAATGTTTAGCCCTTAAGCCTCCTAAGGATGACTTTCTCCTTAAACTCGCTTAGAAGTCTCTATTTTTGTGATGATTTAGGGAATGGAGGGTCCATTATTTTGTTATGAATAAAATGATATTCATGAGGTAGAACAACCTTAGGGAGAGTGTTTAGGAAAATTGACTTTGAGTAATTGAGAAATTTAAGAACAGACTCGATAGTTTAGATGACACAAACTAGAGGAGGTGAGGAGTACTAGAAAGACAGAATGATTCTTCGAGTTCATATTTGGAAATTTAAAACCTAATCTACTTCTATCAAAGGAGAAAGGGAGAGGATAGTTGTAGCCCCAAAGTGGTAAGTGCGGCTTTCTTCTCGGAGCTTCATCTTCTTCATGGATTACGAGGGAGAGGATTGGTGATGACGTTGGGACGTTCTAGCTCTCCATTGTCAAAGAGGTCTTAGATGATGTCCTTCAAATGGTGGCAAGTGTTGGTGTCGTGGCCAGTGAAGTTGTGATACTTGCAGAATAAGTGATGAGCGTGATTAGGACCCATATCCTTAGGAGGACCACCTTCCCTTGGTTTCATTCTTGACAAGCACATCAAAGAGTTCTTCTTGAGTGATTCCTTCAATTTTGTCATAGTGTCTATTTTTCTTTTCAAGAGGAGGAACAGTAGAATACTTGTCGGTGTTGGAGCGGTTGAATGCAATAGCGTTGACTGAAGCATCCTTACTCGTGGTGGGCTCGTTGAAGCGGAAAGTACTTTCCTTCTTTTTGCTTTTCAGGAAGTCATCAATCCTAATTCCGGACACATGGAGTTCGTTGAAGCTAGAAAAGTAATTGCCGGCGAGCTTCTCTTAAAATTCATCACGGAGGCATTGAAGGAAGATGTGGATTTGCGCTTTGAGAGTAGGTCTTTCGACAATTCTAGTAAGTTTGAGTCTCCAAGCAAATTCAGCAAAGGACTCATTGGCATGTTGCTTAGTTTGTTCAAGATCCCTCCTAGTAGGGCGGTAAGCGGATTTGTCTTCAAGCTGCCTTTGGAAGACTAAACATGCAGACGACCAGTCAAGCCTTGTAGTCATAGGAAGAGACATATACCAATCCCTTGCAGCACCCTCTAAGGTTTGAGGAAAACACTGGGCCAAGATCGTGTTATCAACGCCCATTGGAAGCATAGCCCAAGTGTAGGTCTCAACATTAGCTCGAGGATAAGTAGTACCATTAAACTTGGCAATATCGGGTGTCTTGTACTTGCTAGTGAACTTGGTGATGGATTGTTAAAGAGCATCGGGATCAAATAGAATGAATGACCCTTTTGAAGTGTCAAGGGTTGCAAGTTTCTTCTCGAGGTAGTTCTTAGTAACATGGTCACCAAGTTAAGTAGTTTCACCACAACCTTCTTTCTTGGTTTTAGTGCCCTAGGAAACATGTTCCTCATCATCGGAGGAGGACGAACCGGATTCTTCCTCTTTCTTGCTTGACTTCTTGGGTATCTTATTCATTTTGGTGTAGGATTCCTCTTCATCGGAGGAGGATTCCTCTTTCTGCTTTTGTTTTCTTCCTTTCTTGACTTTCATGTCATGGAACTCTTGCATGAGGGCGGCCATTTGGGCGTTTTGCTCATCGATTTTCTTACTTTGTTCATCCAACCTAAGCATGGCTTTGATGAGTTGGGCCTTAGCTTCGTTGATTTCGGCCTCGGTGGTAGAAGGAGAAGCAGACATCCTGTCGAGCTTTGGCGATGGACCTAGACGTGTAGCAACCGTGTTAAACCATGATCGAGTCCCAACAAGTCGGCTTAATAGGGTAAATGAAGGCTTGAAGGTTTTGGCCAAAACACGAAAAGACCGAACACTTATCTCGCACGGGACAAGTAGTCTCGCGCAAGACAACACCACGGGAAGTCACACTTTTTCTGATTTTAATCCTAATTTTGGTCGGACGAAAAATCCGTTTTGGGGGTTTCTAGCATTCGAAATCCAAACCTAAGGACCTAGGGGTCGAAGTCATGCCATGTAACATCAAGTTTTGTGCAATAATTTTGGTGAGAAATTTTTCTCTTTTTAGGGGCAAATCCGAGGGGACAATTATAGGGACATTTCCGAAGGGACAATTCCGTAGCGACAATTTTTTTTAATTTCTTTTCCATGGATTATTGCACAAAATAAGATCTTGACAAGGGATTACAAGGACTCCAAGATCAAACCGACCGGTCACGGAGTGTCTTAAAAAGTCAATATACATGATATGTGGCGATGCATGGCTGGAAGGGTAGGCTCCCCGCGATATGACAATCTAGATGAATTGAATACGTGGAGTGGGATGATCTAACTTCAGAGAGACCGGCGACTAGGTGGTTACCGTCATCCGTTCTTAGAGTGGGTCCCGGGTTAATCAAGGGTATGTAGTGCAATGACAGATATAATATGAGTGCGCATGTGTGATAGTCAATCTAGGTGATAGAGTAAAAGAGAAAGTTTTTTTTTGAAAACTAAAAGAAAAACAAATAGTGGCCACACCAAGTGGTTGCCTACGTTTCTCCCAAATTAGGAAGATTCAAGCTGTCGTAGTTCCACTTAAAGAGATAGAGAAAGAGAATTAAATTAATTAATTTTACAACTCCCGAATCCTCATGGACCGGTCTTTAAATCAAAAAACAATCGCACGCAGGTTTATAGTTCAAGTATAAATTAATAATTATTTTACCCTGCAAAATAAAGTTAATACAAATAAAATAGGAATAATAATTTATTTTGACTTTTCTGAATTTTTAAAACTTTTCTGTAAGTTTTGTTTTGTTTTTTTTTTCTTTGAGGTCAACGTGGAGGAAAGTCCACAACCAGGATTGATTCTTGCCGTAATAATGTCTCGCGCGAGACTTCTTTTTCTCGCGCTGGACAAACAGTCTAACAGTAATTTTTTTTTGACAAAAACTATACAGAAAAATCCGAAAAAAATCCAGAAAAATCAAATTTTTGCAGATAAATAAAAAAATTAATAATACTCAATTGTAACGCAAGTCTAGCCCTCTTAATTAATTGTCCCCAGCGGAGTCGCCACTGTAGCGATGCGCGAATTTTTAACATCTCAGAGTCGTCACTTTTTATTTATTTAGGAAAAAACAATAAGAAAAACCATTTTATTATTTTAAAGAGATTTGAGGGTTCGGGGGTTAATTTATGGAATGGGAAGGTCGAGGAGCACCCATTCCATCAAGTTTGAAGATCGATCTTGCCAATTGAGTATTATCAATCTTTTTAATAAATAAGAACAAGAAAACCCTAATCAATTTCTTGATTAGGAATGTCGGATTGTATACTTCGAGATCACCTCCATCGATTGAAGGGACTCTAGGCCAATTCTTTTGATGGAATTACACCACTCTAAAAGCCAATAGAGAGGGATTGAGAAGAAGGGAGTAAAAGTATAGGAATTTACCTAGCGTTTGGAAAGTATTTGATTTAGAACGTGGTTCTAAGATGTCTTCTCGGTCGAGAAGTGATTTGGGCAAAGTTTCGATTCAAGTTTATAGTCGAATCTTGATGCGGACAGAGCTTCGCCTCAATCCTCGATTCGGGCTTCGATGTTTGTTGATCAACAAGGTTGATAAACAAACTTTAGGTGATTTTATAGGAATCTTTCAGGGAGAGAAACCAACAAAATGTGTGTGTTGTGTGTTTTCGATCGTGGATCGGGGACCTCTGAAATACTGAAAGCCATCAGGTATTTATAGGGGTTTAAGAGGTGGATGGATGACTTGGTCACCAAGATTAGGAGACTCAAGGAAGGTTCCAGAACCCAACTGTGATTGGATGACCGGATTGATAAGGTTTTATCCAGAAAAGAGTTTGAAACAGAGAAGGAGAGTGATTCTGCATATCCTGCAGAGGGCTTGTCTCGCACGAGACACGTATGTCCTGTACGAGACAACTAGTCGGTTGACTATTTTGTCCTCTTCAGTTATTCCGTTTGTCAGTTAGGTCCAAAACTAACGAGGTTAGTTAGAAACTTAACGAAACATGATGAAACTGATATGCTTTCATCAAAACATAAAAGAGAGACGAAGAGTAGTGTAATCGTGAATTATTGGTTCAGGATGGGGTGTCTATATTACCAGGTCCAGATCCTCACGCAGCCCTAAGAGAGCAAGGCGAGCCGTGGAGGAATGATTAGTAAAGATGGTCTCTCATAGATATACCAGAGAGCACCCCTCACCAACAGATCCATGTCCGCATTAGGCTTGTCAGCATAAGCATCGAGCTGAACGCGAATAGGCAACAACTCAGCAGCAAATCCCTTAACCTTGTTAGGGGCAAAGACAATCAATCGCCTCCATTTAGCTGGATTCACAGGTTTGAAACCCGCAGTCTTCGGGAGGGCAACACCAGTGAACTCCAACCCGGTAATAGCAAGAAAATCAGTCGGGGTCATCGTAGCTTCCCCGAAGCGAAGATGAACTGTATGGGTAGTTTCCCACCACCTCTCCCTAATAGCTTGAAGGACTTGAGGAGTCCACCTCATCCCCCGAATGTTATCGACAAAAGTAAGGAGCCCCGTCTGAGCCACCTTAGCCCGTACTTCGTTCAAACCCTTGACATTGTCCCTTAAAGCCTTGGCAAATTTGGTACTTCCACAACAGTTCTTAGTCACCTTATATGGCTGCAAAACAGAGAGAGGAAAAGGGAGCAATGTCAGAAATCATCCCATGGCAAAACTTCAAGGAAATAAGAGACAATTTTCATTGAGGCATTTCATCAAACACTTGACGTGCACATTAGAAAGTCATGTTCAAGAAAGCATTTGGATACCCGAATCAACCCCTCCTACAATCCATGACGTGTAGAGAACTCATATGCATGCCAATGCAACAACAACATCCAACAACATTAACAAAAAACGAAGCATGCAATGATAGAACCTAGTTCTAAGACAAAGAAAGAAAATAGCCAATTCGATGAATTGGGGAATTCGAAAACATGGATTCAATGCAATGCAAAGCATGAAATGAGATTGAGAAATAAGTTCTTACCAAACCCTCGTGGATAGTATGGGAAATGCGCGTAGGCCGATCGAATGTGAGGTCATCCCGCGGGTAATCCTTCCCAAGCAAATAGCTACCAAAAGTCGGATTCTTCCTCTCTTGAGCCATGGACAATGGAATAAGGAAAGATTGAAATGTTGATTGAGAAGAGAAATCAACAAACAACACACAAAAAAATCTCAGAGAAAATGCCTTGGCTCGAACTTGCAGAGAAAAGTTAGAATATGGGTGTTTTTAAAATAAATAACAGGTGCTGTTATATTGCCTCGACAGTCCTTGCCCCACGCGATAGAGGCTGTCCCGCGCGAGACAAACCCCCTGGAAAAGTACAAAATTATCCTCGGCAATAAGCGTCTGCGCAACGTCAAAATTCCAAATTTTGACACATTTACCCTTGAAAATGATACCCTAGCAAGGAAACATGAAAAATCGGTACCGCAAGTCACGAAACGAGCTGAACGTGGCATACACACAATCACCTGATACGGCATCCAGTTACCCGAAAATGATTGATCCAGAGATCAAGTCATCCCACACGATTTAGAGCCCATACAGGTGAATCGTCATCAAAAAGCCCGATTCAGAGCCAAGACAGGTGAATCCTTAAAATCAAAAGTCCGATTCAGAGCCCAGACAGGTGAATCGTCAAATCAAAAAGCCTGATTCAGAGCCCAGACAGGTGAATCAACATCAAAAAGCCCAATTTAGAGCCCAGACAGGTGAATCATCATCAAAAAGCCCGATTATGAGCCCAGACAGGTGAATAGTCAAAATCAAAAGCCCGATTCAGAGCACAGATAGGTGAATCGTCAAATCAAAAGCCCGATTCAGAGCCAAGACAGGTGAATCGTTATCAATAAACCCAATTCAGAGCCCAGACAGGTGAATCGTCAAATAAAAGGCCCAATTCAGAGCCCAGACATGTGAATTGTCATCCCCAGTAAAAGCCCGATTCGGAGCCCAAACAGGCGAATCATCATAAAACCAACAGGACTCAAAGGACCGGACATGTAAGCCTTTGTTTTCTAACATTTTTTCCCCACAGGTTCGGAGCCAAGACAGGCAAATCTTCAGCAGATAAGTATATTCAGAATTGGGTCTTGATTTGATTCCTCAGTATGAAATTGCCTTTTCAAAAATAAAATCTCCTCGATTTTCAAAATGATTTTCAAAATACCTAAAGCATCCTTTTCGTGTTTTGGAGTCGAACTACGTTATGGTCTGATTTTCCGATAGAGATACGTAGGAAGCCGTACGGCTCGACCATCCCGATATCCAGAATGATGTCTTTTCTATCATCAACATGACTTCTTCCATAAGACTTGTCAACGAGGAGCTCTGTAGACACCCCATTCTGAACCCATCGGAGCAGAGTAATACCATTCTAAGTCTCGCCTTGAGCCAAGAGTAGAAATCCACCATTTCATCATGTTTCGTTAAGTTTTGACTAACAACCATTAATTTGGACTAAACTGAATACGAGATAACGAGGGAAGGACAGAATTGTCCATTGAACAACCTTGTCCCGCGCAGAACAGTCGTGTCTCGCGTGAGACTAAGCTCCTGCAGGCGTGTAGAAGCCAGTTTCCTCGTCGATTTCAACCTCTTTCTTGATAAATATTATCATCATCCGGTTCTCAAATAGCATTTGAGTTCTGGAACCTCCCAGGGTGATTTCCCTCTCCACTTTCACCTCTCCAACATCCTATAAATACTTGGTGATTTTTAGTATTTCGACCCCGGTCAACCTCTGACATTTTACTGGTTTCTCTCCCTGAATGATTCCTGTAAATTACCCCTAAATCACCTAAAGTTTGTTTATCAACCTTGTTGATCAACAAACATCGAAGTAAGAATAAAGGACTAAGGCGAAGCTCTGTCCGCGTCAAGATTCGACTCTAAGATTGAGTTGAAACTCTGTCCAAGTCTCTTCACAAAAGGTAATCTTCCTTCCCTTTCTAATTGATTGTTAGAGTGGTATAGCATATCGAATCTAGGATCGGCCTAGAGCCTCCCCAAATCATGGGGACGGTCTCGAAGCAATCGATCCTATATTCCATTTAACCTCGTTAAATGGATATTTTACTTGTTTATTTAAAATGCCTTTTTCTTTGAAAACCCCCCTTTTAGCAAGATCGATCTCTGGATTGGGTGGAATGGGTGCTCCTTGACCTTCCCATTCCATAACCTAAGCCCCAAACCCAAAATCTTTCAAAAATGGTTTTTCTATGTTTCCAATCAAATAATATAGGTGGAGACTCTCAAAAAAAAACAAACAAGTTCGGGAAAACCGAGTCTTTCCGCGCATCGCTACAGTTGGCCTTTTGTGGGGATGCATTGTGAGAGGGATTGCATGTACGAAAATGTGCTGGGAATGTATCCAAATGTATCTTGGTGGTTGTTTGAGCAGGTGGGACGATATCGCTGGGTTGTGGAAAAAACAACTTTTTGTTGCTACGGCTGCCAAGAGGTGTCATGATGATTCAAATTCCAATCTTGGATTTAAACTTCGGATCTCGGTCAAATTCTTTCTTTCAAATTCTGACTTTCAAAGTTGCATCTGATAAGCCCCAATTCTGATTAAAACCTCAATGCCAAAAAATACCTTTGACAAGCACCATAACGGAACTCAAAGTAGACCCTCAAGATGAAAAAACTCTCTTCGCGCGGTAAAGCCATAGTCCAAAGAAATGACTTGGTGAAAAAGAAGAGTATGAGCGTAGAGAGGTTTGAAAAAGTGTATAGAAGCCCTTGGTGACAGACAGACAATGTTAAGCTCTATTTTTTCTATTATCGTAGAAAAAGAAGACTTGTCGAGACATTTGCATATTATTTTATTCACAATGATCACAAGATTGCTTAAAGCCCTTTGTTAATGTTCGGGTTACTCAACTACTAGTCTTGATATGAATAAACGTCTTGATTAATCATGAGAAGAAAGTAAACCGATGTCGAGGATCAATGTTGGTTATGTGTGAAAGAAAGGTCTGTGTATAGGGGAGGTCATCGATGAGACTTGGTTTATGAGATTTATATGTTTTTATGACCGGACCATTTCTTGTTGCCTATGTTTCCCTCAGTGTAAGGAGCTCAGGTCGCCGTAGTTCTGGCTTTAATTGGGTTTGGCTTTGGGAAAGGGTATGAGTATTTATGGTCCCTTTGGTTAAAAGGCTCGGATAGGAAGGTTGGATGATAAGGCACGAACCTTGAGATGATTCCTTGATAAGTCATTTTTGACGGCCACTTCAATGATTCCATTGCTTCTTGATCTTCGTCTTTCATTGGGGGAGAAAGAATTTGAATATAGCTTAAGGACTTATGATATGCTTCCGCCTTTACTTAAACTGCTCCATTGTTATTGGTAACTTCCATTCTTCGAGCTTTAAATCTGCCTATCTGTTAAGCTTCTGATTGGCGGTGCTGGGTCCTGGGCTTCATTTTTTTTGAAGCCCCTGCTTGAACATGCTTGATGCACATGAGGGCTAAGGCAAGCTCCCCTAGGTTGTTGTCAACATGAGGTCGATCTTTTAATGCTGAGTGACCATTTGTTGTTCCTTGAAGTTGCCGCCGTCGTTGACTTGGTCAAGGTAATAGTGGGAACATTATTTGGAAAGTGTATCGCTTGATGGAGGCCTTTATGAAGTAAGGAAGGTGTATAGGGAGGGCATTAGTTGACATTCTCACACCGATTAATCAGAACATTAATTATTACCAGTGACTATTTGTTGAGAAATGCAAGTGATCATATAGGATACAACCATTTCATTAAATATAATGTAGGTGTGCAAATAATGTCTCAAGTCTAGCAATAAAAAGAAAAAGACTTTTTATAGAAAATTAAGATTAACTACAATATCCGAGGAGGACTTGATTGAACGAGGAAAGTACTAGAACCTACGAAGGTTGACTAAAAGATAGTTGACAAATCTTGAGGATAGGTAACCCCTAATCTAGTTGCTTTTTGTTACTGAACTGCCAGGACACTTAATCTTTCCGTCTTTTATTAACTTCTAAATTTCAAATCGCAGACCGAAGCAACTATCAGTCATGTGCCTATGATACTGGTGAAAGGTGCAATACTTGTTCACGTCAATGTTGGTTGGGGGATTTCTTGGCTTGTAATTCTCCACAAGTTTAAGCAGGCCTTCTTTGATCAATCCCTCTAACATTTTGCTTAGAGGCACGTCTAGCTTGTCGAAATGAAGGAAAGGTTGCTTCCCGAAAGAGTCATTGTTTCGTTGGGCTGTGTTCTCATTGTTCACCTCATTGTTCTGGGGGAACGGATTTCCGTCTGTATTGGGTGCTCCAACTTTCCTTCTACAATCAATCCTTGAATTGCTTTCCTCAAAGCTGTGCAAGTGTTGGTTGCATGACCTTGGTATTTGTGAAAAGCACAATGCTAGGTTACATCCCAGTTGGCATTGGGGAATTTGGGCTGGTAATTTTTCATAGACCTTGCTTCACTACACGATCGAATACCTCGCTTAGGGGCATCCCAAAATTATCATAGTGATAACGTTGTCTCGGGGAACCACCGTTACTTCGTAGTGCCCTATTCGAGATATAATGGACTGCTTTGGCAACCTCCCTCCCTTTGTTTGGGGTAGTTATTGGTTTGGGCGGGGCTGCCCTGTAGTGATAAGAAGGGGCTGGACTCGGGGCCAACTTTTCTTTCAAGTCTTTCTTTAATTGGGAACCCACAATGACCACATCATGGAGATCAGGATAGAAGTGATGGCTGGCTGATTCTCTTACTGATGGCTTCAAATATGACTGGAAGATTCTCCTTTGTTCATCCTCGGGCAGTGACTTCATGATTTCGAAAAGCTTTCGGCTCTGTTCCTTGTAAAGTTCTCACATAGTTCATCTACCTTCTGTTCCGCCAGCATAACCACATGCGGGTGTTCCTTTAATAATCTGCTGCCATATTCGAGTGGGGGTTGGACAAACTTGTTTTGAGGGAACGGAGCATAAATTGGTGGGTACTATTGAAATCGATGGATTTGAGTCCATGAAGCAGCTGGAGCAAATGAAGGATGTTTGAAGTAATGGGCCGGAAAAGCCATGGGGGCGAAACCCGATGAATTCTGAGCTATATTGAGTGGGATAGAAAGGAGTGGACTCGGGAGGATATTGAAGGCTATTTGGATCTGTGTGAGATGGTCCTACACTGCGCTGACTGTCATCCTTGTTTAGATCGAAGGTACCATCTGTCCGGGGAATAACCGTGATGCCTCGCTCATTCAGGATCTGTATCATGAAGTTCTGTTGATATTCTTTCTGTTTCTTGTAGACCTCGCAAACTCGGATGGCTTCTTCCAATGTCATATCGTTTACCGGTGGCGAGGTTCCGTCCCCGTCACAATTCCTTGGCATGTCTGACATTTTGGATAATCTAACTGTAGGAACTGAGGAAACTGAGGAACTATCTAACAATTCCGTAACTGTAATGCCGAAGAAACGGCCACTCGGGATTCTGAACCACTCTTTGCTCGCTGCAGTGAATGAAAGGTAGGGCTTAAGTTTCAGAAGAGGTATTTGGCTCAAGGCTTTTAGGCTCGTTCAACGTGCAGTTACTTCTTAAGTTTATTGAAAACACATTTTCTCATAATCCTAACTAGTTCGCAAAGATTGGACCTTGAAAGGTTAAGATCGAAAATTGGACCGTGAAAGGTCGAGATCAAAAATTGGACCGTTAAAGGTCGGGATTGAAGTTGGACTGTGAAAGGTCGAGAAAGGAGATGAGACCGTGAAAGGCCGCGATCGGAAATTGGAGATTGGATCGTGAAAGGTCGAGATCAAAAATTGGACCGTGAAAGGTAGGGATCGAAGTTGGACCGTGAAAGGTCGAGAACGGAGATGGTATTCCTCCCTCAACACTCAATACTTGGAATGTATTTCTTCAATTATTGGTTCCCCTACCCATGCAGAACTAGGCCTAGGGGTAACAAACCTACCCCGGTTGGACCTCCCATGTCATCGTCCTCGGTTGTCAATGTGGGTTCCCTCTGCAAAGGCATTTACAATCCTGCCCGAGGTAGAGGGACCAATTGAAGTCCAAGCAATGTTACTTCCCCTTCCCGTCATATGGCTGCACAAACAAAGAAGCAAAGGTCAGTTTTGGCTAAGTATAAAGTGGAAGACGAGGACGAGGAAGGGAATCCCTCCCCGTCCTACTGATTAAAATTGAGGAGGGATTCTTACCCAACAATGAAGGATGCTACAGGTGATTGGACTTCAAGTAATAAATGTTTATCTGGTCAATAATTTCTGACCAACCGTTGAACAGCACGATATTGGGGGAATCTACACTAAGACGATATATCCTAAACCGACTTGGGTAATGCACATCGGTTCTAGGAGATTGGTACCTCGTAAATATTTCTCCAATCTCATTCAAACATAGCATCATCCACGACCCATCAATTCTTTGGTAAATTCTAAGATTATAGGTATGGTAACAATACAGGGCATTGGGATTGCTACTCCATGTTCTTGTCATCTCTAAAAACGCGAAGGGTACAAGATTGTTCAAGAAAAGCTTTTAGATGTAACAATGGCGGTTTTTCTAAACCCACCAAGAACAATGTCTACGAAACCCAAAAAATTAAACCGAAATGCAAAATGAGAAGAAAGGAAAGATATTATACCTGATTCTTTCTCGATTGAAGAGAAATGTACACTAAATCAAGCACGGACACCAGAAACTGACAAGGAAATCAAGTAAGAACTCAAGAACGATTTGCGGTTTCAAAGCTTATAAATCTCTCTCAAACTTGAACAGTGATAAAAGAGTAGAAAGGGAATGGAATTTGGCTTTTATACCCTGATCTGAAATGGGTACGGGTCGAAAAATTGGGTATGGCGTCGTCGCTTCCTCACAATTAATGTTTCTGGCGAGTTCCAAGAATAATGACACTTCAATAAAGGGGCGCATCTCCCAATGTGTAATAACCAGAGGATAAAATGATTATGCCTCATAACTCGTGAAAACTCGTTGGTATCCGTTTAACCGAGGTAGAGCACCACTTCCTCCTTGGCATAGCCGAGCTAGGAAGTCGGGGGCTACTGAACGGTATAAACTGAGGTACGAACGTGGGTCATGGACGGGCAAGGCCCAATGGATTGGGCCCAAAATATAATCCATACAAGTCTCAATTACGACAAACGGAGTGAGCATTCCCTACCTTTGCTCGTCATGACTCATCGTCATTCCCAATATGTCGACCTAGACATAACGGAACGGATAATGACTAAGGCACGAAATTTATCTATGCCGATAAGGTACCCTCTCATATGCCGAGCAGGGCATCCAGCAAGGCCGACCTAGGCCTCATTAGAAAACAAGGAGCTTTTCCTCGGTTATCAACAAAGTGAGGAAATGGGCCTAAGTATCAACTCGTGCCGACCAAGCTTTATATGTTGAGGAACTCGCCTACTAGGCACACGGACAGAAGGCAGTTACCTACTCCTACACAAACAAGGATTGTGGGTAGTTATAATCCAACTAGGATTATAACCTCCTCACACACAAATTTATATTCAACATGTACTGTACAATCCTACACCTATAAATACATGTCATAATTCATATTATTTTGATAACTCATATTTTGACTCTAAACTCTTGTTAATTGATTTCACTCTCTCTAAACACAAATAATTACTATCACACCAGAGGGTCTTCGCCGGTGTAGCCCCGACTTAGTTTACGTGTTTATTCTTATTTTTCAGGCTATTCAAATATACAAGATACAACCTGCCGCTGAATTTGGACTGATACGAACGTTTTTTGAATCATCCTTCATATTTCAAAAATTTGTTCTTTTTGTATTATTGTTGTTGTTGTAGTTTGTATTCTCTCCGTTTGTTGAGATTCTCAAATTTCTCTCCTTGTGAGAGCCTTTAAATTCTCTTCTTTTTTAGAGCCTTTTTTGATTTATTTTTAATTTAACATTGATTTTATTGGAATCCTTGTTGGTGATCATCCATATTTATCAATTCCTTCCGGTAAATATGGATTCGTTTTGGTGGGGTAGTTCCAAGAATAATGCTTGGGATGTTTGGTTGAAGAAATGTCTGGTATTGGCAAGAGACAAACTTTATGGGGACTTGGATTCAAGATATGACATACATTCAACTTAGCCATTTTTGGGATGCTTGGTTAGGTTATAATTGCTAACTCAGAAGCTCTTGTTTATCAGATTTTCAAAGTTAAATCTTACTGTACTATACATATTTTTTAAATGCCAATAGTGGGCAGTTACCAAGTTTTACTTGATGGAGTATATGCACGTCTCGAAATCTTGTTAAAAATATATTATGTTGGACAATTGGTTTCAACATGGCCCTTCGTGATGATATATGATCTTTTGGTTTAGTTTCATTCCTTGTTTTATCGGATATGTTAAACGTCACAACAAATTATTGTTAATAATATATACATTCCTTGTTTCATTCAAGGGTATCTCTATGAGTTTGTATCATGTTTCTTTGAGTAGAACCTCTAATTGATGTGGAGTGCCTAATTATCTTAATTTCTTAGCAAATCTTATGTTGTTTGCCTTCTAAAAAAAATAGTAAATGTATGTAAAATAGTGTCCAATATTTTTTTACAATAAATTATTGATAATAATTAATTTAATATTATTAGAAAAAGTAAAAGTAATTCAAAATAGTAAATGTATGGATTACTTTATATTATTAAAATTAGCTCTTTAAAATAAATTGTTGATAATAATTAATTTAATATTATTAGAAAAAAGTAAAAGTAATTCAAAATAATCTTAGACCTAGTTGGCATTTTGTTGTATATAGTAATTTGTATCTTATTATTTTTTCAACGATTATGTTATGCTTTCAACCTTTTTTAATACTAATTTTGTAACATTTCTGTTAAGTTTTAAACTCTTTTAGGGTAAACGAAGAAATTGAGGCAAAAAAATCATAGTACAGTAGCAAAACTACGAAAATTAAGTACAATGACAAATCTGTAGTTAACCTCAATGCACCGTGGCAATTTCTATAGTTTCTCGGTAATTTTACATTAAATATAGAAGAATACATGGGGAAATTAAGTGACTCGATGAGAAAAAACAATCATATAAGAACACAATTTTTTTTCTTTCCAAGATGGACACTGATTTAAGAAAAGAGGGTGTGAGTTTTTATGTACAAGACTGAATGACCTCCATATATTTATGTTTTGTGTTAATGATTTTAGTAGTAACATGGTCATATCCGCAATATCCGCAAGTATTAGTTAGTTTGGAGACGAGATTACATTTATCATTTTTGTGTATTACAAATGATTCAACAGTTAACACTTATTAGGACTGACATCATGATTGATGCATAACCGTTGAATTATTTGTGCTACAAAATGTGATATATACAATTGGTACAAGTGACCTTGTCTCATTAGGTTATGTGGTAGCTGACGAGTTTGTTATCCAAATATATATGTGGATTAAGTGTTGTCAAAATGATTGTTGATAAAATAAGTTCTAAGTAGATAAGCTAAACTCAAGATTTGCTCACACAAACAAAGATCACTACCACAAAAGGTTTAGTCGCGGAAAAAGTAAAATAGGAGAGAGAATGAGTAAGGAAATAGTAAATTATAATGGTGTTGTGAGTATTAAAATAATGTAGGAGAGGGAATAGTGATAAAAACTTTTCATTTTAGAAAGTGTGTGATTTGTAGTGGGACGCCCAAAAAGAAAAGTGTGTGATTTGTAATGGGACGGAGGGAGTATTTGATTTAACTCACACAAAGATCACCATCCAAAACATTAGATTAGCATTTTAAAAAGGAAGTCTCATTAGTTCATTTCTAAGCGTGGTAATCAATTCCCTAATTTTTGTGACCATGTGGATGGAGAAAATGAATATTAATCAATTCCCTAATTTTTGTGGGTTCATTAAATATCTTTGAATCATTCAATGGTTCTGACGATGTCAAAATCGTCAAATCAGCCCAAATCCAAGCGATGAATGCTCCGGTGATTGCAAGGCCTGAAAATAAGAGAAAACACGTAAACTAAGCCGGGGCAGATCCGGCTAAAGGCCCTCCGGCGTGAGAGTAAGTTCACGGTTTGTATGTGAGAAACCAAATTGATAGAGTTTCTGCAATGTAAAAAGTAACGTACCACATAATGAGCCATGGGCCTTGTATTTATAGGGATGGATTGATAGAATTCATGTTGAAGTGAACTTGTAAAGAGATAAGATATAATCCTAATAGAATTATATCTGCTAAAGAGTCATTGTTTGACTTGAATTGGTGTTGGTGATTGTAATCCAGAATGAGTCATGACTGTAAAATCCTTGTTTGATAAGGACTGTATAATCTGCTAGCCGGAACGCAGAGGAACATAAATGTTTTATCTCGGCCTTGACAAGTAGGCCGAGGTGAATGATTCTACTTCCTCGTCATTTGGTGATTGGCCGGTAAAGGAACATGCCGGGATAAACAAATCTATCTCCTCGGCATTTTATGATATGCCGAGGTAAGAACTTTTCTCTCCTCGTCACCTGATGATATCTCGGAGTACGATGGCACAAGCATGATGATATAAGGTCGAGGTGGATGATCCTCGTCATACGAGGAAAGTGTTCCTCGGCCCTGATACTTGTGTGTTGGATTATGTTTATGGCCCAATCCATTTGGGCCCAGCTCGAACAAGCCCATATTCGTATCTCGGTTTATACCGTTCAGTGGCCCCCGACTTTCTAGCTCGGCTTAGGACGAGGAGAAAGTTATCTCATCCTCGGCTAATGGGATACGAACAGATTTTGACACGTGTCCTCGGCGTCGTTTCATATAACTGACGGTTGCTATTCTGATGATTACATGGGGCCCCCCAGTCTTGTCACGCCTCGAAAACTGTTGACAGCATTTAATTTAGGGGGCGCCATACCCGGATTTTCGCTTTACCCATGGGTTTGACCCGGTTAAGGGAGTATAAAAACTAAAACCCTTTTTATTTCAATCTTTACAAACCCCCACTGTTTGAGAGCGAAGGCAAGAGAATTTTCCGGCGAACACAGCGTTCTTCATTCCCAGTTTTCGGCGAACTCGATCCTTCCGGCGACGTTGCTTTCTGTTGTGATTCAGATCACATTTTCAAACTCAGGTACGAATTTCCTTCCCTTTTCACGAATTCTATTCATGCTTTAGCGTCTTCTAGGGTTTTTAGGAGGAACTTGATTGTGCCAAGAAAATGATCTTCCATTGTTGAAGGTTGAAGCTTTTCTCTATGAATCTTTTGTTTTCAACTCACCAACACTTTGAATCTTTGATTTTCTTCGGATTTTGTTGAACTTCTTTGAATATTTGAATGAACTCCCCCTTTAATTTTTGATTCCCCTTAGAAATGGCTCGTTCTTGGGACCATTCCCCCCGATTCCGTTACGGATATCACACCGGCAACCTGAGGGTTTATCGGAGGGAGAGAGGTCCATGGTTGATGCTCACCCTGGATGATGTAGGAAAGATTTGAGGGGTTATGGTCGTACTCGGATGTTCATCCAATACCCAGATAACACAAGGATTGACCGAATTGATTCGTCAACCCGTAATGTTGTGTTGCTTGAAAATAGGGCCGAGATAGTGGAGCACATCGAACTGTTCTATCCGGCCTCAGATCGTGAAATGCGTGAGCGTCTGAGTGGTAAGGCTCCCTCCTCGGCCTTATGAAATGACGAGGAGGGGAATCTCCCTTCCCCGTCCTAAGATCAGCCATCGACGAGGTAACTAACTTTGTCCCCTCGTCTTTATGCAGATATGACGGGAAGAGAAGGAGAGCCCTCCTCGTCCACCCGCATAGTTGACGCCTTCGTGGAAGGTGCCCAGGCTGATGACCGCCTGGTTCGAAGAAGGGGAGGCCGAGGAAGAGGAGGCCTAGGTACGGGAAAGCGACAAGAGAGGGCCCCAAGGGCCGGGGATCCCATGCTGGAAAAGCTATACTCCAAATACGGGGTAGATAAAGCTGAGTACAGGTTAACTTATATGGGCAAACTTGAGCTTAAGACGAAGAAGGAGGAGGAGAACTTTTACTACAATCAAGACTACGTACACTTCTATTTCAAACAATTTCAACAGGGGCTTCGTCTCCCTTTGGACCCCTTCATCAACGAATTTTTGGACGATGTAAGGGCAGTGTCGGCCATGCTAGGAGCTAATGGTGCCCGGGTTCTTGTTAGCTTCATTGTCCTCTGCCGTAGCTTAGGGTATGAGCCGACCATGGGAGATTTTCGGCATTTCTATAATGTCCAATTTGTCAAGGAAAGTTGGCTCCTCTTCATTAGGAGTGCATCCACAAAACCAAAGCTGCTTCTCCCCATGTCTAGCAAAGTTGCAGGCTGGGATAACCACGTCATCAGGGTTGAGAGTCGCCAAGGTTGGGAGTTCCAATCTCCTTGCAAGGATCCAACTTCTTCATTTCCTGTCCAACAATATGAGTGGACTCAGGCTTTTATCCAGGGCTTAGAGACATTTGCCGAGGTGGGGGTCCTTGATTGGTCGGTGATAGAATCTACTGATCATTACTACGTCCAGGCTGGATTGATGCCGGGTCCGAAGGATGGGGTGGTTCCCCTCATCACCGTAAAGAGGGGGAGGCATTTTAACGACTGGACAGTTCACCCCGGCCTAGTATTTCATGAGGATTGTACTAGGTGCAAGTCCCATCCCCCGAACCAATGTCTGGAAGAGATAAACATAGTTGGATGTAAATATTTAACTCTTGGTACTTGGTTATTTTTTGGATGTTCCTTTCTTCTTCTGCTCGTATTTAACCCTCTCGTCTTTTTCTTTGCAGATCTAACCCCAGAGGAAGAGGCCGAAATGTCTACGAGGAGGTTGAGCCCCATGGAATTGGTGAAACAAAAGAGGAAGCTAAGCAAGAAATCTGGCTTGGTGGAGAGACGGGAGGAAGCCAATGCCCGTAACTTGGTGCTGAATGTGCAGGGTGATCAACCCCTTCCCCTCAAACTGCATGGGGAGGTAAATGCCGATGAACCGGCCACTGAGGAACAAATCAACCCATCAACTGTAGAGGGGCCTAGCCTCCATGTTGATGCCGAGGAGGAGGTGGCCGAGGAAACAGGCCTCATAAGCCGACGTTCAGGCTCGAAGAGATCCCAGGCAGCCAGCACCGAGGAGCCCATAGCTAAGAGGGCAACTGTTAGTGGGGCCCCCAACGTTGAGGCTCCTCGCCCCTTATCCATCCAGACCATTCAAACTGATGAAGAGACCGATGAGCTAGCTAAGAGCATGGCCCTCAACGTTCCCCGTCTTAGGGGTCTTCCTCTGCAAATTAGGGGGGGACCCTTGGAGAGGCTAGGCCGAGCTCCCGTTCAGCGAGCTATGGATGAGGAGGCTTACGAGGCCCTCGTCAAAGAGGCTCCTAGTGAGGACACCTTGCTTTGCCGCAAAGGGCTCCTAATTGCCGAGGTGAATGTCTCTCCTTTTCAGGCATTGAGTTTGAGATTTGCTTGGTTTGTTAATACTAACTTCTCTTTCAGTTGGCTTCCGTCACGGCTTACGAGAACGTCTTGGCCAAGACCAAAGCCAGGCGCCTGAATGAGGCCAAGACCGCCCAAGCGAAGGGTGCGGCTGATAAGGCTTCCTTGGTTAAACTTTTGAAGGCCAAGGATGCTGAGCTCGATGAAGCTAAGGCCAAAGTAGAGGCCGAGGTGAAGAGGTCTGAGGAAGAAAAGGCCAAAGCCGAGGAGCATCTCCGGCTAAAAGAAGAAGAGCTTGCTACGGCAAGGAAGGAAAAGGCTGAGGTCCAAACTAGGGCCGATGAAGCTGAAGCCCGGTGCCGAGGGTTAGAAGCTACCCTTCCTGCTAAGGAGGAGGAGGCCGTTGCTCGGTTCAAGGAGAGCCAGGCCTTCAAGGACTCGATGATGGCCAGCTCGGCCTTTCAAGATGCCGTGGACGAGCAAACGACAACTATGTTTGAAGACGGGTGTCTCCACCTTGCCCGTAGCATCCTGGCTGACCCCTCCACCGGCTTGGACCTTAACAAGGTAGCTATGTTGATTTGTCGGGATCAATATTGAGAGGAGGTTAGGGCTCTCCATCACTTGGTTCCCTTCTCTGAAAATAACTTGGAAATAATTGCTGAGAAGGATGCTCAAGCATGCAGGGAAGTGTGGAGGCCGGCCACTGTTGTTCCTGGCAATCTCAAAGCCTTGGTTGAGGCGATCCAGGACGAGGGAGAGCCCGATGTCATGGATACCGAGGTAGGGGGAGACGAGGCCGAGAAAGATGATGCTCACACCGACCAAACTGTTCTTCCTTCCCCCGGCTCCATCCAAGCAGATTGGCTTGAAAAGCCTTTTGATGATGGGAAGCAAGCTTAGATAGGACTTTTCTTTTCCTTTTTTGTAATAGATGGTAGGATTTGTAACCTTTCTTTGAATATCAATGAAAAAAATCCTTTTGTCTTTATTCATGTTGTTTCAATGAATTGTTTGTATGCCGGGCATAGGCACCAAATTTGTGAAGGTGGGGAACGGGGAGGGCCCTACGTTCCCCAGTTGTTGAGAAAGTGGTTAGGCCGAGGAAGGTCTCCTCGGCTTTAACTGAGCTCTAAGTCGTGATGGCCGAGGAAGGACTCCTCGGCTTTGAGCGTTGGGTGATTTCTTCTTTTTTGTCTCCTTATGCCGAGGAAGATGACTCGTGCACAGGTTTCAGACGTGATGCCTTTTAGTCGTAGTGACAAGGTATTTCCTTTTCTTGACGTGAGGCAAGTCATTATGCCGAGGAAGGACTCCTCGGGTCTGACTGTTAGTTTGTAATCCTGACTCAAGGCGGACCTTTGATAGGATGCATGGTAAGCCATTAGGCCGAGGAGGACCCTCGGTCTTGGCTGTGATTTGTTATCCTAGGTCAAGGCGGACCCTTCTTAGGATGTAAAGTCATTAGGCCAAGGAGGACCCTTGGTCTTGACTGTGATTTGTAATCCTAGGTCAAGGCGGACCCTTGTTAGGATGTAAAGTCATTAGGCCAAGGAGGACCCTTGGTCTTGACTGTGATTTGTAATCCTAGGTCAAGGCGGACCCTTGTTAGGATGTAAAGTCATTAGGCCAAGGAGGACCCTTGGTCTTGACTGTGATTTGTAATCCTAGGTCAAGGCGGACCCTTGTTAGGATGTAAAGTCATTAGGCCAAGGAGGACCCTTGGTCTTGACTGTGATTTGTAATCCTAGGTCAAGGCGGACCCTTGTTAGGATGTAAAGTGTATGTTTCGAAGAGTCGGGGATAAGGTCCTCATCTTCTGGTGTCTGTGTGAAGAGTTGATAGTTGCTTTGCATGTTGGAAGAAACTGCTTTCGTAAAACTGAAATGCGATTACACCGAACTGCAATCCTATCAACTAACAAAAATAAAAGACAGAAAACAAGAAACTAATCTACTGTAAAATAAACTAGACTAGTGATAATATTTTCTAAGGTTGTCGGAGTGCCATGGATGCTTGAGATCTTTCCCCTCCTTGGTCTTCAATCTGTAGGTCCCTTCTCGAATGACTTGAGTGATGATGTAGGGACCTTCCCAATTTGGGGAGAGCTTGTTTTGTTCTGCCTTCCGACCAGTGGCCTCAATCTTTCTAAGTACCCAATCGCCTACTTGGAATACTCTTCTGATGACCCTTTTGTCGTGGTATGCCTTGGTCCTTTGCTTGTAATTCACCATCCTCATCTGCGCGGCTAGTCGTTTCTCATCTATCAGGTCTAGGTCTAGGAGCCTATTAACCTTGTTGACTTGCTCATCATAATGGGAGTTTCTCACAGTAGGGATGGCCATCTCCGCTGGTGCCATAGCCTCAGAACCGAAGGTTAGTGCGAATGGGGTTTCCCCGGTTGGCCCCCGGGTGGTTGTGCGAACAGCCCATAAGGCTAGGGGAAGTTCGTCCAACCATCTACCCTCGCGTCCCTCAAGGTTCTTGGTAAGGGCGGTTAGGACCAGTTTGTTGGCTGCTTCTGCTTGACCGTTGCCTTGGGGTCTGCTAACTGAAGATTTTGCATGGCGGACTTTTACTCTTCCCAACTCTGTAGTGAATGCCGTAGAAAATTGCAGTCCATGATCAGAGACAATTGTATGTGGAAGGCCGAATCTGCACCAGATGTTGTCATGGACAAAGTTGATTGCGTTCTCTTCCGTTATCTTGGCTAATGCCTTGGCTTCTATCCACTTGGAGAAGTAATCAACAGCTACTATCACGTACTTGCAATTACCACGGGCGGGAGGGAAGGGTCCGATGATATCGATCCCCCACATATCAAATGGCCACGTAGGTATTACAAGTGTTTGCTCAACTGCCGGTAGTCTAGGAATGTCAGAGAATCTTTGGCACTTGTCACATTTTCTAACATAGGCGTGCGCGTCTTCCCTTAGGTTTGGCCAGTAGTAACCTAGCGATATGATCTTGTCAGCTAAGGTTCTGGCCCCCGGGTGTCCGCCGCAAACGCCTTCATGTACTTCTGCCAAGAGGTTCTCAATTTCCTTGGGATAGACACACCTTAGCAGGGGCTTCGTGAAAGATCTTCGGTAGAGGACTCCGCTCATTACCACGAACCTTGGGGACCTCTTCTTGATGAGTTTAGCTTGAGCTTCATCTTCGGGGAGTTTCTCCTTCTCAATGTATTCAATGTAGTCATCGATCCAGCATCTCTCCTCTCCATCTAAGAGCATGACTTGTAGTCTTTCGTACGCAGGTTCCTCGGCATAAACTACATATGGACTGGTCTTAGACACATCCATGGTTGCCAGTTTGGAGAGAACGTCTGCGACTTGGTTATCTTCCCTGCCAATTTGTTTGAGCTCGAAAAATTCCATCTTCTTCGTCATATCTAGGACCAGGTCTCTATACTTGGCAAGGGTGGGGTCTTGGGCATTATACTCTCCCTTTACTTGTTTGACAACGAGTTGGGAGTCACAGAAAGCCGCCACCTTAGTTGCTCCATAGAAGGAGGCCAACTCAATGCCAAATATTAGAGCTTCATATTCAGCTTGATTATTGGAGGCAGGGAACTTGAAACGGATGGCGTCTTGCGTAGTGTATTCTCCTTCTGGGCTTGCTAGTACAATTCCAGCTCCGCTTCTTTCCTTTGTGGCTGATCCGTCCGTATACAGGATCCAACAGTTGGGTGGGAGTTCAATGGGAGAGTCTTTATCCTCTGGTGCGTTTTGCTTCCGAGAGGTGGGGAGATGCTCACCCATAAAGGCAGTCTCGACCATGAAGTCAACCAAAGGCTGTGCCAGGAGGGTCTTCCTTGGTTGGTAAGTGATATCAAACTCAGTGAGAGCGATGGACCAATTAAGGAGACGTCCGGAGCCGTCCAACTTATGTAGTATCTTCTTCAATGGTTCATTTGTGTATACGGTGATAGGATGTGCAGAAAAATAGGCACGTAATTTTCTTGAGGCAATGACTAGCGCGTACGCTATCTTCTCCACATTAAAGTATCTGCTTTCCACGTCGGACAGTGCCTTAGAGACATAGTAGACAGGCTTCTGAATTCCTTCGTCATTCCGAACTAAGACAGCTGCGACAGCATAATCAGTGGCAGCTAGGAAGACATATAGCATCTCACCGGTAGTCGGACTGCTGAGCAAGGGAGGGGAACCCAAGTACTTCTTCAACCGGAGGAATGCTTCAGAGCATTCGGGAGTCCAGGAGAAGCTCTTGGTACCCTTCAATACCTTGAAGAAGGGCAGTGACTTTTCGGCAGATTTGGCGATGAATCTTCCAAGGGCCGCTATTCTTCCATTTAGTCTTTGAACCTCCTTGATCGTGGTAGGTTCCTTCATGTCAATGAGCGCCTTAATTTTTTCAGGGTTGGCCTCTATTCCCCTTTGTGATACCATGAAGCCTAGGAACTTTCCAGCCGTTACTCCAAATACGCACTTGCTTGGGTTCAGCTTCATGTTGTTGGCTCGAAGGTTGTTAATTGTCTCTTCCAGGTCAGGAGCGTGACTGCCCTCCTTGGTTTTTATGACCATGTCATCAATATAAGCTTCCATGTTGTGACTTATTTGAGCTTCAAATACTTTGTTCACCATTCGTTGGTACGTGGCGCCCGCGTTCTTGAGCCCAAAAGGCATCATGATGTAACAGTAGTTTCCCCCAGGTGTTTGGAAGGCCGTCTTCTCGATGTCCTCTTCCGCCATTTTTATCTGATGATAGCCTGAATAGGCATCTAGGAAACTGAGAGTTTGGTGTCCCGCAATGGAGTCAACCAACTTGTCAATTCTGGGGAGAGGATAGCTGTCCTTGGGGCAGGCCTTGTTCAGATCAGTGAAGTCTATACACATACGCCACTTCCCATTTTGCTTCTTCACCATAACTACATTGGCCAACCAAACGGGGTACTTGACTTCACGAATTATCCCGGCGCTAAGTAACTTTTGCACCTCTTCCTTAATAGCTTCCTCCTTGTCCCTTGCAAAGTTTCTCCTTGTCTGGGAGATGGTTTTCGCCAAAGGATCGACTTCTAAGCGGTGGAGGGCTACTTCTTCATTGATCCCCCTCATGTCTTCGACCCTCCAAGCAAAGACGTCGAGACTGTTTTTCAGAAGGGAGATGATTCTTTCTTTCTCTTCTGGAGATAGTTGGCCCCCGAGCTTGATTTTTTGTTCAGGATAGTCAGGATTGATGACTACCTCTTCCAGCTCATCTACAGGCTTCATTTCAGGACCGTCTCGAAATTCCAGAGACTCGATAATAATCTCTCTAATTCTCTTCCCTTCATTGTCGTTCACATTGAGGCCTTCTTCCTCCATAAGTTTATCAACGTCGGGAAGACTGACCTTCCCTAGGTCATGGTTGGACCCCGAGTTCTGGCCGTTGATGAGAATAGGGTCCCCCTCGGAGACGGGCGGAACTATACCTTGGTCATCTGCAATTTCTTGGACCATAGAATCTTCCTCAGGTACAGGTAGGACTATGCCTTGGTAATCTGCAATTTCTAGGACCATAGGCTCGTCCTCATCATCAAGCGCCTCACGGATATAGCTCATTCTGGAGCTAGTTTCGGTGGTTTTTTGAGACTTTGAGATCTTGATGTTTTCCTCGGGGGTATCTATCTCCACACTTTTTGAGTTCTTTCTGCTCTTCACGACATGTTCCAAGAAGTCTTTGGGGGTTTCCCTCACACATCCAATCCCTGCACGAGTGGGGTATTTAACTCGTTGGTGGGGAAGGGAGGCCACCATCCCAAGCTTAGCTTGACTTGGAATGCCTATGATTACATGATAATCACTAGTCAAATCCATGACTATGAAATTGACTGTGGCCTTGGCTAGGAAGGGATGTTCATCGACTTCAAGTTCTAATTCCACGGTCCCCTTAGCTCGAACCTTGTGGTTGGTGAATCCTTCGAGCCTGCCATGATATGGTTCCAGTACGGTGTCTTTCAATCCCATCTGTTGGAAAGCGGAATAATACAGAATGTCACGGGAGGCCCCCGTGTCAATAAGCAATCTTTCCAATTCCACATTATCAATTTGACCCTTTATCACCAATGGTTGTTCACGGGCAGCACGGCTCCCTGCCAGTTCGTTTGGTGAAAAACTGATGACCTCTTCCACCTTATGAATCCAAGCAGGCACGTGGTAAACTTTGCTTAGTTCATGGATCTGGTCCCTCAGCTTTCTGGTGGAAGTAACTTCTTCACGGATTACGTGCAATTTGGCTCTAGGAGGCCTACGTTCTCCGTCTTCACTTTTATCATCATCTTCGCTTTCCTCTTCCTTTCGCTTCCGCTTGTTGTTGTCTTTCTTCATGACATAGCGGTCCAGCTTTCCCTCGTCGACCCACCGTTGTATTATCCTCTTTAAGGCCCAACAACCATCCGTGGTGTGGCCGTTGTCTTTGTGGAAATCACAGTATTTTGAAGCGTCACGAGGGTACTTCGGTTTTAAATCTTAGTGGACGGGGGGGAGGGAGATTTACTAGCTGCATGATTTCTGAAATGGGTTTGGTCAGGGGGGTGAATACCTCAGGTTTCTCTGTGCCTCTTGTTCTGTTCTTCCCTTTGGATCCCTTACCATTCCCATTGTCATTCTGGCGAGTGCCCGTCGTTTCAGTTTCCGTCTTGTCGCCTCCCCTTTTCTTTGTTTTATCTTCAGCCATGGAAATGGCATAAGCCACCTTGTATAGTTCGGACTTGGATTTAGGTTCCCGGGCTGAGAGTTCATAAACGAGGGGACCAGATTTTAAGCCAGAGTTGAAACAAACAATGACCTCCCTATCAGTGAGGCTCTCTTCAACCTGGTCTGCCATTTTTCGGAACCGGTTGTAGTAGCTGAGGGTGGTCTCTCCCTTTCCCTGCTCGATGTTGGCCAAGTCGGCCAGCCTCATCTTCCTCTTACCAGCAGTGGCAAAGTGGTCCAAGAACATTCTCCTCATGCCCCTCCAGCAATCGATGCTACCTCTTTTAAGCTCACGGAACCAGGTCAAGGCTGTTCCGGAGAAGGTGTTCGCGAAAGCTTTACAGAGCAAGTCATCAGCAGTGGTGAGGAGATTCATGGTTTGTTCAAACCTTGCACGTGGTCTTTTGCATCAGTGGTGCCGTTGTACATCTCGAAATTCGGGAGCTTGAGGTGAGGATTAGGTGGAGCCGCAGTTATCCTCAAGGAGAACGGACGAGTCGCCCAGTCATAGTCATCGTCATTGAATTTCTTTCCCATCTCCATGTCATCCAGTCTTTGCTTCAACAGCTCCCATTGCTTGGTCTCCACTCCCTTGTCGCTGCTTGAGCGGGTGCTTCGTTGGGAGCTTCTGATGGATTTATCCTTGGTGAGATCATTCACCCTACTGTGCTCCGCGTCATGTCGATGGCTGTCCCATTTGGAGGGGGCCTTATCACGCTTTAGTTCCAGGTCTTGGCCTCCAAGTATTATCCTATATGGTTCCGGGATCCTCGGCCTAACAAATTCACGAACACGGGGACGTGAAGAATCCCGACGATGCCGAGGAAGAGGAGAATCATGGCGGGATGGACGAGGACGAGGAGAATCAGGACGCCGGGGTGCTATGACTAGACGGGGTGGTGACATTCGCCTGTTCAGACTGAGCCTTGTCCTTAGGTCCCTTGAGTTCACCTCCTCTTCCCTGGGAGTCAATTGGCTTCTCAGGTCAACCACCTGATCCCTCTTCTTACTGTCATGCCGAGGACGGGTAGGTTCCCGGGGTGGTTGCTTTGGTAGTTCAGCGGTCTTGAGGAGAGGAGCTCGTTGCTCACCTTGTTCCCTTCCGAGAGGGTTGCCCATAGATGGCCTAATGAATTCAGCCATGGAATGATCTGGGTCCAATTGCAAAAGAGCAGCCTGTGTTTCATACATCCTTTGCAATGTCTCCATTTGCTTATGTAACAAAGAGCGTCGGTCAACGGGTTGAGTTCCTGCTGCTTGACCGACGTCGGCATTCTTTGTCTTCTTCCTTCCCACTTGCTTCCTAAGAGTACGAGTGAGCCGAGGAAGCTCGTCACCCTCTCCCTCGGCATTCTCCTGACCCTTGGAGCGAAGAGTCATGGCGAGGGGAGGAGGGGCGTCTGGCTGAGGTAGAGGAGGAGGAAGAGGCAGCTCCTCAGCTCCAGTGTTCACCCCATTCACTTGGGTTGGGTCCTCAGCTGTAACACTTGTAAATTGTCCGTCCATTGTGAATCAACAACAAATTACCAAGTGCAAATTTCCCAAAAATCACAATTCCCAACAGATCCGAATTTCTGGCCAAAATTAGGGCAAATTTTGACCACAAACGAACACCCAATCGTGATTTTTCCAACACAAAAAATTCAGGCCAAAACTGGGGCAGAATTTCACGCTAAAACGCCTCCAACGGAATCTGGGCAAATTCCGATTGAAATTTCCAGATTCCGGCGGTTTCAAGAACAGAGCCCAAACGATCCAGAAATTCCGTTCAAAGGTAGAAAAATTCCGGCAAGAAATTTGGCTTTTAGCGAGCGCTTTCCAGGCCAAACAAAGGGTGTTTGAATCGATTTCCCGGCAATGGAACCACTTGATGATGCCAAAATCGTCAAATCAGCCCAAATCCAAGCGATGAATGCTCCGGTGATTGCAAGGCCTGAAAATAAGAGAAAACACGTAAACTAAACCGGGGCGGATCCGGCTAAAGGCCCTCCAGCGTGAGAGTAAGTTCACGATTTGTATGTGAGAAACCAAATTGACAGAGTTTCTGCAATGTAAAAAGTAACGTACCACATAATGAGCCATGGGCCTTGTATTTATAGGGATGGATTGATAGAATCCATGTTGAAGTGAACTTGTAAAGAGATAAGATATAATCCTAATAGAATTATATCTGCTAAAGAGTCATTGTTTGACTTGATTTGGTGTTGGTGATTGTAATCCAGAATGAGTCATGACTGTAAAATCCTTGTTTGATAAGGACTGTATAATCTGCTAGCCGAAACGCCAAGGAACATAAATGTTTTATCTCAGCCTTGACAAGTAGGCCGAGGTGAATGATTCTACTTCCTCGTCATTTGGTGATTGGCCGGCAAAAGAACATGCCGGGATAAACAAATCTATCTCCTCGGCATTTTATGATATGCCGAGGTAAGAACTTTTCTCTCCTCGTCACCTGATGACATCTCGGAGTACGATGGCACAAGCATGATGATATAAGGTCGAGGTGGATGATCCTCGTCATACGAGGAAAGTGTTCCTCGGCCCTAATACTTGTGTGTTGGATTATGTTTATGCCCCAATCCATTTGGGCCCAGCTCGAACAAGCCCATATTCGTGTCTCGATTTATACCGTTCAGGTTCAATCATTAATTTAGTACCACAATTGATAATCATGTAGATAGAGAACATTGAATAAGGCTTTTCTTTTTTGTCTTTTAGGTAGTGCATCGTTTTCTTATATTATTATTTATTATTTTCTTACCTTTTAACCCATTAATAGATATGATGCTTACTTTAAAAAAGAAAAAAGAATAAAAAAAAATGATGGAAAGGTTACCCCTAGAAAGTGAGAGAGATGGAATGGAAGCAATCTACTTATATATAATAGCAAAAGTTTTTCAAGCTCCTAAAAAACTCCAAGTGACACAATATTATTGATCAATCTTTCCATCATCCATCAATTACAATCATCCATTTGAAATTCAATTAGTAACTTTTAAAATTTATAGTGGTTGATTTTATACAATAAATTAGTTAAAAATGAAAATGAATTGAAGCACAAATAATTGTCTTACAAAAAGAGCTAAAGCAAAATGGCAAAAACATTAATAATTAAGAAAGAAAAAAAATCTAATGCACAAAAGAAAATCAATATCAATATAAAAACATATGAAAAAAGAAAATGCAAATAAAAAATGAAAATTAAAATTTTAATAATTAAAAAGTGAAAGAAACATTCACAAACATAAAAGAAATAGAAAAAGCAAGAAATAAAATAAAAATAAAGATGAAATTTTAGAAAATAGAAGTTAAAATTAAAATTAAAATCTAAGTCAAAATCAAAATCAAAATCAAAATCAAAATAATAAACACAAACATAAATATAAAAAACAAATCATAATCAAAATAAGCCAAAAGAGATTATAAAGAAGTCACTAAAAAATACGAAAAAAAAGAAGTTTGTGAATCTACTGTATATAATAGCAAAAGTTTTTCAAGCTCCTAAAAACTCCAAGTGGCACAATATCATTGGCCAATCTTTCCATCATCCCCCAATCACAATCATCCATTTGAAATTCAATTAGTAACTTTTAAAATTTATAGGGGTTGATTTCATACAATAAATTAGTTAAAAATAATAATGGATTGAAGCACAAATAATTGTCTTTCAAAAAGAGCAAAAGAAAAATGAAAAAACTTTAATAATTAAGAAATAAAAAAATCTAATGCACAAAAGAAAATCAATATCAATATAAAAACATACGAAAAAATAAAATGCAAATAAAAAACGAAAATTAAAATTATAATAATTAAAAATTGAAAGAAACATTACAAACATACAAGAAATAGAAAAAAGCAAGAAATAAAATCAAAATAAAGACGAAAATTTATAAAATAAATTTAAAATTAAAATTAAAATCAAAATCAAAATCAAAATAATGAACACAAACATAAATATAAAAAACAAATCATAATCAAAATAAGCCAAAATAGATTATAAAGAAGTCACATACAAATCCGAAAAAAAAGAAGTTTGTGAATCTACTATATATAATAGCAAAAGTTTTTCAAGCTCCTAGAAAAGTCCAAGTGGCACAATATCATTGGCCAATTTTTCCATCATCCACCAATTACTATCATCCATTTAAAATTCAATTAGTAACTTTTAAAATTTATAGGGGTTGATTTTATACAATAAATTAGCTAAAAATGAAAATGGATTGAAGCACAAATAATTGTCTTACAAAAAGAGCAAAAGCAAATTGAAAAAAACTTTAATAATTAAGAAAGAAAAAAAATCTAATGCACAAAAGAAAATCAATATCAATATAAAAACTTACGAAAAAATAAAATGCAAATAAAAAACGAAAATTAAAATTTTAATAATTAAAAAGTGAAAGAAACATTCACAAACATAAAAGAAATAGAAAAAAGCAAGAAATAAAATCAAAATAAAGACGAAAATTTATGAAATAAAAGTTAAAATTAAAAGTAAAATCAAAATAATAAACACATACATAAATATAAAAAAAATAAATCCTAATCAAAATAAGCCAAAAGAGATTATAAATAAGTCACTCACAAATCCGAAAAAAATGAGTTTGTAAATCAACTATATATAATAGCAAAAGTTTTTCAAGCTCCTACAAAACTCCAAGTGACACAATATCATTGGTCAATCTGTCCATCATCCCCCAATCACAATCATCCATTTGAAATTCAATTAGTAACTTTTAAAATTTATAGGGGTTGATTTCATACAATAAATTAGTTAAAAATGAAAATAGATTGAAGCACAAATAATTATCTTACAAAAAGAGTAAAAGAAAAATGAAAAAAACTTTAATAATTAAGAAAGAAAAAAATCTAATGCACAAAAGAAAATCAATATCAATATAAAAACATACGAAAAAAAATGCAAATAAAAAACGAAAATTAAAATTCTAATAATTAAAAATTGAAAGAAAAGTTCAAGTGGCACAATATCATTGGCTAATCTTTCCATCATCTACAAATCACAATCTATCATTTGAAATTCAATTAGTAACTTTTAAAATTTATAGGGGTTGATTTTATACAATAAATTAGTTAAAAATGAAAATGGATTAAGCAAATCAATTTTGTTAGTATATAATTATACATTTATACAATTAATTATTTGACATAAAACATAATGTTATTTTAATATATATATATATATATATATATATATATATATATATATATATATATATATATATATATATGTAAGCACGTTGTCGAGGCGGTAATATTGTCCGGAAAGAATGTTGGTAAGAAGGTGTTGATACCGAGGATGATTATGCCACCTTCTGATACAATAAAATTCCCGGTTAGGTTTCAATAGAGACAATTCTCACTGACCGTTTCTTTTGCAATGAGGATAAATAAATGTCAGGATCAGTCGCTCGCTCATATTGGCCTTTTTCTTCCCAGACCAGTATTTAGTCATGGACAATTATATGTTGCTTTTTCTAGAGTAACTACAAGGAAAGGACTTAAATTGCTTATATGTAATAGTCATGAACAGTAAGATGACATGACTACAAATTTTATGTACAAAGAAGTTTTCGACAAGTTGTAATATATTACATAAAATTATCTCATTAATTTTTTAAATTATATTTACATTTAACTTTTACATCAGTGTTTTATTCCCCGTCGGGGACCGACGGGTTACTCACTAGTATACATCAAGAGGAAGAGTAAAGGATCAAGAATGAAGGAATACATTATTTTTCATTTTGTAAAAAGTTTTTCAAGCTCCTAGAAAAACTCCAAGTGGCACAATATTAATGGCCAATCTTTCCATCATCCACCAATTACAATCATCCATTTGAAATTCAATTAGTAACTTTTAAAATTTATAGTGGTTGATTTTATACAATAAATTAGTTAAAAATGAAAATGGATTGAAGCACAAATATTTGTCTTACAAAAAGAGCAAAAGCAAAATAGAAAAAACTTTAATAATTAAGAAAGAAAAAAAATCTAATGCACAAAATAAAATCAATATCAATATAAAAACATACGAAAAAATAAAATGCAAATCAAAAACAAATATTAAAATTCTAATAATTAAAAAGTGAAAGAAACATTCACAAACATAAAAGAAATAGAAAAAGCAAGAAATAAAATCAAAATAAAGACGAAATTTTATAAAATAAAAGTAAAATTTAAAATTAAAATCTAAATCAAAATCAAAATAATAAACACAAACATAAATATAAAAAACAAATCCTAATCAAAATAAGTCAAAAGAGATTATAAAGAAGTCACTCACAAATACGAAAAAAAAAAGGAGTTTGTGAATCTACTGTATATAATAGCAAAAGTTTTTCAAGCTCCTAAAAAACTCCAAGTGGCACAATATCATTGGCCAATCTTTTCATCATCCCCCAATCACAATCATCCATTTGAAATTCAATTACTAACTTTTAAAATTTATAGGGGTTGATTTCATACAATAAATTAGTTAAAAATAAAAATGGATTGAAGCACAAATAATTGTCTTTCAAAAAGAGCAAAAGAAAAATGAAAAAACTTTAATAATTAAGAAAGAAAAAAATCTAATGCACAAAAGAAAATCAATATCAATATAAAAACATACGAAAAAATAAAATGCAAATAAAAAATGAAAATTAAAATTCTAATAATTAAAAATTGAAAGAAACATTACAAACATACCAGAAATAGAAAAAAGCAAGAAATAAAATCAAAATAAAGACAAAAATTTATAAAATAAAATTTAAAATTAAAATTAAAATCAAAATAAAAATCAAAATAATGAACACAAACATAAATATAAAAAATAAATCATAATCAAAATAAGCCAAAAGAGATTATAAAGAAGTCACTCAAAAATTCGAAAAAAAGGAGTTTGTGAATCTACTATATATAATAGCAAAAATTTTTCAAGCTCCCAGAAAAGTCCAAGTGGCACAATATCATTGGCCAATCTTTCCATCATCCACCAATTACTATCATCCATTTGAAATTCAATTAGTAACTTTTAAAATTTATAGGGGTTGATTTTATACAATAAATTAGCTAAAAATGAAAATGGATTGAAGCACAAATAATTGTCTTACAAAAAGAGCAAAAGCAAATTGAAAAAAACTTTAATAATTAAGAAAGAAAAAAAATCTAATGCACAAAAGAAAATCAATATCAATATAAAAACTTACGAAAAATAAAATGCAAATAAAAAACGAAAATTAAAATTCTAATAATTAAAAAGTGAAAGAAACATTTACAAACATGAAAGAAATTGAAAAAAGCAAGAAATAAAATCAAAATAAAGACGAAAATTTATAAAATAAAAGTTAAAATTAAATTTAAAATCAAAATAATAAACACAAACATAAATATAAAAAATAAATCCTAATAGAAATAAGCCAAAAGAGATTATAAAGAAGTCACTCACAAATTCGAAAAAAAAAGAGTTTGTAAATCTACTATATATAATAGCAAAAGTGTTTCAAGCTCCTACAAAACTCCATGTGGCACAATATCATTGGTCAATCTGTCCATCGTCCCCAAATCACAATCATCCATTTGAAATTCAATTAGTAACTTATAAAATTTATAGGGGTTGATTTCATACAATAAATTAGTTAAAAAAGAAAATAGATTGAAGCACAAATGATTATCTTACAAAAAGAGAAAAAGAAAAATGAAAAAAACTTTAATGATTAAGAAAGAAAAAAATCTAATGCACAAAAGAAAATCAATATCAATATAAAAACATACGAAAAAAAAATGCAAATAAAAAACGAAAATTAAAATTCTAATAATTAAAAATTGAAAGAAACATTACAAACATACAAGAAATAGAAAAAAGCAAGAAATAAAATCAAAATAAAAACGAAAATTTATAAAATAAAAGTTAAAATTAAAATTAAAATTAAAATCAAAATCAAAATCAAAATAATAAACACAAAAATAAATATAAAAAACAAATCATAATCAAAATAAGCTAAAAGAGATTATAAAGAAGTCACTCACAAATCCGAAAAAAAAAGGAGTTTGTGAATCTACTATATATAATAGCAAAAGTTTTTCAAGCTCCTAGAAAAGTTCAAGTGGCACAATATCATTGGCCAATCTTTCCATCATATACAAATCACAATCTATCATTTGAAATTCAATTAGTAACTTTTAAAATTTATAGGGGTTGATTTTATACAATAAATTAGTTAAAAATGAAAATGGTTTAAGCAAATCAATTTTGTTAGTATATAATTATTCATTTATACAATTAATTATTTGACATAAAACATAATGTTATTTTAATATATATATATATATATATATATATATATATATATATATATATATACAGTGTTCTAAAAATCGGCCTAGGCGGCCGCCTAGGCGCTAGGCGGCGGCCGGGCGCCGCGACTTTAGGCTAGGCGGGGCAATTAGGCGCTAGGCGGGGCTAGGCGGGCTAGGCGGTCTAGGCGGCTGGGCGGGATGGGCGGGACTAGGCGGGGCTAGACGGGGCCTAGGCAGGATTGGGCGGTCTAGGCGGTCGAAGAGTTGGCGTTCGAGTTTTTAGATGCGTTCGACCGTAACGGGTGTAACTTTTGATTTCGGAGGAGTTACGGGACGCACAGCATATCGAAACGACCGTCTTTTCGAGAGGAACAAAAGTAATTGGGCTATGCCCCCTGAGCGGCCCATAAATAGGCCAAAAAACGCTTCTAAGGGCCTCAAACGGCCTTCTGAAATTTTTATCCATTTTTTCATTGTTTTGGACCTTTTCGTAATTTTGCACTTTTAGGGTTTCTTTTCGCAGGGTTTTTTCCAGACTTTATATACTTTATGTTAGGGTTTTGAGAAATGACGCCGTCTTCTAATGTTATGGTTCAATGACCGAAATGCCCTGACCCATAGTTGAGTTGTTCAAGATTTATACATTTATCCTCTTGAATTTGTCACTATGGACAGAAACTATGGAATATATATAAAAATGTGTGTAAATTCGCGACCCCGCCTAGGCCCCGCCTCGGCCCCGCCTAGGCGCTCTAGGCGCTAGACCCGGCCTCGCCGCCTAGGCGCCGCCTAGCGATTTTTAGAACCTTGTATACATATATATATGTATACATATATATATATATATGTATATATATACATATATATACATATATATATATATATATACATATATATATATATATATACATATATATATATATATATATATACATATATATATATATATATATATATATATATATATATATATGTAAGCACGTTGTCGAGGCGGTAATATTGTCCGGAAAGAATGTTGGTAAGAAGGTGTTGATACCGAGGATGATTATGCCACCTTCTGATACAATAAAATTCCCGGTTAGGTTTCAATAGAGACAATTCTCACTGACCGTTTCTTTTGCAATGAGGATAAATAAATGTCAGGATCAGTCGCTCGCTCATATTGGCCTTTTTCTTCCAAGACCAGTATTTAGTCATGGACAATTATATGTTGCTTTTTCTAGAGTAACTACAAGGAAAGGACTTAAATTGCTTATATGTAATAGTCATGAACAGTAAGATGACATGACTACAAATTTTATGTACAAAGAAGTTTTTGACAAGTTGTAATATATTACATAAAATTATCTCATTAATTTTTTAAATTATATTTACATTTAACTTTTACATCAGTGTTTTATTTCCCGTCGGGGACCAACGGGTTACTCACTAGTATACATCAAGAGGAGGAGTAAAGGATCAAGAATGAAGGAATACATTATTTTTCATTTTGTAAAAAGTTTTTCAAGCTCCTAGAAAAACTCCAAGTGGCACAATATTATTGGCCAATCTTTCCATCATCCACCAATTACAATCATCCATTTGAAATTCAATTAGTAACTTTTAAAATTTATAGTGGTTGATTTTATACAATAAATTAGTTAAAAATGAAAATGGATTGAAGCACAAATATTTGTCTTACAAAAAGAGCAAAAGCAAAATAGAAAAAACATTAATAATTAAGAAAGAAAAAAAATCTAATGCACAAAAGAAAATCAATATCAATATAAAAACATACGAAAAAATAAAATGCAAATAAAAAACGAATATTAAAATTCTAATAATTAAAAAGTGAAAGAAACATTCACAAACATAAAAGAAATAGAAAAAGCAAGAAATAAAATCAAAATAAAGACGAAATTTTATAAAATAAAAGTAAAATTTAAAATTAAAATCTAAATCAAAATCAAAATAATAAACACAAACATAAATATAAAAAACAAATCCTAATCAAAATAAGCCAAAAGAGATTATAAAGAAGTCACTCACAAATACGAAAAAAAAAGGAGTTTGTGAATCTACTGTATATAATAGCAAAAGTTTTTCAAGCTCCTAAAAAACTTCAAGTGGCACAATATCATTGGCCAATCTTTCCATCATCCCCCAATCACAATCATCCATTTGAAATTCAGTTACTAACTTTTAAAATTTATAGGGGTTGATTTCATACAATAAATTAGTTAAAAATAAAAATGGATCGAAGCACAAATAATTGTCTTTCAAAAAGAGCAAAAGAAAAATGAAAAAACTTTAATAATTAAGAAAGAAAAAAATCTAATGCACAAAAGAAAATCAATATCAATATAAAAACATACGAAAAAATAAAATGCATATAAAAAACGAAAATTAAAATTCTAATAATTAAAAATTGAAAGAAACATTACAAACATACCAGAAATAGAAAAAAGCAAGAAATAAAATCAAAATAAAGACGAAAATTTATAAAATAAAATTTAAAATTAAAATTAAAATCAAAATAAAAATCAAAATAATGAACACAAACATAAATATAAAAAACAAATCATAATCAAAATAAGCCAAAAGAGATTATAAAGAAGTCACTCACAAATTCGAAAAAAAGGAGTTTGTGAATCTACTATATATAATAGCAAAAGTTTTTCAAGCTCCTAGAGAAGTTCAAGTGGCACAATATCATTGGCCAATCTTTCCATCATCCACCAATTACTATCATCCATTTGAAATTCAATTAGTAACTTTTAAAATTTATAGGGGTTGATTTTATACAATAAATTAGCTAAAAATGAAAATGGATTGAAGCACAAATAATTGTCTTACAAAAAGAGCAAAAGCAAATTGAAAAAAACTTTAATAATTAAGAAAGAAAAAAAATCTAATGCACAAAAGAAAATCAATATCAATATAAAAACTTACGAAAAAATAAAATGCAAATAAAAAACGAAAATTAAAATTCTAATAATTAAAAAGTGAAAGAAACATTTACAAACATAAAAGAAATTGAAAAAAGCAAGAAATAAAATCAAAATAAAGACGAAAATTTATAAAATAAAAGTTAAAATTAAATTTAAAATCAAAATAATAAACACAAACATAAATATAAAAAATAAATCCTAATAGAAATAAGCCAAAAGATATTATAAAGAAGTCACTCACAAATCCGAAAAAAAAGAGTTTGTAAATCTACTATATATAATAGCAAAAGTTTTTCAAGCTCCTACAAAACTCCAAGTGGCACAATATCATTGGTCAATCTGTCCATCATCCCCCAATCACAATCATCCATTTGAAATTCAATTAGTAACTTTTAAAATTTATAGGGGTTGATTTCATACAATAAATTAGTTAAAAATAAAAATGGATTGAAGCACAAATAATTGTCTTACAAAAAGAGAAAAAGAAAAATGAAAAAAACTTTAATAATTAAGAAAGGAAAAAATCTAATGCACAAAAGA